>CM064424.1:625000-1250000 GCA_032690845.1 Eleusine coracana subsp. coracana
GAGCTGGCCCAGACGGCGGCTATCGGACTCATCTTCGCCTTCCTGGCCGCCAAGCTCATCTCCACCGTGATCGCCTTCAAGGAAGACAACCTCCGCATCACGCGCTCCCCGCCCTCGTCCCCCACAGCCGCGTCCCGCTCCCCTGCGCGCCCGACTACTCCGGCCCCCGCAGTTCCTTCGCCTCCCTCACGCGACGCCCATGACGACGGCTCCAGCGACGGCAGCGACAGCGACTGGGAGGGCGTCGAGAGCACGGAGCTCGACGAGGAGTTCAGCGCCGCCTCCGCCTTCGTCGCGGCCTCCGCCGCCTCCGGCACCAGCGTCCCCGAAGAGGCGCAGCTGCGGCTCTACGGCCTTTACAAGATCGCCACAGAGGGGCCTTGCACCGCGCCACAGCCGTCCGCTCTCAAGCTCAAGGCCCGAGCTAAATGGTAGGTCTCATCGCTTTCTCTTGCTGAATTGTGAGGGTTTACTTTGAATTCGTTGTAAATTCTCCGTGTTAACTTGGTCAGCTTGAAATCTCTATCTGGAAAGCTTAAATTGGATCAGGGAAATTTAATCTCTATCTGGAAAGCTTAAATTGGATCAGGGAAATTTACTACTAGCCTGTTTCTACGAGCTTGTTCTTGCAAATGTTGCCTGAGCACTGATTGATTTCGAATCATTTCTGCTAATATGTGGCCAAGAGTTTTGTGGTCATTGTGCTGCATATCGTGCACAGCTTAGATTTTCCATGTTAAGGTGTCCTTTGGCTCTGTATATCAGTCAGATATTAGCACGTAGATGTTTGCTGCTGCTGCTGATTTCTGTTAGCACCATACCACTCTTATTGGCTTTTGCTCGGTGCCTGTGCCTATCAAGAGAAAAAAGGTAGTTTCGGTTTACCTGGTATCCTTATTGTTTGTTGAACCCTGTTTTTATGGATGCTACTGACTGAGCTTGCTTTCAGCTATTTTTATTTGCGTCACTGTTGGCAGTTTTGGGTGGTTGGTTCGAGTTTCTAGTACATCTATTGTGCATATTTAGCTGGAATTTTAGTATAAAAAAATCTTGTAATTGTTGGTGCTTATGAAGTGACTATGTTCCATGATTTAATCTCTTTTATGGATGCTTACCAATTGAGCCGGTGTCAGTAATATTTGTTTGTGATAATGTGATTCAATATTAATGCTGTGCCCAAGAGTGTGACAAATCATCATGTCGCATAGCTACGTATATGTTTAGAATTTTAATTTGCATATGTTCTTTGGTGTTCCATCAACGAATCTGACTGGTCATCATGCTGCGTAGCCATGCAGTGCTCAAATTTCAGTCTATGGTTGTGGCACGAGTGGGGCAAATTATGAAAGCTAGTGGCATGAGCCTGATAGGTGTGGAAACAGCGGCACAGACCAAAATCTTAATGAACTAGTGGTCTAAAAAAAATTTTCTGTTACCCAATGTTAGTATTTGAACTGATGAGATCTGTATTTTACAGATAACTTGTATTAGTCCAACTGCATATTCCGCTGCTCCTGAGCTTCTACATTGCATATTCATCCAACTGTTGCCTGGGCATAAAAGTTACTTTGACTCAATTTTCATGCTCGGTGTACAGGAACGCATCTTTGTCATCATGCTTCATAGCTATGTGGTCCTTAGATCTTTCATGTTGAATATATTTCTGGGTTTTGTGTTTCTTTCAAACATCAGCATTTAACTCAGGTGTTTACTGCTTGCATCTCATATTAGAAGCATTCTACTCGTTTTTGGATCTGTGATCTGCTCTGGGCATGGAACATTCAATTTGATTTAACATTTATTGTTATGGTGACCTGAATATTCCAGGAATGCATGGCATAAGCTGGGTGCTATGCCTACAGAAGAAGCTATGCAGGAGTACATCACAATTGTTGATAAACTATTCCCTAACTGGGCAGCTGGTTCGAGCATGGTAAGCTCTCTGTATCATTATTGGTGACTCATTTGCGGCACTTTGCATAGGAATCCTAATTGTGTTGTTTTTTTCTATGATATAATTTCAGAAAAGGAAAGATGAAGATGGCATAAGTTCTGCATCAGGTTCGAAGGGACCAATGGGGCCTGTATTTAGCAGCTTAATGTATGAGGAAGATGAAGGAAATGATTTGTAAGTTCTGTTTGCTTCATGGATTATTTCTGCACCTGTCACTTTGCTATGTACCACTACCACTATAACTTCGTGATATTGTCTCTAGTACACTTTCTTTTATCGATTGCAAGCAACATGTCATGTTTCTTGACTTGTGCACATTTAATTGTCTAAAGGAATTTGATGTTTCTATTGTTAACTGCTAGTGAAATGATGTGTTCATTGTCCTGGGCATATGTGATTATATACATTATCCAGACTACTTTACCGGTGGGGCGATGACTGCTGTTTCTAAATTCAGACAAACTTTAATTTTATGTGCAGAGAACTTGGTGATATACATGTTTCAGCAAGGGAAGGAGCAATTGATGACATAGTAAAGCAACTAGCTGCTGGTGTGGAAGTCAATGCAAGAGGTTTGTGTTTGTAAACTACCAAATATCAAATGCTTATGTTCTCTGTTATATGCTTAACTAATTCAAACATGACTTGGTTTATGACGGTTTCAGATAGTGAAGGCAGAACTCCATTGCACTGGGCTGTTGACCGTGGCCATCTACATACTGTTGAAGTTCTTGCAAATGCAAATGCAGATCTGAATGCACAGGTAAGTTGGAAGCATCTGCATTCTTAAACTTATATAGTTGATATGTTCGACAATTAATATCCATTGGTAAATTAGCCTGCCTTGGCATTGAAGATTCATAAAGCTGCAAAGTGTAGACACAAAGCTGATCTTGTCTTTTCCATGTTCAGGATAATGAAGGACAAACGGCACTTCACTATGCTGTCCTTTGTGAAAGAGAAGACATTGCTGAATTGCTTGTAAAGCATCATGCTGATCTTAAGATAAAGGATGAGGATGGGAGCACACCACAGGATTTGTGTTCTTCAAATTGGTCATTTATGCAAGATTCTAACTGATTTCTGTGCTGGAAGAGCTATATTTTAGGTTTCTATCACTCTTATGAAACTTGGGAAGTCAGATGAGTAATTTTATCTGCCTCATCTAGTTGGTCGTCAAAACTCAAGAATGGTTTGTGCCAAAAGATACTTGTATCACTTTACATAGAAAAAATGTACTAAGTAGATTTGTGTTGAACATTGTGTTATGTTGGCAAAAGAAGTTTGATATCGTGCATTTATATATACTTTCTATAACCAAAACTTGCTAGTCTATTCGTGCAACTTGTTTCCTCGTCGCATTAAACATAACACAAAGAGTCAGAGTCAGACGGATTTGTAACCTCTGTCTGCTTGTCTTCCTCTTATGAAAGTAGCTTTTATGTTGTACTCTTTGAGAAGTTGACCTCTTCAGATCTGATCTGAATGCATCACTCTGATTCTTTTGTTGTGATGATCCCTTCCACCTCTACAAGTCTATAAGGATGCAACTATCTAACTCATGAGTCATAAGGTTTTTAAGAAAAACTCCAAAGGTCAATCTTGATTAGTGATTTAGATATAGTAGCAGCATTACAAGCATTACAGACTGCACACGTGCATCTGGTCACCGTATAGTGAGATTTGATGGTCTGGACCTCCTATGTGTATTACCTTCGTCTTTTTCTTTGCCGCCTGTCCTGTCAGTAGTATATCAATTTTCATATAGTTCTACAATAATTGTATCTGCCATTTGATTACTTGTTTTCTTCTCTCATCATAACATCCTTGTTTCTATAGTCAATTCTACCGTCTTCATTTGTCAGGTTGACTGTAGAAAAGTCATGCTCTAGACCAGAGTAATATTTGTTTATTGCAATACCTTTATGTAAAATCAGATTGCTTCTTTACAAGCATCAGAGCATTTGTGTGTACAATACAGTCCATGTGCTAAACGTGTTCTTTCTTTTCTTGATAGAAACATTGTTGTTTACAATAATATATTAAAGTTGGTACTACATTGAACTGAGAGAATCTCTCTCTATATTCACTTAACTTTGTACTAGTGTGTTCCAGCCATGTCTCAGGTTTAGAAAGTGGCTTAAAAAATTATAGAAAATTAATTATCATATTACAAAAAGAAATTAATTATCATATTACAAAAAGATATCTTATTTCTCTCTAATTTGTGACATTGTCATAGCTACCCACTTTGTCTATTTTAGACTTAGCAAAGCAAAAGAAAAAGTACCATAGCAATAAGATTATATACGTCCTGAAATAAATTAAATTATTGTTCCTCATACTACCATTTTTTTTTGTCATTTTGAGACTTAGTGTACAGTGTAAATTTTAAAGGTGCGATAGACCACGATGCGAGAGAGGTGTAACAATCCATAATTATTATTTAAAGATGAAAAACATATTTGTATATGTATATATAATAAAAATATTTAAGACACTAATATTCAACCACAAAAAGTATTATGATTTTTTAAATTTTCAATTGTATATTTTTGAATTTTTAGTTGCAGAAAAGATTACATGGCATTAAATATGTGTTTCTCTATACCACATGTGCGTCTCCTACATAAAACCACCGATCAAAACAGCTGTAGGAGGAAAAACAAACAATTTTAATAATTGAAGGAGTAAGAATACCCGATTTTATAATTAAGGGAGAAAAATCAGACTTTGGCAATAATTAAGAGGGTAAAAGGACTTCTTCGTTCGCAAAAGGAAAAAAAAAAGTGACTATTCAAGCATGCAGCTGACAGGGCCTGCACTTTTTGGGCTTTGGGACTGGTGAACGTAAGGCTTGCAAGCCCATCTCTTCGCATGGATGGGCCAAGTCCAGGTAACTGACTAGTGAATTCAAAGGCTACCAGCCCGGGCAGGACTGAACTAGCGCCAATTAGATTTGGCCCAACCATTCTATTCGGACCGGGAATTGCTGCTAATCCCGTTTGCCATCGTGGCAGCGTTGTATTCCTGATCAGTGGCACCATCAAAAACGTTTTCGCCCCCCGCTCATCAGAGGAAAGAAAAATATCCATCTAAAAAAAGCATAATATTAGCATGGTTGACGTTTCTGCAATACCAGCACGTGAAAACGGTTGCATCAATTACACTTGGGTGCGTGCATGCGTGCGTGTGTGTCGACTGCGTCTCTCTGAGCCTGCTATGAGCTCCCAAATCCAAACAATGGTTCCCATTTTGTAAAGGCCGAAAAGATGCATCTTTTATTCGGTCTAGACTCGAGACAACGATGCAATTTCGCCCACCCGTTTTTCGACTCGAGTCGGGAATGTCTTGTCGAGTTGAAAATTCACTGATATAATAAATCTTAACCAAACTTACAAGGCATTCATTGTCCCCGTTGACGGTACATATCATAATCTATAGTACTGTCAAAATCTGGCTGGTGTGCAGATCAAAGCCGATTGGTCACCGGCCGGAGGTCAAATGGTAATGAGTAACAGCAACACCTACGACTAGTGGAGTCACTGGAGTGCCGTGCTCTGTGTGCTAGTAGGTGCGGAGCATGTGACGCGGTGCATTTTCCTGGGGACCAAAAAGTTGGCGTCGCTACTTTTCAGAGAGCAAAGAAAGGCCAAAGCCCCCCATCACTCCACTCCAGCCGCGAGCTGCCTCCCTCCGTCCACACTCCCCCACTCGCACACACGCCAAATCGCGCAGCAAATCGAATCGAGCAAGGGAGCGAGCTCAAATCGAGGCAGCCGGCCTCCAAGGGAAGAAGGAGTGGTGGAGGAAGAGGAGGCCAAATGGGAGGCCCCCTCGGTGCCATCATCGGCCGGTACCCATCGGCGGCCGGCGGCGGCGACGACGAGCTGGGCGACGGCGGCGGCGGCGGCAGCATTATTCGGCACAACCGCAGGTGCCGCGACATCGCCTTCCTCGTGATCTTCGCGGCCTTCTGGGTTGCCATGATCGTCAACTCCAGCTTCGGATTCAACCAGGGCAACCCGCTCAGGTGAGCTCTGCCATGCTGAGATTCAGCCTCTTCCTGCTCCTTATCTCAGGATCTGTGCTGCTCGTGCTGCCAGGTTCCGGTTTCTTAAGCTCATTAGCTCGGTTTGGGCCCCCATTATCGGTTCCTCGCTGATTTTTCTCTCTCGGGTCGGTTGAAATTAGATTGCATTTCTCCTCACCCCCAGCAATCATGTTTTAGCTGTTCTTATTTGTTTGAGGAACTAGTTCTTGCTTCTCAAGGGTGACATGGCCTCAAAAAGAAAAATATTTAATGAAATAATTGGGGGAAATGTTTGTTTCTATGCTCGGATGGACCAACAAGCGAATCTTTGTCTGAATGGATCTTGCCTACTGAGGAATTTAATTTCCAGCTCGCGGTTAGATTATTTGTAGTGCGTAGCGAATATTTGTCTTTGCTTAAGTATTCCAGCCAAGTTAGGTAAAGAGTGAACCCCTTTTTTCTGGCTTTTCAGAGGCAAAAATGAGCCTTTACTGGTTATAATATGCTCGCGTGGTCCTTGGAATTGTATCCCCAGACTAAACCCTAGCAATATACAGCTAAGAGGGATTGTCCTTCCATGGTCTAAAAGCATGACACTTTGTGACCATTTTCTCTCTTACTGGTCCTGATATATACTCTCTTTGAATGATAAATTTGCTGTGGATCTTCTTGCCTATTTATGCAGCCTGTACATAGCTGTATTCTATAACTATATATGTTGCACACCACTTACATTTAAGTCCATTTGCAGAGTTTGTGCATCACCATCTTTATTTGATTTAATTTCTAGAGCTCTCACTAGATTAGTTAAGAATACGTAGCTGAAAGTGATGTAGCCTGTAAAAATAGTGTTTGGTCAGCGGGCCCTAACTAGTAACCTTACTATCATTGCAATCTGTATGTAAAGGATCTGAATGAAAATGACATCCTATGCTTTAATCTTTCAGGCTCACTTACGAACTTGACTACAAAGGGAATGTTTGTGGCGACAAGCATGGTGACCCAAATTTGCATGAGCTCGATGTTAGATATTGGATGAACCCAAACCAGGTCTACCAGAGTGGACTCAAGGACAGCAAGGTTAACCTGGCTGATGCCAAAGCCATCTGCCTCATGGAGTGCCCAATTCCAGCAGCTGATGGATTGAACTTTATTTGTGATTATCCAGAAGGGGACATACGCCTCTCTGTTGATGATTGGATCAACAGGGACTATGACTATTTTGAGTTTCTCACACCAGATATGAGAAATAGTTCTCTTCAGCTTCAGGGTCCATGCTATCCTGTCATATTCCCAACTGTCAATGGTAACAACCATTACATTAGACTATAGTCGTTTTCCTGCTTTCTGAAATCAAGTAATAGACA
Organism: Eleusine coracana subsp. coracana; assembly: GCA_032690845.1. Lineage (NCBI taxonomy): Eukaryota > Viridiplantae > Streptophyta > Magnoliopsida > Poales > Poaceae > Eleusine > Eleusine coracana. The sequence goes on from CM064424.1 coordinate 632,355, forward strand.
TAGTCCCTGTTGTAATTAATATCATGAGACTAGTAACATATCTTCTCTCCCTTTCAGTCTATTGGAGTTGCCAGTTTATTGCTCGGGCATCCAATGTCTCCTTGAAACATTGGCAGCAGATGGGTGGTGTCAGCATTGATGAAAACATTCTCATAGATAAAACAGTCCACAAGGCCATCAATTCTAGATCGTCTGTTTTAAAGGTTTGTAACTTCCGTGGCATTGTTACAATTTTACCTAGTTTATACTGAGCACTGACATTGACAAATATTGACTAATGAGCATTAACCTACAACAACGACAAAGCCTTTAATCCCAAGCAAGTTGGGGTAGGCTAGAGATGACACCCCGAAAAACTAAGCACAAGAGCAAAACAAACAAAAATTAGTACTTGGTAGCAGATTAGGTTGTGCCTTAACCAGATTGATAATTACTTCTGTATAGCATTTGAGAATCTTTAATTACTTTATCTTCTATCTGTAGAGATATGTGGCTGATATTGGGAAGTCCTGGCCTGTTTTTATTGTTTGTGGTGGAATCCTCCCTCTTTTCTTGTCAGTGATCTGGCTGCTTATGATTCGTTATTTCGTTGCTGCCATGACATGGATAACAGTAATTCTGTTCAATGCCCTTGTTATATCTGTAACAATGTTTTGCTACATTAAAGGTATGCCACACTATCCTAATTTGGTTATCTATTCACAAAGAAAGCTCTATGTTATGCAATTGGCACATTGTACATGTCTGATTTATTTATCATTACTTGCAACTCTATGCACATCAATCAGCTGGCTGGATAGGTAACGATCCGTTAACTGTTGTCATCGGTGAAAGTGATCCATATGTTCACATAAGTGGGCGGGTAAGTAACTCCAGTTGAATCAGTCTTTTGCAAGATATAGCTGCCTCTGTTTGGTCTGATAGTCCCATCTTCTTATTTTCCTAACAGGAAATAAGCCACCTTCATACTGTTACGATTTTCATGACTGCAGTGATGATCATTGCTTTCCTGTCCTCAATAGCTATTGTCCGCCGTATATTGATAGCAACACCTGTCTTAAAGGTTTGCAAATTGTTGAATACATGTCATTGCTTTACATTCAGTTAATAAATTAATAGTCTATTAAAAAAGCTTCGGGCATAAATTCCATCTGCGTTGTGAATTTACCAACTAAAACTATACATGACACTTGGTTTCAGGTTGCTGCAAAAGTCATTGGTGAAGTTCAGGCATTAATAATTTTCCCAGTTGTGCCATATTTCATCCTTGCTATCTTTTATATGTTCTGGTTTTCCGCTACACTCCATCTCTTCAGCTCGGGTCAAATTGTCCGAAATGATTGCAATTCAGATTGCTGTTCATATGATCTGAAGTTGGGCAAAGTAAATTGTGACAACTGCTGTGGATACAGTATCCATTACACCCCGCATATTAGCATTGCCATTCTATTTCACTTATTTGGCTGCTATTGGGCAACTCAATTCTTTCTCGCATGCTCTTCAACTGTGATTGCGGGATCAGTTGCTTCATACTACTGGGCACGTGGTGAAATATCAGTAAGCACTTAGAAGTCAGAAACTCAAATGAATAAATCTGCTTTATATTCACTTATTTTCGCCATAGTTTATTTATCATTCCTTACATTGACCATTCAATCATTTCCATGCAGCATGATATACCATTTGTCACCGTAGTCTCTTCACTGAAGCGGCTGTTGCGCTACAGCCTCGGATCTGTTGCTTTGGGCTCACTTGTTGTATCTGTTGTTGAATGGGTGCGGTTCATACTAGAATGCCTTCGTCGCAAGTTGAAGCTAATTGATTCTGCTCGGGAAAGCTGCTGTGGGAAAATGACATCATCCTCTTCTCAATGTTGCCTAGGCTGCATAGACTGGACCCTCAAGTCAGTGAATCGAAATGCCTATATAATGGTAGGTATAAAAAGCCAGCATTTCTTTTATGTAACTTTCTACCAATTTTTCTCAATTTGTGGTGGTGTAACATTTTACCGATTTTGCCCAATTTGTGGGGTGAACACACCAGTAGTGTTAGCTGCCTGATAGTTCCGGATAAAGTTACTGACAGATATATACTTGATCTCTAGCGGTTGTTCTAATCCATTTAATAGCTTCTGCTCATGCTGTGTAGTACTTTTAAGTTTTAACTTCAGGGCAGCAGTCTTGTACTCTTCTTCAGGCTTGGATCCTGGATGCTAGTTCCGGATTCAGTTACTGACAAATATATACTTGACCGCTAACAGTTGTCCTAATCCATTTAATACCTTCTGGTCATGTTGTGCAGTGCTTTTAAGTTTTAACTTCAGGGCAGCAGTCTTGTACTCTTCTTCAGGCTTGGATCCTGGATGCTTATGTTATCATGCTAAATAGTTATCGTATTAAACTGAAAAGGCTTGTACCCTGACCCCATGTTTTTCTGGTGCAGATTGCCATTACTGGAAAAGGTTTCTTCAAAGCTTCTGTGCTTGCAACTGGTTTGATAATGAACAACATACTTCGCATTGGAAAGGTCAATGTCATTGGAGATGTTATCCTCTTTCTGGGAAAACTTTGTGTGAGCCTATTCTGTGCTCTTTTTGCCTTTCTGATGTTGGACACACACAAGTACAAATCTGCTCACAACAAGATATCATCTCCACTTATCCCTGTACTGGTGAGCAACTCAACCGATTTTGTATTCCATTTCAGTACTCGAATTGTCAAGTTTTGTTTCCATTGCTGAGACTGTATTCTGATGGATGATGCACTGGTACTGCAGGTAACATGGGCCCTTGGTTACATAGTAGCCAAGCTCTTCTTTCAAGTGGTTGAGATGTCGATCGACACCATCATTCTTTCGTTCTGCCAGGACGCTGAAGAGCACCAAGGGACAGCGCAGTACGCGCCCCCTCTCCTGATGGAAACATTGGATGAGCAGAGTGAACTGCAAAGACTAACTCAAGGACCTTAGACTTGTGCACCCTTATGCGTTTTGGTTCTCAGTACTATTAGTAGCAGCCTAATCATGTGTTCCCCGTTCTCATGTCTTGTGGAGAGGTTTCACTGTTTTGTTGGTCAACCTTACTCTACAAGTTTGAGGCTGACAGGTTTTCCTGGTCTAATTGGCAAGTGTAGGCACTTTATCTGATATTTGTTATGGGCGATACTATGTTAGCGAGCTTGAACTCAATGATAATTGATTAGTAAGTCATCTATTCACTTTTTTTCTATGAAACCTTGTGTTCACCTCAGACAATGAGGTCGATCAGAGAACTAAGGGATGTCAGTGACAGAGCAATGATCTTTGTCCGCCTGATTGATTATAGTATGGAACGGAACGTTTCTTCCTTAGTCGCCCCCTTCTTGATTGACGTCAACCGTGGAGGACCAAACCAACTCCACTAAAGTTGACATGTAGAGAAGAGAGAAGTGTGTAAAGAGACTACGACTACGAGCGAGCGATGCAGACGTCGCAGAATGTAGCTCGGGAACACGCACGGTTCTTCTTGTCAGAACACTGAATTTCCAGACCCCACTAAAACTCTGAAAAAAACGGTTGAATTTCACATCTTTGCTAAGAATCTAAGATTACTTCAGCCAAAGTTCGCAGTGAGACTGTCATTCAAACTTGTTTGTATGTCATATCAGACGGTACCTCAAAATCCAGTTCTATGCTAGCAGCCGGCTGCAGTTGAATGTTCTACCAATTTCACATCCTCCTAAAATGCTACACAACACAACATTCCGTGTTATATACCTAGTGGTGTTCACGTCGAATCGTTGTTCATCCGTGTGGGAGTGCCGGAGCCTGTCCTCAGGGAAGCTATAAACGGCATGGACGCCGAGCGCGTCACGCGGCCTCCCCGGTTGGAAGGCGGCGAAGACGGCGCGGAGGCGGAGAGCATCGGGTGGGAGCTGCCTTCGCCGCTACGGGGCGGCATGGCGATGGGGTGGAAGCACGGCGTGTCGGGCCTCGGGCTGTGCCCGCTGTGCTGCTGCAGCTCGATCGTCTTCAGGTATGGCCTGCTGCTGGCTCGAGGCGTGTCCTCGAACGGCCCGTGGATGTCGTCGTCGTCGTCCTCGTCCTCGTCGGTGAGAGAGCACACGGTGCTTGTCTCCGTGCGGATGGTGGAGTCGTCGCCATGCCGCCGTCGCCGCCGTTTCTTCCTTGTCGCCTTTCCCCACCCGTGTATGGTTTCTCTGATCCTTCGCGGGATCAGGGCAGCCTTGTACTTTGACCCCATCTGTTGTCAACGAAAAGCATTAAGTTGGAACAATCCTTCTTTTATAGGGGGAAAATAATAGTGGCAGTGTATTTTGACAGCAACAAAGCCTTTTAGTACTTTGACAACAACAAAACCTTTTAGTACCTGAGTGACGAGTGCGTAAACAGGCAGTGTACTGTAACTGCATAGGAACTGTCCAGCAAACCTGAAATTTCACATTGGGGAGAGTCTGTTACTGTGACAGAACAAAAATATATGGTTCAGACTCAGGATCCAAATCACCAGAAATATTCAGAAGCACATACCCAAGTATAAGGCGGCCATAAACTAACAGGTGGTTTTTTATGAAGCATGAATCATAACCAAATTGCCACTGCAGGGATGATACAAATACAGATATATGTCAATACAACTGTAGAAACGAACATAAAGCTTCTTATTACTGTATTCACATTATTTTACATAGAATGGACAGGAATGATACCCAGAACCAGAAGAAAGAAGCCAACTCAAACGCATTCTGCAAAGTCATTAAATTGAAGCATTAGTATAGTTATCTTCATCTCTCAAATATTTTCAATACCTAGCAGTATAGACGTACCTGAAAGAGAATAAAATGTATCAACCACAGGAGAAATTCCGGTTTCTTGAACCAAAAGAGATCATCCCTTGGCTTTATCCTTGGTCCATATGCAGTCATCCTAGCACCCTCTGCTGTTAATGTCGCAATGACATACTGTAGCTTCGCACCAACAACAAGAACAAGCTACAAACAACCCACACTTCAGTTGAGGGCACCATTATTTAGTGAAATTCTGGAAGCTGTAGAATGTTCAGGAATCAAACGGAAACTTACAGTAACAGGAAGAATTGCTATCCAAAAGTACAGGTTTGATCCTACAGGGGGGAAACAATCGTCATTTACAATGTTGGACGGTGAGAAAACAGATAAATCTCATAAAATATGGTTTAATAATTACCATCAATATTAAATAACATGAACGCAACAACGAATCCCCACAGCACTCCACTACATAAAAAGGAGCAGGTTAACAGATCATATCCAATATGTAAAAAGGAAGTTAAACAAACTTAGGATCCATAAGTAACCAAACATTCAAATGCAAGGCAGGGTGCCACACCAACCTCACTCCAACAATCTTCTCAAACTCCTCTTCCATTGAGCGTATCATGTAATTATGGAAATCATAAGTCGGCGCAAGATTGTGGGTCTGCAGTCATCATTGAGTCAAATAACATTGTACAACTAATACCTAGCAAGATTAATGGAACTATAGTGTATCTTTCTCCTAAATATAAAAGGGAATTACTAAACAAAATAAATATAGTAAAGTATCAGGAGAATGTATCCACTATGTGGTTCAGGAGAAGTAAACATATACAAGGACAAGTAAAACAAAGTACTAGTACCATTATGAAACCCTTGCGGAGGATAAGATAGTCTGCTCGAACCACAGATTGACCGAATTGTGCGATGAAGCAAAACTGTACAGTAGCACCAAAAAAAAAAAGAGAAAACTTAAGCTCTGTTGCAACAGTGAACAATAGAAGTGCTAAAACTTCCATGCTCTATGCACTAAGTTTATGCCTCAGATCAGATGAAGTATATAAATTATTTTCTAAAACGTACCAACCACTTGACACCATCATTTTGGCTCCACGACCGAAATGAGTAGGATTTGGCAAGAGCTGGTTGCCTTCTAGTTGCTGACACATAGGCAATCTCTGTTACATGAAAATTAGAAGAGGAATAGTCAGATGCAGTTCCACCATAAAGATGGCTAAATGCATACAATGTTGCCAATAGCTCAAATACAGAAGTAACTGAAGGGCAGCTTGGATGAATTGCAAAAACACTTCCATTCGGAAAATAGGATTAAAATTATTTTAGAACTACTTTAAGGAAAGGATACAAAATGGTGCCGAAGTCAATTATGGGGAACTGTTAATGCAAACAATCAGAAAAAAACGAGGTTACAGTAAATATACTTACGCGAAAATGATTCATGATTATCCCTGAATGCTTCATCCTCCCATTTTCTCCATTTATGGATCTACCAGCATAAAAAAATTAGGATCAATACGGCATGAATGCAAGTCACAATTTGTATGCCCATAGCTAATCTGAGAACCAATAAGGTGCATGAATAAGTGTTCTGTTCTTCTATATACATCACCAGACAGTTGTCTAGCCTTTATTCAAAATTCTAAAATGTTTCGGGTCCTAAAACTTGTAATCAATATACTGAAAATCTGTTTTATTGCTAGTTTTCCATACAAGTTATGTGCAGTAAAGTGTATTTGGATAAAGGATTGCGTTGTGCTAAAAAAAAAACTATATGAGTAACATAACACAGATATAAATACTAATTGACAAAGAGCAGACACCTTGAGTATTGCTAACAACATCGTCAAGCAACTATATGTCACATGGGTTACAGCCATGACAAATATGAAGCGGTGCAGCTGCTCCAAACCCTCATGCGAAACAAATGACTCATACCCCTGCACAACAAATACTTTAGCAGGATAAGTATTGTTGCCATGCTCCAATTACTGAAGGCAGTTCAAGTAACTATTAACATTTTCCATACTCTCCAGTAAAGTTAAGTCATTAAGCAGCAATACAAACACACCTCACGGCAACCTTGACGGTGGAGGTAACTAGCTTTCAGGTTCCTCCGGAGTGAATGTTGCATGATAACCTCTATTAGACGCTTGCCCTCGCGAGCTACGGCATGCTCGGTGCCTAAAGATTCTTCAACCTCTGCTTTTGTGCACGGGGAGAATTTACTGTTGTAGTACTTAGAATCAATGCAGATTCCTGAGATGATTCTTGATGTAGCAGCCAGAAGCAGAGATATGAAGCCAAGCAGCATCATTTCTAGAGCAGAAGGTAGCAAAGCTTTAGGCCATGTTTCACAACAACCTGATAAGATGTAGAAAAAGATACTATGGAGAACATATCAGATACCTTCTTTCATCTTCTCCATTGCTTTGTAAAGTGGATTCCGGTGGGTTTTCTTCAGCCACTGAAAAACACAAGGTTAACATGAGTTGATCCAGTTACATCCACCATGTTTTTCCTCTCTCTTTTTTTTGGCAAAGTGACACATGGAGTTTTCAGCTGATCACTAGACTGTTTTACACGAATTTGTTGGTGAAAACAATTTGGTTTCAGTGAAACCTGATGCTGAGATATTCAATGAGGCATCATATTGGGCTGGAGAAGAATTTGTACCAAAGCAGTTTCTCGCCCATGCGTCTCAAAAAATCCAGAAAAGAAATCAAATAATTGCTCGAAACAGGGCCGCCTATCTGACCATATCCTTATGCTCCAAACACTTGAATCATAAACTAAGTTTTTTTTCAATTAAAAAAAACACCGAAAAAACAACCAAAACATTACAGCACCAATCATAATAAGCAGGTAATCATGGGAAACCGATGTGGGTACTTTACATTGCTGAGGCGGTGGATGGAACGCTCGATGAGCAGTGACCCCGCGACGAGGAGGGTGAGCACGGTGGCGACCGACCATGTCGGCGTGAGCGCCAGCGACCGCATCTCCCCCTCCCCCGTGACCGCGGCGGCATCGCCCCCTTCGCCTCCCGCCATCTTGCGCGAACCGCCTCTCAGGACGCGCAGAAAGGAGCCGCCTTTCGGTCTTCTCCCTGAGCACCGCCTCCTATTCTTCCTCTCCAATAACGGCCTCCCCACGTCACATTGCAGTTTCTGCCATGGAGGGTGGAGGATGGTGTGGGGGAACTCAGCTCAAAAGATCAAGAAAGAGAAGGAAAAACTCCTGAAATGTGCAGGAGTTGGATTTTCAGGAGCTTCTTGACCTGGGGGCGAAGCTAGGCGCTACATTACATCGCCATCGATTGGTACTGATCAGAAAGAAACGCTGGAATTGAGACAGAAAACGGGGAACCTGAAGGACATATGGAGCACCGATAATATTGTTTGGATTAGTTTATGGGTGGCCTTGCTATATTTAGGCCCAGAAAATGCCCCGGTTCCTTTTGGAGCTTATGGGGAGCGGACGATATGGTGCAGGCAAAACCTTGTCGCGAAGAAAGATCTGAAACACACTTGCTTTGCTACTGGTGAAACAAGCCAAGTAGCAGTCAGCACAGAGGGAGGAGATCAGAAGAAGCAGAAAACGATGGAAGTGAAGAACAAAATAGAAAGATTTCCTATTGGGAGCTTGTGGACTAGAAGATCAATGGAAGTGAGAAAAGGACATTTGTTGCACCAACAATTTTGTCCTGCTGCATCAAGGTGAGAGAAGATGAACAGAGTGCAGAGGCAGAAGGGAAACTTCCACAGGGAGAGGAGAGAGATCACTGGGCATTAGGACAAATCGCCAGCAGAAAAGGGGATCTTGTGAATAAACCACTACGCAGAATCACAATTTGTAATTCTCCTTCCCAGCTTCCATCCCATGACTTTTTGCTCGTGTTTAAACAAATAGCGCGGCCACGAGCAAGAAGATTCGTGGGTGGCTCCCCTCGCCGCTCTGCAAGTACAAGCTCTGACACAAGCACGAGGAAGAGGGCCCGGGCCCGGCACATGAGGTCGAGGCCGACGTCCCTTGAACTGACAGGTGGGGCCTTGAAGAGTCTGGGCCTCACAGTCAGCGTCGCTGCATGTGCTGATAGGTGCCTGTGGGCAAGGGGGCGCGTACGTGCGTGTGCGAGTTAACTGTCTGGTGTGGCGGTTGGCTTGGAGTAACGAAGCTTTTCCTCCACCAGTCGAGTGCTTCCACTTGCCCATTACTATCACCAAGCTGTTCGTGACGCTGGAATTTGGCTGGGATTTGGTTTGGTTGAGATGAACGATTAATGATGCCACCCGTTTCTTCATCCGAGGTTTTGTACCACTACCTCCATGTGCTTTGAATTTTTATTCCTTGTAGGTTTTTTTTTATTCCGTGTGCCCTGCTCAAATGTATCGGCAAAACAAACCGTTTATACAGCACCAGCTATAGGGATCACACCCCGGGATTACATGGCACATCTGCCAGCTTACAAGCAATGTTCCTCGCCCAAAACTACTCCAAAGCATCACCAATTGCCCATCTTCTTATTCACTCTATCATTGTGCCGTTCCAGGTCGCTGGTGGGCGCTCGTTGTGGAAGACAATCAGCTCACAATCTCTCGTGCTATGAGTGTCACACCATTTTCTTTCACTTTATTCCTTGTCGTTTTATTCAGGCGAGCAATTTAACTTCTTTTATTTCCGTTTGGTGATTAAAAAAGTTCAGATAATAAAGTGTTATTATAAACGGAAAGTGGGTTGCTCAACCATTGCTGAGCTGAGCTGAGCTGAGCAGTACTGTAAAATGGTTGAGACTAGCATCATGGATCGTAAGGTTACCATAACAGGCCTCACCACATAAAATCCGGTGCCGATGCATGTGCAGCATCCAGCTTCTACCTCGCTTTCATTTACGAGATTGTGCATAGGACACAGCACTGATCACATTTGCCAAGGTCATTTATCCGATCCCAATCCACCCAGCAATCAGCTAGCACCATCATTACCAAGAGCTTTCCCAACTGCAATCCACACGTGATCCGGGCAAACAGGAGTACAGGACACAGTGAGATCTGCGATGGCGATTTTCCACTAATCAAATATCCGCAACCAGCGTTAGAATATTATGTATATACAAGCATGAACTTATGCCTATTGCAGGCAGCTTGAAGCGCATGGTACGCCAGCAATGATGAATGAAATGAAACGGCACGAGCTGGTAAAAGTAAAAACAAAGACGCGTCTGGATTAATTCCTGGACCATACTCTACCGTACGTCTCGTTGTACCATCATCCGTTCACTGAATGTAGGCGACGGTGCAGCCGTAGTTCAAAGGGCTCTCGTCTTCGAACTTGGCCACCCGAGGATGGTTCCGGAGAATATCAATGGCGCACTCCTTCACGGCTCCGGTGCCCATGCCATGAACCACGAACAGCACCTGATAAGGCCGGCACGCATCGATTGCCATCTCAAGCTGGTAGGATGCCTCGTTCACTCGCAACCCACGCAGATCCACCGTGTTTTTCGAGGTCTGCACGACCGGCCCGAAAGAGATGTTATTGGCATCTTGGTTTGCCTCAGCTGAAGATCGCTTCGGTGTTCGGCCCTGATGGAAAGCAAGAATTATCAGACCAAGAAAAAAGCAAGACACGACAATCAGCGATCTTTAATTTCCTAAGCTAGGTGCTACACAACAGCAGAGTTAACAAAGTGCATGCACCGGTATGTCCTGCATGGACCATCTCTGGCCAGCCTGTTCAATAATGCTCTGGATCTACCGGAACTAAAGCTGAGACCATGGATACTACTTATTAGATTTCTAAGCAAAAGAAAAGTCAGAATCAATGCATCCTGTAGGCCTCGAGCGAACTTCGATTCATCGACTTGCTATATGGTAGTAATGTGCAACGTGCTATTGGACTAGAATATTGACAAAATTGGCTCAGTCAGCCCATGGATATGCCACCGCCACATCATTATTGCAGTGATAGTGACAATGAGCAGTTTGTAACTTGGATTAGTAGTGCATTGGAGAATCACGAGACAACAGTCGTCTAAGATGAGCTAAAGCCCAACTGAATCCAGAGAACATGCCTTGCTAGAGTCAGAGTTCCAATGGTTACAAAAACTAACAGCATCAGTCTCACAAATGTAGCCCAGATATGCTATAAGCACACTAGCAACCTAGAAAGCACCCAGTGCATATGTTTATGCTCTCTCTATATATGATGCACACTAGGACAGCAAGTAAGTGACAGCTATACATGAGTTGCTTGGTCAACTAATTCAGCCTAGAATGACTTGGATAGTGGATATAAGTCAGTTCCTAGCAAAAACATTTATCTAGCACTTTAGATGTGTGTATCGTTATGTGTGGATTCAACTTTTACAATATCACATCTCTTCCATCACTTTATGCACAAAAAAAAAAGTATGTGTATCCACTGGCTAACAACCCAACCAATTTTGTTCTATATACTTACAGGAATAGACTTTTGGAACAAACGAGTACCTAAACAAAGTATCATGTCATGGTTCTGATTTATATATAGTACAAAAATTGACTCTGTTGAAATGCTAAAACTAATATCCACATAATTAGATTTTACATGTAGAAAAATGCAGCATACCTTTCCTTTTAGAGAAGAGGAAACTGTTGTTTCATTTGTTCCTCTTTGAACCAATTTCATATTGTTTCTCTTGACTCGAACTTTTATTTTTCCATATTGAACCATACAACTCCCATCTTCACCAAGTGTCTCAGCAACAGTTGCCATCGTTCCTCCTCCCAGCCCTTGAATATACACTTTAGCACCAATTTGTGGAATAAATGAGCTATGGTTTTCCTCATCAGTGAAAGTAATATCAGTTGGCTGATTTGAAGCGGACACCGTAGCAGTGGCCGCTTCTGCTTTCCTCATTAGTGAGTTGTACTGCTCAAGTTTTGAACTCTTCAATTGAATTTCGAAGTCCTTAATTATCATGTCCATCTGAGACTTGACGTGCTTCAACTCTTGTTGTACCTTTTTACTCTCTCTTGCCCTCAAAGCAGCAACACGAACATCAAGGTCTTCAGCTTCCAACCAAATCTTCATAGTCAAATTATTACCCCATAAGATTTTAAGAGGTGGTAAAAAGAAGAATATTTTACATCACTACTATATAATTTTAGAAAATTAGAACCAAACATTTGAAGAAAAGAGATTTACCTCGTTGTGCAGCCTTTCAACATCTGAAAGAACAGAAGCTACTTCGTTTGCCTGAGACTCGAGCAGATTTCTTTCATCTAGCAGGGAGTCATAAAGTAAACCTTGGCGTTCCTTTTGTTTGTCAGGACGCAGTTTTTCAACCCATTCTTGTGCACGATCAAGTATTTTCTGATCAAAACCAATTGACTTTGCAATACTAAGTGCACTGGAATTACCAACACTGCCCCATAAGATCTGATATGTTGGTTGCAGAGTTTCCAAACAAAATTCCATTGCAGCATTCTGAAATCTACTGTCAACAACTTCGAGACGACTGAGATCAGCATAATGAGTTGTGACAATGGCAAGGTTTACGCACTCTGCGAGATACTTCAAGATGCTGGTTGACAGGGATACACCTTCCGATGGGTCAGTGCCACTGCCAATCTCATCGATAAGAACCAGAGAATCTTTTGACACAACTTCTACAATCTTGCGTAGACGAGATATGTGCCCGCTGAAGGTAGAGAGGCTGTGCTCCAACGACTTCAATCCAGAAAATAGTTTTTATCAATAAGCATATTGCCCTGTAAGTGATTAGAGAAACTCTCACATAAGGCAGAGACTACCTGGTGATCACCAATGTCTGCAAGGACTTGATCGAACCATGGAAGCCTAGGCCTTCCTTTGGCCGGGAAGAACATTCCAGCCTTTGACATAATTGAGGCCAGCCCTAAGGTCTTCATAGTGGCAGTTTTGCCTCCAGTATTGGGCCCTGAGATCACGACGATCCTAGTGCCGTTCTTTACCCGCATATCCAACGGAACAGGCATCTTGGTTGCTTCTGTAGTTGACTCTTTCGCCATACCAAGAGACTGTTCAAGTAGCAAAGGATGTTGGATGCCCTCAATATAAACAGAATAGTCACTGCTCTGGTCTGATTGGCTACTGCTGTAAGTGTCACTGAAGCCTGGTCTAACACCATTTGTCCACAGGGCATACGACCCTCTAGCACAAGCAAGGTCCAATTCCAAAACCTTGTCCATCAAATGCATGATCTTCATTTGGGACTCTGCGATCCTTGAAGTAAGCAACCCCAATATTGCCAACTCCTCTGCTCTCTCGTCACCTGAGAGTTTAACTTCCCTGTTGTTAAGCTCAACAGAATCTCTTGGCTCCATAAAGTAGGTTGCACCAGATCCACTGGAACTCAGAACAATGCCGCCGGGCAGCAAATACTTGTGCGAAGCTTTCACGCCAACACACATCCTAGAACGCCGCTTAGTGACGACAGGACTATCAATCCCTCCGGCTTGGAAGATCTTCAGAGACGTATCTTTCAACAAAGTTTCTAACATCTCGATGTTCCTTCTCCTTTCTTTGCGGATTGTTTCTAGCTTCTTGCTGGCCCGATCCAGGACCAGGGAAAGATTGGAATCAAGGCAGAATTCTATTCTCTGCACAAGTTCTGACAAGAAGTCGCAGCCTTGCAGTATGTCTAGGAGAGGAGAGAACCTGCAGGAACATGAATCAACAAAATTTGGTCACTAGGAACCTGCAGGAGTATATTTTTACAGCGTTGACATGATCTATAACCTGACGTTGACCAAAGGCATTTAGAATTCAGTCGGTCGGTGAACAGTTTGTACTTACCTCCCGTCGGGCATTTCGTCTGCAAGCCTGTGCAATTGGTCGAACACTTGGCGCGCGGCCCGGATGCTGCGTCCGACTCCACAAATCTCCCTCACCGAAAGCAGCCGGCCGCCGGCCGCCGCGGCGACGACCGCAGACACGTCCTCCACGCCGCCGAAATCTAGCGGTGCGGACAATAGCACCGCCGCTGCCGTCTGTTCGATCAGCCTCTCGCTCTCTGCCCGGCTCCGACCAACTGGGACCCGCCCTTTCCCGCATGCCGCGCGGCCGGCGGCGGTGGTGGCGAAGTCGGCGAGCCGCGCGCACACAGCACTCCATTTCAGAGCGGCCTCGGTTTCCAGGCGTATCTCCCTCGCCTCTGGTGTTTCCGACGAGATGGGTGACGGTTCGGTTTTGGAGGATGCGGCGATAAGGCGTTGATGCGCAGGACGTGGACTGTGCAGGAGGAGGACTCGTGTGGGGAAAGAAATTCTGGAGGGGAGGTTCACTGGGAGGAGAAGGGCATGGTTTGCGGTGGCGGCCATGTCCCTGCCTAGGACAGAGAAGCGGGAGTTCTCCTCGTCCAGCCGGAGCCGGAGATGGAGGCGTTGGAAGCTCGCTGACCATGCATGCTTCGGCTTATCTATGCACACATGGCATTCCCGTTTCCTGTCTGCTCTTGCGTAAACATACATTACGCTTTCTTTGTCACGTTTTAAACATTCCAGTTCATTGTAAGTGAGGCTTTGAAAAAAGTAATCATACTTTATAGAAATCATTCGTGACTTTATCCAAATCTATATTATGCTACGAAAATAATGTTTAAATTCTTTCAACATATGCTATGGTTATGATGAGGATTATATGCATGATAGTGTTTTGTTGAGAATATAGGATACAAAACATGTATTGTAGAGAAAATGATATTTTTATAACTATTTATTATAATTAAATATATAATCGTAAAAACTATAATTAAATGTATAGGCAGTAGCAACGCACAAGAATGTCAGCTAGTTCGAATGCGTGTCTCTCTCTCTCTCTCTTTTTCTTGAATTTCTTTTCTATGGTCGCCATTTGTTTTCATGTGGCACTTTTATTTTTCTCAAGCAATGTAAGCAGGAAATAGATGGAATATTTGCTCTTCTGCCAAATACAAGAAGCCCATAACAAATAATGAAAGTGTGCGAATTATTCTTTCATATCGATCAAATATGAAAAAAAAAATTACAGGGATCCTACGGCCCAATTAGCAATTGAGACAATATAAGACAGTCCAATGGAGAAAACTACTGTACAACCATGGCTGAAATGGGTTGAATTATACACAGGGATTGTGAATCAACATTGCGCATACGAGCATATACGCTACTTTACTTTAAGTCGGCGAGGATTGGAACACCACAAGCAGCATTTGCATGCTTGTCTTCAGCAAACACAAGGTTTCCTCTCACAAAAGTCGACAGGACCTTGCCAGAAAGCTGTTGCCCTATATACGCCGAAATATTCTGAACATGAAAGAAAAATTCATTCACAAGCTGAAGATATTGAAAGAACACTTTCAGACTGTTAGCAGACGAAATAAATAATGAGCAATTATTTGAGGCGAGGAGCAAACCCGGTGTTTGTGGTATACAGAATGGCTTTCATCAAGTTGGAATTCCGCCTCAGGTTTCCACACTACAATGTCAGCGTGGTACCCTGGCAGAATAGCTCCCTGCACAAATCAGTGCCACAATTGAGAAGCATTATTGTAACCATATTATACATAGAAATAGGCCACATTTCTGGGTGTATATGTTCTGCATACTATAGCACAGATGAAATGTAAATAAAATCTGGACGAAAATCTTAAGCTTGCTGCACAAGATGGCTACTATACCTTGTTCTTTTGCCCTGCAAGCTTGGCTGGCTTTTCGCTCCACCATGAGGCTAGTTGATTCAAAGTAATGCCGTACTTCTGTCCAAACGTCCATGTCACCGGGAGTACAAACTGCAAATATTTATGTCAAACCAGTCAACTTAAAAACAATAAATCGTGACACATATATGTTCTTATTCTGTTTTAAGTGAAAGTTAACTAATATACGTTTTTGGTATTGTTATACAATCTAACCTGCAATGATGATATACCACCCCATGCCCTCAAGAAGTTGCCTTCCTCCATTAACTTGAGATCAGGAGCTGATGGTGAATGGTCAGAGCTTAGCATGTCTATATGTCCATCCTGATATTGATCAAGAAATAGTTAGAATATAATAATTTCATTAGAAGATGTTGAAAATTCAGAGCCAATAAGGGCATCAAATAACATACAAGCAGAGCATTCCAAAGATTTTCTCTGTTTGCTGCATCGCGTATAGGAGGGGCACATTTGAAGCGAGTATCTCCGTCTGGAACTTCTTCAGCTGAAAAAGCCAGGTAATGAGGACAGGTTTCTATGGTTACGCTTGCACCACTGTGTCTAGCATCCTGTAAGTACAAGAAACTGACCAAACATCAGGAGCAGAAAAGGTAGTTTATTGATTTGACGTGTACAGTTCTCACAGACGAAGAATAAGATACCCATAAGTTGTTTTTAAGTTGAAACTTAAAATTCAAATAAACCATGGAAAGTTCACAATCTCCAGTTGTTGTGATGCCATACCTTAACAAGTTTAAGAGACGTTTTTGCATCTGCGAGATGAACAATGTGAAGATGAGCTCCTTCTGACCGCCCCCCTGCTTTTGTGTCCTTCATTGCACGTTCCAAATCTCTGATAGCTGCTTCCTCCCTGAAGGTTTAAGCAACGACATAATTTGTGAAGTGCAGTGAACCTACAGTTGAGCTTACATTACACAGTTCTAAATTGCACAGTTCAAGAACACCTGATGGCACTGTCACATACTTGATGTTCTCATTCTTTCTTTCCAGAGAGCACCACTAAGTTCAGAAATATAGATTTCTACAGAAATCAAGGTACAAAGGTCTAGAACCCAACTAAAGATTAATATCCAACTATTCTTTCTCGCATAAGATCACAAAATACCATGTTGGGGGCCTAGTCTTCAGATACGTGGAGTAGGACCGAGGATCCAGGTCAGCAAGTCCATCGCCATCCTCAACATCCGGTATACGTTCTGCATGGATGAGTAAGGGCCTCTTGTACTTGGCCAGTGTAACCAAACCTTCCTACAGTGCTCAAGCAGGAAGGATAAACTTATGAGCATGGAGCTTAGCCCCTAAGCAGAATTCTGAAAATGTTGAGGCAGTACAGCATACCTCAATATGAGTCGAATTCGTCATGGGAAAATCGTTGATACCCGAGGGACACATGAAGGACTAGAACCATGAAAAACGAGAGCAGTCAGTTGCTGAATAAATCTGCAGTCTAAAAGAGGAAAAGATGCATGGACCTGCTACTGAATGTTTCTAGCAAGAACGTCCCATAAAGAGAGTGGCAATCATGCTCTGGTGTCTCATGCTATTATCCTAACTTTACTGCTGTGTATGCCGGCAATGAAGGATTTCATGTGCAGCATGGAACAGGAAAAAAGAGCAACTGAACATGATGCCCCCTACGTTGCGACAACATGTTAGTAGCAACTGCTAGTTCAGAAATCAAACCTTAAGTCCTAATACGCCTGCATTTAGGAGCTTCTCTAGAGCGCTTGGGTTGAAGGCGTTCTCTGGCACGAGGCCTCCCCAAAATCCTGTATGAGAGTACCAACCAGAGGATTCATATTTTAGGGCGTACAAGCATTTTTCATTTTTCCGAGAACATGTATCACAAAGGAATTGAGACCGCCATGCAGCATTCCGGTCGGGCAACTTACCTACATCAACGTATAACTTATCTCGAGCTGCTTCCAGCTGAAAGTCAGGCAGCAACGTTAATCACAGATATTAATAAGCAGCTGGAAACTATTTGTTCCTTGTGTAACGGTGCTGGCAACTCTGGAGGAACCTGACCTTGAGTTTGAGAGTTTCTTCTGTAACTGTGGATGGATAGCTGTTGAGTGGCATGTCCACTAATGTTGTTATCCCACCTGAAACGAAAGGATTTGCAGTCCATAAATCACTAATGTTGTTTTGCTATAAAATACTGTAGGTGAGTAGTAGTAGGTGACTGGGCTGAAGTTTCACCTGCAGCTGCTGCTTTTGTACCAGTGGAGAATCCTTCCCATTCGGCTCGTCCAGGTTCATCGAGATGGGCGTGTCTGGGGGAAAATAAAAATCATCAACCATGTCTTCAATAAGAATACTCTACCGAATAGTGAAGATAGACAGAGTTACTACTCTCTGTGTTGAAAACAAGAAGCAGAGTTAACTGTTGATCAGTGACAGTGACAGGTGACGCATACTCTAAGTAATCTGTAGTAGTACAGAGAGAAGAATCCGGGCATCTGGATGCATGCTTACACGTCGATGAGTCCAGGCATGATAACCGCATCTCCGTAATCGAGGAGCGGGCGGCGGAGCACGAAGTTGCGGTAATCCCCGACGGCGATGGCGTTGACCAGGCCCCCTTTGACCTCCACTGCACGTACCAATAATCCAACAGTAACTAACTGATGAGCGATAAATTAAGAAATATCAGAGCCGTAACAATACAATCGGCTTCGTTTCCATCCATGATAAATTGATGATGATTCTCAACGAAAGATGAGAATTGAGAGTTAAAGCGGGGGCACCTACCTGCGGCGGGTCCGACGCGGCCGAGCGTGACGACGCGGTCGCTGGCGATCCAGAAGTGGTCGTGATGGAGGAGGCTGCATCCTTCGCCGCCCAAACTCTGATGATTGATGAAACAACACAACAGGATGATAAACGCTGTCTGTGTTCAGTTTCCATTTACTACATATACAGATTGGACATCCATGGATTGCATCAGAGAGAAGGAAGGAAGAGTCCGAAGACCTTGGAGAAGGGCGCGCGGTAGAGAAGCACGGCCGCCAGCGCCGCCGCCACGGCCAGCAGCGGAACCAGCCGCCCCTTCGCCGACGCCGCCATTGATGCTGATGAGTGACGAGCTCCGTCCCTTTCTCTTGTGTTTGCGCTCGGCCTCTCTCTACTCTTCTGTTGGCGACTTGTGCGCTGCGCTGATGTGGATGCGGAGGATCCCAGCTGGAGGCGGACCATCCGTGGACACAGTCTAATGAATTCCACAGACACCGGATTCCTGTGGGGCCGGAAAGTTTCTTCTGCGGTCTATGGACCGGGTTCTTGCGAGAGACGCAGAGCCGCAAGTTGGCTTTGTCACGTTGCTGGGGCACTCATCTAGTGGCCAGGAGGAAGAACCTTTGGGAATCTCTCCCTGGCCTCTATTTTCGTGCTAGGAAATTCCAGATTCTTTTTATTTACTACGGCACAATATATAATTCAAGAATCTTTATGTCGTACGTATAGTTGGACGTGACGTTTTTTTTTTTTTTGAGAAACGAGTTGGACGTGACGTTGCAGGGTGGCGATTGGCTGCTCCCACCCGAAACGCCGTTCCACCACGAGAACCACCACCACACACACACACACACACACGGGGAAAATACTACTCCATTATCACCGATTATTCTTATTATTCAAAAGAAAAGAAAGAGAGAGATTCTCATCATCAAAGAAAAAAAAATCGATGACGTCGATGGGTGGTGGATTACGTGCTGCAACTCATGTTGTGCGCGCAGATTCTCGTGACGCGAGATTCCACCCACCTCGTGTGCACGCCATTTTTGCTAACCTCTGTTCCAAGTCGTCCCGCGCGGTCCAAAAAAACCATGGACTGAAGTCATGTCACCACATAAGGTACATGACCGGCGACGACGACCAGTCGCGGAGAGAACACGATCAACTTAACATGACACGCGTGCATACACAAAACAGTAAAAAATCAGTAACAGAGCAAGATGCTTTCACTAGTGTTTGCACCCAACACCAACACGTATATCAAGAAACTGAAGGAAAGAGCTTTCCCGGAGTACTTGATGCTGCTGAATGAGATTAACAGAACCTACTAGTTTTACAAATTGCTCATGTGAAAACTCTAGAATCAAAAGAGAAGCCACGATAGTTGTAATATTTTCTCGTTTTACATTCATTCAACTTGGTATATGAACTGCTTGATCTATTACCATATCCGAATTCTGTTAACAGGATCCCCTACCGGATTTGTTTTGCAAATACATACTACCTTTTTGCTCAACTATTCTTTTCCATACCTTCACAGAACACAGACTATTTCCTCCATAAAATTTTGCTTCATCGACACAGATTGTGTATAGCCTTATAGGTTCGAAAGAAAAGGAAAAGGTGATGTCGTGTACCTTAACCAAGTTGCGTATCGGTTTCTTATACATAAAATTACAAAGGATTGATGATATACGATTTTCTTCAAACAGATGTACATACCAAAGAAATGCACTTATTATTTGGAAGGAGTAAAACACAAAGAACCAACTGAGGTGTCGAAACATGTATTTCCAAAACAAAAAAAAAATAGCCGAGTCGGTAAAAATATTCCATCTATAAAGAAATTCGAATAATCATCGATCGAAACATACCATCCAAAACTTTAACAAGGACTACCCTACTTATACTACAGTTCTCGAGGGGCCTGTCCGAGAATTTCACACAGGCATCGTCCCCAATTTCCTCGCAACCGACCACGAACCGAACAGCGCGCCGCCGCCGCCGCTTCTCCCTCCATTTCTCCCCTGCTCTTCGCCTTTCCCCTCACCGGCGCCACCACCAGCATCCGCCGCCGCCCGCAGCATTCCCGCTGCCGTTCTCTGCGCCGGCCGTGCTGAACGAGGGGGTTAATTGGCGTCGGAGACAGGGCAGGCGAGACGGGATGTTCTCCGGCGAGTGGACGCCCCCGTGCGGGAGCTGCTGCACCAAGAAGTACGCGACCCTGATGCAGATCCCATGTCAGTGTCGTCTTTCATGCCTCTCCTGCGAATGGATTTGGTTCGATTGATCAAAACTGACGGGGCTGTGACATTTTGTTTTGGCGCGACTGGTTTTGATTCTTCCAGGGAGGGTCTTCTGCAAGAAGGGGTGCAACGCGGATGGTGACACCTGGGAAGAGTGTGAGTCCACACTCTCTAATGTTATCCATTATTACACTGTGTCATGACCTCGTTTTAAATTGTTCATGGTGGAGCTAATTTGCTTGATTTTAGAGTTATTTGTTTGATTCCCTATCAATATGAAATTAGAGCAATAGCATCATGTTATCTTCATTGGCTTCCTATCTAATGCTGTAAATAGGACAGCAAACACATGCTATTTAAAATCGATCCTGTAGCTTTGTAATTCTTGGCAACCTAATAATATTTGATAACTGTTACCTCAGTTTGCACACATGATAATCAATATGGGAGATGGTTTGATGAAGGTTACCAATCACGTTGATGCCGTCATTACAGATTGGTTTCATGTTAATGGTAGCAGGTCGATGTTCAGTTGTTTTGTTTTTCATTATTGCAGTCTCCCTGGTTAATTAAATTGTCTCTGTCGGTTCTTTTTCTGTCCATGATGATCTCGTATCTGTCATATTTCACCAAACAAATAGCTGTGTTTTGTGCCTAAGGTTCAAAAGGATATGACTGTGAAATTGCACATTGTTGTGCCTTCATAGAAGTATTACTGCAATGTTCAAGATAACTTACTCCCTATGAAATCCTCAGGCATAGGTAAGTGTACTGAAATCTGCTACAAAGATCCAGTGTTGGAAGATCGTCAGTGGAGTGCCTACATCGATCGGTCTCCTGGGCAGGATAGTTACTCTTTGGTGAGTACTTTATTTTGCTTGATCAAGTTGCAGCATCATGTAGCAGTTATTCACATGAATCTTTGATTCTAGCTAGTGTTGTCCTACTACAATTCATACTGTTTCCATTACCTAGCAACATACACATTACAGAATTAAGTTCAGTGGGATCACCTGGTAGCAAGAAATAGGAAAATTATGGCATTTATAACTGTTTTACGAACTCCTTAACATCGTTCTTGGGCACTTTTGACACCATGGTCTTGTTTGTTCTGCATAAGCAGCAAGGGATGCATTTTGATATAAATCTTGTAGCTATATTATGTTTTGTCCTTTACAAACACTGCTATAACCAGCGAGTTAATCAATTCATCGCTCCATTATCCATGTTTGAAATAAATGCTGGGTTTTGAATCAGGAAGCAATAACTATTTTCTTAATAGCATTACTGCAGAGCCATTCACAATAGTTTAATAGGTGTACAACAGTTTGACAGTTGGTAACTCTAATTTATTAGACTGGTCATTTATACTGATGGCAGTTTGGTGTTAATCAGTTTGCTGTATAGACAATGTGCATTTGGTTTGTTGATGGCATCTGCAAATGGTTATATATTTTCTGATATGGGTCCTGTATGGATTTCCTTTTGTAGGCATATGTGTAGCATTAAGAGTTTCTGGTCAATGGACGGGCTTTTTGTGCTAATGTGAACCATGTTTATGCTGTAAATTATTGTTCGTGCATGGCTGTGATATACTTCTAGTTTCTGACAGACAATTTCCCCTGCAGGAGTGCTTTAATGCTTGTGTGTCTGGTTGTGGATTCAGGGTACGTACTAAATGCCGAGAACTGTTATATTTATGCTTGATGTTGCTTTATTTTTGTATCGGTTATTATGTTTCTACTGCATAATGTCCATTGGATATCTGATACAAGATGTTGTGTTGCATGGTAGTTTGACATCCCAATCGAGAAGGTCGAAGAGGTGAAGCCAAATAGACCGTCCAAGCCGCCACCACCTGAAGTGAAGCGCACGACGCATCCAGATTCTACCGTTAGCAGTGACGACGTGCCGGGCACATCAGCGTAGACATGTTACCAATATCCGTTTTTTTAAAAAAAAAAATTCTCCCCCCTCTCCCTGGCTCCACTGCACCTATGAATAGAATGCTCGATCAAGATACAATTGTGCGGATGGTATTTTCTACTTTGATGCATCGCACATCTTTAAGCCTCGTTGGGAATCACTCTTATAACTACGTAACGAGTTGTTATCTTTGGATTGTATTTGTTCGTGTGTGAGCGTTGCGCAATCAGCCCGTCGAAGTCGTCTCGTGGACGCCTACCATGGCCTGGAATGCTGGAAATGCTCTGGAAATGTAGAACAGAGGATCATGCGTGTCTCCAAAGCCGCTGCTGCCCTCACTCACAGTCACAGGCATCTGACCCGTTGGCGGTTACACAAGTTGTTCTGGATAATTAGAAAAAAAAAATATTTGTAAGGTTAATTCTGGAGAGTGCATGATGATAGAGATTATGAAGAATGGTTCTTTCTTAATATTGTCACTGTTTTGTTGAATGATTATGGTGGGTAGATGGTATGTGGTGACTGGAGAACATCTTCGGTGACATGGATCACATATAGGCGCATGCTAGTGGCTGGTTTTGAAGCACAAATATGGTTGTGGCTCTGTGGGGAAGCAGAAAGCTAGTGGAGCCAAGGCGGTCAAGCATCTACTCCCTACATGGTGTTTGCAGGTTTTGAAGCACAAATACTAGAGAGGAAGAACCGGAGTGGCAAGCATATACAAACTCTGTCGTAGCTGCAGAGTCCACTGCCTATCTGCGTTTTCTCCACTTAGAACGCACGTTCCTGTTCGGCACGGGCATGGTAATTAATAAAGCGAAAAAGATTTTTTTTTTTTAAAAAAGTGAACCACGCAACGAAGTCCGGCACTGCGCATCCTGCCGTCAGATCACCGACCGATGGAGACGTCAGTCAGGTGCTTCGGAGCACTGTGGATCAATCGGCGCCTCTGCTCATGTACCAGCGCCCCGTCGAGGAGGTTCCGATCACTAGGAAATGCTTAGTGGTTCGTTCAAAAAAAAGAAAAGAAATGCTTAGTGCTGCAATCACGTCATAGCAAACTGTCGTGGATTCCTCCAAGGCTGGAACTGCGATGCTCCCGCCGAGCTCCATTAAAGGCAGGCCACGAGTTCAGTCTTAGCACGGCGTTTCTCTGGTGCGCAACACCAAGCCGCCGTCCAGGAACACGACCTGAATTTCCTCGATATTCATTAAGAAGGTGAAAGTCAGAGGAGCACTGGAACCAACTTTTCAGTACTAATCTGAATGCGTACATGTTATGTTGTTAACTGCATGTGAAGGATCAGTTGCATTGCATGCCATAGAGGCACCGTCGGACACAAGAAAGAGATTTGGATTCAGAAACATCCACAAGAATGAATGTGACTCTCTTATTCAGAATTGCAGGTGCAACTTGAGACTGGGTTCACGTATCTCTTCCACGCAGCTGATAGTTGCTACCTGGCGGGCGCCGTAATTGGAGACGATGATACCAGCAGCGCCGTATTCAATTTCAAGTCTAGCCGCATGGCGAATGTTTACAAGTGATGACGGGCCACAACAAAAGCCAGTACAAAAATGGAGCACTTCAGAGTCTGAAACTGAGCACTCACAATCTTCTGCAGTCATTGACTCCATTCACTATAAGATCGTCAGTGGTGTCGTCGTCCCCTGAGACGGCTACCGACTATCTCTGCACCATGCATGCTGGAAGAACTGCGAGAGAACCATTCTCCGACGTGGAATGCAGCGCGACAATATAATCCTCCTAACATGTATTATTCCAGGATTGAATACATGTTAAATTAGGGAAGGAAAATTCTATCAACCATCACCGCACCTCCGTTTCTTCTCAATGAGAAAATTTAGTCCGGAGCTGGCGACTGCTGGGCGTCGATCCGTAATTTCACTTTACAGAAAAGGTCGTATGAATTGATCAGCTGGCGTACTCAACTTTATTTGACAGTGTCATGCAGCCGGCGTTGTCGTGAACTACGGCACGCGGCGACAGGATCGTCCACCACACCTCCACCACGTACGGCGTGATCTTGCTTCTTGCCGAATAACCCTTTCAATAAACCAACTACTAGCAAACTTAAATTCCAAAAAGAATATAAACAGAAACAAAAACCACCAGAATCTATATATTCTTTTATTTTCGTGGACAATACCAGTGCTCCGCGTATGTATGACGACGCACGCGGCTGGCGCCTGAGTGTGAATTGGAGTTCCCTGACCTCTTCTGGCCTGCGCCGGCATTGAGCACTGCTGCAATATTGGCACCGGCAGCGTCAACTAGCTAGCCATGGTGGCGCACGAACTTGCCGCAGCCGTTGGCGATAGATCTCGATCCTATTCATGATCGGAGCGTGCGTGGACCCCCAACTAGCAGTTCCACACGTTCCCGCCACCACCAATATGCAAGACATCTAGTGATCTCTATCTAATCTCTGAAACCCGGTCGGTCCGGACTCCGGGCAGGACGTGTTGTGGTCCAACTCTAACCTTCCCATACGGCCTCCCTCTCCCCTTACAAAACCAAAGGCCTCGACTCGATCTCCAGCCAAATTCTAATCATAAGCCTCCGCTGCCGCATAAGCTGAGCCTCTCGACGAAGAATCGAATCCATCGGTCGATAACTGCAGTGCAATCTCATGGAACAGAAGAGCAGCTGCTTACGTGATTATGTGTACGCTTTAATTCTTTTCTGGCAACTAGTAGTGATTTTGTTCATACGATGATCTTGATCGATTCTGTTTCATCTAACTTATTAAGTGATAAATATATTTCTATATGCTAGTAGTTTACTAGAACAATTAACTCCGCTCTATTTTATAATTTTCTCTATGTATAGATTAACTCTATTTTATCTTTTATTACATGTAGTTTTCTTTTTTCCTGTATGTATTTCATATTCCCCAAGGTCTTTGTGTTTTGTATACACACAAAAGATACATCTTTCTAGTAGTACTAACTACGGAGGAATAATATGCTGAATGATTCCCCGGATGGATTTTCTCTCATGGTGTAACATGTATTTTTTGTAGGTACTATTGATTGTTTGCATTGATTTCCTTTTCCCTTTTTTCATTCTGCAACAAGTGAAACTTGTTATATATATGTTGCACCAATTATTTTAGATGTTGTAGTAAGTAGAACTCCTATTTGGCACAACGTGTTAAATATGTTATTTAGCACTTTGTAAACTTTTATGGTCGTGGTGAAAACATTTATGGTTATGTCTGAGCAAATTTTTAAAAAAAATGGTTACGATGTGAAAAAGTTTCATGGTTATGGGTGTCAACTTTCATAGCTTTATGATCATGAAATAAAGTTTTATTATTGTTGTGAATGAAATATTTATGGTCACGGGTCTGGGTGCTAAATAAGTACTTAACAGTGTTAAATAGCATAGCTCTTGCAGTAAGTATATATATTTTGTATATTATAGTAGTCATGTGCAGTGTAGACTAAAAAAAAGTCAAATTTCAATAGTAAGTATATTTGTATAATACTAATATGAGAAGTCTATATATATGCCTGCTTGCAGAAAAAGACTACATAAGACTGTTTTGAAGATCAGAGGTAGAAACGCTGGGCTATATGTTAAGGGCATGTTTGGCACACACGTCTTCGGACAACGTACGAAGATAGTCAAAACGTCAGCTCTGAGTCGAGAACTATATCTTCTGGATGGACTGTACCCGATTACAAGAGCATATCATCAGCTCCAGTCTATCGGGATGCTTCAGTGGCCATCTTACAAGAAGGAAGTGGCCAATATGAATCGTTTGCTACAAATTATCTACCGCTCAATTCAAGTTTATAGAAAACGACGCCTCGAAGCAGGATTATTTTACTTGTGGTCTTGTTCAGATAGTGATGGTTACTGCCTCAAGGTTCACAGCCGCCTCAAGGTTCACAGCCATCTCCTGTTCCTTCCTCGGGAGGAAGCCTTGAAAAAAATAAGACTAGAGAAAAAGAAGAGAAATGCTCAGAGCTTCGTTCAGACAACAACAACAACAGCCAGTTGCCGTAGACAAATAGGTTGAAGAATAACATTAATTCCAAGCAAAGACCCTTGAATTGTCTTGTTTGTTACAAAGAAAAAGCTTTCTGCTTGCAAGAATAACATTAATTCCAAGGAAAGGCCCTTGAAGTAAAATGTTTTGTTACAAAACAAAAAAAAGCTTCAGCTGCCTGCAACAGAAGTCAGCTGGAGCATTTGGCGAGAGAGAGGGGAGGAAGAGCATCCGCGTGGCGCAGAGCACGCCGTTGAACCCGCCGAGCATGGCGCCGTCGGTGAACCGCACGCGCTGATCCACCGTACCTGAATTGATGATCATGAATCATTTAATTCGTACTCAGCTTGCCTACTTGTAATTATATATTTCCTTTGTTCTAAAATTATTATCGTTATTTATTTATTTTTATCAACTTTGACTATTCATCTTATTTAAAAAAATTTAAAAGATATAATATATTTTTTTATAATTTATTTTATCATTAGATAAAATTTTATTGTAACTTATAATATTTTATATTCAAACAAATATTTTAAATATGACGAATAGTCAAAAGTAACCAAAAAAATTAATGACGACAACAATTTTTAAACGGAGGGAGTACAGCATAGAGGTACGAGAATGAACAAACAAACCGCGTACATGGCGTGAGAGGTGGAGGCTGGAAGGCAAACTTTTGACGGGTGCATGCAAAACGCCGCAACGCTACACGAAACGGCCTCGCTGGGATCAAGGCCTTGGGCAACTGAATTTCCTTTTTTGTACATACAGCACTAATCAATTTGGCTATCATGCATGAAAACTGATTGGGGCAGCGAGGATATGGATTTCAGCGAACGATGCAACGAGATCGATTAGGAAGAACTGACGACTCAAATTCCAAATCACAGACCAATGACAGTAAATTTCTCCATCGGAAAGGGCTGATATATACTACTGTACTACATACTGTATAAGAACAGAGGAGTGGCGGAGGGGTGCAGCATGAGCAGCGGGTACGCGTGGGTAGTACTTGCGGCGACGTATTGGCAGATGCCTTCGACGAGGATTGGCAGCTTGGATGTAGAACGCCGTATATAGCCCGTAGGCCATGGCATGGCAGAATTGCGGGTTTGCCCAACGGCTTTGTATTCGTCCAGCCCTGCCGCAGAGGCGCGCTTCTTCGATGTGCACGTACTATTGGGCTGTCTAGTACTCCCCTTGGAGTACTGGGGTTTGGGGGGGGGGGGGGGGGGGGAGTCTACCTATAGGCTCTAGCCCGCTGCCCAGTGGGGGATGGAGGGAGGACGTACGTGGCTCGAGCTCAAGAGACTGGCAGCGCAAATTTTGTACCTTGCCTCCTTGCCAGATGGAAGGCGCCGCGCGTTGAGCCGGTGCTTTAGCAGCAAGCAGTGTACTCTATCTAGCAGCTGTTCTCGAGTTCATCACCGGACACATGTTCACGTCGAGATCATCCTCGGGTCGGGTGCAAAACTAAGAAAGGCACAAAGTAGTAATATATGATATGATAAATGAACAGCACACTACAGTATTCCTCAAGTGACACCCACAAACGACGACATTCTAACTCGAAGAAGAACTTGCGCAAACTATTCATGACGGAAACGAAAGAGTTTGCCGTTGTCCTTCAGGACGATGGCCAGCTTTTCTGGCTTTGCCATGCCTCTGATGGTACGTGCAACGTAGGCACCTGGAGACCTCAGAGCACGACGAGAAGGGGGGCGGCGCCGATCCATCTTCCGGTCGTTCAAAACAATCAACACCTGTAAAATACTGAAAGAACAATCCGAAACGAATCATTTCGCCACCTCCGAACGCGACCACGCGCACCCACAGCAACAAATAAATAACCACACGCACACATTTGAGCACAAAAAATCTTGCAATCATGATTCATTATTCGGTCTGGAACAACAAGTAGTAGAAACAACTCACCCAAAGAACAAGAACGTGAGCAAAGCAAATTCAACGGGGCCCTAACAGAGATCTAAAGAAGGAAACAACGAAACAGGCAGTGAGATGAAAAGGAAATAGAGACCATCTGGATCTCTGCCGTGTGCGTGCATTGGCTACAACATCAAAAAAACAAGAGTGATGACATAAACATGTGTGTGGTTCAAAACTAGTTTAGTTGTGTGGTGGCGCATCAACAATATAGATGAATAGACTAACATCACATTATTACCAATCATCAATCAATCGAAATATGAATGGAAAGGTTCAATCAAATGAAAAATTAGGAATTCACGGCAGTGAGAGCATATATAGATATGAACAATTGGTTCGATGCTTTGACACTGAATGAACTCATCATTTAATTTACGTCAAGTTTATATGTAGTATGATGGAAACAGCAGATTAATTAAATCTTGGATGCAAGGGTGTAACTTATCACCACTGGTCAGGTCCTTCTTGCCAGCAACAAATCAGCAAAGCAAACTGCGCTTCAAGAAGAACGGCAAAGAGACAACACCGTGGGTTCGTGGTGCCACCTCCTCTCCCAATGAAACGATCCACACCACACACACCACCAGCAACAAATCAGGTCACGGCACGCATCAACACAAGACAAGGCCTATCTGCCGGTGAGCGAGATCGATCGGGCAAACCCCACAAACAGCAGAAGCCCGCACGAACTCGGAACTCGCGATACGAACAAATCCGCACAGGCAAAAATAGCAAAGGCATTCTGAGCTGAGATCTGATTGTCAGAGCAGAGCGAGGCAATAAGCGGGCACCATGGGTCGGTGCTCGATCGGTGGCCATGCCCGTCCTACCAGGAATTCGAACCTCGCGAATCCAGAGCAAAGTTTGGCAGAGACGGGAAATAATCAACAGACGTACGAGAACGGATAACAGAACCCCGGCCGCGCGCTTCACGCCAATGAAAACAGCGGCGAAAACAAAAATCAACCGTCCCAAGAACAGAAACAGCATAAGCCCGCACGAACTCGGAACTCGCCATATACGACGAACAAATCCGTGCACCGAGACCGCGCAACAGCATAAACTCCTTGCACGACCCCGGAACTAGCGATCCGAACGGAACCCGTTCCACGACAAGCGGAAAACAAGTCCGCGGAGGGCAAAATCACAAAGGATCCGGAGCAAAAGCGCGATGAGTCACCATATTGTCCGTGGATCGGAGCCAGGCACGCGGGGATCACCATGGGTGGGTGCTCGCTCGCCATATGCCCTGATGCACGAACCCGGAAGTAGCGATCCGGTCCAAACAAGTCCGCGCAAGGAAAAAGAAGGAACGGAACCCCTCGATACAGAGCGCGGCATGTAATAACGAGGGATCGAGGAAAGCGGGAGTCACCATGAGTCGGTGTGCTCGCTGTCCCTGCCCCTCTTCCCCAAAAAAACCTCAAACCCCGGCCCAAGAACCGTAACTAACAGCAACGACGTATGTAAAAGCAGCGCTCGGCAAATCAGGAACAAAAGAGACAACAACAGAACAAACGAGAAAGGAAAGAGGAGGAACTGGAGTCTGGAGATCTTATTACCTTGGTGAGCTTGGTCGGTCGTATGCTGGGGCTGGAGAAGATGGGAAGGGGTGGATGATTGGGAGCGGCGGACGCAGACCAGCGAGCGCGGAGAGACTGGGTGGGGGCTTGCTTTATAGCCGGCGCCACCCACTCCAGGCCTGTGCTAGGCTTGGTTGCGTTACCGTCACTGACAAGTGGGCCAGTGGCCACACATGTCCCACTTGCAGTGACTGACGTCTCACCGACGTAGGTCAGTGGATTCCGAGCAAGCCGACCCCCGGGATCACGCCGCCTTGGCCTTGCTGGTCAACAAGTTTCCTTGAATCAAAAAAAAAAAAAACAAGTTTCCTGTCAAAAGAAAAAAACATACGTAATTAATGCAGATTAAAGCGTCTGGTACATAGAGTAACTAAAAGAAGCGGTTAATTGGGAAATTAGCAAAAATAAGATAAGAGTGGATTTCCCCGTTTCGCTCTTTCTTGGAGGTCACTTCTGCTGCCGCTGCAGAGCCTCTGCTGCTTTTTTCTGACGCTACAAACAGCTGGCACATTTGACAGTTTGTATTTTTATTATTACCCCCCGAAACATTCTTAGAATTGCGGTAAATCCCAAATTCGTTTCAGATCTGAACTTACTATGAACTAGTACAGTAGTATACAAATTCAAAATCACGCCAAGGAATTTCAGTTTGAACGCAGCAGAGTACCTGGTGGAGGGCCCACTTCCACTTGGCAGCGGACGTCGGGGAGATGTTCCGGCGAGGGCTTGATGCTGATGCCCCGCCGACGCCGGGGAAGAGGGCGAGCGGGCCGAGCTGCCGACGAGGAGTAACGCCGCTGGCGCTGGCAGTGCAGCGCCTCAGACTCCCACACCTCCGCCGGCGCACCCAACATGCATGCGCCACCGACGCCCACCACCGCCGACATGACGAGACACACAGAACACACGGAACGGAAGCTCCCGAACGGCCACGCCCCGTGCTGCAATTCCACTGGAGCGCCCCGAACGGCTGCGCGCGCGGCGGGGAGCGGGCCGGCCACCACGACGAGCTTCTCGGCGGGCCCCAAGTCTTGAGCGAGGGGAACGCGGAGAAGGCGGCCTGGCGTCGGCGGAGATCACCATTGTGGCCGTGGGCGACGTCGGTCGGCGCCGGGTCCCTGACGACGCATGTCACGGGAGCGGCGCCGGCCGGGAAGACGATGAAGCTACTTCCATTGTATTGTGGGGTCGAATCGCGCCGGGGAAGACGATGAAGCTACTTCCAACCGTACCGGCTCAAGCCTTTGTTCCGGCCCACGATCGAGGACGAAGACGAATCCAGGGCCACCGATGCAGCAGATCCAGGGCACTTGCTGCTGACGCCCCGCCGGCCGGCGCCGGGGAAGAGGGCCAAGACAAAGAGCGCGGACGGCCTCCGGTCGACGCTCCTCCTCCACCGAGCCGCCATCGCCATCGCCGCGCCGCGGATGTTGCACGTTGGTGCTCCGACCCGTCCTGGACTCGAGGGACTCCTTGCGGGCGGCGGCGCACCTCGGCGACCATCAACCACCTCGGCGCACTGCCTGCCCGAGGAGACGTAGTACGCGGACGGAAGGCCACGTCGGGCTGCGGCCGCCGCATGGACTGGACGGAGGCGGCGAGAGAAAGAAAACAAGGGAGTGGTGGGCACTGGGCAGCAGAGAAGAGGTGTGGGCTCTGCCTCTCTTCTCGGTTTGTGTGGTGGTTCCGGACGTCGCCCTGGCGGCCCACTTGTCAGCCAACGGGACAGCGCCGATACGCTGACACGCGTCCCCCCTCGCCCTGCACCTGCACGGCGCCCTTTTCTGCTGGGCCACCACTATCAGACAGGAGGTTGACGGCCAAGGGCCAATCGCCAGCCAGACGCAGAGTACAAATTTAAATTTGGCTTAAATAAAACTAATAACAGAATGATCAGTGGCGGAGGCAGGAATTTTAATATGGGTGTTCAAAAATTTTTGCATTACAAAGAAATTCAGTTTTTGACATTGCTCAAACACGAATTGGCTGGGTAGGAAATTTTTTGAGCTGTTGAATACGAATTTGACGTCAACTATGTATCATTTCCAAAATCCGCTTCGTAACTCATGTGCTATTGCTGCTTTATGTGCGAAACGCAATACGTACTAGAGAAATTGTCTCTCCTCCCTGCAAAACGGGTTCATTGTAGGACCAACAACTTTTTTTTGTGGGGTACAGTAGTTATAAAAAAAAATTCTTTTAGGGTTGTACTAAAGCATCAGCAGTCTCTCTCTCTCTCCCTCTCTTCTTCATCGTCGTGCTCATCTAGGGCCGCCCATCTGAGGCATCAAGCTGTCTTTGGTCGCGACCATCAGCGTGGTGTGTGGCCGTGTACCGCGCTCTGAGCAGGCGATACAGCAAAAAGTCCTAGTTTTGATCACAAAACAGCGGTGACAGCGGCCCCCAACGCCCCATGGCATAAACCTCGGCGATCCCCGTCGCTTTCATTCGGACCAAAAACATCTAAAAATCACAAGCTCTAAAATCGAACACTATTGGAGTCGGTTGCACGGGCAGAAACACACATTCAAAGAAGCGTCAGCAGAGACAAGCTTCGATCTGGCTGGACTGTGCGAGCTCGCTCCGTCCTCCTGGGTTCACGCACACAGGATGGAGGAGCGAGGACTCGTGCTCACTTGTGCTCCATGTATTTCCTCTTTCGCCACCGTAGTTTTTTCTTAAAAAAAAAAGCCAAAAGCCTTATGAATTAATGTGCTATGATATTGCATGCCGTGAACGGAACGTGTCGGCAGGATCATCCACCACGTGATCGTGAATGAGCTCTTGCTGGGGTTGTGCGTAGTGGGTGTGAGGAAGCAGTTCCGGTCGTTTTTTTTATACGGATTTACTAGATTTCAGTGACTAAAAGATTTTAGTCACTGATTTGTTTTTTTTTGTGTGTTTTGTTTTATTTTTATAAATTTTTTTTAATAATAATTACTAAAAACTATTAAATATAGATTAGATGGCTAAAAGAGGTGACTGAAAACTCTATAAACTTTCGACACTAAAAATTAGCAAGCCTATATAGCGGGGCCTTGGGTTATTTATCATTCAGCCCCTGAATTATGTGGCTCTTCTTTTTTACCCGGCACCATGCGATTCTCATCTGCCTGCGGCGTCAGAAGGCAGCGGCGCGCCGCTGTGCATAACGGGCATCAAAAGAAAAGAGCAGCAGCGGATGGAGATCACGAAGGCTGTAATAGCACTGCTTCACGAACAGGGATCTAACCAGCTTCGCACAGAGTTGGACTTGCTTCATGACCGAGCAATCTCCTCGTCGTCCACTCCTGATGCTGATTAATGAGCTGCACAAATCTGCCGTCGGATTTAGTTCGTTTGTTAGTGCTACAAATGCAATATTACTTTTAATAACTTCACTCCCACAAGGTCACAGGAGGAGAAAGCGTTATCCACAACATCGTATCATTTGGCACGGTACTCGTATCGATGATGGTCACAAAAAATAAACGGAAATGGCTTGCATTGGTGTGATGACGTGTTTCCAAGTTCGGTTCTCTTCTCATTGCCTATACCTAATTATAAACTCATGATCCTTCTCCGACGATAATTAAGAGTCTTCCTCTGCTTGCTTTTAGGAATCTACCACTTGCTGCTCTAAAATTGCATTTATAATCTGCACGGTTTCAATCCTATGGGCTATGGTGAACAAATAAGTTTGGTCCCCACGTATGCTGATGGGTAGGGTAGGAAACGCAGAAGCAGAAAGGGAGGATCAGAGAATTATGCACCAGTTTGGCGGGTTCGTCCTCCAACAGGGCAAAAGCAGCCTGCCTGCTCCAAACTGGGAAAGCACACAAGGACCAGGACAAAAAGAGCCGCGCGTAAGGGGAAGAGATGGAAAAGCAAACTTCACACATTTTTGTCCCGTTTGCTAGTGGTAAGCGTAGACTGGTCACGACCAGCTTTGTTCATCAGTCCAGCCCCCTGTGCTGTAACCAGGGTTAACAAAACCGTAGTCAACCAGTAAACGGTCCGGACCGGTTATCTGGACCGGTCGATTAATTATAGATTTTGATTAAAATATTTTCAAAATTTTAAAAAATTTATGTTCATCAAAATCAGCAAAAGCTACCGATTAATTGAAAAAACCCGTTAGTTAACTGGTAAAACCACGGTTAAGCATGAAAAATCAGAAAAATATGAACCTAAAAATGGAAGGAGTCTATTTTTCCTCCTCCAACTATTGGCAAAGTCTGATTTTTTCTCCTCTAACTCTAAAACCAGCCATTCAACCTCTTCGAACTATCAAACCGTTCGTTTTACCTCCCAGAGCGGTTTTGGCTAGCTGATTTGACCGAGTCAATCTATGAGACCCATGCGTCGGTGATAGAAAATATCACTGACATGAGGAACCCACATGTCAGCGACATGCGCTCGAGATTGCGGTGGAGTCGTTGAACTGGCAGCGGTGACAGGCGATGCTTTTTCTGTCATTGACATGTGGGACCCATATGTCAACGATATTTTCTATCATTGACACGTGGGTCCCATAACCTGACTTGGTCAAAACCGCCAGCCAAAACTGTTGAGGGACGTAAAACAAACGATTTTGATAGCTCAGGAGGTTGAATAACCGGTTTTGAAGTTAGATGTGGAAAATTGGACTTTACCAATTGTTGCAGGAAAAAAAAATAAACTTCTTCCTTTAAAAATATGTTTTTTAATTAATTCTATCATCACCATCAAAACCGGCCGGTTAATTATCAATCATCCATTCTCTAAATCGAATTTTTCCGTTAATCAGTCGTTTTTTCTAATTTTTTTATTAACCGATGAACCGGTCTTGACTAGTTTTACCGATCGGTTTGGTTATATAAACCTTGATTGTACCATCCCAAGGGTTGTATGAGCATCGAGCTTGACAGTCACCGTGGCCTTCTTGCTTTGCACCAAGTTCCCAAAACAATGCAAGAGTAGACGATGGATGGTCAAACAACTTCTTGTTGGTCGAGGAGTGACTCATTGATCTTTGTTGCAAAGGTAGTTGGTCTTGAGCTATATCGTTGATCTCCTAAACACGCCGGCGTTGTTATAATATATTCATAGTACTCTAAATTTATTTTCTAAAAAGGAATATTTTTTCATGTTCAGTAATATATTTTTTATTATCAACTTTTATTATCACCTAACTTTTTATGGAGCCCACACGTTAACCTCTTCCCTCCTTTTATCTCTTTCTACGCGCGGGCCAGCCCTCTCCTCCCTCTTCCTCTCACTCTCCTCCCGACGGTGTGGACTCCCTCTTCCTCTCACTCTCCTCCCAACGGCGACGGCGCGGGCCGTGTCTCCCGTTCCTCCTGGCCGCCCTCGCGTTGTGCATCTCCCTTTTTTTCTTCCTTGTTGAAAAAGTGAACCATCCTTTTTGTCGTACTCGTATATGGCACTGGATCCACTCTAATACTTTTTCACCAAGGGATCACAAAAGCTGCGGCAGCTATGCCCATTCCCGTGGCGTGGCGCACGGATAGGTGGTGTATGTGCTTCGATCTTCTCTTCCCAGATTATGTGTTCCAGCAACAAGCAACGGGCTTTGACACGTTTCGGCAGGCATTGGCACCCACGTACGACTGTATTGAGTACTTTTGGTGTTCATGGCCTGATATGATCCCTCTTAACTTTTACCCTTTTGTGCTCTGCTGCGGCATGCATAGCGTGGTCGCTGCATCGGAGGGAGGCAAGGCAACCGACGAAGGGCGGGTTTTGCAAGACACACAACGACACTCCATGCCTGCAAAATTACGCAGTAGAGCTCTGTCGCAGACTTGCCTTTTGACCAGTTCGCGTGTCAGGGTTGCTGGGAGGGGTGAGCGTCTCCTAAAATAAAAATTCACCACGGTTAATTTATATATATCCCCGGCTGGAATATCAATCCACTTTGAGGAGTATTATATTTCCCTGTTCTCCATAGTAGTTTCTTCATTAAAAGAAAATGATGTATGGACAGTGTCACGCAGCAGGTGAATAGGGCACGCGGCGACACGTTCGTCCAACACGTGGTCATAAATGAGCTCTTGATCGCTGGGGGTTTGTGCGTGGTGGTAAGTGAGGAAGAAGCAGCAGTTCCTTTCCGGCCACTTTTTATAGCGGGGCCCTGTGGTTATTTATGATTCAGTCCCTAGCTTATGTAGCTTTCTTTTTTTAGCCCGGCACTGGCAGTCTCGTGAACTCATCTGCATGCGGTCTGAGAAAGCTGCCGCTGCACCTTCGCATAACAAAACAAAACAGCAGATGCCAAGGGACATTGAGAAGAAGAAAGGAGTATCAGAGAAAGAGGGAAGTAGGCATGAGTTTAGCAGGTTTATGGGGAAACACGCACCATTACCTTGATCCCGCTATTAGCTATTACTAGTGCACATAACCGGTACTAGTTTTTTTTTCTTTTATTTTAATCTCCTGGCAAATAAAATCACTAATATATTTAATTTTGTATTTTTTATCTAGATTGGAAATCAAGAATCTTTTATTTTTTAAACGAAAGAAGAATCGGCCATCTGAGCCGGGCTAAAAGAATCGGCCTGAGGCCCATCAGTTTTGGCCTGGCACGAAGGCTTCATGGGCCGACACGGCCCGGAGCCCAGCCAAGCTTGACTGCGTCACAATGGTGGCCAAGGTCAAGCCACCGCCATGGCCCATGGGGAACGCTGATGGCACCACGCTTGACAGCCACGTGATCATGACGTGTTTGGAAGTTTAGTTCCCTTCTTATCCCCTACTAGGCTATTTTCCTAATAAAATGTTCATCAAGTTCACCATTCTTGTTCCATAGTAGTAATAATTAAACAAGCTTCCTCTGCTTTTAGGGATCTACCACTTGGTGTTCAAAATTGCATTTATAAGTTGAACGGTTTGCAATCCTTGCAAATAAAAACATTTATATTTCATTTTGTCTTTCGTATCTAGATTGGAAGTTGGAACGAAACTTGTATGTTTTTTTTAACGAAAGCAGAACGGTTGTTGCCTTTTGAGTTCATCCTCCAATTCATATCTGGGTTGAAAGTTGGAATAAAACTCGTATATAGTAGAACGGGTGTGGTCTTTTGGGTTCATGCTCCAAAATGGCAAAAGCACACAAGGACAAAAAGAGCGGGGAAGAGATGGAAAAGCAAACTCGGTGGGGCCCAAGACGTGTGTGACGGCAGGAGCTTCCCTTGTGCAACCCTTCCTCCGCTTCATGTTGGCATCTCGGTGGTGCCCACGACGCGTTCCGATCTTGGTTTCCACGATCATCATCATCAACGGCGCCGGGGAGGACGGCTCCTCCTCCGATCTCTCAAATCTCTGGCGTTGGACAAGTGACCGTGGCGGCGGCGCTGTTCACCCTTAGCACGTGCCATGGCAGATGAAGCAGATGGGTACCGACATGTGCCCGTGGCGGCGGCGCTGTTCACAGTTAGCGAGTGCATGCGCCAGGGCCAGGCCCTGTCGGAGTCTGTTGTAGTGCCTCTGGAATGACTCGGCAAGTTTAGAGAATCGAGTAATGATCAAAGGTTCTGAGACTGTAGTGGTATTTTAAATTCATCCTCTATCCTGTTTATTAGATTCTTTACTCTATACTTTTTTCTTTTACACCCATCATACTCTAAATCTTATCCTTTATCCTAACTACCTTCTCGTGGGATCTATATGTCAGCCTCCCGCTCCCTTTTTCTTTCCCCCCTCTCTCTTTCCTCCCTCTCTATTCTCTCTCTTTCCTCTTCTTCTAGACTTCCACCACGCCCTCTCCCGACGCGCCGGATCCAGCCGACATCGAGTTCCCACCTCCCCTCTCCCTCTCTCCCCACCGGCGGCGACCTCCCCACCTCCCCTCTCCCTCTCTCCCCGCCGGCGGCGAGATCCCCACCCCCTCCCTCCCTCCCTAATCCACGACGCGGAGCCCACCCCCTCCTCCGGATCCGACCCGAGCTACCTGCACGCTGGACCATCCACCAAGGCCGCCGCCGGCTCACGTGCGCACAACAGCGCCGCCGACGCGCGCCTCCTCCTCCCCCGCGTGTTGCTGCCGTCACCGAGGTCCCCAAGCCGAGCTCTCTCTCCAGATCCGGCAGCGCGGTCTTCTTCCTCCAAGATCCCGCCGCCGGGCCCGCCTCCCTCTCTCCCTCTTCTCACCCTGCGTGGCGACCCGGGCGTGGATCTAGCGGGCTCTCCTCTCTCCTCTCTATCCGGTAGATCTGGAGCCGGCGGCGAACTGGCGGGATTGTCGGGGGTGGTTGGGCGGCAGGTGCTCCGGTGGTGGGCTCCGTCTGACGTGGCGTGATAGCGGGTGGACGGCAAACACGCCAGGAGTAGCAGACGCGAGGTCATCCGGCATCATAGCGGAGGCTCCGCTATAGCGTACGCCGGTGCGGCTGTTTTTCCGCTAAATCGGTACTGCAGGAGCGTTTGCAGTTTCTCGTGCAGCCAGTCTGATTCTTTAAGCCAAGAAAACATTTCACGAATTTGAAGCCACAACAGTACAGCACCACACCCATCATCCCGTTCAGCGGCCCCACCTGAGCTGCTCTGCTTTCCCCCAAACCAATACCAACGGCAACGGTGCCCAGCCCATCCTACCCCGTTTGGACCGCTTTTGCTTCTTTCTCCCCGGCGAGCATCCATGAACCACCTCTAGTCGCTGCTCTTCCCCTTTGTCCCCATGGCTGCGCACCGGCGAAGAGGCCACGATGACGGCGATGGACGGACGGCGAAGAGGCTAGCACGGAGGAGACGGTGAACACTGCACACTTGGTCTGAATGAGAGAGTTGACATATCAACGTGAAGTCCCCACACATGCAATTCACTTCAAACTAGCAAACCCACAGGATCTCCAGTTTAACCAAAACTTTTAGTGTTCTCACAAATTGTAGTCTTAATGTAAGATTATAATATTACATGTCTAAGGAAACACGTAATATTCTCAAATCCAACACTCGAGTCTTCCTCAGTTTCTTCATTGGAACTTCAGGAAAATCCCACTTGTCTTCTTCAGTTGGCTTGCTTATCACAGAGATGGGTGAAGGTGTTAATAATGTGAAGGAAGCATCAACAATCAAGTAAATCAGTATACACATGGACTAAGATGCTAATTGCATAAAAATCTGATCAAGTTGTTCAACTTAAGAAAACATTCAAAGAACAGAGCATTTAAGGAATGCATGAAAAGGATACACCAACACATCGGTACTCTTTTCACCCCTGTTGCAGCTACTCCGTACAACATACAATCTGGTCCAAGTACATGAAAACAGTAAACCACACTTTTTTTCTGTAAGATATAGAATATTGCTGAGGTGAATGGTTTGTCCTAACATTCAAATATGTGCATAGACAGATGGAAAATAAACAGACAAACAGAAATTTTGTTGTTTGAAGTATACAGTAATTTGCAGCATGTAAACAAACGATTATGCCTTTGAGTGAAAAAAATGCTTCAATTACTACACATCCATCATGAACCTTTCCACAAATGCAAGTAGTGACTGATGAGCAAGCACCACATCAAGCGCTCGGTATGGCAAAACATATTTCTTATCCAGAAATAGCTTGATAAAATAACTGCAAGAGAGGAATTAGGTTACACCATTCTTGAGCTAATAATTATGAACCGAAACAGTAAACAGATAGTCCAGAACTAATGTACCTTCCACAATATATTCTTACAGACCACCAAATTACAAATGTTATAAACTTTGAGACTAAATGCCATGCAACTTTCTGTTACACAAGACACTATTTGTCAGAAAACTAATGCATCAAATTTTCAGTGCAAAAAAAATGTTGGCCATTGCATTATGCGATAGGACAAAACCACATAATTCAAAACGAGTGGATCAGACTTTTCATCATGAAACATGTTGCCAGTTCAAACGATTCTCACAATAGACAAATAGAAATCATAGACAACATTACCGGAAACTACTAAGTTTACACATGAGATGGCATTATTCTGGTAGATTGATGGGCTGGTCTCAATTCAGGAAGTAGAAAGGGAGCATATCAACATTAACATTAGCTGACAGGAACCCGTTATCAAAATAAGGTTTTCATAAAGTGCCAGGACAAACACAGGCAAAAAAAGAGCGCTGTAACCCTTTTGCTTCATTTAAATTTAACAGCTTAAATATAGGGGAGTTTTACTATCCAAAATATTGGCCATTAATTTTGAGAAACTATTGGCCAATAGTTGGAGGGTAATTTCGTAATTGCACCATTACAAATGATTTTACATTTACTTTTATAATAGAAATCAAACCCTACCAAATCATTAAAATGTCAGTTAATCTTTTAAAAAATAAAACATCAATTATTAATCATATTACTAATTTATTTTTATTCATGACAATATAAAATAATTATTATAAATCTAGTAATATTATTTTTTCCTGATATTACCCTCAAACTGATAAAGTATTGGCCAATAGTTATGTTTTTAGATTATCAAATCTAAACCATTGAATCAAACTATTGGCCAATAGTTTTTCAAAACTAATGGTAAATATTTTGGATAGTAAAACTCCTCTAAATATACTAGGAAGATATTATGTCAAGTTGTCAACACAATGTTATGAACAAATAAGCCAAAAGTTCATGTATTTAGTAGTGGTTTCTAATGAAAGGATAAGTCACATGAAAATATTTATCTCGGAGAAAGGATGTGAAAATGTTTCCTGTGAAATATAGAGATGTCATGGTGCCTCACTTACCTGGTAGTGCCACAGTATTCCATCTCAGCTAGTTTCACTAATGCTACACTGCATCCAAATGACATGAGATAAGAAACTAACTAATAATCATCTTGGAAATTAATCCTATATAAAATATATGACTGGCCTTGCGTGGCGGCAAGGAATGGAGATTTTCTGGATAATACTTCCAATAATTACTGCCTCACGGAAAGTGCAATTCCTTTCCTGCAGCAAGGATAAGAGCATACAAAGTGAGCATAAAACAAGAAGCAAGATATCATATGTGCAGCTAGAATACAATATGACAAAAGGGAGTAATGAAACAAAAGGCTGCCTGGTTGAAATGACAGATGAAAGAATACGTTCTGTTGTTCTCAATTCAGACCAAAAATAGATGTTGAAGAATATATTTCTGTTCAACCAGCAACTATACAGAACAGCAGTTTGCCAGCGTTTTAACAGTATTATATAATATAACTGTAACAAATGCAGCCATTAACCATCCAAAACAAAACGAGGTACTGGTCCAGAGAGTACTACAAAGAATACGGATATGCCGTATGATGTGTGCTGCTAAATTCTTATAAATCTGAAGTGAAAATCTACCTAGCATAGTGGCAGCAAAATTCCTTTGTTAAATGCTGCAGGCTTATAAATGGACTTTTTCAGTGACTGGTGGAGAGCAAAATGCATTCTCTTGTTCTGCCTTATGTCATTACGATTTACGAACACGAGGAAGCAAAACGGCCTCATAGAATCTTTCAGCATTCTTTGTGCTCATATTTGAAGAGAAGAGCCGTGTTGCTTGATATACTGCATTAGGAGATCAATTCTCTGGCTCAGTTAGCTGCAGCACTTCAGCCCAGCATTCCAAGGATGGCATGCGCTTGAATGCTTTTCGAAATTTGCCACTTGTGTATCGGCTTAAGAACTTCCCAAACCTACATATGAAAGAGAAAAAAAGAAAAAGGTTAACACTGAGTACAAACATCCTAAATTTTTTTTAGTTGGAAACAAGAACGATGACAGTCACATACTCTTTATAAAGCTAAGCAATGTTGTTGTCTAACTTCAAGCCAGGCTGTCCTTGTGCACAAAAAGGTACAAACACCAGAAATTGTTCAATCAATTGCCTTAGTTAATTGTTTGTTTGTTCCTGTGCAAAAAAATAAAATAAAATGATTATTGCAGTTCATATGTGCATTGAACTTCATTTCTACTCAAAAGCATTTCAAACTTACAAAACAATGGCTATTGGCGAGCTCAATGAACTACCATTCCAAATATCTTAGAAGCGACGGCTAAGAAGGTACACTGACCTGCTGATACCTCGGCATCCTTCTCTCTGATCTTCTGGAGAATGGTATCACCGAGTGTGCGCTGGGCAGAATTAGCCTTATACATGAAGGCGGCAAGGGATCTCCATCTGCCAATTTTCAAAGACCAATCAAATTTTTAGCGTCTCAGGCACACACACACACAAATAAAAAAAAAAGGGGGGGGCAATAGTCATTTTCAGTCACGCAAGCCAGGAACCTCGCCACCGTCGTACTCGCTCAGCATGTCAAAACCTTCGAAAACGTCAACGTCCTCCTCGTCGTATCAGCGGCGGGGACAGGGAACGAGGAGTTTGTGGCAGGCCCGGCCGCGGCGGCGCTAGGGGGGCCTGATCGCCGGAGTCGGCGAGCATCTCCTCCTGTTGCTGCTTGCGAGCCTCGCGGAGGATCTTGGCGCTGAGGGAAGAAGGAATGGAGGCCTCCACCGGCCTGGTGCTTCGGCTGCTTCTCGGAGCCGGACTTGCGCTTCTGGCTTCGCCGACTTGGGGATTGGTGTAACAATTGGCGGCGAGGCGGCGGCGGAGGGAATCAGTTCAGGTAAGCCCGCGGCGACGGCCTGGAGAGCGGGCAGCGGCAGGGTGCGCGCAGCGGCGGTTGGACAGCGGGCCGCGGCATGGCTGGGAGCGCGCGCGGCGGCGAAGGGGCCGGTGCGCGACGCGGGAGACGGCGTGGCCTGGCCGGGGTGCGCGCCCAGCGTCAAGCTCCGCCGCCACCGCGACTTCTTCCTCGTTGTCTCCCCGTCGCCGTCGTGCTCCTCCGCGCTGCAGGAGCTCCCTGCCGGCGCCGAATGCCGCGATGTCAGGCCTAACCTGTGTCGCCGTTTCACCCATGGCCTCTGTTCCCGCCGCAGTCAAGGAAGAGGAAGGCAGTACACAGAGGAGCTTCGACGAAATGTACAAGTGAAAGGTAATCTCACCACAGTCATGAAGTGGTGATCCTATTCAACTCGTCCTTCAACCAAACATCTACTTTGGTGGTCATGTTCATCCTCAACCAAACATCGATTTTGGCAGTCATATACATAAAAATATGGGCGGTCATCTTCCATCCAAGTTTGACCGTGAACCAAACATATTCTAATAAAACTTTGTCACGGTAGCTCTACAGTAATGGCTTTCACGCCGAGGGGCGGGCATTGTGCACTGAAAATATTTGCTCCGTCCATATGGTCATTTTTATAAAATATGGTGGGACAAAAAATGAATGAAAGTCCAATGTTCATCTTTGCTTGCGGAGGAACTCCCTCATTTCAGGGTGGAATTCCCCTCATACAATCAGTCTCATTCTCTTCAAATCCTCCCAGAGAAAGTATCCACTATCCCTTGATCACAGCAATGTTCAAATAATTCCTGCACAATGAAGCAGGATTAAATCATAAAACAGCAAAATAAGCAAGTCACAAAATTGTTCAATTAACATTATGTTTACCTTGCTAGGAAAATCTTCGTATAATTGTGACGGGATCATCTCAACCCTGTTACGGTTAGTCTCGCATAACCTTATCTGCATAGAGAAATTTTCAATCTCCCATGATTACTAGTCTATCGGAAGGGAAGGATTGCTTTTTACCTCATCTGTTACATTCTCTCGGATAATAGGTATCTTGTCAGCAACACGAGGATGAGCATTTTGTTGAAGAAATGATATTATCTAGCAAATCAAGGATACAATCAGAGCTAAGACAAAATAAAAGCTAGACGAGAAAAAAAAATGCAAACTTGCTTTTAATAAAAACAAAAACAATACCTGTTTAGTAGTGATTCCATTCTCAAAAGCACTATATATACTTTTTTTTTTTGTAATAGCTCCTGCAATGAGGTTTGGAAGTTGATACTCCACCCTGAAAAGAAATACAAGTCCAAATCTACCTTTTCAGAACAAACCAGTGGATAAAGATTGAAAGATCATCAGTGCACAGGGAGAAATCCAGAACCACCAGTAACCATTGAGCTAGTACTCTCACTGATCAAGCCTTAAAAGGATATCTTATCAGACACATTAAGAATCATCTTTCCAATCTAGTTACTAATTTTGGAGTCTGCTGAATGGAAAATTTTATCTAGCCACCTGCAGAGCTCTACCATTCACCTATGACAATAGCTCCTATGGTTTTTTAGGGTTAAATCTTATGGTTAACAGCTTTGCATAACTATGGTACTGGATCCCAGTAGAATTTTATAGGTGATGTACGTTAAGATCAATGAAGATTAAATTATCAAGGTGAAAAAACACAAGTTTGTGTGTGAAAACTGACAGAACATGAGAAGTATACTGGGAATATCCAACTAATTGATGCATACCGCAAGGCAATCAACATGGTTAAAAGTTAGGTAAAGATACTGTTAGGAAGAATACATAGCCTAAACACGGCGACATGGATCGCCTCTGAGGCTCCAACACG
Source organism: Eleusine coracana subsp. coracana (assembly GCA_032690845.1). Taxonomy (NCBI): domain Eukaryota; kingdom Viridiplantae; phylum Streptophyta; class Magnoliopsida; order Poales; family Poaceae; genus Eleusine; species Eleusine coracana. Next base: position 676,773 of record CM064424.1, read on the forward strand.
GACCCGCCACGAGCTAGTTGGGGGCTACCGCAGACGGCCTCCGGCGGAGAGGAGGAGGGCGTCGGGGTGGGCGGTGGAAGTGACGACGAGGCCAGTTGAGAGAGGTGACAGATTGACTATTAGGTTAGTCTCAATGGGGTCTTTTATCGCACGGTTTTCAATAGTGACACATGAACTTTGAGATTGTGTACTATAAAATGAAACTATATCTCTCAGTGCTTAGTTTCATATCATATTTTTATATGCTTATCAAAATATTAAATTGTTGTTAGGTGGCCTTCAATGATTGGTTGTGGTTGGTTGGGATGAAAGAAAATACTCTCAATGTACTTTTATTTGGCTTTTATTTTGTTGGAAAGAGTGCACATAGTCTTTCATGGGGATGAAAGACATTTACTCTCTTTTATAATAAATTATCTGCCATGTCACCACTTTTATTGATATGGCAACTAATTAAATGCAAATGAAAAACCTATTAAAATAGGCCTTAGGTCGGAAGTGATGGATATGGGATGGGTCGTGGAGGAATTGAGCCCATTTATTTGACAAAGTGGATTGTGATCCAAGTTATGGGCTAAGATGATGACGATATACCAAATGAGGCCCATTGAATCTCGTTAGAGGGCTCAGCGCCTTTGTGTTGGATCTTAGAATTCTGGGTACAGAAGAATAGACCACTACTGATAAAATCATCTAGATCAGGACACCGTAAGCAATGTGAACTTTCTATCACCCTCTCTGCTTAGGAATCTGAAAGCGGGTCCATGCTACACCTTACGAAAGCAATCGCTTCTCAGTTCTCACAAACAAAAATGGGAGGAAGAGGGAGAACCTTCTTCCCTACTGTTCATTCTCTCGGATGTTGCCATGTGCTTCATGTCTACGGAGTAATTTTTATCTTGTCTCATTATTCATCTATTGTACATGGTTGATCATATATCTCTTTCCAGATTGGTCCTTTTAAGAGAGAGAACATTTTATAACCGAAAGAAAATATGTTGTTCGCCTATCTATATATTAATTAATTTATTTATTGGTCTTCTTCAGAAAAGTGGCTCTCAAATTAAGACAATAGAAAAAATTTAAAATGCCATTGAGGAACGGTCTCACGTGGCTTGTTAAATCGATAGTTTTCATCATTTGATATTAACACATATTAAACCCCAACCAATCAACACGTCATCGCACATGATCACAAAAGCAACACGTTAACATTGAGTTGTAATACCAACCTAATTTCACGTCCACTAAACACAGACACCTAAAGCCCAACGAAATAAGAAAAACATGAGAGGCGCAAAACGCACACAAAACACAAGCCCAACAGAAACTGTGATGGCGAAGCCGTTTTGGCCGCGACGACACAAAATATTTACTCGGGTCTCCGTCGGAAACTCCACTTGAGTGACCGACCTGTCTGCGTCACACTCACACCGTTCCTCCAAAGTCCAAAGTCGCACGCTACCACGTCAAACCACCGGCACCGTCCGCGGCCGCGGACCGGAGCATTTCTCTTGTTGTTTCTTTCCCCTCCCCACTCACTCCCTCTTCGATCGATAGATATAGATGGTCTCCGCTTCTCCCGCACACGCAAGCTGCTGCTGCTGCCGCCGCATACTTCGTGCTTCCGCACAACACCGCTTCGCCGAATAAAAGTAGAACATCGAACAGCAGAAGCTGGTCTTGGTCAGGTCGTCGGCGGCGGCGTCATGGCGGGGCGGGTGTTGCGGAGCTGCGTGCAGACGGCGCTCAAGGCGGTGAACTCCGTCGTCGGGCTCGTGGGGATGGCCGTCATCCTCTACGCGCTCTGGATGCTCCGGGAATGGTACAGGGATGTCGCCGAGCTCGACCAACGCCTCCCGGTCCCCTGGTCAGCAACCGCTTCTTCTACTCCCCTCCTCCTCCTCCCCTGCTTCAACAACAGATCTTCCCCCAAGTATCCGCGCGGCTCATAATCTCGGTTCCGTTTCCGTCCTTGCGCGGCACAAGCGGCTAGATTCGCACTTTTCTTCCCCCTTTCTGTTCTTCATTTCCTTTCCCAATCCGTTATCCCGTCGCCTAAATGCGCGAGTTCTTGAGCGAAATTTGTTTCGGCAAATTGTATAGTACTATGGCCATACTGTTGCATTGGCCAATGTCCTTTAGTAGATGTAACAATTGGGAATTCCGTTCCGTCCAAGGGCGAGAATGGTGTAGAAATCATACCACGGCCACCACCGAAAGGTCCTTTTTTTTTATTTTCTTCGATGGCAGTTAATGTCTTCCCTTTTTGGATGGGTGATGGCCTGATGGGCAAGGTACTCAGCGCAGCACACCACACTATCGCACCAGATTTGTATCTTAGTTAGTGGATGATAGTGCTTTTTCGATGGACACGCTTTGTTGGTGTTCATTTTGACCGGCTTCTCTAGAGATTTAGGTGGCGGCTGTGCTGTGGCGTCAGATTGGGACACGAAACGGATGGCCTAACTTCAAAGGGGATCCACAATTAGTTGATTGGTGGGGAAATAGAGCACTGATGAAAACTGTGTAAAACGAATGATGCTGATGTTAACAATCGCTTTCCTCACCTTATATTAAATGAAATGATGCTTTTTGGTGCTGTTAGGATGTCAGGACGGTGCCCACCTGATGATTTAAATGATACAATCACAGTTAATTATGATTGAAATTTTATGGTTTTAGAGCGATCCAGCTAGCCTGATAGGTTCTGAGAATATGTAACCACAATGCCACAGATTTATTATGCACTGCATCTGTGTAGGTACTATTGAGATGTTGGTTTTATACTAAGAATACTCACTGATCATGCAGGTTTATATACACGTTTCTTGGTTTGGGGATCTTCCTTTGCTTGCTGACATGCTCTGGGCATATTGCTGCAGAAACTGCAAATAGTCACTGCCTGTCTTGTGTATCCTTGAGTTTGATAAATCTTTGGGATTGCATGCCATTTAATTACACCAGCCACTAGCACAAGTATTGTTCTTGCTGACTGCCTATTACGAGTTGGTCTTTAGCAGCTGCAGCAGGGTTATGCTTTGTTTTCAGTTAGGTGCATAAGCTTCTGTCATACATGTTTATGAATGAGATGCCACAGAGAAAAAATGGTGAAATGTAACTGCACTGTCCAATTTTTTCACAAAAGTCTCCTGGTTACTTCGAGTCCGGTAACAGTAGATGATGTAGTGTAATCTGATAACTACATAGGGCCTATTTTTTCCTTAACCCTAAACGCACAGCACACAATCCTTGTATTTGTGCTTATTATACTGGAAGGTGCGATCACTGTTGATGTATTTCTGAATAGTAACTGGGAAGAGGTAAGGAGCTTCAGCTTTGAACTGTAGCAATTTGTGTTAATATTCTTATTATATCTGCTGTTTGATAATTTTCAAAATAAACCTTTAGGATTTCCCCCCTGACCCATCAGGCAAGTTTGATGAATTTAAGGACTTTGTGAGATCAAATGCTGAGATGTGTGAATGGGTAGGCCTGTCAGTGGTGGCTGCTCAGGTGAGACACTTTCTCCACTCGGTGCTTTAGCACTCATTCTTTGTCATTGTATAATTCTACCATTTGCAAATGAGTAATAAAGCATTATATATGTTATTCTGAATTAGTTCAATATAATGTGGTACTCTGTGATAGGTTTTGTCACTCGCCTTTGTTTATTTCAAAAAAATATATTGATTCTGCCTTTGTAGAATTCTCATCATGATCATCTGTTTGCAATTCTTACTGAAATTTCTAACTGAAAACCAGGATCTGCTATCCTGTTAATTGAGGAAGAAAACTTTGTTTGATTTGAGTAGCTGCAGTTGTACCTTCCGAAGAGAACATTTACTTCTTATCATGGCTGATCCTCTGTTAACATATCCAATTATTTCAGGTGCTATCAATTGTTCTTGGGATTATACTTAGGACCCTTGGCCCTGACAGGGAGACAGATTATGATAGTGATGATGACACCATTGTGCCTGCAAGGCTGCCTCTCCTGAGAAATCAGTCCACCCAACCTGTTCCACACTATGTTGAATCTAACTTACCTGGTAGAAATCATTCCTGGGAAGTGCGAATTCCGGACAAGGTGAGATGCTTTCTAGCAAGTGCTTTCTTTTGCAGCTTGCTTCATTGTCAGTTCGTTTACCATCAGTAAACCCTTGTTACCTGTTCCTTTCAGGTCAACAACTAATTTTACTGCTGTCATATGACACGAACCCTTCAGAAGGAGTTTTGCTTCAGGGGTTCAGCCAACGTGAGAAATGATACTTTTTGTTGATGGAGAGATGATTCTTACGATTTACTAATAGTTTAGTACTGAATGGCTGTTTTTTAAATGCCTTTCAACATGCACAAGTATTTTAGTAGCATGTAACTAACCTTATAACCTCTGAATGAATGTGGGGGAATGCTGTACTGCAATATTTCACAAAACTATGATACATGACTGTTTCCTTCCCTGACTAAAGACAAAGATATCTCGATTGTTTTCCTCATCAGCTGTCTCTTTTTCCATATTCCTAGTGTGGCATCACCTGCTACTGTTAAAGAATGTTTTTCTCCTTTTGGAAATGCAAAACATATGATACTAGCTTACATAGCTGTTTGTCCGAAGCTCACGAGGGTCAGCATTGAGTTGTTTTGCACGGCAGAGACGCTCTGCCCCTGCCCCATTTTTATAGCCGTCGCTTTGTTTGGTCCTTTAATACCACAGTGGAGTGTTTTGGCTCCCATTATATTAATAAGCTGTACTCTGGTGCAAGAGTGCAAGCAAGCACTCTGTAGTGAAAGAGTACTCCATATAGAAACCATCCCAGCTGTTGGGAGTCTTGGAGATCCGGTATTACACTTTGGGGAAATGAAGTGCATAGCTAACTTTATAACACATTAACACAATGCCTCTCATAAACTTCTTGAAGCAGAATGAATTTCTACAGAGATATTTACAAAACCCAAGCACACTCTGCACGTCAGTGAGCATGCTCGTCGAAGTCAACGACACCCTGCTCCAAGGTTAGCCACATCCGAGGATAAGGAACATCCTCTGCATGAACCAATAAGCCATGCGTCACTCTCAGGAAACAATGGTGATCAAGAGAAGTCATCATACAGAGCTCGAGCTATTTTACATGAGAGTCATATGCATAGGATATGTCTGGTGCAACGAGGGGCAGCTTCTCGATGTACATGAACAGGCGCCTGAGGTTCTCTCTAGTCACCGTTGCCATGTCTACTACATCTCGGCAATCGGTGAACATCCAAAGATCACCAGAATTTACTCTCTTAAGGTTATCACGGCAGAAGGGGCAGGACTGAGATCTTGAGCGCCTGCAAACAGGATAGGACATGTTAACATGGTTCAATGAATACAACCATATCTTAGATTTATAGCAGACAGTTCAGTGAATGCATTCCCGTAACAAAAGTTCAGTAAATGCATGTTATCATATCACACAGCAGAGCAAACTGTCTTCAAGCTCAAGCAATCAAGCCACTCCGTAATTGACTGATTATGAATTTAGTCAGTCCCTGGTTCTAAAAGCAGCTTTGTGTGTTCCCTCTACCCGTGTAACTGAAAGGAGTATTCAGTAGCATGATTTTCTTTTTTGGCGAGCGCACAATGTAATGCAAGATGCTCTAACAGAGTTTGGTCATGTAATGTGAGAAAATAATTAGGGGCTATTATACTTTTTCAAAGAAAAAAGGCAGGACCAACTGCTGCTCAATTAAGGTATTTATGCTACAGTAGGACTTTTAGAAAGTTAAAACTGAGATATCCAAATACTATGGCTGTCCTTATCAGGATTAGGGATGATTTCGATAAGTATCTATTTAATAATAAAAGGAGATGGACTTTTTCCTCAGGTGTCTGTAAAAAAAGAGAAATAGACTAGAAATTCTCACAAAAAAGCAAAACATCCGGCCCTCAATCTCCACCTCTGAGATCTAGGAAGAAAATCTGACCCTTAATCTCAATTTGCTTATGGCAATTTCTAGGTCACGTAAACACCAAAACTCCTTCGGTGCTTGCCCCCTATCAGCCGCCATCTTTTTTTGTTGTCTCACATGTGCCTCATGAGATAGCAAGGATGTACAAAGGGGCCTCTCCTGCTCTCATCCGTGTCCCTCCTAAATTTCTCTTTGGCTTCTACATGTTTGTCTCCCTTCGAAATTGATCATGAATGTTTATGTGCTGCACAGGAAACACGCTGCAGCAGAAAGCAAAGCATGGACACACGAGGGCACGAGGCTGCTTCAGGTGTGGATATCTCATAGTCCTGGTCCGTTCAAGTCCTAGGACACAGTCCAGAGCGAGTACGCCGACACCTGGCATCAGCAATGATGGTTCAGGTATGTAAATCGGCGAGTTGTCCATACACCCGCCTCAAATCCTGTTTTTTTTTTACAGATCTATTTTTTAATTTCTACAATCTTACAATATCCAGCACCTGACTGGATCTCAAGTTCTCAACAAATAATGTGGATCCCTCATCTTCCACTGAATCCAGGAGCTCAACGAGTAATGGGTACTGAAAGTGAATGAGTTAGATATGGAATTAAGCATAGAGAAATCCATGGAAGAGCCTTCATGCAGGTTTGCAGATAGCCAGAAATTAAAATTCAATAACCCACCCAATGCAATTTGCAAGAGGAGATAGATATCATCTTCACGGCTACCATTGTCGTGATCTCATCACCCAGACATGACAAATGTAATGCTGGCGGTGGCCATCATCGCTATCTCGATATGATATTTACAAGGAGACAACGAACCTGCAGGATAATGACAATGGGAGCAAGGTGCTGTTTTGTAGGACGGTGGCCATGATACGGTAAGGCATGAAGCTTGAAACTAAAGGTTATTAATAATAGTTTTATGCTCCATAAGTATGGGCACTGCATTCCATAGATGCGACAACTGACTGATTCTTTGGGCGCTGCATTCCATAGAGGTAAATTTTGCGCATGCAACAACTGATTGGATCTCTGGCTATACTGTTAAAAGAACCCAAACCTACTGTAAGTTTATTCCTGAATCTAAACCTACTGTAAGTTTGTTGACTTACCAGATTTGTACATGGATTATTATCGAGCTTATGTATTGTAATATAAACCCATTTATTATACATGTTTAGCCATTGAATTTTTGATATATTTAAACTGATTTTGTACAATACATATGTTCATAAAAAAGAAATAAATGTAATTTTATTTTTTTTCTTTAATATGAACACTGCCTTACCTGTTGTCTATGTTGAATTCTTACTCTCTATTTTCGCTCTATAAGAGAATGAGCATTATATCCCAAAACTCTAAAAAGACCCATTTTTAGAATAATTGATAAATACCTTATTGACATTGAAAGAAAGTTACAAGACTGGCCAACTTTGATATTCTCTCTTAAATAACAGAGAAGAGATGTGGGAACTTTTATTCTACACAAATGTATCAATGGCTGGCAGTTCGACGGATATGTATCAATGACTAACAGTTCTAAGCATATGCACTTGCAACAATGATTGATGAACAAAAGAGTGCATTCCTTTGTACTATTTATATCACTTTTTGCACAACATATCATTCAAACACTAATGCTAATTGGTATTAGTAGGCTGGCCATGCATTTCTAGAGGTATTGAACTATTATATAGCTCCTTTTACATTATATAATACTCCCTTCATCTCAAAATGGTTGATGTTTGGCTTTATACTAGGTTCATAGAACATGCTATAAATCTGGATAAAGCCATTGTCTAAATTCATAGAAGAAGCTAATAGTCTGGACACAAACAAATAGAAGTAGAATGACAAATACATTGGGACCGAGGAAGTAGTACTTTTACTTCATATTTTAATTTGTATAATTCAAAAATAGGTTAGAAGCATTGATTAATTTAAATTCGTTTGGTAGGTATATAAGATACCAGATAGGAGTTTTTTTTTTCTTTCTGCACTACTTTTACCATTATTTCAATATATTCTGACCATATAGGGTACATATATTAATTAATAGTATAAGACATGAACAAAGTTAAAGTGTATTGTAAAGATGTTTAGTGCCTAGCCTGCGCAACTGCGCGGGCCTTTCAATCTAGTTATGCCAAATAGTAGCAGAGGCAAATGGGTCTGCATCTGCACATTAATATCATAGAGCTAAGCATGTGAAGGTGAAAAATTGTATAGGAAAATGTCTGGAGCATTAGGCATGCAAACGATCGTACAGGCTATTGCAAAGTGCAGACACTACTGCACTCATCAGGCCAGGTCCGAATATACACTGAAAGTGCAGAGAGGTTCGATGCTGAACATTTTTAGCAAAAAACGGTGCAGAGCTATTCTAGTTGAACAATATCACAGGGCAAGAGGGGCAACCGGTTTTGGATTCTCACCATTGCCTGTAGCACTTGATGCACATAGCATGGCTGCAGTTGGGTAGCACCACCTTGCTATTCAGCTCCATGCAAATGCCACATTCGTCCTCTCGTTCAGCATCAATCTCTGAAACATGTCTCTTGTTATCATCTTCATCTCTCCGTCTGTATCTCTCTGTACAAATGGCCTTCTGCCTCCGGCCGTCGATATCGCTGATCCCCTCGTGTAGTTGCATGAGGGAGGGAAATATAACAGCTGCAAACATAGTGTGATGATGCCATCAGTATCAAGAACCAACAACGAAAACATGATTTCTGCACTGGTGATTCTTGTTCAGAACAGAGTACTTGCCATAAAATTCTCTGATGCTTGCTTTCCTCTCATGGGTGGACATGGTGGTACTTCCATCCACATAAACCTGTAGTAGAACAACGCAGCAGCCTGGATTCCATTAGAACACAGCAAACTGAACAACATGGCATGAAGGTGTGACATTAATAAATTTCCTTTTCTAAAAAAATGGCACGAAGGTGTGACATCGAACCTTGTAAACCAGTATCCTGAGCAGGCCAAGCGCACCGGCGAGGCTGCAATCTGTCCACTGGACGAGGAAGAGGAAGAAGTGCGCGGCGGGGCTGTAGGACATGCGCATCTGGAGACAGGCGCCGTCGTAGTCCCTCGAGAAATCCGCAGCCCTGATGAATTTCATCAGCCATAAATGGCGCATGCGTCAGTTCAGTTCGTCACACGGGTCGACGGTAGTCAGTCCACATCACATCACTCATGCGCGCAGCATGAGCATGCTTCACCAAACCTAACTGACCGCCACACCGTAAGCATTCACCTACCGATTCATTTCACTCTGTTTTTTCCTCAACAAGTGGAAAGAACCAGTACAAGCAAGACGAATAGTAGAACCGACTGAAATCGTGAAATTTCAGGTGCTCGGCTCGCGCGAGAGGGAATCCATGATGAAATAACAGGGGAATCGAATCGAAAGAAAGACTCACAAGGTGTTGGCGTGCTGGATGTCTGCCTCGAGCACCTTGAGCGACTCCTTGAACGACTTGCGCATGGGGCACGGCACCATCTGCTGCTGCTCCTCCTCTTCGTCTTCCTCCAACCGCCGCGCCGCTCAAGGTCGTTCAAGGATTGAAGAAGCTGGCCACCATACCATGGAAAGGAAGGAAGGAAGGATGGAAGGATGGAAGCACAAACCCCGCGCGAAAACCTCGATGGCGACAAGGCTCCAACTCTGCCGAAAGCTTTTGCGGTGCGGTGCCGCCGGCTTTTGGCTCCACTTGCTATTGTTGTCCTGCCTTTTTTTTTTCTCCGTTTCTGTTTTTCTTCCACAATTCCTTGCGTGGACGGAGGGGGAGGGGCACGCGTCTCGCGCAACCAAAGCCAAGACGCGCGCAGACAATGACATGCGGGCCCATGCAAAAGCTTGCTCTCGCTGCACGTGGGCCTGCTGTCCACCTACGCAGGCGGGTCCATCCGTCGGCGGGAATTGGTTCGGAGGTTTCGACGACAGCAATTGACGTCTGGGACCCACCGTTGTACGCTCGAGGCGGCGGCGGCGCTCACGCGGCCTATCTATGCACTGACGACTACGACCCGAGACTCTTTTTTGAACACTCAACTGAGCGCATGGCAGCGATTCTCGAATCGATTTGGAAAAAGTACAGACTCCAGAGATGATGCATCAGATGCATTGAGTGTGAAGTGTGACTAAAACGGATGGACGGTGAAGAATGGTTGTTGCAGCGCCACCATCAGCTCATGCGATGGTCCATGCTTTTGTTTTCTACTGTTCCCAAGTTATAGTGCAATTAAGCTGACAGGACTGAAAGTTGAATTGGAACTCAAAAAATAAAACCTTGTGTGCTTAATCTCTCATTTCGTTCATTCGTCATCAGTTTGTTCATGCTAATGGCGTAACCCTCCAATTCTCGTGCAAGTTGCTAGTCCTGTATCCTTGGAGTGCGTGCGTTGTTTTAGGGTGACGGCGGATCCCGGGAAGGCATGGAGTCCAACATAATTGTATTTTTTTTATTCATCATAACCGTAATTATGACTGCTCATCTATGGTGTTACACTTTGAAACTCCACGGCTAGTTGTAGTTGCGATGATGACAGCATTGTCAGCAGGCATGGATGACAGTGGCAACATGCATGAGGTTAGGCTACTTGTCAAACTGGGCTGATGCATATATAGTGGCCCACGAAATACTAATTTGCTACCGCAGTGGGTTGGGGTGTCAGATGGGCTTCAAATGCTCTGCTGACAAAAAAAAAAAATTGTCACTTTAGACGCTACGAGTGAATAGTGATGGTACGTTATTGCTCTGCTCAATTTTTACTTATGCGAAACACTCGGTGCTTTTCTCAGTGTGCGTACGCTTGTTGGTGGTGGCCACGATCCGAACATGAAAGAGAATGTCATCCCGCCACTTTCTTATAATACAATAAAAAAGTTCCCTTCTCTTTACTGCAAAAGGTGATGCTACTGTCAAAAGATTGTCATCTGGATACGACTTGGGCGTTTCTTATGGGATGATGCGGTTGGATTTCTTGAAACATCGGAACGAAATGGGAGGTCCACCACCTCACCTCCAGATATAAGTGCCCCTGTTGTATATGATGACTCAGGCTATGTCTGTCTCTTTAATCTAGTTGGCATAAAGGTTGGAGTATAACCTCTACAACCTGAAAATCTCCAACTGTACAAGGACCATCAGTAGTGCGATCATTCGCTTAGAAGATAGAATTAAAAGCCAAATTTTGCATATTCAAGTACAGTACAGTACTTGAATGAACGAATGGCTACTGCTGCTGCTTCTGAATGTTGAGGAACTGACCGTTAGGGGTGAGAATAAAGAGTGTTGGAGTGCCATCGAGGGACCCGTGTGCTACTACGTCGTCTCCATCGATCTCGGTTTTCAGACCAGGAAACGAGTGCATCTGCAGCCTTGCGGAGGAGGGCTCACTCACTCAATTCTGAAAGCTGATTAGCTTAATGTGTATTACCTGATGAAAATTACCAATTGTATAGTTGTATCTCCTCCTGAATTATTTGTCTGATCACCGGGATGTTACAGTCGAAAGATAAGGAAGCCGAGTGTGGGTGTCAGGAATGACATGACATGGCTAAGGAAGGGCGATGCAAACACAAAATATTTTCAGATTATGGCAAATGTAAGGAAAAAACGAAATTTCATCCACTCACTTCACAATGGACATCACTTGGCAGTCCATCAGAAGGAAAAGCACGAAGTCATCTACAGTCATTACTCACAGCACATTGGAACGTATGTCCCTAGGAGTTGTGCGTTGAATTTCTATAATTTAGGATGGCAGCCCAAGGATTTGAATCACCTTGATCAACCATTCTCAGAAGAAGAGGTTCAAAATGTGATTATGACTGCACCAAAAGAGAAGGCACCAGGGCCAGATGGATTCATTGGCTTATTTTTTAGCACATGTTGGAATATTGTTAAGGAGGATCTCATGAGGGTGATCAACAAGTTTTATTCGATGAATCAGCAAGGCCTACACCTATTGAATCAAGCTTTAGTTGTGCTCATACCTAAGAAAAACGATCCCCAGAATATCTCCGACTACAGACCAATTAGCTTGACACATAGCTTTGCCAAGATTATATCCAAGATACTGGCGAACAGGCTTGGACCAGAACTTGAGAACATCATCTCCATCAACCAAACAGCTTTCATCAAGAAGAGGTGTATACATGATAACTTTGTCTATGTACAGGAGGTCATTCGAGATCTGCATAAAAGGAAAAAACCAACCCTATTCATAAAGCTTGATATATCAAAAGCGTTCGACACGGTAAACTGACCCTATCTTCTTGATATTATGACACATCTTGATTTCAGCCAACGATGGAGAAACTGGATATCCTCGCTGTGGTGCACAGCTTCATCTTGCTTCATTCTTAATGGGGAAGAAGGGAGGAGAATATTGCACTGCCGAGGCGTGAGGCAAGGAGATCCGTTGTCCCCAATGTTATTCCTCCTTGCCATGGAACCACTGCATCGATTGTTCTCAAAAGCACAACAGATGGGTCTGCTCCACAAGGTTAGTGAGGGATGTGATGCATTTAGAATGTCCCTCTATGCGGATGATGCTGCGGTGTTCATAAAACCAACTGCGGATGAACTTCAGGTCACCAACTCTATCTTGGATACTTTTGCAGCTGCAAGTGGCCTGGTCACTAACATGAACAAAACAGAGATTTTCCCGATCCAATGTCAACAGGTGGACATGTCCTTCCTGTTACAAGCAGGAAACACAGCTCGATCCTTCCCCTGCACATACCTCGGTCTCCCACTAAGCACAAGAAAGCCAACTAAAACAATGATGCAGGTTGTGATACAAAAGATTGGGGGTAGACTACCGGGGTGGAAGCGCAGATTCTACCCTGGTAGAGAACTGCTGGTGAAGACGGTTTTGTCTGCCATGCTAACATTCTTCTTAACTGCATTCAAGATGACCAAGTGGGCGATCTCTAAAATTGATCGTTTTAGGAGAAGTTTTTTGTGGAAAGGGAAAGAACCAGAGCATGTAAATGGCGGCCATTGTTTGGTGAATTGGCAGACATGTTTGCGTCCGAAGAAGTGGGGAGGCCTTGGGATTAAAGATCTGGACAAGTTTGGGAGAGCATTGAGACTCAGATGGCTTTGGCATCAGTGGGATCACCGTGACCGACCTTGGAAGCGATTGCTCAAAGTCACAGACCTTGCTGATCGCCAGCTATTTTTCTCATCAACTTTTGTCACACTGGGAGATGGAAAGAACACCCCGTTCTGGGATGCAAGGTGGCTTCAAGGAGCTATGCCGAGGGAACTGGCACCAAACCTATATGCTGTGACAAGGTTTAAAAACAGAACCGTATACTATGAACTGAAAAACTATAACTGGATCCGTAGTCTGAAACATCTTGACAACTCAATACTGATAGAAGAATTTGTCCTGCTTTACATGGCTCTCTCCCAGGTGGTACTAACACAACAAAAGGACGAAATTAGATGGCGATGGACGGCAAATGGCAAATATTCTGTTGCTTCGGCGTATGAATGCCAATTCAGAGGTGCATATGTTATTTCCCAGCTTTGCAAATTTGGAAAGCAACGACTGAACCCAAATGCCGATTTTTTGCGTGGCTTGTCATGCACGATCAGGTCCTAACAGCTGATAATATGGCAAAGAAAAACTGGCCCTGCAATCTTACTTGCGCCTTGTGCTACTGTCAGCAGGAAACAACGGCACACATCCTAATTCAGTGCAACTACACGGAAGCAGTATGGAACATAATTGCCTCTTTGTTCCACCTCCCTGCTTATGGACACTTCAACAACTGCACCGAACCAACTCAATGGGTCTCAAAATTAATACAGCTTGGTACAAGACAGGAGAAGAGGAAAAAGACTGGGATTTTGTTCACTTTCTGGTGGCAAATTTGGAAAGAAAGGAACAAAAGAGTTTTCGATGGCAGAGAGCAGTCAGCTGTGCGCACTGGAGAAATCATCAGAGACCAAATCAAGTTATTCGATTCAGCCTTCAATGTTTTTCCTGAGTCTCACGTCTGACTCTACTGTTTTTTTCTGTATCTTTCCCGTCAGATATGTTGATGGTTGTGGCTCTAGTAGTTTGTAATTAGGATGTTTTTCTCTCCCTCTTAATGAATGGCAGCAACTCCTGCCTCTTTTTCAGAAAAAAAAAATAATTTGCCGCTCCTTTTGAGTTCAGAATTCACTTGCCCATCATCCGCGCATGTGGGAGACGGATGGATCCTGCTTGCCAGCCCGTAAATCTCGTCGGGCTCGCACGCCGCATGCGAAATTGAAGATCGTTGGTTTCGTTCCCTGCAGCAGCGGACACGGGCATGGCGCGTGGTGGTCAGCCGCTTTGCATGCCGCACACCTGCCCGATGGATGCCCCCCATGCCAAGGCCACGCCACGCATGTCACCCCCCTCTCCCCAGTACACTGGGGTGCTCGTCGTATAGGCAAGCTTTATTCGTGTGGGCATTTTTTTTTTCTTAGACAATAACAATGTAGCAAAATCAGTCCCGGCCTTGACCTCCAAGAGGCTACACTACAGCGACATGTTTTAATTTGGACCCTACCCTACCGTTTCGATGTTGTACTCCTGTATTCACAGGCATCCCTTTCGTTGAATTGTACACACCTGAGACAGTAAGCACGTCGATCTGTACGTACGAGACAGCCTCGTAGCATCACGTGTGAGAAGGGAGGATTATATCTCGGAGCGTACGTATAAGCTTGGCCGCGGTGACCTGCCGTCGGCTGCACAGCCGGCGAGCACGTCACATGCGTCGGCCTACGGAATTGGCAAGCACCTGGCACGCAAAACGCATAACTTGACTTTTGAGTAGCCCATTCGTACCCTCAAAACATAGCTTGACTTAACACTAACCAATGTCGCAGTCACAAGCAGTGTATACTTCAGCGATAAATAATAATAAGACATAAATCGATGAGCAGCTGACCAAGTGACAAGCTCAGCTCAACGAATTCATCAGCTGATAGATAGGTTATCAAGGCCATGAAGCTGATGAGCTGGTGACCCGTGACTTGCGGATCGTTTCCGGGCAGAGCACGAGCACGCCACGCTTGCCTCAACAACGCAACAGCCGTGTACATACATAAACTGCAAGTCTACAGCGACGTACCCCCAGATTAATCATACGTACGCGTCCACGGACGGTCTGTACAGATTAGTTAATGTATCTCGGGTCCATCATTCATGAACACGCATTTGTTAATCTGATTACTTGGAGCTTTGCCGCACGCCAGAGCACTGATGACTGAACAAACGCAGCTGGCTGCTCCAGAAGCATCGGATCAAACACAAGATAGCTGCTTAATAATTACTAAAAGAAACGTTCAGTTTGCCCAGCAAAAATAACGTACGGACCCAAGAACAAAGTGGTCACGCAAGATTACGTACATGATGCTTGTTTCGTTTTTCGGGGAAAAAAAAGAGGTGATGCTTGTTTTTCGACACGCCAAGTCCTGGATGGACAAATTAACTGAAAAACAACTCTGGCTTTGTTGAAACAATTTGTACTCAACAACAGTTTTCAGTTTATCAGCCAAAAGAACCGAAAACAACCTGACAAAAACTCTGCATTGAAATGAAAACAGTACTAGTCCGAAACCCATCAGTTTCTCAACCAAACGAAGCCACTAGCAAAAAGCAGCAGACAAAGAACTGCAAAACAGAGGAAACCGAAATTAGAACTAGCTATATATCTGTTAAATAATTTTTTTTAAAAAAAACGAAAGCAGTGAGTTTATTCATGGAAAGAAAAGTATCTATCAAGTGTCCACAACAAGCAACGTAAGAAGGTAATTGTCAGAAAACAGGTCACTCATGATACTAGTACATACTGCCAGGCGAAGTCCTCAGTGACCACCAGATTAACCGAAAACAAACTCTTACTTTTTCGTTGATAAACGATAGTGTGAACTCCAAAACGGAACAGTTTATCAACCAAATGAACCTGAAACAAACTGATACCCAAACTCTGCCTCGAAAAAACTGATCAGTTTTAGCAACCAAATGAAGCCGCTAACAGGAAGCTGCAGACAAGGAACTCCAAAACAGAGGAAACAGTAGAGTTTTCATCACGATCCTCCTTGCCACGTCTCCTCTCTGCCGTCACCTACAGCAAGTGCCATTTGCCACCGCGATCTCACACACCAAACACCTCCTATATATATATTTCATCTAGCTGTGCTTCCATCATTAGCTCTCAAGCTATTTGTAATAAGCATCGACGACGCTTTTCCCCCAGCCCACTTTCTTCTTCACCGCTTTCCTTTTGTGAGCCTCGCTGCTGCTGCTGGCGTGCACCTTACCTAACTTAGCTTGCTCGGCGTGGGCGTGGCGCATGCATCATGGCAGAGCGGCTGCTCCAGACGCATGACGTCTCCGACCTCTGCATCGGCAAGCCGGCGCTGAGGTGGCTGCCGCCGTCGTCCACCGTGGCCGACGCCGTCGCCGAGCTCGAGGGCGGCGGCGGCGGCGCTCTCGCGGTGTGGGACGGCAAGGAGGAGGATACCCAAGTGGCAGTGGCCGGCAGGGTGTGCATGGCCGACGTGGTGCTCTTCCTCTGCGCCGACGCCAACCTGGCCTCCCCCGCCGCCGCGCTCCAGGCCACGCTCGCCGACCTTCTCGCCGCCGGCCCGCCGCCCGTCCGCTTCATCCAGCCCGACGCGAGGTACTTGCACGTGTGCCCTTTCTTCTTTCTTGGCATGCCACGTCGTCGTCTGATTATCATTATTATTATGCCAAATATAAATGATTGTTGACTGGGTCGTTGGATGTGGCGGATTGATTCTCTGGACGCGCGCGCAGTGTGCTGGAGGCAGCCGACGCCTTCCTCGGCGGCGCGCACAGCCTCGTCGTCCCGATCCGAGACAGGCAGCGCTCCGGCGAGCTGTGCTGGCTGACGTTGGAGGACCTGGTCCGCTTCTTCCTGAGCTCCATCGCGCTCTTCTCCCCGACAGCCTCACGCTCCGTCTCCGACCTGGGGCTAATTCGCCCGGCCAACCTCGCCGTCGCCGCCGCCGACGCCGCGCTCTCCGCGGTCCCGCTCCTCCGCACCGCCCTGGCCACGCACGCCGCGGTGGCCGTCGTCTCCGGCGAGTCGTTCCCCCACGGCCGCCAGCTCGTCGGCGACATCACGCCGTCGGGTCTCGGATCCAGCGGCAGCGTGGCCGTGGCTGCGGCCGTGGCGGCGCTCTCGGCCGGCGACCTGCTGGCGTTCATCGACTGGGGCGGCGCGCCGCCCAACGCCACCCTCCACGCCGTCCGGTCTCGCCTCCGCCGCCGCGGACTCCACGGCATGCTCGACCTGCTGCTCTACGGCCGCGACCCCTCCTCGTCCTCCTGCTCCTCCTCCTCCTCCTCTGCCTCATCATCGTCGTCATCAGGATCGTCGTCGTCCGACGAAGAGGAGGATTACGGCAGTAAAAGGATTACGACGAGGCGAGGAAATATGCAGAGGACGCGGAGCATGGGCAGGCGGCGTGCGGAGGAGGCCATCGTGTGCCACCGTGGGAGCTCGCTGGTGGCGGTCATGGTGCAGGCCATGGCGCACCGCGCCACGCAGGTGTGGGTCGTCGACGACGACGACCAGCGCGATCTGGTGGGCGTCGTCGGCCTCCTCGACGTGCTCCGCGTGCTCAGGCACCATCTGCACCAGTTTTCCCTCTCCTCCTAGCGATCACCCAACCCAACTACTGAACTACTCCACAGTAGTAGGTTGAATGAAACGTGCAACAAAGAGCAGGCAGAGTGTAAATGATGAGCATTTCCGTCTTCATCCACAGCTGGTCAAAATCAAATGCACACCAAACGGTTTTACTATCGGTCAACAGTCGAATGATTAAGCTCGGTCACTCGTCGGGCTACATTCAGTTAATTAGCAGGTTCAACTGAAATTTGTACCACTTTACCGTGCTGACATTGACCGATTAACAAAGTGTTTGTCTGTCACGGCATGGGGCCATGGAGAGGTTAAACTCTTTGGGTCGTGGGTGCCAGGCCACCAGCACCAAATTTTGTCCGAACCCGTTGCGACGAGGTGGCGTTCCCGACGCACTGTGGCAATCGTGGTGTTCATCCACGGAGCCTTGAATCTGAACCTGCTTCGTTGGCACCATCGGCACAGCGCACGTAAACTATCATGTCTCCATGCTGAGCTAGCTTTGTCTTCACCTTCTCAAGTGCTGCTATACGAGCCAAAATGCCGTCAATCTACACGCGTACGACAAAATTTTCTATGCTGTCGCATGGATCTCTGTTCGACTAAAAAATCGTATCAACTTATTCATGTGTCCATCCCTGTTCAGTTCAGGACCATCATCTCAAAAGTATAATCAAAGGATCTACTGCTGCTGCTGCTGATTTTTCTTTTTCATTTTTTTGGTGACCTTGAGTAGGGAGGGATCTTGAACGCCAGAAATATGGGAGTACGCCCTGAAATACTGTATATATAAGTGGACCTGATATAGGCCTTAAAATCTCTCTCTCGGGCCTTTTGCCTCCTGGTTTTCGAGTTTTATGAGGCCCGCCCGTATATAAGTGGACCTGATATAGGCCGACAAATGAGAAACCAGAAGGGCCCATTCGAAACACTGAATAGTGGCCCAGCCCATCATCATAAGTACGTAGTAGCACGTGCGCACTTGGAGTGAGTTTGAATCGGGTTATAAGAAGATTCGAGGATGGATTTATTTTAGTCAAAATTTGGTTGCGACGACAGCGATCGTATGCGATTCTTCAATACAAGGAAAATGCGCTAGTCTGTGTCTTCTCACGAGCTGGTAGAGAAAAAAAAAAAAGGCAAGAAGTTTTGAATCCCGTGCTTATCTAGAATCAAGAAGATAGGACGGATTACTATCTCAAGGAAAAAAGGCACGGGTAAACTATATATAGACACGAGTGGTAGACATCCTATCCGGAACCAAAGTCATTAGTCTCGGCTCGCGCCACTAACACGGGAACAGTCGTGGTCACAGCTGGATCGTCTCAGCATAAACAAAAGAAGATCCTTTTGTAGCTTGATTTAAACATGGATTACGCGTACTAATGATGTGTCTAAAGTAGCCCGACCGCCGTAGCCTACGGCGCGCTAGTTTAATCGACCAAGCAAGCGGTGCTTAAGATAACACACTCGGCTGGCACGATCTTATGGATTAACAACAATAATGAAGAAGCAGGTCAGTTTAGTGCTGTACTGTGAAGGGATGATGAGTCGTGGCGGAGGTGGACACGTTGGTGATACGTCCCGGCAAGTCCGGCCCAACCGCAGGACGCCCGCCAATAAAATAAAAAAAGAAAAGAAAAGAGAGAGACGGAGTCCGACGCACGGTGACCGCGGCCATGCCGTGCCAACCTTATCCCTATCCACACCCGTCTCCATCATCCATCCGCACAGGGCAACCGTGCGGGCCCACACGTCTTTTCACTTTCGCTTTTACCGCAGCTGCCGCCACGGGACCCACCGTGTCAGTGAGCACAGAAACAGCGGCGGTGGGCAACAGCTCGATACCGGAGTCCGAAGGAAGTGTCGTGTTCAGTGGCGCATCGCATGGATGCGTGCTTCTCTTCTGCTCTGCCCACCAAACTGATGGCGGCTTGCCCACGGACAAACCCCCCGCCGTGGCAGCTGTTTCACCCGGTTCGGCTCACCACCGGTGATTTTACCTAGTAGTAGTATTCTTTACCGTTATTACAAAATGACTGTATTTCCATCCACAATCACTTACAGTATTAGCTTATTAGAAAGAACATGCTGCAACTTGTTAGTTTTTTTCTTTTATCCTAGTTACTGATGTGAATTTAAACAATGAAAAAAGCACAAGTAAATTACTGATATAGCCTCTGCAGAGGAAAGGGAAAAAGATACAGACACGGCATCGAAACGACCGGATTTCCCAATTGGAAGCCGCAGCCCGGACGGGGAGGTTAGACTAGTAGTACTAAACTAACTAAGTGGTGTGGCATCGGGTCAGCAGCAGCAACCACGGTATTACGTGATTGATGGTCTTATCCACTACAGTACTACTAGTATGCCTTTATCCGGCCCATGCCTCGCTGCACTATCTTTTTGGTGTGTGTGGTGGCGCTATAAAAGGCAGCGTGCATCTCAATCCCCAGACTCCCATTGCATTGCATCTCCCTCCTCTTTTGGCTCTCTAGTAGAGAAGAAGAGCAGCAGCTACTGGTTCGAAAAAAAAAAAAACTTGAAGGTTTGTTGCCAAGAATAGAATAGAATAGAAGATGTTGGCCATCTTCCAGAAGCAGGTTGCGCTGGCTCCCCAGGAGCTGAACAGCCCCCGGGCTGGTGGCGTGAAGCCCAAGAACCCCGACGAGATCCTCCGTGACTTCCACGCCGCGCACCCCGCCGACGCCTTCTCCACCTCCTTCGGCGGCGGCGCCGCGCTCGCCTGCGTCACCTCGCACGCGCTCCCCGCAGCCGGATACCAGAGGTAATGAATCATACTACTGCGGGCTTGGAGCTTCTTCATCAGAGTGCTTTGTAACTTGTCACCTCGATCGAACTGAGAAATGAATCGAACTACAGGATGTTCTGCGGGCTTGACGACATCTTCTGCGTGTTTTTGGGAAGGCTGGACAACCTGAGCAGCCTGATCCGTCAGTACGGCCTGTGCCCCAAATCCACCAACGAGGCGCTGCTGGTGATCGAGGCGTACCGCACCCTGCGCGACCGCGGGCCCTACCCGGCGGACCAGGTCATCAAGGACCTCTCGGGCTCCTTCGCCTTCGTCGTCTTCGACAACAAGTCCGGCAACGTCTTCGCCGCGCGCAGCAACGACGACGGCGGCGGCGCGCCGCTCTTCTGGGGCGTCGCCGCCGACGGATCCGTCGTCATCTGCGACGACCGCGACGTCGTCAAGCGCGGATGCGGAAAGTCCTACGCGCCTTTCCCCGTGGGGTGCATGTTCCACAGCGAGGGCGGGCTCAAGAGCTTCGAGCACCCCATGAACAGGCTCAAGGCCATGCCACGAGTGGATAGCGAGGGCGTCATGTGTGGAGCCACCTTCAAGGTCGACACCTTCACCAAGATCAACTCCATGCCCCGAGTCGGGAGCGCCACAAACTGGGCCGCCGCGTGGGATGACGCTGCCATGTAAAACTTCTGTCACTAGTTACTACTAGTCCTCTGGTTCCACACAGCCATGTCCTCCGCCACTACCACCTCTACTGAACCAACAAGCTTCCTTTCCTTTGCTCTGTTTCCCTCAATCAATCAATTTGGGCTTCGTTTTTCTTTTCTTCCCTCTAGTCTCTACCCTCCACTAGTCTAGTCCTGTGGCATTGTAAATTCTGGTGCGTGCGGCTTATTACGGACTTGGTTTGTTAAACTTGGAACCTGATGATGAATAAAACTTCCTTTCTATTTTCAACAGATCTGCTTCCCATGGTACGGAGGAGCTTTTAATAATATATTTTTATAATGATGAGTTTTTTTTTTGTAAGATTTATAATGACGAGTTGATGACCATCATTTGGTCCACCTCATTCCATGCTCCTGTCGTCGGTTGTTATCCAAACCATGATAAATGGATAACATTTTTTTTTTCCCCTACATAAAGCAGCAGCACCTCTGCCAACCACTAGAGAAGACAAGGAAACAAAGAAACGGCACCGGTTCAGTTAATTACAAGCCGTGGAGATCTCCCTCGCCCAAAGACGCTATAGGATGCAAAATTGCAGGAGAAATTAACAACACATGGACACCTTAAGCTACACGCCACTTTGGGCTTTGGCCAGCAAATTTCCTTCGCCGCTGAAACAATGTAAAGATAACATAATCATAATTTTTCGTACACTGGATGGTGGACGGGGAAGCCAGCCGATCCGGGACACAGAAGCACCCCGATGGTGGTGGGAAGCCCACGTGATTCGGCCCACCTTTACCCCTGAAGGCCCAGCATGAACTAAACCACTAGGATGAAGAAACAATCCCACAGGGACAGCTCAGCTGGGCGGGGAAGGGGCCCGTCCCATGCATTTTTTTTTAAGGAAAAGCCCTTCTCTTGTTTGTTTTTTTTAGGAAAAGCCCGTCTCTACGCTCTTTTTTTTATCTGAAAAAAGCCCGTCTCTAGCTTTTGGTGCTGGTATATATTGTCCTCAACGCGACTTTTTCTTTTTCTTTTTTGAGAGCCTCAACGCGACTGTTTCTGCTCCGTTCCCAAGTCAAAGGGCGACGCTATCAGAAAAAAAAAAGCAGAGAAAGAAAGTGTCGTATGACGGCCACAAAATGATCCCTTGCATTGATTGGTTCAAAACTTGGGAGGAATCCTGGCCAGTTTCTTCACCAAATCTTCAGCCGTTTGACCCCGAACTTGTCAGCGCACACGGCAGAAAAATAACCACACGAACGGATCGGACATCGGAGGCGACATGGACTGTTGGATTCAACGTACACGCGTGCCGTTTCTAAAGTCTCGGGCAATCTATCGGATACTTGCGGGACTCGACAATGATCGTGTTTCGCCTTAAGATTTTTCATATTCGCATCACCTATCGAATCTAAGCAGGCAAAGACTATTTCTTTCTCCAAATAAAATACCGCCGAGTGCGATGTTTGACGTTCGGTTTCACTTTCACTGCGACGGTCAACTAATTAGACCAGACATTAGACAGAGCAAGAAGATTCTAAATATACTGTGTATCTAGATGTTACTGACTGACGAGGAAAAGCGGTACAAACTTTTTTGTCCTATGTATGACAAACGACTAAGCTGAGAATGGTGGCGGGTTTTCCCCTCTAGTTGTTATGAATTACTTGTGACTAAGCTGAGAGAGATGGGTGCCTTATTACCGATTCTTTCTCAAGTATATAGTAGTGTCATGCTACTGACCATTTCCGTGACCAGCCTGTTATCGCTTCTAATCTTGCCCTCTGTCGGTGTGTCCAGCGTGGGAATTTAGACTTGTCCAAATTCACTTTATTGATTTGTCATGTTCCACCTTTAGATAAGACCGGCGGCCGGTTCGTCGCCATATGATTCGCAATAAAATTCAGCAGGACACAACGAACTCACGTCACAATTCGGTGACTCGATTTGCAGGCCAAGCACATTGCATAGTACACAATAAAATACATATGGTAGATCATCCATCTCATTGTCAACTGACTCTGGGATCACTTGACACTGTAGAGTCGATTTAAGGAAAAAAGAGCTTGTACTTCCTAAAAAAATCTTTTAAACGAACAAATATTAATCACTGTCGGAGATGGATGTCAACGACCCAGAGCACACGGAATCTGTTGAGGCCTCACACAAACACACAAAAGAAGGATAGGTTGCAATCACTCAACAGCCTGCTCTTTCCATGATACTGACGCATCGAAATAACACAGAGATTGTGCATACCAATTTTTGCCACGTCAAATCTGATACTAGTTGCAAATTTTGCAGAATCAACAGAGGAGCTAAAATGTAGGGTAGAAGAAATGCGGTCAACGGAACGGCCGGCGGAGGCGAGACAGATGGCGTTGGCGTGGAGCGGACACATTCCAACCCATGAGGCCATGATGACCCGGCGTTATCGCTGATCATTGTTGATATTTTCGTTTCAGGCACATTTATGATCGATCAATCTCCATGCCAAAAGCGAGGAAGAATAAATGAGCCCAGCTGTGAACCCAAGGGCGGCTAATATGTGTATTGTTGTGCTCTATGATTGATCGGCCGAGAATTCTATCACGTGGACCCAACAAGCACAAATCTGTGTTTTTTTTTTTTAAGAACACCCACTGTAGCTGGTCATCAAAGGGAGGTCTGCACTGTGA
Source organism: Eleusine coracana subsp. coracana (assembly GCA_032690845.1). Taxonomy (NCBI): domain Eukaryota; kingdom Viridiplantae; phylum Streptophyta; class Magnoliopsida; order Poales; family Poaceae; genus Eleusine; species Eleusine coracana. The sequence goes on from CM064424.1 coordinate 700,534, forward strand.
CTGTTCCTTTCAAAAATAATTAGTAAACTCCTATATCATCCTCGTGAATGATCTAACTGTTCTCAACTTCTCATGCACGAGTGAGTGCATGTCAGGGGTGAGAGCGAGAAAGGAACTGTCCTGTGTGATCTCGTCACTCTGGGAACTAGTGACGCGGGGGAGACGTCACGCCGTAAAGTATGCTTTTGTATTCATGCTGGCGCGTTCAAAGCATGCGTGGACACATGCCACAATATACGCGTATTAGTATTAGAAAACGTTCAACGCATTTCATGGCTCGTGTAATAACCAGGTGCAAAAGCAACAGCTAGATAGAGGGCCAGAGGATGTGTGAACGGGTACAGTGAAAAGGAATAAGTTGACACGAGAGCCAGAAGCCAGCAAAAGTGGAAACAAGGCTCAGCCACTACGGGTTGACAGTTGACTGACCACCAATTTTCCGCGGTGCCTGCCCGGACAAATCAAACAATCTCGGCCAAAAAGAAAGAAAGCTGTGAACTCATTTTCCGGTGCAACTGATGTAAGTAACTAATTTTCCGGAAACCGGGCGTTAAGAACGTTCTTCGCAACGCAAGTCAGAAAACCCATTCGTTTTCTTTTCTTTCCCCTCTTTGATTTGAGGAACAAGAGCCTCCATAAATGATCATGTATCTGTTTTATTCTTCTTCTTTTAACTGTCTTGGAGTTGCCTGAGCCGCAACTGATAATGTTTTCTCATGCACCATGGCGTGCCCGCCGTTTCATACATGTACTACCTGGTTTCACTTTAATGCAAATAGGTAGAGGTCTCCCCTCCCGATTTCCTTAAAAAGAGAATCAAGAGCCTTAGCGAAGCAGTTCGTCAATTCGTCATGCTGCATACACTTTCCCTTTAAAACGCGAACGTCTCTTGCATTAAACTTTGTTAACTGCAACAAAATGCCTGCTATAAATTGTTGGTTCGATTCCGTGGATGCTGCTGGTGAAATTTGACGGCGAGCTAGTGCCGCGTGCACTATGGCCTCTAGATCCGAGACTGTCAAAATCATTACACTGCCGAGTCGAGTGAGTGGGGTGCGACCGAGAGAGCAGTGATGAGCTGCAGCCCCATTTGGTGCTTGCGTACCCAACAAACAGCTTGATTGTGGAACAAAACGGATTTGTTGTACTACTTGAACAGGAGCGGTGGGCATGTGAACGCGGCGCGCCGGCGGTCCGCGCACGGGACGACCCTGGCGCCACGAGGCTTGAGACGGTACAAGTAGAGCACAAATCGTGGCGCTGCCAGTGTCAAGTCACACGGAACGGGGATAATCATAATCATTTGAAAAAAAAAGGACGATGATGATGGCGTAAACGAAAACAAATACTGTAAAGAAGAACTGGTCGAGTTCCATCTCGGCTCGTCACAAGTCACGCTCACACACCACCTAATGCGAATCCACGTTCGCCTGAAATTCTGAAAATACTTTTAAAAAACTCGAGCCGGCCATGGGCTGTACACGCTGCTCCAGTCCAGCTAGGGTAGTCCGAGTCCGACCGAACTCATCAGGAGCGAGCGATACGAGGACCCCTTCTTCCCGGCTGCTACCGCTCGCACTTCCTTTCGACCTTCCCTTTTTTTTCTCCCTCCTGGTGCTGCTCTCTACTGTGACGCCTTAATTCCAGCAGCTGCTGCCGGTCGAGCATAGAGCGGCGCCAATAAGCTGGTCCAACAGAACTAACATGCCACGCCAACCACAAATATCTACTTGTAATTGATTCATCCCCAACCACCTTCCTCTTCCTTCCTTCCCTTGCCTAGCTCTCAGGATTCCGCCCCTAAAAATCCTGTCCTACAGTACTATTCATCAATTGTATACACCTCGCCGTCGATCTGATCCCAGAGGAACTCAGCAAAAAGCAAGGACCTGTTGCTTCGTTCCCAGGTACGGTACCAAGCCTCACCCTCACGTCGTTTTTGTCAACCTTCTCTTTTTTACTTCTTCCTCGCTGCAACAATTGTTTCTTGCTCGTCTTCTTTTCTTGATTTCTGAATCTGTTTTCTCCATACGGTATATAGTTTCTTAACAATTCTGTTGATTTTCCCGTGCTTCCTGCGTTGTCTTGTGCCGCTGCTTCCATTTCCAAAGTGCGGTGATTTTGGATGCCGCGGTGCTCACCAGCCTTAAGAAATTCACAGTTATTCCGAGCAAAGCAACTCTTTTCCGTATGTCAGTAGCAACAGAACCAGCAAAATCGATAAATTTCGTCACAGATTTGGTTCAGGGGTACAGGAAATGAGAAATCGACCCACAAGGATACTCACCCTGGATTACAGTATATGTGTGTAGCCTTTCAGTTTCAGCAGCAAACCTTCTAGGAACTGTTGTCTCAACACACATGATGAATTTGATCAGCGTGCAATTAGAATGGTTCGTTGACTGGGGAAAGTAAGGTGGATATTTTGGAGCAGGGGAAGCTTGATGGAGATGGAGATGAGTGGAGGATGGTCTTGGAATAAATACAATCAACCACAAGTTCAGTTACTGCTTTAGTGTGTTTACCTTCACAATGCTACGCAGTCATGATCCTGCTTCAGTCCATCAAAGTGTTTCTTTTTTTAGATAATGCATCAAAGTGTTTCTGAATGGGTGGGATGGAAGGGTATCCTCTATTCTAAGAATGGGAAGAATTCCTGCCGTACCCCTCCTATTTTTGCAGACCAACTGTAGGACTGAGGCAATGATGGGATAAATTTTACTTTTACAAGTTACTACTGTCTCAAAATGTATACATTATCAAAGAGCTACTCTCTCTCTACCTTGCCTGTTGTAAACATCAATTTTTTTTTTCTCCTGCAGAGGTAGCCTGACAAGCCCTGCTGTGCATGTTGAATTTTACAAGGCGGATATACCATACCATAACAAGTGAGGGCATGAGTTGGTGTTGCCTTCCAAGGTACCGCAAAGAAGAGAATCCTTACTCTGATTCCATAGGCGGTAAGAATCGCATATAAATTCGTGTTTCTCAATATCTCTTGCATTGACATGCCAAAAATTAAGCTTCGCGTTTTCAAAAAAAAGAAGAAAAAAAAAGAAAGAAAGAAGCTTCGCTGTTACAAATAACAATGCATTAAGTTACTCCACCATCCATCTTTCTAAAACTGCCCCCGAACTAAACTCAATGCAAGTACTTTTATATCTCATTATTTTCAAATGCTAATGCTTTCAGGTATTTATACAGAGAAAAACATAAGGCTGTTCTCCTATGCTGAATTGAGATCTGCAACAGACAACTTTAATCGCACCAAGAAAATAGGTCGAGGTGGCTTTGGGACAGTATATAAGGTAATACTCATGTCTTTAGGAAAAAGGTGAAAGGGGTTATTTTCTCTTGATTTTGAATTCTCCTTTCTGTTTATCCTTGCGTGTCAAGGTATCTTGTGATGTTTTAGCTTGACCCGAACAACGTCTTACATTTCAGGGAACCATTAGAAATGGGCGAGAAGTTGCAGTAAAAGTCCTTTCTGCTGAATCCAGACAGGGCCTCAGAGAATTCCTGACAGAAATAGATTGCATAACCAATGTGAAGCATCCCAACCTTGTTGAATTAATTGGGTGTTGCGTTGAAGCAAATAACCGCATTTTGGTGTATGAATATCTTCAAAACAGCAGTCTCGACCGTGCACTATTGGGTATGACTAATATTTATCTCCAGATACTTTTATATGACTGTATCATAATTATTGACAGTTTGCCTTGTGCTTCTTCTGCAGGATATAATAGTGAACCTGCTAACTTCACTTGGAACATAAGATCCTCTATATGCGTTGGAGTTGCAAAAGGCCTTGCATACCTCCATGAAGAGATCGCATCCCCAATTGTACATCGAGACATCAAGGCTAGCAATATACTTCTTGACAGGAGTTACATCCCCAAGATTGGGGATTTTGGTCTGGCCAAGCTATTTCCTGATAATATCACCCACATCAGCACCCGTGTAGCTGGAACAACGTGAGGATCAAGCGATTGTGCTTGTGCTACTTAACTGTATTTGTTGTTGTATTTCCTTAAAGTAACTTGATTGTCGGTCTTGTTGCAGAGGTTACCTTGCACCTGAATATGCATGGCATGGCCAGTTAACTAAGAAAGCAGATATATACAGCTTTGGGGTCCTTGTGCTGGAGATAGTAAGCGGTAGAAGTAGTTCAAGGAGCCTATTGGATGATGAAAAAGTTCTTATAGAGAAGGTCAGTTTTCCTATCATGTGCTTCTGAATGTTTACTCATCCACAAAAATGCACAAAATTTTAAATTTTAACACAACTTCACAACAACTGTTCCTGGTAAAATATTTTCTGCCGTCCTGTAGTATATTTCTGGAAGAGCTTATTGCTTCGTTAGCTGTGAAAAGATTCGCAAAAACTTATCACCCTTCTTTCATGTTTTGACTTTTTTTTTCTTTGAACGATGTCTTTTTTTTTTTGTGAACAACGATGTCTTATCTTTGAACCATTCACAACAGGCATGGGAGTACTATGAAGCAAAAAGGCTTAAGGAACTGGTTGACCCAGCCTTGGGAGATTACCCTGAAGATGAAGTGATCCGGTACATCAAGGTTGCCCTCTTCTGCGTACAGGCTGCGGCGGCGCGGCGGCCGTCGATGCCGCAGGTCCTGACCATGCTGTCCAAGCCGATCCGGATCAATGAGAGCGAGCTTACGGCGCCAGGCTACATCAACGACTACAAGACCACGGTGTCCAAGGCAACCAGCTCCAGCAATTCAAGGTTCAAGAACTCAGGTTCAGACGATTCCAACGCGTTCAGCACGGTGGTTCCACAGACGGTGTCTGAGATGAGTCCAAGGTGAAGCAATGCCAGGCAGTTCATATGATGTTTTAACACTAAGCCTTGCCAGGGTTACGGAGCCTGACGTACATAGAGTGCTCGTGTGTGTTGTTTTTTCTCTTCTGCAAATGCGGCAACTAGATCTTGTACATATAGATTAGTGATTCATGTCAGAGCAATGCAAGATTGCTACTTGTTGCACAATTTGAGGGAATTTTAATGGCTTCCACACCACAGAGCAATAACAGTATGTCATCAATCATTCATCAGTTTAAAGAAGTTAATCTCTTAGTCTTTGAACTTAAAGATCACAAAGCATCCAGCGATGCAAACTGGGTAAGAAGAAATCGTAATAGAGAACAAGCGATGTTTGCTAGTAATATTGATGTTCTGGCTGATATAAAGCCATCTTGGTGCAGATCTCTACAAAAGATCACTACAGGGCACAGGCAAATCCGGCAAATCACAAAATGTGTTTCCATCTACGCGCAGTCAAGCTTCTTGTGTTTCTGTAAAAGCTACCCTTTTAAATCACTCTGATGCTGCAGGCTGCTCTTTCTCTACCTCTGCGGGGCCATTCACAGGTGCTTCTTTGCTCTCTGAGGGTTTCTTGGTGCCGTTAGCTGGGGCTGCAGCGGCGTCTTTCACACCATCTTTTGGGCCCTCTTTCACGCCATCTTTTGCGCCTTCCTTTGCAGCAGGTGCTGGCGGAGGCTGGAGCATATGTGGCGGTGGGGCATGCTTCAGCTTCACCAAAATCTGGCGCATCCGTGAGAGGTCCGTAGGCTTGCCAGGCTTAGGGCCCTGAACAACTGTTATTGATGGCTTCTTGTCCTTGTCTTTCTTTCCCCGCTTCTCAATGGTGGCTATTTCATGTGGGATGAGGTCTGAAATCGATTTCCAGTACTGCTTGTCTGCATTAGCATGGAATTTCTCCTGACTGGCTATGACAATCTGCAGCATGCCATAAAAGCATTTTAGTAAGGGACTTGCTAATTTTCAGCGGACTGAAAGTTTGAGCAACTTTCAATCACTGCTTTGAGCCATCGGATCTAGATTCAATGGTTTATAATTATTATACAGATAATCCTACAAAAGAAAAATCAAAACACAAAGTAACAAACCATCGACTGAAAGCTTTCAGTCGATTGAAGGCTAGTAAATATGTTTTAGTAAACATAGGAAAATAAACTAACAACTCAAATGTGCTTTGTATACCTTCTCCCTTTCTCTGTTGTTGACCATATTAGACGCACAGTTCTGTATCCTCTTCTCAAAGAAAGCTTTCTTGAATTCTTCCGCTTCAGCAATTATTTGAGCACGAAGCTCCTTCTCCTTTCGTTCTTTTTCCTCAAGTTCTAAAGCATTTTTCCTGAAACCATTGCGAAAAATAAAAGCAACAGCTAATCAGAACATAGGTGTAAAAAGATGAAGGAAAGTAAAAAAGTTGATAAATTCAAAGATCAGCACAAGTAACTGCAGCGATCAGAATTCTGCACCACGGCAATCTGCATCTAAGCATCCTAAAAAATGTATACAAGCACATTGTAAAACAGTTAATCATGCTTTCCGTGAATAGCCACATGTGCTAAAAGCAGTGACAAAACTTGGACTGTTAATACAATATCCAAACAGACTGGACCACATCAAGCGCTCTAAATAATGGGACAACAGATCCCCATATTCCAGAGCAGCTAATCTGACAATACCAAAGACAATTCAGTAGAGAAGATGGGCTCACAGACAAGCGAACTCCTAAAACAGAAGAATTGAAGTTGTACTCCAGCACCAAAAATAATTATTGGAAGCAACACACACATTCTCCAACTTCCAAGAGCACGATGGATGATAAATGGTCACCTAAAAATAGTACAGCCTTAATCCTGACAGCAATCCTTTGGCGAACTTACTCCACAACTGTTTCCCATGTAGTTGTTTTGAATTCTATGTTCAGGAACTTAGATAAAGCAAGAGCATCAGATGTATGACACTTGCTAAGGATGCAAGGATTAAACAGAGTAAATATAGGACACCACATGGTCAGGACCAGGAGTCATACCACCAAAGGATCCAACTGGAGGTAGACAAATAAGTAGTATTGGCGGATCTCGTAGTCCAATGTGCCATGCCTATGATATGAATATCATATGACACACTCCAATCAATATTTTTTTTACTACTAAATATAGTGTAGCAAATCATCAACACCTGATTAGAGCATGAAGCCTAGAAAATCCTAACGAGGCTACAAACTAATGCACCACTGGCTAGTTCTCTGCGACAAAATTTCCTAAATTCACCCGAAACAAATGGAGCAAATATAAAAGCACAATTTCCCGTAGCAAAACTAACAGTGTGCTAACTAACAGTGCCTACGAAATTGCTAAAGTAGCACTAATCAGGCAAAATAGCACGGCAACATCTCAGATCTAACTCCAAGCGGGGGGAACCCTATCTCACACGCAAGCAAGCAAACAGGGCCACCAACGGCACAAGTTTGGTACGGATCGGGAAGTAATGCTCACCTGCGCCACTCGCGGAGCAGGATCCCCTCCTCCCGCATCTCGCTGGGCGGCGGCAGGACAGGGCCGGCATCGTCTCCGTTGAGCTCGAGCTCGGGGGAGAACGGGGAGGGCGAGTAGCCTCCGGAGGTGTGGCGGATCGGGATCCCGTCGCCCTCTACGGCGATCTCCTCCTCCACCTCGTCCTCGACGGCCCCGTCGACGAAGGAGGCGTAACCGCCGTACCCCCCGGCGTCCTCGCCGCCTGCGGCCGCGGCCGCGGAGGAGTTGGGGTCGAAGTCGTCGGCGTTGAATGGGTGGGAGGTGGTGCGCGGGAGCTCGTCGGCGGCGTCGTCGCCGAAGAAAGAGGCCATGGTTGGGGGGAGTCGGGGGAGACGCGGAGGTTTTGGCCGGCGCGGCTGGTTGTGGTGCGGTGGACTCGACTCTGCTTCCTTTGTGTTGGTGTTGGTGAGTTGGGAACTTGGGAGTTGGGTGCGTGCGCGTGATCCGGATGGGTGCGCTTTGCCTTGCTTGCTTGCTCCGCCAGCCTCATAATTACGTACTCTACTGCGTTTTATTTAAAGAAAAAAAATCTACTAGTATTTGGTCGGCTAAGAAATTGATTGGTCGGCCATGGGCTTAATAAGATGGGCTCGGCGCCGTATCGTGGTTAGGATTGGGCCCAATCAGCCATGTTCATTTGATTTTTCTTTTTCTTTTACCATGAGTCTGCCAACATCCCATCTTTTTTTTAAAAAAAAAATCGTGCTCCCAATGGCGCATAATATCCATAAACTGAAAGAACATACAAGGAGTACAACGTTCTGATCATGCGGTACCAAAATGTATCCTAATCTATGTGTGTAGGCGTGCTCAGCGCTCACGTACAACAGTGTATGTCTTGCTGTTGATGAGAAGAAGAAGGACAGAATGCAATCTTGGTCGCAAGACTGCAAGTCTGTATGAAGGCGACAACCAATGAATTTTGCTGTTTGTCACGTGCGCGAAAAGAGAAAAAAACTGCTACGTCAGCAGTGAGGCCGCCGAGACAAACAACCAAAATCAGCAGCGGACACTAATCCCTGCTATATATAGTCAGCTCGAAGAAGCTTGTGATGCTGCTACTCTGGTCTGGTGTGCACCACCAGACTCTCCGCATCGCCGAGCTCCACCTCACCGGACGCCGTCATATGACCATCCCCGCCGAACATGGACTCGATCTGCTCCAGCGTCTTCCCGCTGGTCTCCGGCACGAGCAGGTGCACGAAGGCCACGGACAGCGCGGAGACGACGGCGAACCCGGTGAACGCGCCGGCGACAGACACGGCGTTGCAGATAGATAAGAACGACATGGCCACGGCGCCGCTGGTCATCCTGTTCAACGCGAACCCGATCCCAACAGCCTGCGCGCGCAGCCGCAGGGGAAAGATCTCTGAGCTCAGCACCATGTTGATGGGCCCGATCCCCACCGAGAAGAACGCCACGAAGCCGCACACCGTGAGGATGGCGAGCCCGACCGCCGCGCCGCTCGGCAACGCTCCTCGCTGCAGCATCGACAGCGACGCGGCCAGCACGGCGAGGCACGCCGTGATGCCGACCGTGCTGACGTAGAGCAGCGGCTTCCGTCCGACGCGGTCCACGAGGAGGATGGCGATCACGATGAACGCCGTCTTGGTCAAGCCGACGGCCACCGTGGCGGCGAGCAGCTGCCGCTCCGTGGTGACGCCGGCGTTCTTGAAGATGGTCGGGCTGTAGTACACCAGCGCGTCGATGCCCGTCGCCTGCTGGAACACCTGCACGCCCACGCCTGTGATCAACATCCGCCGGATCACCGGCGACGGCCGGATTACAAGCTCGCGCCACGCCGCCTTCTTGTTGCCCGAGGCGGCCTCCTCGATCTCGGCGAGCCGCTCCTGCGCTTCTTCTTCGCTGTCGGTGACCTTGACCAGCACCACTCGCGCCTCGACTGTTCGGTTCTGCAGCACCAGCCAGCGTGGGGACTCCGGGATCACCATCAGCACGAATCCGATGAACACAGACGGAAGGATGCCGGCGGCGAGCATCACGCGCCAGTTGATGTGGTCGGGGAGGCCGGAGAAGATGAGGTTGGACACGTAGCCTAGCAGGATGCCGAGGCTGATGAAGATCTCGGGAAAGGACGCCATGGAGCCGCGCAGCGTCGCCGGGGTGATCTCCGAGATGTACACCGGCGCGACCATGATCCCGATCCCGATGCCGATGCCGGCGAGCAGACGGCCCGTCATCAGCATGGCGAAGGATGGCGCGAACGTCATGACGGCCGCGCCGGCCTGGAACACGGCGGCGGCGAGGCCGATGGTCCATTTGCGACCGATCACGTCCGAGGTCCGCCCGGCGGCGATGCTGCCAAGGAGGGAGATGAAGCTCAGGCACCCCACCAGCACCTCTTGCTGTACCTCCGTGATGTGTAGGTCCTTTTGGATGAAGATGATGCACCCGCTCATCACGCCCACGTCTGAAAAAAACACACCGATTGAATTCAGAGTTCTGTTGCTTATACAGATGACTGATTTTGTACTCCTTTTTCAGATAGCTCATACAGTTCAGTAGTTTCAGTTCAAGCTGTAACATGACAGTGAGATAATCCAAATACCTACTATCAGAGTATCAGTTAAACAAGATTTTTGATAGCCTGTTTAAGATTCACTGTTACACTGGACGTAATGTTGATGACTAAACAGTTGATTGTTAGTTTAAGAAGAAAAAAATGATGTCAACGCAGTCCACTTGTTGGTTGCTTCAACCGTCTCGAATTAAAGCAACAAGGAAAACCAAATACAGTATGCTTCAAGAAGAAAACTGCAGTATGATTCAGTAGAGCTCACCGTAGCCGAGCAGGACGTGGTTGAGTGAAGCGAAGACCGAGCAGGCAATGACGTATCTCCGGCTACTGCCGCTGCCGCGAACACGGACGCCACCACCGTCTTCCGGCTCCTGCGGAAGCACGTCGTCCATGCGCGCATACCTGCTCTTCCTCCCGAGGAACCCCGGCAAGCCGCCGGCGGCGGCCGCCACCTCGGCGCCCATCACCCCTCTGCCTCGCTCAGCCCTTCCTCTTGTCTGCACAGGCACACACGGCTTGTGAATCGGAAGAGATCTGAGGGAGGAAGGTCCAAGGCAACATGAAAAAGAGGAAGAACCAAGTCCGGATTTGTTTAACAACAAGTGGCATTTTTATATGTTTCGGTTGCTTTTCATCGCAGGTGATGTCGACTATCTGCTAGCACTTGGTTTTCAAATGCACGTTTTCCTGCAAGATCCTGGCGTTTTAGCGATGTTGGTGATGTTTAGGGCGGTGTCGTTTTTGCGGTACATACACCCAGTTGATACATATGGGCCATTCAATTTTGCATGATATAAGGTCAAAAACTCTATTACCTCTCGTACCTCATCATTTTTTTTTTCAGTGTAAAGCACTGCTTGAAAAGAATAAACAGTTAGACGCGCTTCTGAATTCACCATAAGCACCGCGCCGTAGATGGAAATGAACGACATGGCCACAACGCCACTGGTCATCATGTTCAATGCCACGCCCAGTCCCACAGGCTGCGTGTGGAACCGTAGCGTGTAGATCTCCAAGCTCTATCATATTGACAGGTCCAATCCCCACCGAGAAGAAGGCTATGAACCCGCATACCGGCAGGATGGCGTGCCCGATCGCGACGCTTCTCGGCCTGCTGAGCCCGATCACGACGCTTCTCGGCAGCGTGCCATGAGCACACTCACACTTAACTTGGGATAGAGGAAGAAGAAGAGAGTTGTTGAATATCGAAGCCCTCCACATGATTATATATACACATTAACACTTTTGATTCATATCTATCTGATCTAGTATCATAATATTTGATGGGACATGTCTAAAAACTAACATTGGTCATGTTCTATCTACTCTAGTATCTCTGCCAACTACAGTTAAATTTGATGCCAAAGAAAAGGTAGCCGACATCAATTGATTAGCCACCAAGCACTAAACAAAAACTATAATGCATTTTCCAACAAGTTAAAAGCTAATACGATCAAGATTCAACCTCGCCCAGCGCCGCACCGAAGAGCGACTCGATCTCCTCCAATGTCTTGCCTCTCATCTCCGGCACAAACCTGTGCACAGGAACACCACTGACAGCGCCGAGACACCCGCGAACGCGCGCCGGCCACAGACACGGCATTGCAGATGGAGAGGAACGACATGGCAACGGCGCCGCTGGTCATCCTCCTACGTTCAATGCGACGTCCAATCCCACGGCCTGCGGCCTGAACCGCGCGCAACGGGTAGATCTCCGAGCTGAGCACCATGTTCACCGGCCGGGCCTCGATCTCGGCGAGCCTCTCCTCCGCCTCTTCGTCGCTGTACCAGCACCATTCGCGCCTCGGCAATTTGGTTCTGCATCACCAGCCACCGCGGCGACTCGGGGATCACCATCAGCACGAACACGATGGGATACGGAGGGTACGACGCCGGCGGCGAGCATCACGCGCCAGTTGGCGTTGTCAGGCAAGCCGAAGATCTCCGGGAAGGAGGCGAAGGAACGTGGCGGGCGAGATCTCCGAGATGTACACCGGCGCCACCATGACGGCGAACCCTACGCCGAGGCCCGCCAGTAACCGGCCGGCCATGAGGGAAAGCGCGAACGTCATGATTGTCGCCGCGCCGGCCTGGAACACGGCGGCGGCGAGGCCGATAGTCCGTTTGCGGCCGATGGCGTCTGATGTCCGGCCGGCGGCGAGGCAGCAGAAGAGGGAGACCAAGGTCAAGCATCCCACCAGCAACTTTGTCTTCACCTCGCTGATGTGGAGGTCCTTTTCGATGAAGATGATGCACCCGCTCATCACGCCAATGTCTGGTGGCCAAATACACTCCACCACTTTAGAAATTACAGAATCCCGCAGAAAATGTCTTACTGATGCTGTAATCAATGCTAATAGCGTCGATAAATAACGAGCTCCTATTTCTAGCAAAACTCTATTGATTTGACCGAATTCGTTCACAGTTCAAGGAGTCAGAACTCAGAAGCGATGTCTGAACTGAAATCGAAACTGCATAAAGATTCAAGAAGTGCCATTTCAGTAAAAGTGTACTTACAACTCACCATAGCCAAGCAGGACATGGTTGAGTGACGCGAAGACCGAGCAGGCAAAGACGTATCTCCGGCTGCTGCTTAGCTACTACAGAGAGCACGAACGCCGCCGCCGTCTTCTTCCTGGTCTTGTGGAAGCACGTCGTCCATGCGCGTGTACCGGCTCTTCCCCCTCTCAAGAAAGACGGCAGAATCTTGCAGCCTCGGCGGCCTGATGCCCAATCATATCAGTCTGCTGCTCTGCCTCCTTAGCCTCTCCTTCCCGTGCCTCAGATGTTTTAGGATCTGAGGAAGCTGCGCTCGTTTCCAAATGCAGGATTCGCCGCCGTGTCGGCGCTGTCGGTGGCGTTCGTGCACCTGCTCGTGCCGGAGACCAGCGGGAAGACGCTGGAGCAGATCGACTCAATGTTCGGTGGCGACGGCGTCACGGCGTCCGGTGAGGTGGAGCTCAGCGATGCGGAGAGTCTGGTGCTCGCAGCATCACAAGCTTCGAACTCACAGTTGACATTTTCGGAATTAGCAACGGCTCACAGATTTTGCTGTAGGAGAACGGATAGTCTACGATAGCATATAAAATTTCTACCGTTCAACCAGGAAACCTTGCAAGAGAGGATCATGGATCGTTACCACTAGACGCGCAGGCGGAGCGGAAGCGAATGTTGGAGCAGCTCGATCCAACGTAGTCGCGCGTCGATGTAGAGGAAGTAGTCGATCACGTCAATCGTCTCCTTCTAGTCCAGCCGTCGGCACCGCAGCAGCAGCAGCGCCTCCTCGCGGTATTCACACGTACGGGGTTGGAGCACCGTGCGTGGCGTGCTAGCACCGGCAACACGGTTAGGGTTTTGTGGGCGAATAAGAGGAGCACGGCGGCTAGGGTTAAGGACTGGTGGAATCACCTGCGCACTAAGCCCCTCCTCCACTTAAATAGACCCTTCTAATGGGCCTCGACTAGTTGGCTCATTAGTGGACTAATTCCTCACACGGATCAATATCCGTATGACGCTCACATACGGATCAAATCCGTATTGTCTCTTGGGCATATCTCCAACAATCTCCCACTTGCACTAGAGACAATCACATAGGCAAGCGACGTTCCAACCCGTTAAGTGTGTGACCCGTTAGGTTCACATGTACACGACAATGATATGAAAACCATTTTTCAAATCATAAATCAATAGCGGCACCTAGCAGCACATACTGATTCTCGTGTACACATAAAGATCATATCAGCTGAACCTTTGACATACGCAGTCAGCGATCCCTTTGCCTCACGATATTAGTCAAGCTTAAGGCAAGATACGTGTCATCCCTATAATAGCTCGACCATTCACTCGAACGTCTAGTGGATTTATCATGACTAACTTTTAGTCATTATGATTAACTTTTAATTACATTGGCATGGCCATGCACTTCTAAATCCATCTAACTCGAGGGGCCCAGAGATATCTCTCCTGTTATTAGGAGAGGCAAATTCCATCTTGACCGCTCACACCCCACGACATGTTTCATAGCATACCCGAAAATTACCTTTATAACTACCCAGTTACGGAATAGCGTTTGGTAATCCCTAAATATGCTATTATACATTCTGGGAATCAATGACAATCTCAGGTCTAAGGATCCCAAAGGTACATCATACAAGACAATAATTGATGACACAATAATAACATTTCAGCAAAGTCTATTAGTGGGTCAGTCCAACACTATGTTCTCCAACATGTGTTCACATTATTGATTTGATATCTCCATATCAATGATCTGTGAAACACGATCATCAACCAATACATGTGCTAGTCCATGAATCATTATTGTCCAACACAATGATAAGGAACTAGGGATCATTTAGGATAATATTATAAAAGAACAATGAGTTTCACAAACAAGTCACGCACTTGTCAATCAATGCAATAATTATTATCCATAGAACAGAATAACACTTTATTCAATCACATATAAACATAGACATTACACAATCTCTCATACATTAATCATGCAGATATCTAATACCCATGGATCTCATATGTGCCTCATGCTTGGGCTGAGAGAGAGGTTTTGTCAACGGATCAGCGATGTTTGAGTCCGTGTGCACCTTGCATATCTTTACATCACCTCGAGCGACGATGTCCCGAATAAGATGATAACGCCGTAGTACGTGTTTGTTCTTTTGATGCGCTCTAGGCTCCTTGGCTTGCGCAATGGCACCACTATTATCACAATAGAGGTCCATTGGACTGGATGCACTAGGAACCACACCCAACTCAGAAACAAATTTTCTGATCCAAACAGCTTCCTTTGCAGCTTCTGAAGCGGCAAGGTACTCAGCCTCCGTTGTTGAGTCAGCAACCGTATCATGCTTGGAACTCTTCCAGCTCACCGCGCCTCCATTGAGGCAAAACACATATCCAGATTGCGATCTCGAATCGTCTTTGTCGGTTTGGAAGCTAGCATCAGTGTAACCATTTACAACGAGCTCTTCCTCACCTCCATAGACTAGGAACATACCCATAGTCCTTCTCAAGTACTTTAGGATATTCTTATTAGCTCCCCAATGAGCTTCTCCTGGATTTGACTGGTATCTGCTCACAGCACTAAGAGCGTAGGCTACATCTGGGCGAGTACTTATCATGGCATACATGATGGACCCAACAGCCGAAGCATATGGAATCGCTCTCATTTTCTCTTGCTCATCTGGTGTCGAGGGACACTGAGTCTTGCTAAGAGAAACCCCATGTGAGATGGGTAAGAAACCTTTCTTGGAATCCTGCATATTGAACCGTTTCAATACCTTGTCAATGTACGTGTCTTGGCTTAATCCAATTAGCCTCTTTGATCTATCTCTATAGATCTTAATGCCCAAAATGTAAGCTGCCTCTCCTAAGTCCTTCATTGAGAAACTCTTTCTCAAAGAAGTCTTAACAGCTTCAAGCATTGGAATATCATTACCGATCAGCAATATGTCATCCACATAAAGGACCAGAAAGACAAGCGCGCTCCCACTAGCCCTTTTGTAAACACAAGACTCTTCTTCGTTTTTAATGAAGCCAAACCCTTTGACTACCTCATCAAAGCGAAGATTCCAACTCCGAGATGCTTGCTTTAGTCCATAAATGGACTTTTGAAGCTTGCATATCTTCCTAGCATTTTGTGGATCGACAAAACCTTCAGGCTGTGTCATGTACACATCCTCACTTAGGTTTCCATTAAGGAAAGCTGTTTTGACATCCATTTGCCATATCTCATAATCATAAAATGCGACAATTGCTAGAAGGATCCGTATAGACTTTAGCATAGCGACGGGAGAGAAGGTCTCATCATAATCAACCCCTTGAATTTGCTTAAAACCTTTCGCCACCAATCGTGTCTTATAGATGTGAACATTTCCATCCATGTCTATCTTTTTCTTAAAAACCCATTTACACTCAATGGTTTTTACACCATCAGGCGGATCTATCAAGTTCCAAACTTGATTCTCTCTCATGGATTCTAATTCGGATCTCATGGCTCCAAGCCATTTCTCAGAGTCCGGTCCCATCATTGCTTCACTGTAAGTCTTAGGCTCATCATTGTCTAACAATAATATGTCTCGCTGCCCCGTGGTTAGGAGCGTGAACTTTTCAGGAGCGCGACGTGCCCTTTCTGACCTACGCGGGGCTGGTGTTTCAACAATTGGTTCAACAACAATTTATTCATCCAATTGTGGTATAGCGGAAGAAGAAACATTTTCTGGAGCTTCTTGAACTTCTTCAAGTTGCACCGTTCTCTCACTTACCCTTTTGGAGAGAAACTCTTTCTCTAGAAAAACACCATTACGAGCGACAAACACTTTGCCCTCTTCCCGGTTGTAGAAATAATAACCTTTGGTTTCCCTAGGGTATCCTACAAAGAAGCATTTATCAGACTTGGAAGAAAGCTTATCAGACGTCATACGTTTTACATAAGCCTCACATCCCCAAATCTTAAGAAAAGACAACCCGGGACGCTTCCCAGTCCATATCTCATATGGTGTCCTTTCCACGGATTTAGATGGAACCCTATTAAGTATGAAAGCGGCAGTTTCTAGAGCGTATCCCCAGAAGGACAATGGAAGATCACTTTGGCTCATCATAGACCTAACCATGTCTAACAAGGTTTGGTTCTTCCGTTCGGATACTCCATTCCATTGGGGCGTTCCTGGCGGAGTCCATTGTGGAAC
This sequence comes from Eleusine coracana subsp. coracana, assembly GCA_032690845.1. Lineage (NCBI taxonomy): Eukaryota > Viridiplantae > Streptophyta > Magnoliopsida > Poales > Poaceae > Eleusine > Eleusine coracana. The sequence continues at coordinate 717,148 of CM064424.1, forward strand.
AATTCCACATTGCTTTAGATGTTCACCAAATTCATGGCTCAAATATTCACCACCACGATCAGATCGTAGGCGTTTAATAGTCTTGCCCAATTGATTTTGTACTTCATTTTGAAATTCTTTGAACTTTTCAAAGGATTCAGACTTATGCCTCATTAAGTAGATGTAACCATATCTACTAAAGTCGTCGTTAAAAGTTATGAAGTACTGAAAACCACCTCTGGCCGTGCAACTAATTGGTCCACATACATCCGTATGTACAAGTCCCAATAGTTCACTCGCCCTTTCACTATTTCCTGTGAAAGGCGACTTAGTCATTTTGCCAAGTAAACAAGATTCACATGTATCAATTGATTCAAAATCAAAAGAACTTAGAAGACCATCTGTATGGAGTTTCTTTATGCGCTTCTCATTTATATGACCTAAACGACAATGCCAAGTATACGTGGGATTCAAATCATTAGGCTTGAGCCTTTTCGCATCAATGTTATAAATAGGCTTATTCTCAAGATCTAAGTAATATAATCCATTCACCAATGGGCAATTACCATAGAGAATATTATTCAAATAAATGGAACAACACTTGTTCCTTATTATGACCTCATAACCATCATCTTCCTCCAAACATTTTGAAGAAATAATGTTTTTTCCTAAGGCGGGAATATAATAACAATTATTTAACTCCAAAACTAATCCTGATGGTAATGAAAGTGGATAAGTTCCGATGGCCAACGCAGCAACCTTTGCACCATTGCCGACGCGAGCATCCACCTCGCCTTTTGCACATTTCCTTGCTTCTTTAAGCCCCCTGCAACGATTTGCAAGTATGAATCATTGATCCGGTATCAAATACCCATGAATCATAAGGACATGTAGCAACATTATTAATTTCAATAACATTGATACCTGAATTAGAAGTGTCTCCACCCTTCTTCTTCAGCTCTTCCAGATAAAGCTTGCAATTTCTCTTCCAGTGACCGGGTTTCTTGCAGTGAAAACAAGGATCACTACCCGCCGGTTTAGGCTTAGGAGCTGCTGCAGGCTTAGGCTTAGTGCTAGAGATCTGATCTGTAGCCTTAGCCTTAGTCTTGCGCTTTCGTTTCTTGCTATCCTTTTGAACCAAGTTAACTTGACTTGGACCAGATTTTTTGATGCTTGCCTCAGCTGTCTTAAGCATCCCATGCAACTCAGCCAATGTCTTCTCTAAGCTATTCATTTGAAAGTTCAAAATGAAAGGCTCATAGCTTACAGGAAGCGACTGGAGAATCACATCTGTAGCCAAATCAGGATGTAGAGCAGCACCAAGTTTCTCCAGATTCTCAATGTAACCAATCATCTTGATCACATGAGGACTGACAGAACCGTTTTCAGCTAGCCTGCACGCAAACAAGGACTTTGAGATGTTGTACCTCTCAGACCTTGCTTGGTTCTCAAACATGCCACGAAGTCCCTCAATCATATTGTGGGCATCCGCGTTCTCATATTGCTTCTGGAGCTCAGAGGACATAGTGGCAAGCATGAGACAGCTAACATCAACTGCATCATTGGTATGTTTCTCATACTCCCTTTTCTGAGTGGCAGTAGCATTTTCTGGCAGATCATCAGGATAGGGAAGCTCTAGAACATATTCCTTTTTCTCTTGCTTGAGAATAATTCTCAAGTTGCGATACCAATCAATAAAGTTTGTTCCACTAAGCTTTTCCTTTTCAAGAATTGAGCGCAAATTGAAAGTGTTACTAGCGGTTGGTGCCATGATCTACAACAGAAAATATGCAAATATAAGCACTATGTAAATATAAAACTCTTATAAACATTTTAACAAAAGTTCATTATTCCACTATATGCTTGGAATCGTTTTCCCTCAAAACGACATATAGTGGTTCAAGATCCATATTCAACTTAGATCCTAGTGAGCTTTGGCATCACCGCTAGAAATCTAGTGACATAGGTAAGCAACACTTTGCTAATCACATCCTTATGTGACTCTTGTTTGTTGTATCTAATATAAATAACATATGAAAGAATAGGATGATAGGAACATCATCACAGGCAATCATATTGACTGTGAAATAGTATGGCCCCTTTCAATTGGTGATCTCCATCTCCATTGTCATCGCCATGTCTCCCGTCCCTTTAACCATCATGCTTGAGGCCTCCATAAACTAACACTTAGCTACTACAACTAATAGCTAGTAATAAATTACATGAGAATATCAAGCATCACAGATCGACACGCAGGCCGTTATACAATAATATGACAGCCTCAACCCAGTTGTAATTAATCATGGCACGCAGGCCATGCAAATCACATATATACATCACATGCATCTTTTGGGCCATACTATTCACAACATTCTCTGCAAAAACAAGTTAGGCGAGAAGCGAATGCTAACATGTGGCCAAAAAGGGTTGTAACAATCTAGGCGTGTCCGTACGGCGGTCGCACAATGGCTTTCACAGATCGTATCTATAAAATCACAATGAAAATCCTATCGGGAAAATCATATTTGCCCGATTTTGAGTCATTCACAATGGCTTTGTTTTCCATTAGGTTTTCATGAGTAGACTGCGGTACATGATTATGATACTATTGGCTCCTCTACTGGCGCACGCAGTTAGTCCCGATGGTGATTCCAGCCGGTAGGGACAAGTCGCGCGCGCACGGAGAAGGAACACAAATAAATCAATGATGCATGTATTGCTATCCGCCCATTACCTTATGAACCTCCCTATCATCATTGATCTAATCAATCCGAACACAAAACATGTAATAGATCTCATCTAGTACATCAACATATCAACTATATGCACAAGATCTAGATCACAAACTACACAAGGTCGGCTCTGATGCCACTGTAGGGGAACGGATAGGCTACGATAGCATATAAAATTTCTACCGTTCAACCAGGAAACCTTGCAAGAGAGGATCATGGATCGTTACCACTAGACGCGCAGGCGGAGCGGAAGCGAATGTTGGAGCAGCTCGATCCAACGTAGTCACGCGTCGATGTAGAGGAAGTAGTCGATCACATCAATCGTCTCCTTCTAGTCCAGCCGTCGGCACCGCAGCAGCAGCAGCGCCTCCTCGCGGTATTCACACGTACGGGGTTGGAGCACCGTGCGCGGCGTGCTAGCACCGGCAACACGGTTAGGGTTTTGTGGGCGAGTAAGAGGAGCACGGCGGCTAGGGTTAAGGACTGGTGGAATCACCTGCGCCCTAAGCCCCTCCTCCACTTAAATAGACCCTTCTAATGGGCCTCGACTAGTTGGCCCATTAGTGGACTAATTCCTCACACGGATCAATATCCGTATGACGCTCACATACGGATCAAATCCGTATTGTCTCTTGGGCATATCTCCAACTTCATATTCTTAAACCATCAACAACTCAAAACAAAAGGTTTTAAACAGTTCTGAAATTGTTTGGAAAATTCTCAAATTTTAGCCTACAGCAAAAAAGAGAAATAGGGAGAACATTTCGTAACGTAGCATGTAGAATTTCTGTATCTAACGGCTGGATTCTTGAAAACACATCCTTCAAAGCTAGATTACTGCATTCTTAGAGGTCTGGAACATTACGAGTTTGCTATTGGAACAACTTTTAATTACATCTAGTAGACATTTAAAGAGTAGTAAGGTCAGTCTCAATGCATAGTTTCATCTTACACTTTTCAAGAGTGTCACATCAGATTTGAAGATTTAGTTTGATGTATGAAATAGTCTCTCTTAATGCATAGTTTCATCTCACGATTTCATATATAAATTATAGCATTAAATTAATATCTATTTGTTACATTGAGATTGGTCAAAATATATTGGGATGAAACTTTATATTCTCAATAGGAGTTTCAATGGAGTTTTATACCTATGAAATAGTGCCAAATAAGTTTCATCCCTATGAAACCCATTTACCAAGTTTCATATTAATTACTATGTCACGTCATCTCTTTTATTTATGTGACATTTTATTTAATGTTTATGAAACCCCCACTGAAAGTGACCTAAGAACAATTCGAATTTGTAGTCAAAACATCATAGTTTTCATGCCCGGACAATGAATGACTTTCATAAATCATAACAAGATCGAAAGTAGCTAGAAATTTTGAAATTATACTCAGAATATTACGAGTTTGCTGTGGAAACAATATTGAAGATGTCCATAATAAATTTGAAAGTAGCTAGAACAATTCATAAAACTCAAGGTACGTGGTTAATTTAGATTAGGTAGAAACTCACCTACGAACGACTCGGTCGACAAGAACAATCCCTGGAAGAGGACATGGCCGGCCCGCTACAGAAAAGAATGGAAAACAACAAATTGAGTTGTTGTAAATAATAAAGAATTGAGGAGGAAATAATATGTGTCGTGGACTAATGTTGAAAATGAGCCTATGAAGAAAATTAACTCTTGTCCAACTAACTAATATAACGGCCTATGGTCGATATGATTTACGACCCATGCGGTGCACAACAGAAACAGGCCAAAATCTCAAGATCAGCTATAGTCGCTTTCTCCCAGGCACCACCTTTGCACCCCTTCTATGCTACTCCCTCCGTCCCCGGAGAAATGTCGTTCTGCCCTTCAAATTATGTCCAAGTAAAAGTGTCATCCTAGCTAGTGGGTTCACAACAACATCAGTTATATACGTCAAAAAAAAAAATCAACTCATCCATCTTTCTCCCTTCCCTTCGGAACAACGCAGCGGCGCACGACACTGAGGACCAGCTGCGTGGCAGCGGCAGCACCAATGGCGGGAGATGCTCAACGGTGGCGATAGGATAGGCGGTGCATAGCATTCCTACCCCACGCCAAGGCCCGAGCCGATGTTGACCTCGGTGGAGGATCCGCTCGACCTAGGAAGACCACCTCGATGGGTGTGAGCTTCTATCTAGCCATACCAACCGCGGATCTAGCGACAACGACCTCAACGGCAGCTAGCATGGCCTGCCTGACATCGTCCTGCCGCTAGATTGAGTTGTCCTCGTCGTGTTGTTGATTTGTTGAAGTAGATTTCGCCCAGGTGAGATGCTAGGCATTGGGTTGTGGAGGCCACGTCGGCGAGCAACAACTGCACGCGACCACGATGGCGGCAAGGAGCAGCAAGCTGCAGCGGCACGGCGGCCAGCAACGGCGCAACGACAATGGGAGAGAGCTTTGGAGAGGAGCAATAATCAAGGGCATGACTATCTTTTCACCTTTACACTATTATGTTTCCTACCTTTCAGCTGATTGAAAGTTTTTAATCAATGGTTTGTTATTTTGAGTTTTGATTTTTTTTAGAATTATTTATATAATAATTATAAATCATTAGATCTAAATCTAATGGCTTAAAGAGGTGACTGAAAGTTATTCCAAACTTTCAGTCAGCTAAAAATTAACAAGTCCCTTAGACTATTTTGCTGGTTCAAATGCTAGAACCTCACTTGATGTGGGACGGAGGGAGTAACCAACTCTATCACACATGTTTTTTATAAACTTGCCTTCGAAGAGCTTTTAAAACATTATGCTTTTTTACTACAACAGTCATCATATTTTTAAACTCTATTATTGACATTGGCAAAAAGATACTACACCAATAATTGAGTACTTTATTGCATCTTTATGTGAAGATTCTTGTTTAACTTTATTAATTTCATAATCCTGCTCTCTTAGCTTACTCACTTTATTTTATCACTATGCTACCGCTTTGTAAGCCATAAAATATAATCTAGATTTAAGTTAATTAAATCAATAAATTATATTTGGTTGTTATTAGCTAAAATATCAGGTGTTTAGTGGCTAAGGTTATAGCTAACAAAGCTTGTCTTTAATGGTTAAAATCTTCAACATATTTAAAGTCAAAAATAATGTGGTGCTTGCTGCACCTTAAAATAAATGTCTCTCAATAGATACCAAAGTGTCAAATATATTAAAAATGACGCGGGAACACTTTATATTTTTTTCCATATTATTTATGTAATTATAAAATTTTTGTTCTTTGAATTTGTTCAAATCTTGTTCTCTATGGCTAGCCTAGAGATTGAAATTGTATTGGTTATGAGTAAAAAAAAAGAACTGAGAGTTTACATAGAAAACAACATAATGCTTAATCAAATCGATCATTACTATAGCTTTTGGTGTTTGATGAGCTTGGGCCATTTGGCAAAGTTCATGGAGCTGGCAACAAACTAGAGCTCGTTCCTGCCTCAAGTTAACTTGACTAGCAATAGGAAAGCTACCGCCGCTATGGACAACCCGAGCTAAAACTTTCTTAGGGATAGCTTCGTGGAAACCCTGCTTCAAGTTGGCAACCCATGTCGTGAGGACCCAGCTGCAGGCTGGTGCCACGAGCTACGGTGAACCAACCATGACAGGCTAATGTGCCTTCTTGCGTGGAACACACAGATCATTTGGGTTCTTTCTCCACCACCATAAACATATATACCGCACAATCTTGAGAAGGTCTCCACGGGACTCGGCAATATAGTGGCTTATATGTTCAGTCCTATCATCATTTGCTATTTTGAGTAGGTCTCCCTGATAATTGTCTCTCATCTGCACAGGAGAAACTATATGATGAATAATTGTCTCCTCATACATATGTCTGGCTGGACCGTGTACATATGCATCTGCTCGTTGGGCAGTATGAACTTGAAGGTGTGTATGACATAGATCAGGTCCCCAGACATCTAGAGTGCAGGCCCCGCCATGAACCACCTATCCCGGTCCTCGGTCCAGAAGGCGGCGACAAGTTCATCATGCACACGGATGACGACAGCCACAACAAAGTGTTCGTCAAAAGGCAGAGAACATCACTTTCATCAGATCCAAAGGAAGGTCAGCGTTGTCGATTGTCGAGTGGAGGAGCTTGGAAGCTGGATGCGAACCCACGTGACACAGTTGTAGATGATGAATATGAACCCCGTGACACGGTTGTAGATGATGAATCCTGCTATCCTAGGTTACTTAGCTTCATTTTATCACTATGCTACCACTTTGTAAGACACAAAATATAATCTAAATTTAAGTTAATTAGATCAATAATTTATATTCAATTCTTATTAGCTAAAATATCATGTGTTTAGTGGCTAAGGTTATAGCTAATAAAGCTTGGTTTTAATGGTTAAAATCTTTAACACATTTAAAGTCAGAAACAATGTGGTGTTTGTTGCACGTTAAAATAAATGTCTCTCAACGGATACCAGTGTCCAATATATGATTGCCATATTATTTACGTAATTATAAATTTTTTCTTCTTTAAATTTGTTCAAATCTTGTTCCCTATAACTAGCCTAAAGATCTAACAAAAAATAAGAACTGAGAGTTTACATTAAAAAACAACATAATGGTTAATCAAACAGATCATTATTATAACTTTTGGTGTCTAATAGATAAAGACCATTTGGCAAAGCTTGAAAGGTAGGGCTAACAGCGAAAGGGCCTGTAGCCTAGTGGTTATAAGAGCCTCAGTAGCACCTTAGGTCCTGGGTTCGACTCTCCGCGGGAGCGATTTTTCTAGAATTTAACGGCATTATGCTTTCAGTGGTAGGCGATGCTCCCGTCGATAGCGAGACGCTAGTGGTGACTTCGTGACTCAGTCTTCGAAGATGCTCATAGGGATAGGGTTTATGTACATGTATTTATAGGAGTGAGTGTGTATGCGTTGTGAGTGTCTGAGTTGTACTATGTAATCTTAAAAAAAAAAGTGAGGCTAACAACAAACTAGACTCGTTCCTGCCTCAAGTTACATTGACTAAGCAATAGTAAAGCTACAGCCGTCATGGACAACTAGATATGAAACCTCCCCATGGATGTCTTCGTGGAGATCCTGCTCGCTCCAAGTTGCCAACCCATGCCGCGGGGACCCCAGCTTCAGGCCGGTGCCGCGAGCTGTGGCGAAGCAGCCACAATGGGCGTCATGGCATTTCTTCCGATGATCCACATCGTATGAGGAACCTTGAACGGCAATGCAAGCCGCATCTCGTCAATGTCCTGTTTCTCGGTTTCCCGGCGCGCACAAATGATGGTGCTCTGCTTTTGGGTACGGAATTTACGCGTTAGAACGCGGCAGAAATATGGTAACTGTACCCTCATGGAAATCCATATGAATTCTTGTAAGGCCGTCACTGAGTAACCATTTATATACACCGTCTCGGTGACATTACAAAGAATCTGAATGTGTATCTACGACCTACTTATGTGTTCAGTGTTAACCAGAGACCAAAACGATGAAGGCATTTCATTCAAAAAAAAAAAAACGATGAAGGCATGAAGCGTCGTCATCCTTTGTGCACCAATTGCTCCACGTCGCCGAGCTCCATCTCTGTGCGCCGGTCATCTCCGAAGAGCGACTCGATCTGCTCCAGCGTCTTGCCGCTGGTCTCCGGCACGAACCTGTGCACGAACGCCACGGACAGCGCGGAGACGACGGCGAACCCCGCGAACGCGCCGGCGACGGAGACGGCGTTGCAGATAGATAAAAACGACATGGCGACGGCGCCGCTGGTGACCCTGTTGACGACGGTCCCGAGCGCCACGGCCTGCGCGCGCAGCCGCAGCGGGAAGATCTCGGAGCTCATGACCCAGCAGATGGGCCCGATCCCCACGGAGAAGAAGGCCACGTCGCCGCACACCGCGGCGATGGCCACGCCGATGCCCAGGGCTCTGGTGGGGACCACCGACCCGTGCGCGGCGAGCATGAACAGCGCGGTCGACAGCACGACGAGGCTGATCGTCATGCCGATCGTGCTCACGTACAGCAGCGGCTTCCTCCCCACGCGGTCGATGAGCACGATGGCCAGCGCGATGAACGCCGTCTTGAAGAACCCGACGGCCACCGTGGCGCCGAGAAGCTGCCGCTCCGTGGCGATCCCGGCGTTCTTGAAGATGGTCGGGCTGTAGTACACCAGCGCGTCGATGCCCGTCGCCTGCTGGAAGCACTGGATACCTAGTCCGGTCACCAGCATCCGCGCGATCACCGGAGACGGCCGCGTCAGCTCCTGCCACACCGATCTCTTCTCGGCGGCGGCGTTCATGGCGGCGGCGGCGGCGGCGTCAACAATCTCGGCGAGCCTCTCCTGCGCTTCTTCTTCACTGTCACTGACCTTGACCAGCACCATTCGGGCCTCGACTGTCCTGTTCTGCATGACGAGCCACCGCGGCGACTCCGGGATCACGAGCAGCGCAAATCCGATGGAGACAGAAGGGAGGATGCCGACGGCGAGCATGACGCGCCAGTTGATGTGGTCGGGGAGGCCGGAGAAGACGAGGTTGGAGACGTAACCCAGGAGGATGCCGAGGTTGATGAAGATCTCCGGGAAGGAGGTGAGCGAGCCCCTGGACGCCGCGGGGGAGATCTCCGCGATGTACACCGGCGCGATCATCAGCCCGAACCCGATGCCCACGCCGGCGAGCAGGCGTCCGGCCATCAGCACTTCGAACGAAGGGGCCAGCGTCATCACGGCGGCGCCGGCCTGGAACACGGCCGCGGCCAACCCGATGGTCCACTTCCGGCCGACGGCGTCCGATGTCCGGCCTCCGGCGAGGCTGCCCAGCAGAGAGATGAAGCTTAGGCAACCCACCAGGACTTCTTGCTGCACCTCGGTGATGCCAAGGTCCCTCTGGATGAACAGAATACAACCGCTCATTACTCCCACATCTGACAAATTTGCGAATTTCATTCGTTAGCCTTTTTTCCTTTTTGCTTCTTACTTATTGCTAATCAGGTAACGACTAACAAGTAACCATTCGTTCTCTAGGAATAAAAGTCAACGTGATTAACCCAGCAGCTATGTGTCTATGTCTAATAACTCCTAGCATAATCACACGCAAAAAAAAAAATGCTAGCTACCAAGATCAGTAAGCAACCACAAGATGATTTCTTAAAGCTCGTTTGCTCCATGAACTAGCCACGAAATGCCAAGACTAGAGGCTTACCGTATCCGAGTAGCACGGAGTTGAGCGACGCGAAGACGGAGCAGGCCAAGACGTAACGCCTGCTGCTCTGGCTCCGGCGGACCCGAACGCCGCCATCTTCTCCTTCATCCTGCTCTTGCGGGAGCACGTCGTCCATGCGCACGTAGTTGCTCTTCTTGCCCAAGAAATCTGGCAGGCTCGGCATGCCGCTGCCATTGGCGCCGTTGGACGCCGACAGCTCGGCGCCTGAAAGCATCATGCCCTGCTTTCCCGCCTTCTCTTCCCAGCTTCCAGTCCCAGTTTAGAAAGGGTAGCTTGAAAGGTACTAGTAATGGACTTGAAGGAAAATGGCGTTGGATCTGAGGAAGGAGAGAATGGAGAGAGGGAAGACGAATGAAGTTTTTTATGTGATAATCTTGTACTTTTCACGACACGGGATTGGGTCGTCGTTCAACTCAGCGTTGAGGGTCACACTTGCATATAAGCCCCTTGACTCTTTCTTGCTAATTCCGAGCAAAGGCCTCCCCACCCAGCCCAGGAAGGTCAAATTATTTTTCAAAGTTTGATTCGGTATGGAATAGTTCCCCCAAATAAAAAACAAGATTTATTAGACATCCTGAATTTTTTATTCCAGACCATGATATTTTGAACTTGGCAGGTAGGAAAAGGCTCAGTAGCAACCATCTCGTACTCTCTCATCAACGACCGCATTAGGTAGCAGGTCAGCTTGAAGGACATCAAACTTGAACTGGAAATTGTTTGACCACACGCTTAAGCTGGTGAGTACGGACGAGTATCACCTACGCTACCTTGTGTGAGACAACATAGCGAAATCAAAAGTTATCAACTAACACACCATTCACCATAGTCAAGGCTTACATGATTCTGGTTCCTCGTAGCGACAACATAATGCACCTCCCTTGCATCCCCATGAAATGGATCGCCCACCCCGCTTGTGCACATTGGACCACGATGATTTCAGGGTTTGTACAAAACTCAGAGAGAACGGGATGCACACATTGAGCACCTACTGTACCTTGTGTAAAACAACATATGATTTCAACTCGGTGACTATAATCAAGGTATGACGGGTCATGAATACTGATTGACTGTGGTTTGACGACAGGAACTCAAGCAAATAATACACGGTAGAGGATCCATAGTATTATGGACCGAGTACAATAAAATCAATTCATACAGATAATAGCATACATGAAACCACCAGAATTAGTGGAGTCTGCACATCGATCACTTGTGTTTCTGAATTCCCTTTCCCTGCTCCAGTGGCAGCAATGTGGTTTCTCAGTAGTGGCTCTTCTAGCGTATAGTTCCATTTACAAATGAAATAAATTTGGTCAAGTGTGCCTGACGAAATGCTTGCTTTGATTTAGCATCAGCTAAACTTTTTGCAGCGTGTTTATGTATGTATAACTTGAGAACATGACAAATAACCTTCTATACCTGCAGGAACACGTAGAACATGTTCATTTCCTTGCATATAATTAGCACTAACCGAGTTCTAACAAAAAATGATAATATTATAAAGTTGTTTCCTGGTGTCATATGGCACCTAGTCGCTGAGTATAGGGACGAATTATGTCGTGTTGAACCATTTGTGGATACAACGAAATCAAAAGCTTCCGTTCAAACTTGTAAAGGCTACAGATTGACTTTCAACACGCCACTTAAGTTGGTTTTCTATACACAGATGACAGAAATGATGCTATCTCAGTAAAAAAGGTAGAAACCATTCGAATTATAAAAAATATCATACATACCAAACCCACTGGCTTTTGTGTGCAGCCATTGCCCGGTAGCTTCTGGATGGACTATTGTTAACAACTGCATGGATTGCTTGCTTTGAACTCAAGGACATCAACGAAGACAACCATATGTCAACTGGACCACTGTACTTGCGAAAAATGTTGAGGCTTGCCTACATTTATAAATAATCCAACGTGGATCATCTTAACCATATTGACCAAGGAGAAGGAAAAATAAGCAGAAAATGGTACAATGAAGATGAAAAAAAAAGAGTGTACACTAATATATAAGCTTATTAATTCTGGCAGTGGCCTGGAACTTTTGAAATACAGAAATGGCCTTTATATCGAATAGCAAAGTCACGAGCCTTGTCTGAACATTAGCTATATAGCATAAGAAAATAAACTATTCATTTCTCTCAGATGTATCCATTTAACTGAAGGTTAATTATCCTAGTGCCAAAAGCTCTACAAAATTAACACTAAAATAGCTAAGCGCAGAGAAGTAAAACTATTGATTTCTAATTTTCTGATTCCAAAGAAAGCTACTGAGATCAGTACCTTTAACTAAGGACATTATAGACAAATTTAATAAAGTACATCACATATTCTATTCCACGCTACAATGACAAAGAAAAATCAGCTTCACAAATAAATTCAAACAAGGTGGTCCAAGGATTTCAGGGAGCAAACTTACAAGTTCCAAAGCTTCAATGTGTTGTTGCCCTTTGTCTTGCAAAAATCTGCTGCTCATACAGATGTAGACCTTTTGAGACTCTTGATAAACAGATTACAAATATGCCACAAAATAATTACAGGCATATACGTAGGCACAAAAAGACAAGTGAATGAAATGTGAACTAGTAGTGCACAGTCAAAGACGCAACACTCACAAGCCTTGCAATCTGAATTATAACAAACAATTTCGTCACTTCAAATCTATGGTAAGGTGGCTACCGCATAAAGTATGGAACAAGATAGCCAAAGTATGGAACTAACCATATGCCATGATGAACATCTCGGTGATTTGGATGGCCTGATACTCCATAGGAATCAAAGGTCACAATCTAAGATAAAAGGCAAATATTGCATCCGTAAAAAGGGCAATCAAAGGAAAATAACAACAAACGACTATAAACACAGCAAATGAAGGCAAAGTGATAGAATGTGTGTTTTTCTTCAGCGTTGAGCAGGCATGAAAGGTTGAAAACTCTACTGCATAATGAAAGCAATTCAAGAAGGCAACCCCATTTACACGGGAGAGGAACTCTGCAAGCAATGGAGTTTCTACTCTTCCATGTTGCTGATTTTATTCTGCAACAAGATAATTTCAGTACCCAAGCTTTACTGGATGGATTGGTGTGCCTATGTGTCATTGTTTAATTTTGCACCTATGCATTTTACTGGGATGAACTAAAAGTAGTATACATTGCCATTAATGTTGTTGGTCCTTAATAAAGGACAGCAATGAATTTTCCTCTTAGTTGGTATGAAGTTAAAGCAATTCAGTAGCGAATTTTGCAGTCAATGATGTAGAATACTTAGCAATTAACTGTACAAAGATAAATCAATATTTGAAAATGATGTGAGTGATATAGGTGTACAAGATCCTTCACTCCAGATTAAGTAGCGTTTGCAGGAAGTTGACAAAATTGTCTTTGTTAAGAAATAAGTGAAAAGGTTTGATTCGAAACATGGAGGAAACTCACTCAAGGCAACCATAAGTTGCAACGTGCAAATGGACAGCTGCACTGTAGTTTTTTTCGAAAGTTCCAGAAACTAAGTTCCAGCGTATTTTAATATAAGCGAGCTGCACTGTAGTTGTTGGGAGTTCATACAGATCTCTGAAATGATGTCATTACCAAGTCGATGTCCCATAATTGGACATGCTCCATGGCAAGCTCTGCCAATAGTCCATGATCCCATTTCTCATGAAAACCATCCTACAGTATACAGAGGGTAAAAAAAAAAAAATCAAATACATTCCAGAATGTGCATACATGTATGCAAACATGACTTAGGTACCTGCAATTTAGGGTGGTCCAAGGCTTTTACTTGATTACGTGGAATCTGCAATTATAGAAACCCCTTCATGACCTGAACCAAAATCAGCTTTTGTGATGTGAAATTAAGGTCAGTAGTACTTGGGTACCTTAAGTGTATCACAAGCATTGTACAGTTCTTCTTTTCGAAAATTCCCAAGACCATCGGCATTACCTGTGCAAGGGATAAGTTACCACGTTTTTTTCTGAGAAATTTAATCCACAAGAGGACAAAAACAATAGTGTACTGAATGAACTGATTAAGAATTTTCACATGTGGGGCATGATTTATCACTTTTTTTTTTACAATTCATGATTTATCGCTTTAGCAAGGCAGTAGAAGATCAATAATTAATTATTTGATGGCAAAAGGCGAAAACATTGCTTGTCCTGGTGATCCATTGTTCAAATGGGCATCATGAAAACACGTTCATAAACTATGTTCTAAAGGCTCCCTTAGCGGTAAATACATTACTTTCTGCACTTTGTAAGTTATCTACGATTATAAGCACACCCAAAATCATTAGGTATAGTAAGTAGCACTGTATTCAACCATACCAGCCGTGCCAAGCAGATGAAAGTCAAGCGCATATGAAATGGATATCTATTTTGCCATGAAACATCAGAGGATGAAAAACAGCATGACACATCATTCCAGGTAGTAATTTGAGCATCCATGGCACAGAGAATGGACAGATGCGTTGTGGTTGAATGGACAGATGTGTAAAGCATTGAGCTAGGATGACAGACATGCGCAAAGAGAAGAGAGTCATCTATTTTACCTTGAGACATGCATAAAATGTGAATTCTGTGACCTCTTGAGTTGAGGAACATAATAGTTGGAGCGAAGAACCTGCAAGTGGAAGTAAAAAAGCAAACAGGAGTTAACAAAAAGTAATCAACAGAAACAGCAAACTAGAACTAAGCAGGCGTTTGAGGAACAAGATTTGATCTGCATTTGGGAGAACCATACGAGAGACATCACCCAATGCTTAATCAGATCAGAAACAGAGCAGTCGAATTCAATTAGGAATTTCGTTGAACATGTGGCGGGCAGAATGTACATGAAGCAGAGTTACTACAGTAGTACGGGCTTTGCATCCTCGCCGTTAGCCTGGCAAACAACTGTACAGCAGCAATCAGGGAGCACGCACGTGAGTGACGTACATGGACTCGTCGTCGGGGTGGGCGACGACCAGCAGCACGTTCCGGTTCCTCCTGTCGCCGCGTAGAGGAGGCAGGCAGGATGGTGCGGGAGAGGAGAGTATCCGCCCCAGGGAGATGACCCAGAGGAGCACAGCTCCCGCTGCGGAGAGCATCCAGATCCAGGCCATGGACTCCGGCGGTCGGCGCCCGGCCCCGTTGCTCCTCCGCCGGGCAGAGGCGGTAACCGGCGGCCGAGTTGGTTGCGCTAATCCATCCAATAGCAACCAATTTGGCCCAAAGGAAACTGGCCCATTGTGGCCCATGCAAAGTGAAGTGGCCTCTCGTTTCGGCCCGCTCAACTGGGGCATGTATCTTCCTCCTGAATCTGCCGCTGGTGGTGGAAGCAAAGCATAAGAATCGGAACGACAGAGGGGATGAGATGCAAAGCTTAATCCTGAACCGCAGCCTGTTGTTTTATTATTTCAAATTTCCGAAGAAAAAAAATTGTACACAGGCTCCTCTTCTCTCGTCTCCACCAGCTCCTAATTAAAGAAACAAATCAAAATGCTTCGTAATGGTACACATCAACAACGAACTGCAAGATGAGCTCACTGCTGATAAGGTCTCCTGCTCTGCACTCTGCTAACAAGAGGCCGCAGGAGGAGAAAGTCTGATGAACCATCAGGTAAGATTCATCAGGCGAGTCCGACGAGCTTCTCGCTGAGCTCGTAGAGCTTCCTTGCCTTCTTGGGGTCGCTGGCCTCCTGCGAGAGCTGGTTCTCGAAGGAGGCGGAGTCCTTGTTCCAGCTCCAGTACACTCCGGACTTGGTGAGGCTAGGGTCACTGACCACCTGCGCCAGCCTCTTCCCGGACTCCTCCTCGGACACGAACCCCTTGGTGATGAACTTCTGGAATGGCGGGAAGAGCAGGCGGAATAGCGGGATGTGCTCGCGGAAGAGTCCCGTCGTGGCGATACACCCGGGGTAGAGCGAGGCGAACGTGATACCCGTGTCCTCGTGGAACCTGCGGTGCAGCTCCTGCATGGTGAGCATGTTACAGATCTTGCTGTCCTTGTACGCCTTGGCGCCATCAAAGTCCTCCGCGCCGTCGATCATGGCGGACCCGTTCTTGTTCTTCCCGGCGAGTCCCCCGGCCAGGCCGCGGAGGTCGCCGAGGTTGGCCTTGGGCGGCACGTTCCCGGCGAGGGTGTTGGTGTTGCCGGTGATGGAGCCGAGGATGATGAGGCGGCGCGAAGGGTAGTCGGACTTGTTGAGGTCGTCGAGGAGGAGACGGGCCAGGAGGAAGTGGCCCAGGTGGTTCACGCCCACGCTCATCTCGTACCCGTCGGCGGTGAAGGTGGGAGTGCGGGCCGTGGGCCGGTAGATGGCCGCGTTGCAGACCAGCGAGTCCAGCGGCATCCCTGAGCGGCGGAAGTGGGCCACGAACTGGCGCACGCTGTCCAGGGAGGCCAGGTCCAGGTGCATGATCGTGTAGCTGCCGTCCGCCATGCCCGCCGACTTGGCCGCCTTGGCCGCCTTGAGAAAGTCGCGGCACGCCATCACCACGTGCCACTTGCCCGTCTCCGCGAGGGCCTTGGCAGCGGCCAGGCCCAGCCCCGAAGACGCGCCAGTGATGACCACCACGCCCTGACGAAGCGTCTTCTTCTTGTCCATGGACGAAGTGCTGGAACCCGGGGTGGCCACCGGCGCAGTTGGAGTCGCAACATGGGTTCGCACACAAAGCGACGGCGCCTTCTGTTATTTATCGCGGTATATATATTCGAACCAAATTCATCAAAAAATAATTCAATAACCATTCGATTATTGTGTACTATAATGCTGCAACAAATTCCACTGACCTTTTGGGGAACGCTGAGGAATGCCGTGTCCTTCACCACAGCAGAGGCGCCCTTCTTGGGGTGTTGACGGGAGAGGGCCGACGGGAGGAGAGCAGCCTGCAGAGCCATTTTAGTGACTGTTGGAGTGTTGACTGACTACTTGCTCGTGGCGAATGTTTGTGTACTTTTTCGAATAGCTCGAGGTTGTGAGTGGCGGTGATGAAGCTCCTCGCTGGTGCTCGGATGTATTTATACGCGGGCCGAGGAGCAAGGAGCAAGGATAAGAGGGTGGGCCCTTGCTCCCGCCTCCCCAGCCAATCACAGCGCGTGCCAGGATTCTCGTGGCCGATATTTCCCTGCAGATATTGTTTCGTGCGGGGGATATTTTTGTCGGTTCTACCTACACAGCGACAGGGGATAGCGACATCACGGGATCCTCTACGCAGGCGCTAGTTGTCTTGGAACAAGCTCGGTGTTTGGGGCTGGAGCACCGGATCGAAACCTGCAATGATGCAGCATGGCGAGAGGGCGCGGCTACTGGTACATGGGACCAGCACGTACTAGATCTGTTGTTTTGCGAGCCGCCTCATCCTCACAAGCGCCCACGTGAGCGTGCGCCAAACGACTGGCTCCGGAGCGTCCCACGTAGGATAGACCCATTGGGCCTTTCACCGACATGGCGTCCTACGTGGCCGGATGGTCTTTACACTTTTTTACCTCTCCCAAACGCACGCGGTGATGAAAAAAAAAAAACTGTTAAACTACAGATTATACAGAGAATGGTCTAACAACAACTGTCAGCAGAACGACAACTTGTGCATTGGTACCAACCTCTACTGCCGTAAATTAACATGGCACCGAGCGGAACAAAATTTTGTTCCTCTCCCTCCTCAACAAAACGAACGGGATCAATTTATCGACATATATATCTCTCTTGCTTTACTAATGCAAAACAAACGTGGACATCGTACCAAACCTTCTTGTGTGTCCAGAGATTGAGATTCATAACAAGCAGCCAGCAGCCTAAACTTTGACGGACAAGAGATTAGCACAAGTACATTGTACACGCACGGTTCGGGTCAGGGTGTAATCGTTGGCACTCAGACTGGAGTACTCGACATTGGAGGACGTCGGCGTCGGGCTGCAGGCGCGACGAGTTGGCTGACGGTGTGCGCGAGTTCGTGTCGACCCAGCCTACGTTCCTTTCACAGAATGCAGTGTGTTGGTGCAAATCTCAGTGGCGCGTGAGCTCAGGATTTTTTTCTTTTAGCGGATGAAGGTGGCTTCTCTGCTCAAACTTATTATGTGTGCATATTGAGGTTCAGAAGAAGAAACAACCTAAACTTTCAGAGACGAGATTAGCACAACTACACTGCATGCCTGAGGACGCACGTATTTATTTATTTATTTTTATAAAAAAAAAGGAAACACATATGGACACAGGGTAATCACGCTGATGACCTCTTCATAGTTATGAATTAGCTGATAGCCCCTCGCAATCAAACAAGCAAGTGTCTTCCTTTCACCGAATGCAGTGTGTCGCACCGAGATGGGCATCGAGCAGGGCAGGCTGCAGCTCTCGTTGGGCGTGAGGGGGAGGGAAAGAGGAGTAACAAGGATGGTGGCGTGTGAGCTCAGGATTTCTATTTTTCGCCTGCTGCTCTGCTCAAACTTTCGCCGGCGGCGGCACGGAGGAATTGGCAGAGCCTAAGCGCGTCGCGTGATCGCGCGGCTAATTCGCCATCTCCTCGGCTCCTCCTCGTCGATCGAGGCTCGTCGGGGGCAGATTTCCGGCGGCGCGTACGGCGGTTTGCGCTGGACGCGCAGAGGGGCTCCGCGGCGGCGGCGCCAGTTCGCCGGCGGCAATGCGGCGCCGCTGTCCCGGAACATTTGCAGGACCCCCCCCCCCCCCCCCCCCCTATTTCGAATCGCGATTCAAGAATTTACAAATAGGTCCTCATCTTCGATCGCGATTATTAATCGTGATCCAATCTAGGGGGCATAATGTAAATATTTGGCGATCCAAACATTTTGCAAAATAACCCCTGCCTTCGACGGCAGGCTCCCGCCGCTCCGCGTGCTCGCCGCCATCCGCCCTGCAGGATCCCTGCGACGTCACCCCACCCTATTTCCGTCTAGAGTCCGCCTCCCAGTACCCACGAATCTGACTCCTGGAGCTCGGTCGCGCCCGATTGATCGCACCCGGATCGCGAATCGAGTCTGAACTTAGGCGGCGGCCGCGCATGTCGGCTTGTTCTGTTCCTCCTCTGCAACCGCGACCGCGAAATATGGTCGCTCAATCGACCTGCCCAGCGACGAAGAAGCTGATGAAGAGAATGGGCATTTTCTTCAGTAGGCACCTGTGGTGTTTCAGCACCGACATTTCCCCCAGAAGAACTGAACAAGTCCATCTCCTGCTTTCAATTCATCGCCGCTGATGACTGGGTTGGTGAAGAAAGAGCGCGTTCGTTACTCTGAAGCTTCAAGCAGCATGATGTAGGCGATCTCAAGTTCAACAACGGCCGACTCCATGAACAGTTTCCCAAGCCACAGACAGAGTTCAGTCGCTCTGCAGCAGCTTAAGCTAGGACACAGAGGACCTGCTGGACAGGGTGCCTCTAATTCTCGTTGCTGATCTGTATACGCAAGTGCAGTGGGTGCGTGCCTGCGTGCTCCAATTGGATTCAGTTGGGCAACCATGACGGCATCGCATCTGGTTCGGTCAGCCATATGCTCTGCTGGACGAACGGCTCCAATTCCCACCTGCGTACCCGGGAATTAAGCAAGGTTCACTTACTGAAACTATGAAGTGTTGAACCCTGTCACCATTCACCAGTTAACTGCCTTCCTTCGCAAAGGATACAGCAGGCTCTATGTGCGGTGTACACAAAACACGGCAACACACTTCAAATTGGAAGGCACGTCAAAACTTTGGATAAGTTTGTTTACACGGGAGCGCAGCCACTGTGTTGTGGCCTCAACCTTAACAGCCTTGGTCCATCGATCAGAACAGTGGCCTTGATCCACAACATTTTCTATCAAATCTTCAAATAATCAAAGACATATTGGATAATTGATGGCATGATAACCCTGATTCTGATTCGTATGAATGCAATGCGTTGCTAGTAAATATGTGCATGAAGTAAATACTAAGCTGAAAAAAAGGGTCAGAGAAGAAACAAGACATCAGGAGTACCAGTAGGTCAGCAGAGTGACAGGAAATCCACTTATCACTTCAAAATGCCAATGGCTAACATAGAGATACTAGATACGCCAGTATCAGTAGGTCAGCAGAGCGACAAAAGAAGAAGAAAAGCCTACTAGTACAGTGTCTGCACAACACAGACATACACACACAAAATGTATGGTTGATACAGTTAAGTTCTATAAAGTGGGAAGGCTGGAGGTTCTTCACTAACAAAAATGATGAAGGATCAAATTCCTCGATTGTTTACAGGGCACAGTAACAAGTTATTTGATCTAGATTCTTTCTTCGAATTTGCTATTGTCCTCCATCTTGCAGTCCATGGACAAACAGGAAAATCCATCCCCTTTCAGAGTACTCATCTATCACCAAACATAAGATTGTTGATTTGATCGATCCTCATGTCTGAAATGGGTTCAATGGGCCTCTCCTCTTCATTCATTGCTGGAGAAAACATCACACGTTCCCGACTATTTTCATCTGTGAATGAACATGGGCAGAAATAGTTACAGCAAGGACTAATTAACAATAATGAAGAGTGAAGACCAATCATCTCATGGAATCAATGCCACAGACATCAAGGACTGAGCCACAGATAAATAATGAATGGCATATGCACTGTTCAATAAGCAGTGCTTGGTCATAATTCATGTGCTGCTGGCATCAGTATAGTTTAATGACAATATGAATCTGCTACATGCGACAAATTGAAGTAGATAAGCTCTTGCTTATGAGCACGGGTAAGCTAATGTATACAGAATGCCAAGAAGAGATAAAAATGAAGTAACCAAAATGACACATGACACTGGCAGTGAATTGTATTAAGAAAGAAAGTTCAGTCTCACCGAAGATTGTATTGAAGGATGTTGGGGGAGGAGTGGCGAGGAAATTGAAGCCCATATAGATGGCCATGGACAGCGCCACCGCCACAATTACAAACGATGGCACCGCTAATGCCCAATACCTAATGAACCCACAGCAAGCAAACAAGCGTAAAATTAGCTTGCAAGTTACATGTATGGATCCAAATTTGGTCTCATTATCTGATAATGGTAAAGTTGCTCGAGACCATGCATTTCTGAGACATAGGTTTCAGTTGATTTTATTTGTGATAATCTAGTGTTCCATCCGGTGCTTTAAATATTAATACAAGAATTGATACACTGCGCGATGCGAGCAATCAGGTGCTTGTGAAAATAGTACTAGTGTATGTAATGAACTAATAATTCAACAAGCAGCGTGATTTGAAACCAACTAGAATAGAAAAGGAGGTTTGGAAGAGGAGCCAATACTTGCTAGGGTAGTAGGTGATGCCAAGGGAGTGCAGCCACGGCTCGGGCATGTACGCCCAGGCGAGGTATACGGCGGTGGCGATGACGGTGGTGATAGATCCGACGAAGCCATACACCTCCGACGGCTTGGGGCCGTGGTCGCCGGCAGCGAAGGAGGGAGATCTCGGGAAGGGATCTCGGTGCCTGCGGCGGTTGCGGAGGAGTCCGACTGTCTGCCTGGGACTGCGCACCACCAGCGACGGTGACGTCGGCGGCGGAGACGGCCAGTCCATGGACCTCCTCCTCTCCGCCTCGTCGTCGCTTTCGCCTGCCATGGCAACAGCAGCGGAAGAAGATGTGTTGTTCTTGGGCCAGATATAAAATGGGCCGGGATGGGCCTCTTCTGGCCTCATTTTTCTTTGATGATTGTTACCTTACCATTCTAATTTGTCTCAAAAAAAAAACTTTACCATTCTAATGATCAGATAATGCATATTTTTTTTCAAAAGAAATATCAAAAGATAAATATTCATATTGTGGTAGTACAAGTTTTTCTGGATCTTGACAAGCTATAATTTCAAGATTCCATGGTCTTGGCGGGAGAGGACCCATCTTCACATGACTTGCCAATCGAATTCGTACGGTCATGGATAGATAATTGGGCATTTATCTGCGCATCTTTGACCAGAAATCGTCACGATTATTGAACAAAGGACAAGAACTAATAATCCCGGCTGCATATATAGAATTATATACTGACACAAGAGGACAAGAGGATGCTCAAAGCATATGCACGGAGGGGAGAGGCGTGCATGTCGAGAAGTAGGAAGCGTGCATCCACCAGCAACGACCGGCTATAACCGACGATCATCTGATTGCCCTCGCTGCTTGTTTAATTAAGCGCAATTTGCTTGCGATGTTATGACTAGAATCACCACCTTGTTGTTATCTTGCGGCCACGGGCCACGGTTCCGGTCATCGTCGTCGGATACATCGCCCTCAGTGCGATCATCGGTCGGTAGGGCAGTGGAGTTTTTTTTTTTTTTTTTTTTGAACCAGATGTGCGTGTCTCTCATCATCATGAAAAAAGTACTGTTTTGTACGAGAATTATAAGGTAGCGAGGTTGATAATTAAGTCCATTTAATACTTGAAAGTAAACTTCGACAAACGTCATGGTATTTACTCTGATCCAGTTGATCCATCACTTGAGACGAACAAATGACGTGGAAAGTACGCAAGGTTGAGCAGGACTACGTAACAGCATTATATGCTCGTTCTAATTTCCTCTCTCTCTCTCTCTCTCTCTCTCTCTCTCTCTCTCTCTCTCTCTCTCTCTCTCTCTCTTTCTCGGTGTTTCGAGAATAATGTGGTAGGATTGGAGCACGTGTGTATGCTGATTTTTTAATGTAAGTTGTGCGTGCTGGGAGGACTGGAATGTTGGACGGCTCAAGAACAGTTGACATTCTTCGATCAGGCAGGCAATGTAGAATAGTTAGCCGAAAGTGCCATTTCTCTACATTTGAGTCCTACGTACCGCAAGACTTTTAGCCATGCACTCATCTGCCATTATTGGAAAAATAAAATAAAATATACTAGTGTTGTAGCAACGCACTCAATGCATAACGTAGACGTAGGCCAGAGAGGTCGGTCACTTCCATTCCAAGCTTGCACGAATGAAATGTGAAATGGCTAGGGCACCACCGGCAGGTCGCCTCGCAATCAACCAGCACTAGTAGATGTAGTACGTTTCTATGTGGAGCACAATTTTAGTGCATAGTAGGAAGAAAGCTGTGACTGTGAGAAAGAAATGTGCTTCCCTGATTAACAGGAGTGCAGCGGCGAGGCCGCCGGACGGAGACATGTCATGGATGGTGTGTGCAGTGCAGAGCAGAAAAAAAAAAAAAAGATGTTTGCAGCAGTGGGAGGCAGCGAGGAGCCACATCAGCGCGCGACCAAACCAAACTGGCAAAACTGTGTCTTGTGCCCGTGTAGCAGCAAGCACAGCCCCCAGGCCGACGCAGCAGATCGATCAAGCACAACACAAGCCTTCTCCTGCGTCTCTCTCTCGTGTCCAAAGTTGCAACAACCACATGCTATAGCTGGTGCTGGTTTTGCTGGGGCCGACGGAGATTGGAGACGACGAAATTAAACGAAACGGGCGACGACGATGCATGACAGCCGCTGTGGAGGTGGAGCTTTCGTGGGTCCCGTTTCTGCGTCGGAAAGCCACCGACCAGGGCCCACCACGCGTCTCCTCTGTCGCCAACCCACGTCAGGTGCGGGCCCCGCCGTGACTCATCACCCCTTTTCTTTCCCTCTCGATCGATCGGCGCGGCCGTCGCCATCAACGCCGCCGACCCCCCCGATCGATCGGCTCTGTTCTGTTCTGTGCCCATTTAACGATGAAGATGGTACCTGATCCCTTGCCGCCCTCGACCATCATCGCTACTACTACTACACTGTTGATGTTGATCAACAAAGCTGGCTGGCTGGCGACTCTTACTAATGGCGGCGCAAGGCGCCAGCTGATCGACGAGACCACCACCACTGAATAATTGGCTGCCGGAGGATGCGTCGTCACCGCACACTACGTACCGTACCTAGGCCGTTACGTCGTTCCCTCGGAAACCGGGGTGTCTCGATCGATCGTGTGTGTACGCGGCGCACTGCAGGGTCACGGAACGGAATTGCAAGGTTGGGGGTAGCTTAAGCCGCAAGGAGAGCATCTTATTGCTTTGCTGCGTCAGCCGGGTCGCATTTCTCCGGCGGCGCTCCATATTTAGGAACATGGAACGAAACACACCCAAACCCAATTACCCAACCCAAGAGAAAGAGAGACAAGACACAACACAAACCAGACCATTCCGCCCTTTGTAATTGGTTTGGAAGCAGCTGATTGCCGTCCAGCTCGGACTGACCGCTACGTCTTCTTACTACATACTGTACCAGCCAGCCAGCCAGCGTCTACAAATAGCTGCGGCCGGCGGCTAACCCTTTCTCCAACCATCTTTTCTTCTTCTCCTTCTCCTTCTCCTCCTCCTCTATCTTCTCTTCCGCTCGGAGAGAGAGAGAACGCTACTAGTGCCTAGTAGTGAGATCACAGCGCCCTTCCAAGAAAGAGAAAGAGAGAAAGAGGGCCAGCCAGACAGCCAAGCCAACGCTAGCAACGCTTGCTGGTGCTCTAAAGCAGATCTTGGCGACGTTCGTCCTCGGCATGCGCTGTTCTGCTCTCTCAGGAATAGAAAGAAGAAGAAGAAATGGCTCCTGCTGCTTCCATCCTCGCCGCCACCTCCGCCGCCGCCGCGGGTTCCAAGCGTCCGGCCGATTCCGAACCTGAGCAGCTGCTACTACCAGCTGATGATTCCTCCGATAATTCTGCTCTCCCGCAGGTCAGTCAACTCATCCATGATTCTACTTCTACCTACGAAGCATACTGTTAATTGTTGCCAGCAGGGCATGGCACTGATGGTTTTGGTTGGTGTTGTTGCAGTTTCAGGTGGATGACGAGGCTACACGCAGCAAGAGCCAGAGCCACGAGGAGCAGCCGAAGAAGCAGCAGCTGGAGTGCCCACGCTGCCACTCCACCAACACCAAGTTCTGCTACTACAACAACTACAGCACCGCCCAGCCGCGCCACTTCTGCCGCGCGTGCCGCCGCTACTGGACGCACGGCGGCACGCTGCGCGACGTCCCCGTCGGCGGCGCCACCCGCCGCGCCAACAAGCGACGTATCAGGCTCTCCTCCTCCGCCGACGAGCTCCCCTCGGCCTCATCCGCGTGCTCGCCGCCGCCGGCACACAACACCGCCACGACGACACAGCAGCACGACGCCGACATAATCTCCACCGCCGCCGCCGCCGCCTTCCCGTTCCTCAGCGACGGCAGCTACTACCTGCCGCCGCAGCTCGACCTCGGCGTGTTTGCTGCAACCGCGGCGGCGTCCTTCTCCTCCAGCTGGCCGTCCTCCGTGATCCCGGCGGACTTTTACCCATGGGACGACGGAACGGTTGCCTTGGGTGATATCGCCGGCATGGACCTCATCACCTGGCCACCGCCGGCCAACTGATGATCAAGATTATTCATGGCAGCCGGTTTTAGCAGTGCGGCCTCTCCAGTCCAGGTAGCTAGTGTGTGCGCGCTTCCCAGTTACTACTAGTGTTATCCATCAGTTGCTGATGAGCTTATAGGAATGTGAGCTAGCTCAATTCTCCAATGACTCCACTCTTTCCATCTACCCATCTTTACGAATGTTGATGAAGTGGTTATTATAATTATTAGCTTTATATACTATAAATCAGTGATGAATCATGATCTGTAGGTGGAGGCTGTAGCATCTCTGCAGTGATTATTCATTCTAATAATATAAAAATTATGTTCTAATTAGATATGAATCATGTAATAACATGCTGGTCAATAGACTATGAAATGATAAACAACATTGGTTTTGGTCGCTCAAGAAACACATCAAGGTGCAAGCCTGTAAGACAATTCGTGAATGTGGAACATATCTTTGTGTATAACTATGTACGGCAAGTGGTAAAATATGAACAAAAAAAAATGAAGGTATATATTGACTGTCAAACATACAATTAGATAAGGCTTTCTATCAACAGACAATACAACGGTAACGCTGTTGAGCTAAAAGATATCTATACACAGGCAAAATAAAGAAGCAAACAACTCTTCATAATCTCACACCTAGCTTTACACTTGAACTGGGAAGCCAAAATTCTGGAACACCCGGATTACGCCTCCCCTGCCAGCCGTGACAATCACCAAACCCCACGCTGACCGGCGCTGAACATCCATAGCTCCAACGCAAAGATCGGACGACGAGTGACCAGGACTGCTCTTGGCAGACGGTGAGTTCTCGTCAGGCAACGATGAGGATGCTCCATCTACCGGATGCTTGCTGCTGGACTTGCTTACAGCTTCGCTGGCTGGGCTCTCATCGCATCTGTTACCAGCTGCATCCAAGTTCTGCCCATTCTTTTGTACAGCGATGTCACGGCCAGTGTTCAATGCACCGTCTGAATCACTGTGTCTGCTGCTACGGGATCCAAATGAACCTTGGGCTTCAGCTCCGGGCCACGTGACAGCTACAGTCACATCATGGCAGTGGAAATGTTCGTATGAGTTGGTTACATCAACTGCGCTCCTGCTTCTGCTCGAGTGGGAACTGTTCTCATGTCTCCACATATAGACGTGAGAGTCTTCACTGGCACAGACTACGTATTTCCCGTTTGGGGCTACAGAAGCTGAGATTTGGCTACTGGTGTTGCGGAATCCTGGTGAAAAGATCAAGCAACGTGTAAATGCAAAACCATGCACTTAGCATATTACACAAGCTGACAAAGACACGGATTATATTCCCCCTAGAGGAAATGTGGCGTGCACAAACAGCAATTAGATGTGTATGACACATTACTTCTGCTCTTACTATTTGAGAAAAACAATTTATGTTGTTACTGATCTTAAACATGAATCATATCTGTTTTATGACGGCAGGTAAATAAGGCATTACCTTTAAATTTGTGGACCAGTTCATCGCCATTGACAACACGGATTCTTGAATCTGCAGATGTAATCAGAACTTCCGAGGAGCTTCCTGGAGCAAACTGTTGCATGAAACACAAATATCGAACTAAGCAAAATAGACACAAAGATTATAGTAGAGGTATCATATTGATGCAAGCCTTCAGGAGTCCACAATCACTAAAGGATGTTCAATCATTTCTTAACCAAGAAAAAAGTTTGGCACAAAAACAGTTGTCAAGCAAATGCAATCTGTGCTATGTACCTGGAAGCCGGTTATCTTCTTCTGGCCAGACTTCTTTTTCCTGATTCTCAAGTCTATCTGATTTTTGTATTGAAGCTTATTCTCTGTAATCATCAAGGCAATGTGTGAATTAGTAATCTAGCAAAGTGGAACTCAAAAGATTACCACTATGCTACTGGTGCCTAATGTATACAGAATCTCTAGCAAAGGTTGCAAAAGAATTGCATATGACATGAGTCACTATGTATGAGATCAAGTATCATACCAGATGTATCAAATATATGACAGCTTCCCTTGTGAGTGCCCACTAGTGCCACCTTCAAATTCCATAGAGATATATAATATGAGAACATCTAGTTTTGTGGTAAGAAGAAATATTAACTTCATAGAGATTATTTCAACCTGTGCATCAGGAGAATAACAAGCAGCTGTAACCATCTCATGAAGATCATTCCAGTCTTCAATTTTACGATCTTGGACATTCCAGATGCGAACTTTCTCATCCAGTGATCCACTAATGAAGAAGTTATCATTTACGGGATTGAACTGGATGCAAGTAACTGCAACAAGGTTTGAATAGAAACGAGCAAATCAATTCTCAAGGTAGTACAAAGGGGGCAAAAAAATAGGCTTTATGCCCCTCTCTTTTCAAGAAAAAGAAGAGACCCACAGAAAAATGGGTAGAAATTTATCCAGAGACTAACTTACCATAATCTGTATGTGAGAATGTTTTCAAACAAGTGCTGGTAGTAATATCCCAGAGTTTAACGGTCTTGTCCATGGAGGATGAGAGCAAGTACTGGAAGAAAAATAACAGGATAAATATTTAGTACCTCCAAAGAGTACAAAATTTTCTGAACTTAAAACTTGGCTTTTCCCCATAAATCCAGTTTACATATAAATGTGTCATTTGAGTTGTATACATTTTTGCTGGCATCCATTTGTTTGCATTATGCTGAGCCCTTACAAGTATCTTTGATATTCTGATAGTGTGACTTAGAATCACGTATGACTTAATTCATTTGTGTTGGTTGCAGTGTGGATACATGCATGCACCCAACTCATACTGGAGCAAGTTGTGTTGTTAAAAACCTCTAAAAAGTATGAGGTAATCACATCAAGGTATAAATGTAGTGCAACATGTGACACAATCAAAATATGGAGACAACGTCCAGATCAAGTTGCAAGTAAACTGCACAAATGGATGTCAAGAAAGCTCATAGAGGACATGGAAAAATGATTTGCTGCTCATCGTTTGAACACTACATTGACCCAGCATATGAAGTTTTACGTTTTTAGACAAGTTTTACTAGTTATTTTACCCCAAATATAAGATGGGTACAACTGAAATTATATGTTCTATTATCAGACACTGGGGAACTATTAGTATTGATGGCAAGAACAAGTGTATAGTATGATATTCAAGGCTAATATTTAAGTCCTACAAGTCCTTTCCAGCCATGAATTAACAATCACATTGTGCATGGCAGTTCGAATCCATGAACTATGTAGGATGTGCATCTCGTAAGCAAGCTTTGTCAGGAAAGAAAAATCAAACATGAACAGTTCAACAGGTCCAGTAACCCATACAGACTTTATAGAGCTTGCCTATTGATCGAGTCTCACTTTTTACAAGACCAAGAGTACCAAGAAGAAGCAGGCTTATGACAGTTGACAGGGTTGAATAAGCAATACAAATATAGCATAGTGTTGAACCTAGTGAGGAAATAGGAACATAGGGCGTGTTTGGTTCAGACTCTGGGCCTGGCTGACTGCTCCAGGCACCGATCTCAGTCCCAGGCGCTCAAAATCGAGCGCCTGAGAACACTGCCTGGCCTAGGCAGAATTCTGTGGATCCGAAGCAAACAATCCCACAGTGAAAGATCAGACAAATCTCATCACTTGAATATAACATGTATATTCTAAAATTTGTTCAGCTAAATAACTGCCCAACACTGCAAGAACAAACACACAGGTTTATCCTAATTATAGATATGTATTTGAAACTGTGCACCACATCCCTAGGTCTATACTATATAGTTTAGGAAAATGAGGAATAACTAGAACTTGTCTTTGTTCGACATGGAAATGGTACCACATTCTCACAGATAGTAGTCCAGTAGATGGACTCGAAGAGAAAATTAAACCACAAGCAGCATGGGAATTCATTCAGGTTGGTGCAAAAGCAAGGAATACTCCACCAGCACGAGCACTGGAGTGTTCAATAACCAGACCTACTGTTCTATTGACAACATGATGTGCTGAAAACTATGTTCAGTTTTCCATGTCTAAATGACAAATATGTCTTGTTTGCAACGTTGCATAGTAATAATATGATTTTAGCGAGTTTCTTTCAACAGTCATGGTCAGACATCATCAGTAACAAACATGACTCATTCTTTACTGTCCTAACTAAAGAGCAATGCAGTGCAATTACTGGCTAAGTTGTTTCAAATTGTATACCAAAAGCATTAAATAAAGGATATGGCTCTAGCAGCTGAAGATTTAAAGGAAGATCACGATTTCGCACCTGGGATTTGGACCATGACAGATCCAGAACATCGGCGGCATGCCCCAGGAGTGAGCAAACTGGCTTATCTCTGAAACCAAAGACACACTCTGGAACAACTAGATGATCAGAACCAACAGACTTTCTATTGCTCTGCTTCCTGGGCCTCCTCTTCTTCTCTGCATAGCCTCCATCACCATCAGCCCAGGTCAATGACAATGCTGCGATCTCTGGTGACCCATTCCCAACAACGGCAAGAAACGGGCTGCAGCCACCACCATTCTCCTTTGCCACTGAACCTTCCCCGAGCAACTCACCCTTCCTCTCGCCCTCAGACACCTCCCACACATGGATCACACGATCCTCCCCAGCAGTCGCAAGGTATCGTCCATCCAAACTGAAATTGATACACCACACAGAGCCAGAGTGTGCAGCCAATTCCTGTGTCATGAACAGGCCAGTAAGCTCCTTACAAGCCTTCCCGTATTGCCGCACCCGGACCCTGCCTGCGCTACGCGAGCCAGAGCCATCGAGGCTATCATCGGTGGCAGAGCTGAGACGCCGCGTATCCCTCTCCTTCTTATCCTTCTCCGTGTCCCTCTCCTCAGTGCTGCGTCTGCCGTACGCGACAGTGCCCGCCAGGTGCCTGATTCCGCGCAGCCAGCCCCCAGGCTTCCTCCGGGACTTGTTGGACGCAGGGGCGGCGTGGTCGGAGGGGGACGAGGACGCGGTGGTGGATGTCCGGCGCATGAGCTCGGTGACGATAGGGGAGCGGCCAATGCAGAGCTCGAACTCCTCGAGGGTGAGCTGCCGGCCGGTGCCGACCTCCCGGACGACCTCCTCGTGCACCTCCCCGACCTCGAACTCGGTGCCGTCGTCCAGGTTCCGGATCCGACATTGCTCCCCGCCACCGGCATTGGGATTCCGCGCCAGCGGCGGCTTCCCGAGCCCCGCGGATCTGGGCTCCTCCGCGGCCGTCTCCGCCGCCAGCGGCGGCCGGGACGGAGGCGAGGACGGCGGAGACGCGAATGGAGACCGCGAGCGAGGGGAGCGGCGCGGCGAGGCGGGCGGCGGGGGTTCGGGGGAGAGGCCGAGGCGCTGGAGCAGGAGGCGGCGGCGCTCCTCGACGGAGGTGGGCTCGGAGATCCAGACGTCGTACGCGGACGGGTTGTGGTGGCGCCTGCGTCGGCGGTGGTCGGCGTCGTCGTCGGAGGCGGAGGTGGAGGAGCAGGAGGAGGAGAGGATCCGATCCAGCGACTCGTAGAACTCCTCGTCCTCGTCCTGCTCCGCGTCCTCGGCCGGCGCCGCCGCGGGTGGATCCATGGCCGGCGCCCGGGTCGTCGCCGCCTCCGGCATTGCGGCTGCTGGGGTTCCCCCTCCGGCTCCGGCACACTCGCGCGGCGGGGCGGCGACGAGCGGGGAGCGGGGGAAGGCGCCCCGCCCAAATGGCGATTTATACGGGAGGTTTTGGTTTGGCGTTGTTTATTGTGCCTGCCTGCTGCCTTGTTTGTTTGTTACTGCTGCTGCTGCGTGCGGGGGTGTCATCATCATCAGCAGCACGGCGCCATTTGGAGGAGTTTGGACTTCACGTCACCACCTCAGCTGCTCGGCCAACTGTGAGTGAAGAAGATGAGAGGAGGGGTGCTCGACCTCTGCCTGCTGATCCCAAGTATATCCTGGTTAAACAATGACATGTGGGTCCCACACCAGATATCTCGCTAAAAATAGTGATTTTCATATAACCGGCTGCATAAATAAGATTGTGCAAGATTTTTTTTTTGTCAATGAGAAAAGAGAGCAATAAGATGCTCCACAGACATCATGGCTTTACATACATCACACAACAATGTGCTTCCTGTGCTTAGATAGTTTACGTGCTATGCATGTTGTTCTCTCTAAACCATGTTAACTACTGTAATTCGGATAGGGACCGCTAGTTGTTGTTACCAAGGTGATGTTCGGTGTGGCGTCGTGGAGTGTTGATACGGTGATTTATTAGGCGGGCGGTGGTTTGTTCACAGCGTAGAGAAGGACCAGAAAGGGACGAATAGTAGATGAGATTGGATGGTTCAGAGCATTAATTTCTTCTTCCTCCAATTTTTTACAATCTTTATGTTATATACTCCCTCTATTTTATAAATGATATCGTTTTAACCTGCAGTTAGTAGAAATCTCATGTCCGGAATACTTCATAGAGAATTTCAGTCCCTATCTACGTCGATGACACGTCACAACCAAGTTCAGTTACCTGACTGCTCTACGCGCGACAGCTGTCGACGCACGGTCACTACTAGAATAAAGCGAGGGTTAACTGCGGATTTATTAGGCAACAGAGAGCGAATGCGGCGTGCCAATGATTGACACGAGTGGTGGCGATCGAGGCTTTACGTGCGACTGGTGGTTTAATTTGTTCCCTTCCCGGCACGACGAGAGATCGAAACACGCCGGCCGCGTTGCCTCGCTCCTTGGTTAGACTTTACTTCGCGAGGCGCACGTATGCCCTCCCTGCATGTGCCCCTGCTCATTCGCGCAGCTGGATACTACTGCTGATGCGTCAAGACACAGCTACAGTTGTCTTTTCTTTTCCTTTTCCTTTTTTTTTTCTTTTCTTTTGTGGAAAGCCTTCGTATAACAGCTATAATTCATGTTTCCAGTAAAAGTCAAACAGCTGTTTGAAATGATAAATAGCAATGGCAGTTGTGTGTTCTCTTCGACCGGCCGCGTTTCAAGTTTCAACTGGTATAAACTACAAACTTGGTGAATGGAAATGGCGGGAGAAGCTTGCAGCAGCTGCCGCGCGTCCAATAATGGAGTCGTCGGAGGCACGTTGATACGATGCTTTTTATCAGGTCAATGACGACTAATAAACTTAATTAATCCCTGCGAAAAAGCATTGTTGCTAGCTCTGATCAAAAGTGAGCCCCCCAGTGGCAATGGATCCAGAATTCTGAAACTCTAGAGAGAGTCCATGCCAGCTTTATTAGTAGTACAGTACTACAGAGCTCTCTTATTAGCTTCTTCCTAATCCCTTTTCTTCATCAATATCTTAATTAATCCGTAGTCACCAACCACGCACACGGCGCTAATAGAAAAACAGGGAGAGCACGTTCCAGGATTTCATATGGCTGGATTTACATCTACTTGTATACTGCTAGAGAATAATAAGGGTAGAGGCTTGATTAGATTCCAGCCTAGATCGTTAACATGCACGCCTGATCGGGGGTTGGTTTCGTGCCACTCGGGAAGGCAAACGGCATCTGTGCTGCACAGTTGTTGCTAGCTGATACTGTATATCGAAAGGAAGAAGGAATCCGAAGAAGATCGATCGCGCACGGGCGGGTTAGCATCTGATCTTAGCTGTAAGTACGCGGCCATCGCCGGGCTTTGCGCTTTGTTATCATTGACACATGGATCCAGCCTCCGTTTCTGCATGCATGTTGCTATTAGTTTTTGGAGAGAGTAATGATAAGAGGACATGAGCCGCACACTGTTTATAAGTATTTGTTGACTTTCTAAAATTATGTTTGACCGTTTGTTTTATTTAAAAAATTTGTAAAAATATTATTTATTTTGTCATGAATTCTTTAGTTATTAGATATACTTTAAATATGACTTATTTATTTTTATAGTTTAAAAAAATATTTAAATAAAACAAGTGATCAAATGAAGTTAGAGAAAGTCAACAAATGCTTACATTTTGGAAGAAGCAGAGGACACCCACTCTGATTATTACTAGCTGATGACATGGACGCACGTATAATGTGACGAGGGGGAAGGATCGACGACTTGCGAACTCGGTCAAAAAGCAAACGACGATCCTTTACACTGGGCATGTCTAATTAAAGGGAGCAATGTCGCTCTTAATTCCACTTCCACATGACCATAATGTATTGCTGCTTGTGCTCAGTGATGATCCTGTTGTGGAGTTAGGTGTTCCCTATAGACTATAGTTACTAGGACTCAGCCGTAGTACAGGTCCAAGATCTTTCAAACGCAAGAGGTAGCTATAGAGAGGTAGGCCGGCGGCCCAAGCGTTTAGCCCAAGCCCTACCACCACCGTTTCGATGCATGCATGTGTGATCCATCAGAGCGAGAGAGTGGTCACGTAGTACACACACCGCATGCTGCTTGTCTTATTCTCGGACCTACGTTTACCTAGCTAGGCGGCTCGCTCGAGCCCTGTCACGTCCACGTGCCGGAAATATGAATCATGCATGTGTGTGAGCAGCGGCAGGAGAGGAGACGCTATTTGGCCATGGAAAATTCATGGCGGGTCGCTTCATCCGTCTGTCCAGATGTTCCTGATGTCATCGGCTGTGTCACATCCATGGATCTCTGCTGGCTGCTGCTGGGGAAGAAGGTCTGAACCGGATCCTCGTCCATATGAAACAACAGTACTCCCATGCATGAAGTGAGAGGCACGAGTTCTTGACCATGCCTCTCAAGTCATCAGGAAAGCAGCAACAACTAGGATTTGACGGAGCGACGCTGATCAAGGACCTAAATTTCGGGACGGCAGAACAAGACAAGATGAACGCAATAATCTCGAGCTGTCGAAGCTAACGGAAGGTAAAACCTGATAGTAGATCATTCCTTCAGTTGAGCGACCCAATGTTGAACGAAAATGATCTGATTCCCGATCCTCCGGTCACATCAAAACGGGAGCCGGATTTGCTGTCAGGAAGGGAAGAACATGACCCGGCGGATTCGGTTGAGCAGACAGAGCAGAACGCAGCTGCCGCCGGCAGGGGTACACACGCTAGCCACAAGAAATACTCCTACTTAGGCTCTGTAGTTAAGGGTAAGGATAGAGTACGACCTTGCCAGGCTGCTCTGGGACAAGCGAATATGCGGACATGCGATGCAGAGACAACCGAGGACGAGGGCCTGTTAAAAATTGTCAAGAGCGTGTGAAAATTTTAACTCGAGACGGCGATGATGAATGGATGACGACTGGGTGTGGCACCGACCACGTCTCGGTCCCCCAACTCCCGAACCACATGCTCAAGAGTACACGGCAAGACGCGCGCGAAAAGGGTAGTTTTCTCTGTAACTATATGGCCACGTTTAATCAGTACAGTATATAAACAACAGGTTTGCTGCACTGGTCACCGGGAGCAGGACCAGCATGCTCCTCCGCGTTCATCGATCGATCGAGATTATCAAAAGCGCGTATCTTGCTGGGAGTTAAACAAACAGGCACATCACACTGCAGGAACGAGGTCACTTTGATGACCGCCGCATGATTGTATTCTTTTTCGCATGGCTGAATCTATTATGTACAGGAAAATCCATTTCTGCCCATCAATGTATGTTCTGTTGCTGACAGAGAGAGGAGATTCACACGCAGCACAAGGTTCCGGCAGTACTAGTACTAGTGACATGTTCACATACACACATATACAAACTGGTCAATGATTCGTGGAATGCACACTAGATGGTCGGTGATGCTGGAGAGGCAGGCAAGCAGTCAAGCAGTCGAGGAGGAAAGCAAATAATCAGGGGCGAATGAAGAGAGCCGGCGATGAGGAGGAAAGAAAAATGTACTAGGGCATGCGGGTCATGCCGATGCCTCCGATGATGGGCGGCGGCGTGGAGGCGACGTCGCGTGCCTTGGCGTAGAAGACGTAGTGCAGCTCGGAGAAGAGCGCCGTGCGGAAGGTGAAGGCGGCGCCGGCGGCGAACACGCCCTTGCGCAGCATCGCGCAGGACGGCGGGCCCTCGCGGAGGCTGCTGATGTACTTGGTGTGGTACGCGTTCCGGACCGAACCAGCAAGCAGGCACAGCTCCGCGATCACGAACGTGATCCTGCATTTCACAACATTCATCATTCAGACAACAACCAAGTAAATCGGTATCAGGAACTGCCTACTGCATTGTTTGACTGACTGGTCTCTACTACTACTCTCTTTGTAGCACATAACTTGCAGCAGCACGTTCGTCATACATATTTTGCTACATGTAGATAGCACTCCTAATAATATCGTTAGCATAGATATAAATAAAAGTGGGTAATTTGTTTTCTAGTAGGGGGGGGGGGGGGGCAGGAGGGGCTCCTTCTGGCTTGTGCACGGCACGAAAGGCCATCAGCTGGGACGATAAAGCCAGCAAGATCAATGTTCACAAGCCGGTTGAGTCTGAATTGGATACCCAAGCCAACTCGTGCCAGTTTGCGCCAATTCTAGCAACGATTTTGTGGCGCCATTGCAACTGTACGTGGCATCCATTTCTAGCAAGACAGCTGCTGTCATCAATCAGTATTGGTACATGAACATCTCGTCAAATTCAGCTGACAGATCATCTCAGGGTATGCGACAAATTTATAAGGAATATATATATGCGAGCTGGAAGTTCCAAGCCTGTTAAAGTCAACTGACGAAATTATTGTAAACCGAAGTGATTAGCTGGCCAAGTATGCGACTGAAAAAAAAAAAGAATTCCGTAGGGCGTAACCGCACAGTTCATAGGGCCGCTCACGAACCAAAACGCAAAGCAATCTTAAGAAAAAAAAAAAGTCAAAACGCAAGCAAGCTATCAGTTGAGTTGGGTGACGATGAAGACCGAAGAGCATACCAGCAGAGGATGAAGCAGACGCCGGAGTATGCCCTCCAGCGTCCCGGCGAGAGCGCTCGGCCGCAGCAGAAGCATCGGCCGACGATCATGATCACCGCTTGGCCGGCGAGCAGAAGCAGCATCGCGCTGATGCCGTACGCGGTGGACGCGTCGGAGCTGTACACGCAGTAGGGCCGCCCGCTCAGGTCCACGTTCACGTACGCCTGTATATATATACACGCCATGCCATCAGACCATATCTATTACCTACCGAATAATGATCCAAGGAAGATGACGATGAGCTCATCACGTACGTACCGAGCTGCGGCGGCGCTCGGCGCCGATGGCGAGGACGAAGGCGAGCACGTCGAAGACGAGCACGATGAGGATGACGATGATGGACGCCATGGATAGATGAGGAAATAAGCCTCTCGGCTCTGAGGGGGAGCAATTGTATTGGAGAGCAGATCGAGAGCTTTCCTCTTCCTCTTCGTCGGCACGAAACGAAAGAGGATTAGACCGAACCCGACGGGGGACCTCAGTTGGGGAGATTGATAGAAAAGAAAGCTTAGCTTAGCGTGATGCGGCACTAGCGCTGCTCCGACGTTGACGTGCTAATTAAGCTACCTATGCCCGTCCGTTCTTCTTGGCCACCTGCCTGACTCTCTCTCTCTCTGTCGTTGACGGGCGGGGCCCGCCGTGATGAGCCCAGCACAGATTCCTGCATAATTGATTGATCGGAAGGTCATCACTCATCAATGCGGTATGATGCGGCAGCTCGCGAGTGTTTTTCCTTGGGGTCGAAGAATTCGACAACCATCCACCACCTATAAGTCAGTCAGTGCAAGCAGCGAGAGTGAAGTGCGGTCACCTTTTTTTTTTCTTTTTCTTTAGCTCCCTCCACCTCTTCTTAACTTTGGATGCACAGATCACCAGTACAAAAAGAAGAAACGACGACGGGGCAATCGAATGTGAAGACATGGATGTGTTACCTTGGATTTGTGGGCCCTGGCTACTAGTATGTTGACACGATCGAGGAGCATATAAAAAGCATCGCGTTGACAATGACAGCTGACCAGACCGGACACGCTTTTCCTCTTGTTCTATTTCCTATTCTAAGTTCTGCAAAACAAGCTTGTTCCATTTCCCAGAGGCCACCTTTTGGTTTCTTTTTGAGATAAATTACAAATGCGGCCACCTTTTGGTTCTGGTCCAAGTTTTTTTGTTTGAAATTTCCTAGTCCAAGTATGAACGCCCACCTCGTCGTGTTCACTTGGGCCTTTCCCTATCGTCCCTAGTCTAGTCCCTACCGTCGCTGATATTAATACTGGGCCAACTTTTGATTTCTAATTCAGACGGAATGGGCTTCTGCACAGCTTAGACAGAAATTCCTATGGGCCGGGCCGGAAGCAACCAATCGACCAAAACCACTCCCGGTACCGCAGCGCAGAGTAATCGAAGCATCCAGCAAGTCTTCTTGCAACCATCTCTCGTTTTGTTGCCCTTCTTCTTCCCCACTCTGCTCTGCTGTTTGTTTCAGGCGCTTCCCCTTCGAGCCCGCAACGAATCGGGTTGGATTCATGGTTCGCGCGATTCAGCTCTCTGCGCGCGTCGGTAACGCTCGATTGGAATCGGTAAGCGCGGTCTCTCTCTGTTTCGCTGTACCCGAGATTTTAAACCAGGGGTTGGTTGGGCTGCTGCGTGATGTAATGCCGCGCGGAGAATTACGAGTTCGTAGAATTGCAAGTTTACCGGTTCAGATGTGTGAATTAGGGAGTTCTGAAGGTACCATAGTTAGGCACGAAATCCACTATTTAGGTTTACGTCGAGCTTCAGGAGGCCGGCGGATAGTTTGCCACGGTTCAGTTCATAGGGCTCAGGCTGCTTGGATAAGCTCGGTTCATTGACCTCTCGGGGCATGCCTATTTGCTCTATCTGATCAGTTCCACACTGAACATGCACATTTCATAATACCCACTGTCTAATAGGTTTCAGTTCTAGATATATGTGGTTCTGAATTCGTTTACAGATCTGGTTGATCTAAACACACATTTTATGTTTTATCGCGCTAGTTTTCTGTAAGGTGCAGTACTGATTTTGGACCCGCTGGAATCACTGCTCCCCTGTACATACTTTATCAGCCATCATATTGTCTTACTGTCTTATGCATTTATTGATTATTATTATGGTAGGATTTTTTCTTCTGTGTTGTGTCCTAAGCAAGTCATGGCTCACATGAATGATATGAACCTAGACTCTCAAGATACAAGTGGCAAGTGTGGCGATCCCATAGATATTGAAGCTGGTGGTCTGGGCATAAGAGATGGTATGGTACAACCTGGTTTCATCAGATGCACAACAAATTACTCATTAAATTGTATACCAAGAATTGCTAGTTACTCACTAACTTCTCTTTAGTTTGTTCCCATGTTAGATAACAGACGTGATCTTGAAGAACCCTCTACAATTCCTGGGAAGTGGCAATGCTCGATTTGTGCGCACAAAAATGATACAATTCATTTGTCCTGTGAGATATGTGGTGTACTACGGGATTTGTCGCTGTACTTCAAAAATGCCAGTGAGGCTGAGTCTAAGGGTAAAATATAACATCTAAGAGTTGTGTTCTTCTCCTGCAGTGGAATATAATTGGTGTTGTTTACCTTATTAAACTTTCTTTTTCATAATCCAGGCAAATGCAGAAACAAGCATTCTGGAGTGTCTGTTTTGGCAAGACATCTTTTTGCACTATCCAATACAAAGTCAAAATCTAATGTCTTCTCTGATGGCTTCCAAGACATTAGAAACACGACAGCTACCATAGATGCTCTGCATAAGACATACATGACCCGAAAAGGGCGCCACATTAACATAGGTACACTATATTGCTACATTGAATACGTCTCTTGCTTTGTACAAGTTGTTTTTCACTGCAGACAAAAATTCAAATTCTTGTTATTGTACTTGTGCTATCTTTCTTTCTATGTCTGTTATTTGCATAAGCAGACATTTGGTTAGCTAAGTGCATATAGGTATCAGATTATCTCAATAAAACCATAATGATGGTATTTTTTGTGTGGCTCTGTACTCTTGGAGTATATACTTGCTTTGTTTGAGCTTAATCTTTGTGTTATTTTAAAGTTGATCAGATACCCAACTTACAGAT
Source organism: Eleusine coracana subsp. coracana (assembly GCA_032690845.1). NCBI lineage: Eukaryota > Viridiplantae > Streptophyta > Magnoliopsida > Poales > Poaceae > Eleusine > Eleusine coracana. The sequence goes on from CM064424.1 coordinate 756,308, forward strand.
TTCTATTTTGGTCTATAAGCTTAAACCAACCCTCTTTGCATCTTCTACAAGAAAAGTGGAAACATGTTAGTAGTGTCTGGCTAATGGGCTTTAATAATATTATCTCAAGGCTTTACAATTTAGATTCTCATAAACTAATTTGAAGCTATACAATAATTAGCAGATTGGCCGAAATAGGAATCTTTTCTTCTGCCCCTTGATATCTGGACAAATGTTTATATGATTGACTGCTTGTTGATCCCTAGGAGGTCCATATATTATAGTTTTATAGTGTTTACTAATCGCTAATCATGCATTCTATTTTTGTAATGCCCCCTTGTTTGCTTCATTGCCTGATTTGATTTCAGAGTAAAATTATCTGAAACATGATTTCATTTTGTTGATAATTGACAGTGCCTTTCAAGTTTGACACACCATCTCCCGATGACATGGTCACCACAGGCTTAAAATCTTCTAAAAGATTTGGAAAAGGTATTTGTTGTGCTGCTGTTATGCTCCATTTATAGCCGAACTACTGCAAATGGATGTAATATTTAACTTTTTGCGGATTCTTTCTTTCTCTCTTTTCTGTGAGCTCATACCAAAGTCTTTGCTTCAGTTAGTCAGGATTTGATCAATTTTGCAGCGAACCATGCTTTTGCACTGGCCTGTGGCATAGATATCATTTGACTCTTTTCTCTCCCCCTGCCTGCTTGAGAAATTGCTATAAATGTCATATGTACCGAACATGCATACTTGATAGGATTGCTAGCATTTTTTATTTTTAATTTTCTAGAGTGAGGGTTCTAGTTCTTTCAACAGTACTTTGTTTAAGTATCACTTTCTATAGTTGCATATTTATTGACTTATATTTGTACCAGTTGACACAGAGGCTCTTTTTAAAGACACTGTTGATGTATCTGAAAAGAAGATGGCCGATAATGATATTCTTGTAACTGCAAAGGATGCATCTATGGGCCCAAGTTCTTCAGCAAAACTGGATGAACTTAGCGGAATTAGTAGCAATGTCCCTTCCATTGGTGAAAATAACACTCTTGATTTGGACCATGAGCTACAGCATTTGAGTTTGGAGAAAAAGCAAAAGAATAGTAAATCCAGTATTAAGAAACCAGCTTCTATTTCACAGTACAAGCCTGAACCATGGATGCTCCAGGGTGAAGATCAAGAAATGCGTAGACAGCTAAATCTTGCTATCGTAAGTAACAATGTCTTATTCTTTGGTTCAGTCCTTTTATGTACAGATATTTTACTGCTGAGCTCTAAGTTCAACTGAAACGATGTGCCAGGTTGGTCATGTTGATTCTGGGAAATCAACTTTATGTGGTCGACTATTACATGCTCTGGGGTTGATTTCGAAAAAGCAAATGCATAAATATGAGAAAGAAGCTAAAGAAAAGGTCAATCCTGTTTTCCACATTTTTGGAGCATCTCAGTCTGCACTTCATTCATCTCCAGAGCTGATAGCTTTTATATTTTGTAATGTTTCTTCTTCCAGGGCAAAGGATCATTTGCATATGCTTGGGCTATGGATGAGAGCACTGACGAGAGAGAACGTGGGATCACGATGACTGTGGCTGTAGCATACTTTGACACTGAAAGTTACCGTGTAGTTTTGCTCGATTCCCCTGGCCACAAAGATTTTGTTCCTAATATGATATCTGGTGCAACACAGGCTGATGCAGCTGTCCTAGTTGTTGATGCCTCTATAGGCTCATTTGAAGCAGGTATGGGTGTTAATGGGATTGGTCAAACAAAGGAGCACTCACAGCTTATTAGGAGCTTTGGTGTTGAGAACTTGATAATTGCTGTTAATAAGATGGATCTGGTGGAATATTCAAAAGAGCGGTTTGATTTTGTTAAGTTGCAACTGGGTTCTTTTCTTCGATCATGTGGTTACAAAGACTCCTCAATCACCTGGGTTCCCTTGAGTGCAATGGCCAATGAAAATTTAGTGGCAGCTGCTTCAGATTCTCGTCTTTTATCATGGTAAATAAGATATTCCTAATGGTACCTCACTGCACGTCACTCTTTTCTGTTGACTTGCTAGTTAATCATCAGTGTATTGATGCATAATGACAGGTATAGCGGAAACTGTCTGTTGAAAACCATTGACTCGTTACCACCTCCTCATCGTGATGTTTCAAAGCCTTTACGCCTTCCAATCTGTGATGTTATTGCATCCCACACACTGGGACAACTGGCAGTTTGTGGTAAGGTCGTGGCTGGAGGAATCCGAACTGGTTCGAAGGTATACATGAAAAGATAGTTTGCATTTCGCTGCTTTCCTATCCTGGCTTATTACCTGCTAAACAGACTATCTCCTTTATTATTGTATGGAAAACTAGCCATTGAACTGCAATTACCTTGCTGTATTTACAAGCTGCTGAAGTTGTTTGTTTTGATCCTGGATATTCTGGTGCCAGGTTCTTGTCATGCCTTGCGGAGATTTAGCCACAGTGAAGACCATTGAACGGGATTCCTCTAGTTGCAGCTTGGCTAGAGCCGGGGACAATATCTCTATTGGTTTGCAAGGGATCGACCCTGGTCATGTTGTGTCAGGTGGAGTTCTTTGCCACCCAGATTTTCCGGTGCCCGTTGCTTCTTCCTTGGAGCTGAAAATTCTGGTTCTAGAAATCACTATACCGATACTGGTCGGCCTTCAGGTTAGTGGAGCAGCACCACAGATAGCGTCTGAAAATTTTCATATCCAATACTCGTACGATCCTGCTATTAAATATTGCTTCTGTCAAATATTCTAGTTTGAGCTGCACATACATCATGCGAGGGTGTCCGCGAGCTTGGTCAAAATAGTGTCGCTGTTGGACCAGAGGACTGGCAAGACCTCACAGAAAACGCGTCGGTTGCTAGCTGCAAGGCAGGCTGCTATCGTTGAGGTGAAGCGCGCGCGCGCACAAAACGGGATCGGATGTTTAATGGAAGTTTTTTTTTTTTCGTTGAGGTACTTTTCTCTGTCTTTCAGGTGAAACTGGACAAAGAAGTCTGCGTTGAAGAATTCGCGACTCTGAAGGCCCTTGGCCGGGCATTCCTGCGTTCTGGTGGTAACACCATTGCAGTTGGCGTGGTGACTCGAATTCTGGAGCAGGCTCCTCTGGGTTAGACGCACGTCTCTATCTGAGAGTTAGTGTACACAGTGTAGATGTAGGAGTATACATTTTCGTGTGGATAGAGACCTGCAATCTGTACTTCGATGTGGTGTGGAGCAGGGACGCGCGGGTGTGTTACCCGGTGTGCGGTGGCACTATAAAAACTTGAAAACTCAGAAGATTCCGTGACTTCATCGGTACAGTTTGGAGTCGTCAGCTTGAATCACTCCCAGCACCAGTGGGTGGGGAACAGCCCACCAGTTCTGTAGTACTGTTTTTTTATTTTACATGCTCGGGGCCCAAAGAGTATAGTATATTATACTAGATAGATATATATATAAGCAACTTTGTAGTATATCCAAGTGCCAGCCGCCAGCCAGGCATGATTATCAGTCCATGACCCATGGCGTGGCCGCCGTATGCCCGTATGGCGTGGCCGCCATGTGAGAGTCTTGGCATTGGCGAGGTGTCGTCGCAAATGCCTCCTCGTACGCGGTCCGTTTGAGCGGTTTCCTGTACCGCCGCTCCATCATAAATTGGGTTGTGGGCAGGATCATTCGAAAAGGGGTAAATTTGTGAGCAGGGCGCGCGCGAAATTTATGAACGTCACGCGCTGGGTTGAGCAGCCCGCGCCAGATGGGTGCCCACCTCACGGGACCGCTTTTTTGCCTTTCCTCTCGCGTCTTGAGTTTCTTGCCTGCGTCCGTGCACTCTTCACCCGGGCAGGGGCAGGAGCAACGGGTTTGGGTTGGGGTAGGTGACCTTGAGCGGTTGGAACAGGGCCATCCATCGTCTCCGCGGCACAGTATTGCACATATTGATATGGAGGGAGTAGGAGTACTAGTCAACTCATGCAAAATGATGGGAATATAATCCTCGTTGCTTCTTCTCCCCTTCTCCTCTCGTGCGAATGAAGGCGGCTGGTGGCGCGTGAACTTAAGGAATCCGATGTGCCGCACGCCTCAGCGATGCGGCTAAATTGAACGTCGCCGTCCGGGCTCTGGCTACTTGCTTGTACCCCCGGCCGTTCGCTTGTTGCAATCCTGCGTTACTCACTCCTCCCTAGTATAGTAGTACTACTCATTTTCAAAGAACGCACCGACACGCATGCGTCGGGGGACTTCGGGTACTCGCAAGTACGACGAGCAGCGACCGACGAACCTAGTGAGGAGTGAGTAACGCAGGATTCCAACACGCCGCAAGGTTGTTCCGTATCAACTTTTTTTCTCCTATACACATATCCTCTATCTATCTAGTCTAGCTAATAATAGTACTATCATGTACTAATACTAATCTAAGACGCCTGTGATTTGGTGTCAGCATGTGTGCAGTGATGAGTTGTGTGATTTCTGCCGGACTAGCCAGCCAGGCCAAGCCAGCGAGAGCTTTGGTTATTAGGGATGGTTTGGTGCTAGCTCTACAATCCACATGGGCACGGGCAGCACACAATCATCATCGGCCGTCGCCGCAGGAAATGCATGTGGGTTTGTGCATTATATGCAGTTCCATTCCATCCTCAACCTCTGTCAAATAAAGGATCGATGACCCGGAAAACTCATGGTATGGTCCCTCCCATATATGTAGGCAACACGATCCTTCCTATTCCTGTTCCTGGGACGACCCGTGGCCTCATCTGTCGCTATCACCTTCCTCGCTGTTTAATTTTACTTGCAACGGCAGCTGTTTCATCAGCAACCTCTATTTTACCTTTACTTTTCGATCGACATCCTCCGGTTCAGCACCTAGCTTCTCGTCGGGCTCCCAGCGGCAGGTTAGTTTTCACCTGCCGGGCTGACGGCGTCGTTGAGGTCGTTGAACTTGTCGGTCACTTATTATTTGCCACATCAGACATACTAGCCTTTTTGTTCTTTTTCCTGAAACTCTGTGAGTAGATACAGATAGTGTATATTTCTGACAGAGACGCTTTTGTCTCAGTATTATGGTAGCAGCAAACAGTCGGTGGGCAGCGTCCAGGCCACCAAACGTCATACCAAGTTCATGTATCAGACATCAAATGAAGTAGACATGCGTATATACGTACACATGCCAACACCCATGGTCCAGCTACTATAGTTAATTGCAACAAGTCAATGTTAAACTCTTTTCAATAGTTAATGCATAAGGAAAAGGATTCAGTAGGAACCAGACGTCACCCTCTGCAGTGTGCCAGTGATCAGCAACACGGCAAAACCAACCATCAGGCTCCGAAATCTCACGGGTCAGTACAACTTCTGCTGTTTAATCATCAGACGCAATGCAATCGAAGTAAGCAAATACTGCGATTTTACTTGTACTGTAGTAGTATCCCGATTCGGGGCTGGCAGTGTGGGCACAGTAGCATCCCGTCCATGGATTCGGTACGCTGCAGGAGAAAGAGATGCCTGCGACCACATCGATCGAAAAAAAAAAGGTCGTTGCTGTCGACCTGGATGGAACCGTAGCTGGCTGAGGCGCCAAACAAAGAAAGATTTGGACCAAATAAACCAAAACGGATACGGATGGACCCGGCCATCTCAACTGCACCACCGTGCTTCTCCTATCTCTTCCACACACATCTTGCAGAGACTCTTTGTTCGTCTTTCTTTTTTCTGATGAACCACATCACGGAATTCGCCCTGTTGATACGAGCGGAATATTCTTGTGTAGTCTTCGCCACGTTTTGCTGGTGCTAGTGTATAAGAGAGGTTATGGGGGATATAGTTGGACACATTATTATTAGTAGGTGTATATAAGTAATTCGGCTGCTATTATGAAGCAATTTTGATTATTATTTGGAATGAGAAGGAAAGAGTGGTCACCAGACAACCTTATCGGATCCGTCTTTCCGAGCTCCCACTTACGCGAAGCCATTTTCTTCGACAAAGCCAACCGAACTAGTGCTAATCATGAAGCCACACCAAGCTGTAAAGGTCCTATTCATTTCTGCTACAGCATTTCCATTTTTGTTCATTGTCGTTCTATTTCCAAATTATTTTGAACTAACTTTTTTTATTGAAGCAAGCATTAATTTGAGTTAACTTGAAACGTGGTGACTATTAGTAGTAGTTCTCTAGCACTCCACTCAACATCACGAACTAAGCTGTTCACGCAATAACACGCTACTTACCGAGGACAGATTGATTACGTGCAGAGGCTCCTGTCGTCACTTAGACTTACCTTAAAAGTCTTCATCAACAAACTAACCATATATAGCACCCGTGAGATTAAAGGAACACTTGCAAGCAAATCCCTCTGCGCGCCACATTCACGTGAAAATTCGTACCTTACAAAGTACTGTATAAGAAAATGAAAATACGTAAGTGTTAAGAAAATGAAAATCCCCTCACAGTTCGATACAAACGCAATAAGCAAACTATCTTCACACGTATAAGAAAATAAGTGTTATTCGAAAAAAAAAGGTTGATCAGCGTACGTGAGTCCGGCTTAGACATCGGCAAAACTCTATAGGTATTTTATTTTTAAAAAAATCAGCACTCCAAAAGAATTATAGAAGTTTAATATTCAAATTTATGATCATGGATTGTTCTAATGGTCGAGAAGACAAGATTCATCTCTATCCTCACTATCTGATACATCTCTATTTTTTTTAATCTGTAAGCTCACGACTGGGCATCAACTTCTTTTTTTACAGTTTCTTTTTTTTTATCTAACCATCTAGTTCCTATATCCTCCCATTATGGCTCAACCCTAACCATACTACACCAAACAACTCCCCTCCCCTCCTCAGGAATATATTCTATGAGAACCACTTTTATATGAGAACTTCAATCTACATTATATAATCCTAAATCAATAACAAGGGATAGGTGTGAATTAGTTGTCACTTAATCCCCTCTATTAATCCATCATATCGCTTTATTTTCATTAACCTCCTCCACTAATCAGCTGATCCGATCCAAAGTGTTAGAGTGGGATTAGTGGAGGGGGTTAAGTGCTAAACTAATCCACATCTATTCCTTACCATTGATTTAAAATCTTATGATGTGGATTGGATTTTTAATAGTTCTCATACAAAGGTAGTTATCATAAGATACGTTCCCTCTCCCCTCCCCCTCCCCCCGCACTACCTCTACCCAATGTCGGACCTAGAAATTTTATGGAGCCTGGGCGAAGTTGTGATAATAAGCTCTCGTATTTGAGTTGGGCTGCCAACGGTTAATGGCTTCCTCCCTTCTAATATTTAGACCCATCCTATTAAATATTGTGATACTAATTAAAAATATTAAATATAGATTACTGATAAAACCCAGTCTATAACCCATCCACTAAATGACGAGACGAATCTAGTAAACCTAATTAGACCATGATTAGATAATATGATGTTATAATAAACATCTTCTAATGATGATTTAATTAAATTTAATAGATTTGTCTCTCAAATTAACATCCAACTGTATAATTAGTTTTATATTTAGTTTATATTTAATCATCGTGTTTAAAGTTCAAAGAATTGATATGACAACACTATGTATATTCCACTAGTTTGATACATACTAACTATAGATGCAACAAACATTTGCAGTATAAAATTTTGTAATCCATTGTATAAAAATAAAATAGTTGGAAAAAACAATATAAAATCTAACAATTTTTACAGACACAACATATATTTTTTTGTTCATCAAGCACATTATCTCTATTGTAAAAAGATCCCAGCATAGTAAGAAATTGAGCTTTATTAAGAATTAAGAGAGCAGAAAATCTCACCTTAACCCAAACACTAAACTGTGGGCGAAGAAAAATATTATCACCTAGCAAGTCAGACGGTGTGTAGAGCTAGCAAGTAGCCATAATCTATACTGTATAATTAGCACCATGCGCTTATCTACAAATACGGAGACCACATAAAATGACTATACATAAAGTGACTATACCCAATCATTTCTACTGATGTTGGCCTGATACGGTGTATACAAAAACATTTTCTCCAGCATTGGCTCCACCACAGGAAGCCCGGGCAGGCTCGCCGGGCCTTGGGTCCGCTACTGCCTCTACCTACAGGAGCAAACTACATGTTTTCTCTGTCACTACTCTCTTTCCTCTCCTCTCCTATCCGTGGTTATAAGATTGCTCTGATATCCATGAAACACGAAGATGATGACATCGTCTTCTTACAGAACAAGGATAGTGGTCAAAAACTATCTATCTAGAAGAAGGGTTTTGATGGTAGCATGAGAAATGTTCGACCTCAAAGACTATCTATCTAAACGAAGGTTTTTGATGGTAGCATGAGATATGGTCGAAGAACATGTTGACTATAATACATAATTTTTTTAGAAAATTTTATTTATAAATAATATGTATTATCTCAAAAAAGGTCTATCAAATATTAGGCAATACTTTTCGCCTTTACACATTATCAAGCCGTTTATGCAAAATCAGTTTTGATATATCAACATATGCACAATTTGCTCTCGGATATCCTTCAATGTTGGCATTGCTCTAATATATTTTTCAATCTTATATTTGCTAGAAGACACTATATAATTGTCAACACAACTTTTGAATTATAATTAATAATACTTGCTAACATTAATTAAATATTTTGAAGAAAAATTAATTTTCTTATAAAATATTTAAATATCACTTATTATATTACATGATTAACTATATTTTATAAAATATATTTATGTTGTCAGATATATTGAAATTGGTTAAAAGGGTAAAATGGTTATTTGTAAAGTGCTCTCTCTCATCTACACAAGATAATCAATACTTTAAGAATCTAAATGTCTATTAGCCAATTATCATGTCTTTTAAGACTGAGTAATGTTTTAGAGCAAATATCAACTTTGAAAATGTTATAAAGCATTTATTGTAATAAACATATTAGCTTTTCGGATCAGCAACTTGAGCTCAAGCCAGCAAGCGAGCTTATGTATCAGCAGCTTCTAAAAAGTTTCTCCTCCTCCTCCTCCTGCTGCTTTTTTTAATTCAAAATTTTCGAACCCAACATCTCGTCTTCCTCCTCCTGCTGCTCCAACCCACCACAGGCGGCCCGGCCCCAACCGGACCAGACCAGAAAGCTCCGTTTCCCCTCCTAGCCCCCGCGCCCCCGCCTCCACCTCGACCTCGCACCAAACCCAGAATCGCAGCCACATTCCTCCACCGTCCGCTCTCTCGCCCCTCCTCTCCGCGTCTCCGGGCGCGGTGCCGGCGGCGCCCTCCCTCCGGTGGGCAGTGGCGGCGGCTGAAAGGTTTCTATCTGGAAGGGGAAGCCCCTGGTGGTGGCGTGTGACAGGCGGTCGAGTGAGATCCGGGCCGGAAAGCTGGGGTTCTCGGGTGGCGCCGTGGCGTCGGCGTGATCTGAAATGAGATTGGGCCCGGTGGCGCTTTATTCGCAGCGGAGGTGCCAGCCATGACTACCAACACCAAGCGCGCCTACAAGCTCCGTATCCTCAGCAATTCGTTTGTGCCATTCTTCTTCTTCCTTTTTTTTTTTGGATTTTTTTTGGGGTACGCGCGTAGTCTGCTTTACGGATACATCGCCACTTCCGCGCTCGTGCTACTACCTGTGCGATTCAGCTCTGCAAGTTTCAGAGGGGGCTTCAACTCCAAATTTTCTGCATCTATTTCGCCCATCGTCATGTGGGGATTGGGTGGTGTGAGATTGGTCACATTGAGCTGTTGGTGGATTAATGACCAAACGTTTGCGATATTCTTTCTTTCATTGTGTCGGAAGTGCGATTGCTGGCATCTGTGCCTGAAATGTTTGAAGTGTTGACCTAGTGTGAATTTCTGGGGTGATTTGGTTACTAGAGCTGCGACATTGTAACACCTTGACTATTTGGTTAGAGGAGTTTGTGGCGCACTCGTCCAATGTCAACTGCCTCAAGATTGGGAGGAAGACCTCGCGGGTTCTCGTCACTGGAGGAGAGGATCATAAGGTCAACCTTTGGGCTATTGGGAAGCCCAATTCAATATTGGTAAGATTATTTTGTCTACTGCTGATTCTAATTATGGGCAATATATATGAAAATAGACTTAACCCAGCAGAAGTCTCTGCTGAACGTTGAAATGGTTACAATATTGAAACTTAACATGTTCAGCTCTTGATGGCTTATCTAGCTTGCTTTTCTTTAGCATCTCTATTCAAATGTTAACTATCAACATTCTGCACGATTATGTGTTTGTAGCATGTAAGTAGTGAAATACTTCGTTTGGTACACTTTTAACATTTAGTTGGTTATGCAGAGTTTATCTGGGCATACAAGTGCTGTGGAGTCGGTCGGTTTTGACTCCACAGAAGTGTTTGTGGCTGCAGGAGCAGCCAGCGGAACAATAAAACTATGGGATTTACAGGAGGCAAAGAGTACGTAAATGTGGATGGTTCAAGTAATATTATATGCATATATGAATATTTTAGCAGTTGTTTCACTGGGCTCATTTCCTATGCAGTTGTCCGCACTCTTACTGGACATAGGTCAAACTGTATGTCAGTTGATTTTCATCCCTTTGGGGAATTCTTTGCTTCTGGTTCATTGGACACAAATCTGAAGATATGGGATATAAGAAGGAAGGGTTGTATCCATACATACAAAGGTCACACACGAGGGGTGAATGCTATTAGATTCACACCTGATGGGCGGTGGGTTGTATCTGGTGGTGAAGATAATACAGTTAAGGTAATAATTTGCCAATAAGTCACTCCTGTATATATTGATTGCTAGTTGTTGTGCTGCAATTTCATTTTTTTTCTTCATATTTCTTCTTGTGACATTACCAGTCTACGTTATATAATCAGTTTCTCTCTTGGCAGGTTTGGGATCTAACTGCTGGAAAGTTATTACATGATTTCAAGAGTCATGAGGGTCAGATTCAGTGTCTAGATTTCCATCCCCATGAGTTCCTTCTGGCAACAGGTTAGGTCCAGATTTTGTATTACCGATCTGTCTCTTAATTATTAGCTTTTCTTTGTCCCTTTTAGTGTACTATGTGCTTCTTTATGCTTAATTCGTGGAACCTTTTTGGCATTTGGTTCAAGGAAAAAATTGGTGGCTAAAGTAGTTCATGCATATATTCTTTATTTAAATAACAAGGCTTGATGTCTGTTTATTTAGTGGAAAACTATGTAAAGCATGTGCATGCTAACTAAAAGTAAGAGTAGTTGGCTTAAATAGCACTTTTTAATGTACCATAATAAATTATACCCACTGCCGTCTATTTTGTACATGTACTGTTTATTTATTTTTTCTGAAAACGCAGGAGAGCTGTGCTTCTTTGTATTAGAGAGAAATATAATGGTCCCTCACATCACCTTAATCTCATACGGGGACCGAATATTAGAGGTGTATACATAGCTCTTACACTTGTGAAAAACACCCACTAAAGACACGACCAGAACAAAAGGACTACCACTAGACCAGGTTGCCCTCTCCAAGATCCAAGGCCAGCAGCTTCTTTGTGCCAGCTATGCACCAAAGGCCATGTTCGTCCTTGACCTCCCTCATTAAATCATTATTTTTTTTTATCAAAATGCAAAAAAATTGTGTTTTGGAACATTAAGTTGTCCTAAGTCGGGTGTTCACACTGGTTTTCCTGAATCATTCCTGAATCTGAATAGATCACTGTTCACGCAGTGTAATTTGCATCCTGCTGGTTTGGAAGAGATTTTGGGCGAATGTTCTTAAACATCCCTACTATCCAGTCCTAAATTATTTTTTTGGTGAATATCTTGTTTGTTTCCATGTATAGGCTTCTTAATTTTCATCACCGGAAGAGGTTTAAGTTTTCGTAGATCCAGTCATATTTGCACTTCTGAACTATCGAACAATATTTTATACAGAAACTTTTGATCTAGTTACTGCTATAAGAAACTCCATAATTTTCTAGTGGAGATTGTTTGTTTCATGCACTCAAAAGTATTTTTTGTAATTTGTATCAAATTGTTGCGGTGGGAACTGATACGTTGCTTTTTCCTGTCTTCTTTTTGAAAACTATATCTTTCTTACACAATACCTGTTCCGTCACTCAGGTTCAGCTGATAAAACGGTCAAGTTTTGGGATCTGGAGACCTTTGAGTTGATTGGATCTGCTGGGCCTGAGGTATATATATTTTCCTTGCCTTTTATAACTGCAACTTCATGATGCTACCATTATTTCCTTGATAAGTAAACTGAGGTAAGGATTTTCCCTCCAATTTCATCAGAAATAAAAAACTGAGTAAAAATATCACCTTGGTTGATGTTTTTTTTTCTCGTTAGGAGGTAACTTCAAATAATCATATATGAATATTTTAGAAGACAGTTCAATGCATTATGGTCGCTTATCAATTCATTTGAATTGTCTCTTTTTGAATTATCAGACAACAGGTGTTCGATCGATGACATTCAATCCTGATGGAAGATCTCTGCTATGTGGGTTGCACGAAAGCTTAAAGGTACTCCCTCTATCCCAGAAAAACTCTATTTCTAGATTTTGTTGAATGTGTTTCTTTCTTTCCTTTGAGTAATAATGTGTATAAATTTAGATAATATGAGCATATTTTTGTATAATGATTCTAAAAATTTAAGTCTTATGTTGTTAAAATTGATCAAAATTATAAAAATTACTAGTCAAAGATGAGAAGAATACACAGTTAATGAAATCTAAAAATAAGTTTTGTTTGGGTCACCTGAAATAGCATGTTTCCTGTTATGGGAATTTCACAACAACGTCCTCTTTCCATGTCTTCCATGGATAAACTTTTGTTATGTTAATCAGGTTTTCTCTTGGGAGCCAATAAGATGCCATGATACTGTGGATGTGGGATGGTCAAGACTTGCTGATCTAAATGTCCATGAGGGGAAACTCCTTGGTTGTTCTTTCAATCAGAGTTGTGTTGGAATATGGGTTGTTGATCTCGCGGTATGTTGTTGGCTTGCTACCTTTGTAACACTTATCTGTTATCCTCACCTGGGTTACTGGTAACTTCTTTTGATTTTATGGAATGTACTAACAAAGTAATCATTGGCAGCGCCTTGAGCCATATGCAACTGGTACTTCTACAAAACTAAATGGCCTTTCTGAATTGAAGACCTTGTCAAGCGGTGCGATGCCTTTACAAAATGACAGTGGCTCGAGAGCTAACATTGGACGATCATCTGTTCTGCAAAATTCAGAAAACAACCTAAAGGCCTCTTCTGGAAGACTATCAGTTTCACAAAACTCAGATTCTGTGCTCAAGGAGACAAAATCGACAGCTTGTATGTGTGCTGATCTTCTCTATGTGCACATTCTTGTACATTTAATAGTTATTCCACTTCATATGTCTTATCTGCTTTTTTTTTCGTCTTCTCTTACCTTACTGAAGCAAGCGTGGTGCTACCTAGCACACCACAAAGGGCAGGAATAGGTTCCAATATGAAATCTATGGGAAATTCAGCTTTTGCGTCTGGTGGCACCACCTTGAAGAGAAGTTCACTGAAGAGTAACAATGCTTCTAATCTTCAAAATTTCAATAAAGTTGATGTAGTGCCTGTGATTGTGCCAAGAACTAGCTCAGGAGGAGATATGGCTACTGATTCTAGAAGTGACAGTGCTGATGTGGCTTCTGTTCTTTCCAAGGCAACCAAGAGGGTAGAGCCTGCTACTGATTCTAAAAAGGAAAATTCTGATGTGGAATCTGTTATTCCTAGAGCGAGCTCAAGAGTTGATATAGCCTCTGATTCAGCACCTATTGTTGTTTCCAAGGCAGGCAGAAGGTTGGAATCTGCTATTGATTCTAAAAAAGAAAGTACTGACACAGCGCCTATTGTCATTCCCAGGGCTGCTTCAAGAATGGAAATGGCTTCTGATTCTGCACTCATTCTTTCTAAGGCAAGCAGAAGGGTAGAGTCTGCTACTGATTCAAGGAAAGAAAGTTCTGATGTTGCACCTGTCGTTGTCCCCAGGACAAGTTCGCGAATGGAAATGACCTCTGATTCTAGGAGAGAACTTTCTGCTGGAAGAACGTCACCGTTCAGAATCCAATCAAGATATGCTGAGCTACGAAAGCAAGCCAAAGTTGACCCTGGAAGCAAAAATACAGATACAGATGACTTCAATTGCCAAATATTTCTTCCACGGAGAAATGGTGCTGTTCAAACAATAAATTCTGAAGAAATTCGTGAAGATGTTAAACATGGTGCTGTTGACAGGATGGGTTTTTTTAATTCAACAGAACCAAATACAAGTCTCCGCAGTGAGAACTGTATGATGCATACCCTTATCTATTCCTTTTTATGTGCTATATTACATTTTGATTGAAGCATGTTCCACAATTGTTAGTTGTGCTTGATTTCCTTCAAAATATGTTTAGTGGACTGTCATGGGTCAGGTTCTTAGGGACCGGGCCGGTTGCTACAGAGCACGGCCCAATACTGTAGCGACGGTTACTGTAGCGTGGTTAGAGTTAGAGGTCGATTACCTCTAAAAAAGGAGAGGTTAGGCAGCAAGGCAAGAATAGATCTAGTATCAATATCCCTGCCCTTGGGCTGCGTCCGCCGCCATTGGTGAGGCCGCCGCGCCGCTTGGGTCCAGGCCCATGTAATCAAGGTTAACGAACATGGACTTCAAGTTAAACTTCTTTTGATTGCCTAGTTGTATGCCATGTTCCATGCACTTGCACATGTTTGCATACATTGTACATACTGACATGCATGTAATTAACTAATTATGGATATTATTGCTCTGCATTCATCCACATAGATTTTATTGTCTCAAATAATATGGACTGAATGGATGATTATACTGAGGCCCAATGGGGACTATATATAGAGTACATGAGGGGAAACCCAGACTAGAATATTACACTAATACCCTTGACTATTATACCCTTAACATTTATCACAGTTTTAGTTAAATCTTATTAGAAAGATAGTACATGTTGCAGAGTTTTATGAAGACTTTCACAACTGTGCATTTACACTAAGATAGATGGTTCTTACAAAATGTTAATGAGATTTCCATTATCCTGTATTGAATCAGAGCTAATGAGGAAACATATTACCTTTTATAAGAAAAGAAGAAACGATTCATTTGTTCTAGGTGCTCAATAACTACCACAGCTAGATGTTTCACATGTCCTGCAGTTGTCATCAGAATTTGATTAATTGATGAATTTATACCCTGTATAGTCATCATTAACAGGATGAAGCATATTTTCTTCAGAGCTGGTATTGTTGATCTGTTGTTTTTTGAGGGAAATACAGTAGGGGAAACCCCTACTGTGGTAGATATAATAATATAGGCATTGTTGAGTTTCTGTGGAGCATATTCATTCCCTTGTATTGTTAGCTATATTTGTGTTTTGTCAAGAAATATGTTTGGGGTGTCACACCGTTTTTAACTTCTCTGTGAAAATCTTGTATTATATATAATTTGGAAGTCGTGTTATGAGCATTTGTTTGTTATGATTTGCAGATGTTTCTCGAATGCGTAAACCAAGGGATAACTGCTATATTGAAGTGTCAAGAGCAGGTATATCTTTGCTGCTCGCTTGCTTCAAATAATCTGTTCTGCTGGTCTGACCGAATTATCATGTAGGAAGAGCAAGATCAAGTGCCTCTAACTGGGAAGGGCGGGATCAGTCGCCTAGTCATGAGGAACCAACAACAAGCAGTTCTTCACGGGCTCCTATCAGTCGATCGTATTCATCTGTATGCCAGACAATCCATATGACTTTTTTTTTTTCATTCTGTTGCTTTTCTGTTGTTTTTGGTAATTCAAGTGTCCAAAGTTTTTTTTATGTCGCTACTTGTTGCTGCTTGTAGTTTCTTTAAACATCATGCGATTTGGCCAAGTTATATTACAATCATATTACAATCTTGCTACAAGGTTAGAAAATTGGGATGAGTCATAAGAATATGTGTTCCTGTGTTTCCCCCTTTGTCTCGAGTTTGTTCTTTCTTGAACTTAAAGATACTGTGGTTGCTCTTTTGTCTATATGAATCAAATTGCATGTTTCATGCTGATTGCTGCTATCCGATTCCTATGCATGGATATCATGGACTAAATATAGAGCAGAATTTAAATCATTTTTAACGTAAAAGTTCAACCAAGGGCACTTAACATATCATAGGCTTGGCCTTGCCCCAGCCTGTAGAAATCCTTCTGATTTGGAGCATAGAAAAAATTCCAGATTCTGTAAAATTCCTGTGTTCCTAGCACACCCATAGTAATGTGAAAGCTGCAGACTTCAATATTTGTTGTTATGCCAGCTTATACTTGGTCAATTCAAGGTTCTCCAACTTACTCTTTTTTGTGAGTTACTTGCATGTTTGGTCATCTATACTTTTTTAAAGCTGATATATTCGTGCAACCTTTTGTCTTTGTAGAGAGGGAGCAACCAAGCTACTGAGACTCCAATGATAGCTAGCGATGAGGATGTTCTATCTCTTCTACTGGAACAACATGATCTATTTCTAAGCTCGACACGGTCTCGACTAACTAAATTGCAGGTCAGTGGAGCACTTGACAAATTTGGCTTATTGATCGTGCAATATTATAATGTTGCTGGAGAAACATGATTTTATAATATGAAAATATCACCTAGTGATTAATTACATAATATAAATTGTGCAAGTTATTGATGAAAGTAAAGTTTTCTGTATGCTGTGGTGTTCAAGATTACGGTAGGGTTCATTCAATTTATGACCTGAAATGCTGTTAGTTCTAGTGCATACATAAAAGTGTGGTGCAATCAAGGATTGTTTGCTTCATGCTCTGGTTTTTCTGCCTGGACCAGGAGCGCTTGGGGCTGAGATCGATGCCTGGCTTAGGCAGTGATGGCCTGGCATCGAACCAAACAAGGCCTCAATCTTTATAATTTGTTTTGTTGCTCTGTGGAGTAAGCACTGATTTGGATAAATGGTATGATTTTAAAGTGCAGTTTCTCAAAGGCTGTGATTTTTGCTGGTTTGCAGATTATTCATCAAATGTGGAATAGAAATGATGTCAGGGGTGTTATCTCTGCGATGGAGAAGATGTGTGATCATGCTGTCAGTACTTGGAAAATCTTTCTTATGCACACTATTACCAGCATGTTTATGATTATATGATTTTTGGTTACTGCAGGTCTCTGCTGATGTGGCAAGTGTTCTGATGGAGAAAAGTGAAACAATCACACTCGATTTATGTACTTCAATCCTGCCTGTTGCCACTGAGCTTCTGGAGAGTAAAACTGACAGGTAATTGTTACTTCAATTTTTTTACAAGTGATAATGATTGTTTTCTGGGATTTTAATCAAACAGTCTTTGTAGTCTATGCCACTTCAGGTATGTTTTGTACAATCTGAATTGTCATCCTGATATTTTATTGATTAAATGTATGCAGACACTTAGCGGTTTCATTGGAATTGTTGGTGAAGCTTATCAGGACCTTCGGGCCAGTAATACATTCGACGGTATCAGCAGGCCCATCTTCTGTTGGTGTAGATCTTCAGGCAGAGCAAAGGTATTATCTTCAGGCAGTGGCCTCTCTTATAGGTCCTTATTACTGGAGTATGTCATGTGACTAACTTGTCTGTACACTGTAGACGGGAGCGGTGCAACCTATGCTTCATTGAATTGGAGAAGGTCAAAACTAAGCTTCCGTTACTTACAAGGTATTGGATAATCGTATATTGTACCTTGATGAATGTGCTTTTAACCTGTAAAAGCCATGCAACTAGACAATAATCATAACTAGCATCTGTTGGTTGTGTTGTTGAGTCAAAGAGTGCCACCAGTCACATTGCCAAACTAAACCATTCATACAATAACAAGGCACACACCTTTCATGCTTTAATGTTGTGCAGATGAAATGTAAACCATCAGAAATATGTTAGTCCACTTGGTTTAGTTGAGGGAATTGTTCTTTGGAGCTTTTGAACCACATTTTCCTGCACATAAGGCATAACTTCCAATCAATAGTAGGTCTATCAAGGCCTTTAAAATTTAATTTTTGTAATATTTATATCTTGATCCTTTCTGTTTAGCAGAAGAAAAGGGGCAGTCGCAAATGCAGCACAAGAGCTCACCCTCGTCTTCCAAGAAGTTATGAGTTGACTGACAACACATTAGGTACACACAGTTAGATGTGAGTGTTTTATGGGAGATGGCACCAAGATTGGATGGATATCAGCTGGCCTTCAATCGTATGCTGCTATCAAGCCCCAAGGCCACACCAGCAGCAGGAGCATTATGTTCCTGCTGTTCATGCCTTCTGTACACATGCTAACACAGAGCCTAACAATGTCATTTGGGAAGAGAACGGCCATGAACAAGCTCAGCCACAATATTATGTGGGTGTTTGTTTTGGCGACCGTTGAAGATAATCAAAGACAAGGCATTTTCCGCTCTTCTGGTGCTTTAGCTGTTGTAACTTTCTGTGTATCATTAGTATGTGTATGTGTGATGTGGTGTTCAGTTTGCATTCGATTATGCTTCGAGCTGTATTGCCTGTTGGATTCAGTATTACAAATTGACGAGTGCAGCAAGGCATGTACATCATTTTTGAAGAGTTCAAACTTATTCTCTCGATGATCCTGCCTCTGGTGACTCTTATGTTTATTCTGTTTGCCAGTGTCTTCGTCTAGTGTGTTGAACAATAATATATGCTTGTGAATCTGGCAGCCATGCATAACTGATCAAATAAATCCTAAATTCTGTAAGACGTGAGACAAAGGTTACAAACACTATGCAAACAAATTGGACTTCCATTCTTCAGGTTAAGATTGAGATGAAACTATCTCCCACCACTGGACGAAATGACTACTGACTAATCCCATCGCACATTAAAAAAAAAAAAAGAAGCCTGCAACAAACACCTAAACCAGAGCATACTAAACCAGAGGTATGCATGAAGCAACTACCCCTCCTTATTTCCTTCATCAACCTAACATCAGAATGGTCTCTACCATAACCTTGTAGCAGGTGCATGGATCCGCCGGCTGATCTAGCAGGTGGGCACGCAGGACTTGGAGCACTTGGCTGCGCACTTGCTGTGCGCCGAAAGCGTGCATCCCTTGCCGCAGATTATCTTCTTCTTGTGGCACGCCTCCTTGGTGAGGCAGTTCTTGGCGTGCTTCTCGCCCTCCTTGTTGCTCCCCTCGCCCTCCTTGCTGTGCTCGCCGCCGCTGCTTCCACCTGACGAGCTCTGGTCGTCGCCCATGGTGGCCACGCTACCGCCGCTGCTCGGCTTCGCCTCCATGTATGGCTCGCCGCTGCTGGCCTTGTTGACCAGCAGGCGCATGGCCTCGTCCAACAGGTGGCCGTCGCCCTGGACGGCCTGCTCCTCGTGCGGTAATGCCGTGGCGGAGGCCGTCACGGCGAGCGCCAGGAGCACTGACACCGCGATGCAGCAAGAGAGAGACATCGTTGCTGTTGCAGCTATAGCTAAGCTCAGGGCTCTGTAGTGCAGCTGGCTTCTGTGAACTGTGCTCTGTTTCAGTTGATGCGGCTTTGTAGTCCAACGATCATGAACGGAGCAACGTCCAGGGCATGCCACAACTACTTATGCGGTATCCGGTAAGAGGTGCGATCTGAATGCATACATCTCTTAATAATTAATAATAATGAAGCAAGAACTTTTGGAGATTTCGACAGTTCCATTTACCAGCTACGCGTATAACTTCAGCAGATTACATATTTCACTTTCACCCCCATTCTCGTGTTCGTCACTATATTTAGAACAAATAAATAATGACATGAATTGGAGGTGACTCAAAAGTCCTGCTCAAGTAGCTTCTTTCCAACAAATCCGAATAGCAGAATGTCCAATAAAATCTCAAATCTGGTGAAATGGCCATGAAGATCAAGTATGGAGTTTTCCTAAAAATTACTCTCGTTTATAAATTTTGGTTAGTTCAGAATTGAAGTACCTAACATCGTATATATACTCCCTCTATATTGAAAATGATGCCAAGATTTTCACATACACATTGACCTAATCATAAATATGTTATCATGCAAGCTACAATTATCACGACTATATAGAGGAGCAATATCTGCACTATTCTATCCGCTCCTATGGTTCTAGGCGTGACCAAATTTGACTTCTGAGAAGTGTTGAAGATCACAGGTATGCTAGGCGTGACCAAATTTGACTTCTGAGAAGTGTTGAAGATCACAGGTATGCAAAGCAACATTAGTTGAAGTGCTCTGATGTTTCCAGTAGTCTTGGCCATATTTGATCCACAACAAACATTGCTGCTGGTTCTAGTGGCAAACGCTTCTTTCATCTGGAGACGCCGTCTTATTTTTTTCAAGGCTTCTTTTTGTGGCATAGTGTGCAAGGGGCTCATCACATGAACTAAGTGTAGGTCCCGACGAGCACGCATATTGAAAGAACCCAGCTTTCACCCCACGATCTTTATACCTTCCAAGAGCATGCCGAAGGATTGCAAATGATTTTTGAATACTCTCGCGGTGTTCCTTGTATGCTGGCCAGCTGAACATGCCTTTTTCCTTCAAGATAATATACATCTCCGTGGCTTTTCTTGCATCGAGGCGCAACATCAGTTCATGGTATAAATATGTGCATTTTACCATAACTTTTTTCTTCAAGTTAATAATGCCATATTCGTTGTGCCGGCATAGTGTAAATCCTTCTCGTCCTGCAATGAACTGGATTTTTCCCAACTTCCTGCATGCATTGGGCAACAAAGGAAGAAAATCACAGTAAGTCTTGAGTATCTTGAGGTGCTAAAGACATGTAAGAACTAGAAAGAAAACATAGAGTAAACAATGGAAATCAATAAACATATTGCCACTTCCTGAACCATTATTTGCTTTCCCAAAGTTACAAATCAATCATTGATTGGTTGCCTCTTTTAGATGAAGATTTCTTTGTTGCCTCTGTTAAGCTGTTCTTTCTCGTTCAATTTTAATCTTTAGGAGAATATAACAAAAGCTCTCCGTTACTCCGTAGAAGGGTTGGAGCTAAAATTTTATTTTAAACTGAGCTCAGTTCCAGTTGAAAACTCCTAATTTTTCAGTCCTCTTGGTACAAGCTTGGCAATTCCACATGTTCGAAGCAGGCTCTCATATTTTTTTCCGATATGAAACTAACTGAATAACGCTAAGAGCAACGTTTCCGTTGCCCAAACCCTACCAGGCCGAGCAAAGACAATGGGAAATTCGTTGCTTGGAACCGTCAGATTTGACGCTGTGGCAGCCGGCAGTTGTGTGAAGCTAAGGTCAGGTACGAGCAGAGGTGAAGCCCGACCGTCCAACGGCGGCAACAAATTGATCTTGCAAAAGGAAAAGAAAGCAAGGCGGAGGAGGCGCGCGCGGCTACAATGAGCGCGTTCAAGACCAGCCATAGAATCCATCGAGGGAAAGAGGAATCGATTGTACCTGTAGGACTCCATGCGAACGCCCCAAATTTTGTAGTAGGTCTGTGAAAAGGTTGGCTACTGCGGGGGCGTCCTTTTTTCTTTTTATTACAACTTCTGCGGAATCGCTTACGAACACAGTTGGTCGGTAATCTGGAGTCTTCCCTTGTGGCCTCAACCTCAAGCGATCGGCCTCTGCCTCTGTGTCCTCCCGTAAGCTGAAGCGCTTGGGCGATCAAGTCGGCCCTTAGTCAAATAACGATAGCGGTAGTGCGCGCTGCATTGATGTACAAACTAAGAACATGAGTCATAGCTAGCAAAGAAGTTGTACCTTCACAATCACACAGGACTCTTTGATCATTCTGAAGCTTTTTTTCTTCTTCCCTAACTTCAGATGGATTCTACTACTTGATCCATCCAAAGTTTGATATGAACGGAAACTGAAGCATCTTGCATGATTGTTCTGAACCCATTTGCCGCTACAGATAGGAAATTTTGGCTGATTAAGGGACGCCTCCAACATGTTCGCTAATATGCAAGCATCGACTGTAGTAATTAGCCTAGCGTTCTCACTTCCTATAAACTCTTTAGATAAAAAATAAATTAGATTTCACCCCAACCTTTTTTTTAGGAATAACCTTTTTTGACCTAGTTCTTAAAAAATATAGTATTATTTTTTTTGCCCCATTATCAGCCTGATGCTGATGGCCATGCTGCTGCTGCATATGCTTTTCTGCTCCTTAGAATCATCTGACCAGTCACGGGTTGGCCCACACTACCCGATACAAAAGCAACAGCAGATTATACTATTCCAACACATCAGCCTTGGTTTCAAAAAAAAAAAAAGCATCAGCCTTTAGTAAACACACACACACATACAGACACACACATCAGCCTTTTCTTCTCTAGCGTGTGTTTGAACATTAGATTACTAGAGTAATTAAGGCGCCAAGTACAACCACACACACACACATCAGCCTTTTCTTCTCTAGCGTGTGTTTGAACATTAGATTACTAGAGTAATTAAGGCGCCAAGTACAACCACACACACACACATCAGCCTTTTCTTCTCTAGCGTGTGTTTGAACATTAGATTACTAGAGTAATTAAGGCGCCAAGTACAACTTCTTCTCCAAGAAGAACCCTTTTTTATCTTTTTTTTTTTATAAATAGGGTATTTTAAACCCCGGCCTTCATAGGAGGCAAATAGGCCTGGGCGTTCCTTGCACCATGCAAGGATCCCTTTTTATCTCTCGGATGCAATAGTTTTAGGAATGGACCATTTTGAAAATTATATTTTCTAGCTTTCAATCGATTGAAAGCTTTCTGTTGCTGGTTTGTTATTTTGTGTTTTAATTTTTCTTTTATAGGATTATTTGTATAATAGTTATAAATTATTGTATCTAGATGCGATGGCTCAAACCGGTAATTAAAAGTTATCCAAACTTTCAGTCAACTGAAAATTAGCAAGTTCCTTTGAAAATACTTCAAGTCCATTTTTGTAGATTTACATTACATGATCAGAGAAAACAGAGAGCAGAATCAGACATAAAAGAAAACAAAGTAGAAACAGAAGCCAAACAAAATGAAGAACTCTCCACCAGAAACATAAAAACAGAGACCATTATATTTGAGTCAGCACTAGCTAGAGTTAAGAAAATCAAAGCAGCAGAACATACACGCTGACCTAATCATACAAATACGATCATACAGGCTACGATTATCACGACTGTATATAGGAACAGCAGCTGCACTATTCTATCTGCTCTGATGTTTCTAAGAGTGGCCAAATTTGATTTCTGTGAAATAGTGCAAAATACTCCAGTGTTTCCAGTCTTGGTCGTATTTGATCCATGAGAAATGTCGCTGCTAGGCGCAAACGCTTCTCTCATCTGGAGACGCCGTCTTATTTTCTTTAAGGCTTCTTTTCGTGGCATAGTGAACAAGGGACTCATTACGAAAAGCGCATGGAAGCGTCGATGAGCAAATATAGTGAAGAAACCAGCTTTCACCCGACGATCTGTGTACCTTTTAAGAGCACAGCGAAGGACTGCAAACGATTTTTGGATACTTTCACGGTGTTCTTGATATGCTGGCCAGGTGAACATGCCTTTTTCCTTCAAGATATAATATTCCTCTGTGACTTTTCTTGCATTTTGCCGCAACATCACTTCATGGTATAAACGTGTGCACTTCACCATGACGTTTTTTTTCTTCAAGTTAACAGGCATAGTGTAAACCCTTCTCGTCCTGCAATGAACAGGACCTTTTCCAACGTGTGTGTTTTCCTGCATGTTACAATAAAGAAACAAGATAACAATAAGTTCTGACTATCTTAAGGTGCTAAGATGTCTAATCCAAAGAGCTACTAAAAAGAGAACATATAACAACAACGAAAATCATTTTTTAAAAAAGTCAACCTATCGGGACAAGAAGTCACCCCGACAACATTATATTAAGGAGAAGAGATCTTCTCACATAGACCGACAAAATTCTCAAACCCCCTCCTTAACCATACACAAGAACTCAGCTGACCGTATGAGCTATGACGTGAGTTTTTATCTTATGCTTTGATGAGGGATGGACGAGTAGATTTTTTTTCGCTACACTGCAGCAAGCTACAGTGACATGCGGAAGCGGGGGATCGAAACCCCAATCAGTGGGCAGCCACTCATGCGCCTTCACCACCGAGCCAACAGCTCATCCGCAACAAAAATCATTAAAACATGCATGGATGGCTACTTCGTGGACTAATTCTTGATTTCCCACAATTACAAATCAATCTTCGACTGGTTGCCTTAGATTTTTTATCGCTGTTAGGCTATTCTTTCTTATTCGATTTTAATTTCGAGGAAGAATATAACAAAAGCTATCCATATAAAGGTCGAAGTTGAGAATGTTTTTAAATCAAGTTCAATTTCAGTTGAAATACTCCTATTTTTCAGTATATACTGGGTGCAAGCTTTGGCAATTTCCGGTGTTAGTTTATTCTTTTTCAAGACTAGCTAGCTACTTTGTTCGAAGCCAGGTTCCCGTTGCCCAAACCCTACCAGGTCGAGCGTCAGACAACGGAAGATTCCTGACTGTTGTTTGGAACCGTCAGAATAGATGCCGCGGCAGTTGTGTGAAGGTCAGATAGCAAGAGGTGAAGCCCGACTGTCCAAGTCCAACGGTGGCACAAGCAAAGAGAGATTGCAAAGGGTAAAGGCGAGGGAAGGTGGAGGAGACGCGCGCGATCAAAACCAACCATATACAATCCATACAGAGGGAGGGCGCCATACAGAGGGAGGGCGGAGGGAATCGATTGTACTACGCACCTGTAGGATTCCATGCGAACGCCTCAATTGCTAGTCGATCGGTAGTATTGTTTGATTCCCAAATTTTGTAGGAATAGGTATTGTGGATATTGACCACAAAGAAGGGCCGGCTCATGGAGTATATAAAGAGTACAGTATCAGTACAAGCCGATGGAACACGAATATATAGGATAGTGCTTTATGGATCTGACTAGGCGTCGAATAACTGAAAACTGGAGTTTGCTCGAGTCGGATTTTTCCATATCATCGAGTTGTGTTCAACCTCAGGTCATCTATCCCCCCGCCTCCTGCTCTCCTGCCCGCGACACCCCTGCCACCTGCCTAGCTCACCACAATAGAGAGGTTATCATACAGGCAGGGCTTCCTAGCTGACTTCGGTCAAAAAAGACAATAGAAATTGCCGGAACTCTAACACCGTCATCGTCGATAATCCAACCTCCTGAGCTACTGGCAATAACCGCTCCCCACGATGTGACGGTGCTGCTCTCAACGCCGGTTGCACCACTCGCGACACCGCCACGCTTTGACAGCACCGCCCTTCTCCACTGCTAGCAACGCAAAGACGCCCTCGCTTCTAGTCTTCTACTTATATTTCTGAAACGATAAAATTGATTTTACTTCCTCTAAGTATGGTCAAAGTCCAGATAACTCTCTGAATTATCATTTAGTTCATTTTATTTCTATAATTTATTAAAATAGATTATTTTACATCTTTAATCGGTATTTTAATTCCGACTTGTTGATATGGACCGGGATTTGAGTTGAGATTGCCCTCTCAACCTTCACACATGTGTCGCACATCGTGACAAAGGACTAAACAAGTCACATAATCCTATTTGAGTCTATACTCTTTTGCATGTGGTTCTTTTTGTATGTTCTCTCACACGACGACACAAGGAGAAGTACAGCTGGGCTATGGCTGTATGGTGTTGATGGTACGATGGCACGAATTGAGCGAGAGGAATATGGGCTCATCACTGACCGTGAGCTCCTAATGAGTAAGTGTCTCAAGAGATGTACGAAACAGAAAGGAAGTCATGGTACAGAAACAAGGGTGCATACAACATAACTGGGTCAGGATAGACTTATATGTCACATTAATTCATTTGTCACATTAGACAAGACATGTGTAAGTCTGAGAGGGACAATATCAACTTCATCCCGATCTATATCAGCAATTCAGGATTAAAATACCAGTCAAAGGTGTAAAATGGTCTACTTTTACAAAAATGAGGATAAAATAAACCAAACAATAATTTAGGGGTTATCTGAACTTCGTCCATACTTGAAGAGAGTAAAAATAGACTTTATACGTTCTGAAATAATTTGTCTTTCTAGCTTCTTAATACATTTATATATCTCCTCTCTTCTTATTAATTAATTTGCTCTAGACCATACACTTTGTTGTTTCTTGTATCGAGAGCTCAAACAACAAAAAAATATGGACAGAAAACTAGTACATATACTTGTTGCAACAAAGAGAAGAGTAACAAGTAAAGTAAAAGAAGGCATTGCAACTTTTTTTTTTTGAATAATGAAAAGGCGTTGCAACATGCATGCAACAGTACAGATAGCAATATGCGAGAAAAACTATCGTCATGTGGATTTAAAAAATACCGTGGATTATATAAAAATTAATTTTCTTATTATATTTGAAGGTTATAAAAAAATTAAACTCTCAAGATTTTTTTTTAAAAAAGTATTACTGTAGCATATTAGATTCCCAATAACTTAAGTTTGATTTTGTAAGTGTCAACGTAAGTGTAACAATACTTGTTTGAGTTCACTCACATCTATGCATCCTCATACAACAGCAGGACTTAAAACGTACATTGAGTTTTAACAACAGAGGAGGAATCTGAAAAATGAACCGGTGTAATATACGTGTCTCTACAGTACTCCAGATGATGATCCCATCATCTCTGATCTAACAGATTAAAAACAATGCAGATCAGTGTGTGGCTTACGCCACAAAAGATCCACTTCGGCGACTGTGACGACGGGCCCACACATGGGTTTATCCTCCAATCCCGAAGAAACCCCCACCATCTCCTTCTCTCTCTCTCTCTCTCCGCACTTTTCCTCTTTCTGCTTTTCCTTCAGAAACATAGAACAACAAACGATGGATTACGTTTGTCGCGATTCTTCAGCAGGGTAAGTCCACAGAAGCAGTATGATGCATGGGAGGAAATGAAAACGCTCGGGTACTACTATAGAGAACGAACCAAATCCATGGTCAGCCGTCACTATGAAAATTAAACGACATGCATGATATAGAACGGTTTGCCGACCACCGACCGCAACTTAAGTTATCCAGCTGCTTGCATTGCTCACGTCGTTGCCCGGCGCTATAGCTCCTTGCTCACGATTGAGCGAAGGATCTCCATGCTGGAACGTAATATACCCGAAGCTGCTGATCTAATTGCTGTCGATCGCTTGTCGTGGCGCCATTCTGCGGGGAGCCAATGCAAGATATGCGTAGCACGCACAAGTCCCTTAATTTTGCGCGGGCAGCTGAATGCTGACATTAAAGGTCCGCGAAATTGTTTCACCGATCAGCTGTGCTGTGTGCCACACGGTTCCCTCGCCTACGCCGCGCTGGTCAGTAAGTTATATGCCCTCCTCGTGGAAGGCGCGCGTCAGATCAGAGAGAGCCAGGTTCAGATTCGGATGGCCGGTGTGCCTAGCTTAAGCTTGACATGAGTGCCAGCCCCTTCTCGAGCTCTTATGCCGCGATAATACATTAAAAAGTATTGGACGCAAAGACTCTGTGTGGGCGCCAGTCTTTGGCTCCAGTTCGGTACGATCCACCAGAGAGAGGCGTATGCCTTCAAGAAAATCCCATTGGGATAAGCGTCGAGCCAGATCATGTGATGAGGGTTTTTTTTTTTTTGAAACTGGAATTTTCGTGGGAATTAAACATGACAAGAAGGTAATAAACAGATATGATGTCATAGCAGTTAATTTGATGGAAGGTGTCAAGGATCGATCGGTCCACAACATTATGCTCCGGTGGTGTAAATCATCAGTCGTCAACTTTGCACATGCTCCAGGATGTGAAAGCAATATGCCTTATCAAAACTAACGCCATATCCACGTACCTGAAGCTACAGGAGGTTGCAAATTAATCATGGAACAGAGACAGCAGATAAAATAACGCGAATGCGCACCTGAAACTATATACTACACGAAATCGATGCTACACATTAAAAGGGAGCAATATAGATCATCCGATCCACACAGATGGCAGAGGGATTAAACTGGTCGTCTCCAGTAGTAGCACCGCACAGCACACAAACAGAGATCCACGCACAGCAGGCAAAACACTCAAAGAGACAGAACAAAAAATTAAACTGCAGATCGAGATGATAGATGTTCTTCCACCTCGAACCTGCCGTTTGATTCATATGGGCGCACTAGTTGTCCGCCGGCGGTTGGACGGGTATCCCACCAGCGTTCAGGGGCGCAGCGACGGGGATCTCCGCCACGGCGCCGACGAGGGGTGCGGCCGCGTCGTCCACGGGTGGGTCGTTGTTGGGGTCGTCGTTGACGGCGGCACCTGCTCCTTGGACCGGGTCGTGGGCGGGGTGGAGAAGGACGGCGGGGTTCGCGGCGGCGCCTGCGACTGGTAGCTCGATCGTTCGGGGCGTCGGCGTCGGCGTGGTTCAGGGCGGCGGCGTGGAGGTGGAGGTGGAGGTTGAGCTCCTGGCGGTTCGCGGCTCCTTCCGCCTCGAAAGCCCGCATGGCCTTGAAGGTCTTGGCCCAGGCGACGGCGTCCTTGTTCGCCCTCCTCGCGCGAGCGTAACCGGCCCTCGACATGGATTGCACCTCGATTCTCGTCTCGGTGGGGTGAGGTGGGGAGGAACAAGGAGGGAGGGAGGGGAAAGCAGGAGAAGGCCAGAGAAGCGTCTGCGAGAGGAAGCTGGTTTCATGCTTGAGCAGCTTTTTGTACCCAGGCACAGGGGTTGTTGGAGTTGGAGGCGGTTCGTCCTGCACTCGCGGATCTTCTACGTACAGCGTGGCCGGCGTCCATTTGAACGAACGAACTTATTAGAGAGCAGCGAGTAACAATATGCAACGGCGGATTTACGGAGGTCAGTTTTTGTTGCCTGCTGTGTGCCTTGCTTCATGCGCTCGCATTGCCATGGAAATACAGGATCGTTTGTGCTCTCTATTGGTCTAGGATTCCCTTTGGAGACCTATGCTGACAACGGGCTGGGGGTCAAAAACCGGAGCACTCCTGCTCATCTGATCCTGAAGAAACCCTGGCATCTCTCTCTCTCCTAACCTCCCTCCCTCTCTTTCGGTCTAATTCCCCTGCTGCTGCTTTTCTTTACATACGACAAACAAGGGACATGTGTGCCCCAATGGTGCATCTCCCAGCCTTTGCCAGAACTCAGTACACGGCAAATAACACATCAGTTCGGCTGTCCAAAAGTACTAGTGCAGTTTGATCTAGGATAACGTGCATGATCTACATTGATCATGACAACAATCAAAACAGTAGCACATACAGCTCGTGGTCATCAGAAAGAGAAACAAAATATACGTACTGCTCGTCTATGCAACAATTCGACAAAAGCAGTCAAGCACAGCAAAAAGGTGGGTTGCATTTGCGTGTGCGCGGGGTCGGAGGTCTCGCATTTATGAAGCAAAACACCAAATACCCTTTTCTCTTTTTTTGCACTCGGATACCCACACCTTTTCAGCTCCGGTTGTGCAATGGTTGGCTACGTGACCCACTAGACTACGAGTTTTTAATTTGTAGGTTCCACGCCTACGATTCGCAACATATAGATAGAGTTCAGTATATCCTTGCTTTAACTAGTACTACTATAGTAAACATTCGTAATAGTTCAAACTTGAATTTACTCCGTACATACAATATATGATTTATGTGAAGTCCAGTCCCTTTCAACCACAAGCCGGAGTCGAGCGAGGGAGAGGTTACACTTTTTGTTGCCTGCTTGGGTTCTTGGGCTCCCTGCATGAGAGAGCGCGGACAAAGAGTATCAAAGAGGTTGGTGGGCAAACGGATCTTCTATGCTCGTGACACACCACACCAACACCTCGGCACACGTTTAATTAGCCAACGACTCAGGGGCGGCCCCAGCATGGGTCAAGGGTGTGCAAATGCACACTCAATAATTTTTGTAAATGGCATTATATATTAGCATGGTGTCACATATGCACTGATAGTTAGATGAAAATAAGCATATTTAAGGCTAAAACTATTGAATTTCATCTATATGCAGCAAATTGCTGTAATATATTTTTATGTCTTGCTTTTATGGTCCTTCTATTTTTTTTCATTCCCTTTGCACACCCAATTTCAAAATTCTGTGTCCGCCACTGCAATGACTCAGATGCGTCTACAGTAATTTCTGTTACACATATGTGTCTAGTGTTTTGCAGGATCGTCTCTTCTTTCACCAGCTTATGAGCCGGTTTAACACTAGCTAAACCATCATGCGGTACAAAACATTTCATGTGCTCATTAGATGCACATTATTTTTAGGTATTGCAATTCTAATTTCAAGTCCAAACAAATTTATATGCTATTCAATTGTGAAATTTGCTGCTGGACACTTAAGAGACAACTATACATAGTGTCCAACACCAAATGAAACCTATTTTAGTGTCCAACAATAAATATCATGTTTATACGGTGTCCACCAGCAAATTTTGCCATTTATATGAGAAATATATATGCTTCATCAATCATTTGAGATAACTGTTGGTGGTTCTTACAACGAAACGGTGCCATACCTTTCAAAATCGTTCCTCACAAGATACTTCGATTCATAAACAATTTTTTTTTACAAAGTTGGTACCTTTCAAAATTGTTCTCACAAGACACTTCAATTCATAAATATTTTTTTATAAACTTTATGTCTGTATTCATTCAACGAAAGATTACATGCACTGGAGCGAGTACGCTCTAAAGACAAAGCACCCGTAAATGGGTGCGAAATACAATGCACTCAGAGAGCAAAATACATATTTTAACAAGAACGGCTATCAACGTGTTAGTTATGTTTTATCGTCAGAAGGGTCTCGCTTAGAACAAGCATGAGGGTGGTGTCGTCAGCCTACATGATGAGACATCATCGATGAAGGATATGGTTGATATCCACCTAGACGCATGAGGAAGACAGAAGCAATACCTTTGATTGACAACACTTGAGAAGTCAAACATACTAGGTTCGCGTCACATCGATGGAAGCACCCGTAGCGGTCACCGTTGTTCAGAACGTGAGTGCGAAATTTTATCAAGGACATAGAGGACCCATATGCCATTAGTAGCTTGGATTGAATTTCTTGATACCATGCAGGAAAAGGCTGAACCAGGAGAGCATCACACACATTTATGCCACGTGGGCTATCGCATGCATGCAATCAAGCGTGCATGTCTATCATGTGTGCCGCGTCCGGGCCGGCAGCTGGGCCAGTGAAGACGCAACTGGAGATCTCGTCCAAGGTCGGACTATCAAGGAAGGAGGAAGACTTCAATGCCGATCGTCACCTACTGACTTAATGAAGTAGAGTTGTTGGTAACGGTGTGTAGAGAGTTGTATTCTTCTTCGGCTCGGTTGGATGGTGAGGGCTGAGGCTACTGTCGAAGGCATCGTTGAAGATGTGCGTCTTGGAGCAGCAACATGGGTTCCGTCGGCTGGGCGAAGTGGATGGCGCAGAGTTGGGCTAATCCGGCACAAGACCAAAGTAGACGGATGTTGGTGGAGGTCTTCTACGTCAGGTCGGAGAATAGGAGAGACAACCGATGGAAGGGGGGATGGCATGAGGAGTACCCGGATTCAGGATCGCCGTTGCAATAGCACACGCTAAGAAGAGCGGATCTAGCCTCAATGTAGGATCGAAGGACCCCGGCTAGAGGGCGGGTGAATAGCACCATTGTCATACCGTATTTCAACCGGAATTCAGTATAAGATTTCAGAGGACTAGATAATCAACCACCATTGTCATACCGGCCCACTTTGTTTTTACGACAACATTACCATACACATTCACCTGATGATCATTATTACAAATAAACAATTATACATGCTAAAGTTACGACAAAGATGTAGAACAGCACCATTTGCATACGTCCTCCTATGTTTCGAGATGCAACCATACTATTTGATGAAATTGAAGTGGCGCTGCTTCTTTGTTCAAACGCTTCTCTGTTCCGGTGAAGCCGCCTTACTTTCCTCAGGGCTTCTTCTCGAGGCATAGTATATAAAGGCCTCATTACAAAAACAGAATGTAGACGTCGATGAGAAAACATGTAGAAGAACCCGGCTTTTATACGACGATCTTTATACCTCGCAACAGCACGGCGAAGGACCGGGAATGAGCTTTGGATACTTTCACGATGTTCCTGGTATGCTGGCCAGCTTAACAGGCCTTTTTGCTTCAACAGAAGATACTCCACTGTGATTTTTCTTGCCTTTAGGCGCAGCATAAACTCGCGGTATAAGTATGTTTGTTTGACCATAATCTTCTTCCTCAAATTTGCAAGACCATACTCATCACGGCGGCAGAGTGTAAAAATCCTTCTGGTCCACCGATAAATTGGATCTTCCCCAACTTGTATATTTTCCTGCATACATCAAAAGTCAAAGGGTCCACCGATAAACGGTTTAACACAGAACTCAATATGCCTTTTATTTCCCGGAACAATGAGTAAAAGGATTTAAGGTATTGCAAAGAGTTGTGACTACCGGTACGTTCCAACACCTATACAAGATTGATGCGACGTGGCACGGCTCAGGCTGGCCGGAACCATTAGGGGCGTCGGACTGGGACGAGATGACTGACAGCGACAAAAATGTGCTACGAAGGTAGGCGGAGTGGCGGCTTCTGATGGCGGAAGAAAAGCATAACCCAAAGGGGAGAGGGGGGAGAGACAGTTGATTCTATACGCACCTGTAGGTGAACACCACTATTAGAGTTTGAGCAGCCTTGTTGAGGTCTTGGGCTCTTGGCGACAAACTGAGAGACGAAGTTTCCTTTTCCCTTTTCTAGTCTTGACCAACTCGTGTGCTACTTCTTCACCACCGTGTGCCCCTTGTACGTAAAAATACCGCCGTAATAATTTATCGAAGGGATGTATCCTGCCTCGCGTACTAACGTGTCTGAATAGGGTATTGACGACGTTAGATTTTTATATATAAGGAAAAAAGGAACATCCGATCCGATTTTTTTAAGACTCAAAAGAACATCGCATAGGATTTGCATTGTGTCAGTTTTATTGTATTCTTCATCACAAAATAAGAGAAAGGACATCGACGAAAACGAAAAGAAAAGAGGGTGGACACATTCGTTCGTGGTCCTTGCATGGTTTGCTGGCCAGTTGAACATATGCCTTTTTTTTTCTTCAACCGAAAAAAAAAAAACTCCGCTGTGATTTTTCTTGCCCCTAGGCGCAAATAAGTAATGTTCCTTTCACCATAAACTTGTTCCTTGGGTTAGCAAGAGCATACTCATCACATCGGCAGAGTGTAAATCCTTCTGGTCCACCGATGAACTGAATCTTTCCCAACTTGTGTATTTTCCTGCATACTAGCAAGGGATTAATTAGAACCATGAGAATGAATTAATAATTTAGCTAGGTTATTAGCACGATGCATGTCTGAAAAGTAAAGGCGGCATCGGCTGTATCATGCTGCCCTTAGAACTGCATGCGAGTGTCTTAATCGGGGAAGCGGTCCTTTTTCGTTCCCAGAATCGACGACTATGTGTGATCGTCCTGCATGACCTGGTTACGTAGTATAATATGGAAATAACTTGGCGTAAGACTGACCCGGACGTGTAGGATACCAACTCTTGTTGACACTGCGACTGCCGGTGCGTGCATGTTCTGGGGCGGCAAGCAAGTGATGTCCATGAACCTTTTCTTTTAGAGAAGAAAAAAAAATCATGTCGAGTATGATGGGCTAAATTCTGGGCATCCTGGGCTGTGTGCTCATTATTTGGGCCTACCTGGCATATTTCAGGGCCTTCTTTCTGTAAATCAACTGTGAACAATTTTTATTGCTGAACAACCCAAGGTAGAACTCAAAACAACTTTTGTAGTTTATCGTGTTGCCTGTCCAGCACACGTTAGCCATGGAACATGAACATAACGTGGAGTGTTCAGAGTAAAATTATGTGATAGAGACGTTATATTCTTCAGTCGTTCCATCTGTCCACCTTCTCGATGTGTTTTTGGTAGGGTTGTCGTTCCTGTCCCGCAGCGGCAGCCGTGAATGAAATGAATGTATGTAAAATACGACCATCTGTTTGTAATCTTGTAAGTAGTTCCACGAGCCTTTCTCTTCTCTTTTTAAAGAAGAAAATTCCACAAGCCTTTAAGTCTCACACTAACAGTAATTGACCTGACGGATGATACAAAAACGAAGTCCTGCTTCCTTTCTTGATATAGTACTGTTTATTACTATATTCAATGGTTTTGACAGAATAAGAAAAGGAGCGACAGTTGTTAAAAGGGTTGTCAAACGGACTGGAAAAAGTTCAAACGAAGAGAACCTTCTCATTAAAAAGACCAAGAGAATGAAAGATCCATTCCTCCATTCGCGTCTACTAGAACGCAAGACCGCCGGTGCAACGTTG
This sequence comes from Eleusine coracana subsp. coracana, assembly GCA_032690845.1. NCBI lineage: Eukaryota > Viridiplantae > Streptophyta > Magnoliopsida > Poales > Poaceae > Eleusine > Eleusine coracana. The sequence goes on from CM064424.1 coordinate 790,619, forward strand.
ACCTCAGAGGGATGACCCATGCGGATAGCTATATCAGGAGATAATATTATACTATTCCTCATCACAAAAGCAAGAGAAAAGGACCGTAATAAAAGAGGACAAGGACATTGAAAACGAAGGGCAGGTCGAGAGTGAAAGAAACAGAGGGTGGGGTGGACACATTTGGTCGTGGTTTCTGACGGCATCGACGGTTTTGCCATTTGGTTCGGCGCCGCCCGCACACGTACACTACGCCCACTGTCTCTCATCGCCGTGCTGCTGCCGCATATGCTTTCCTTCTCCTCGGAATCATCCACTCACAGGCTGTACAACACTACCCAAGACAAAAGCAACAGATTACTAGTAGTACAACACATCAGCCTTTGCTTCTCTAGGGTGTGTCTTAACATGAGATTACTAGAGAAATTAAGGCGCCAAGTACAACTTCTTCTCCAAGAAGACCCACTTTTTTTTTTCTTTCTCGGATGCGATAATTATAGGAATGGACCAATTTGGAGAAGAGAAAAAAGAAGGTAATGCCTCGCATCATCCTAGCCAATGGATGGTAACGGAGCGACTGATCGGTGGACCCATGTACCGCTGTGCATGAGCTGGGACCGCCACTCAGCACTCAGAAAACAAAGAGAGAAATATCAGTGGTGACCACGTGTCCGCCGACTCATCCTCCTCCCACCTCACCTTCTCTTGCTGGCTCGCTCGCCGGTCGTCCGCGCCCACGGAATCGCAAAATTCCCCACTCCTCCTGCTTCCTCTCTTCCCTTTCATATATAAAACTCCTCGCTCCTGCAAATCTCAAATCCAATCTCGCTCTGCTCCTCCTCCCCGCTCACTACTAGCTCCCATTTCGGATCCCCGAAGCCGAGAGACCGAAGCGGAGGCGCGATGGCGAACATCGACATGGCAGCGATCCTGGCGGACCTGGACCGCACCGACGCGCGGCTGCCCAAGACCAAGCTCGTCTGCACGCTCGGCCCGGCCTCCCGCTCCGTGCCCATGATCGAGAAGCTGCTCCGCGCCGGCATGAACGTCGCGCGCTTCAACTTCTCCCACGGCACCCACGAGTACCACCAGGAGACGCTCGACAACCTCCGCCAGGCCATGCACAACACCGGCATCCTCTGCGCCGTCATGCTCGACACCAAGGTTTCCTAACACTCAAATCTCCCGCGCTCTCTCTCTCTCTCTCTCTCTCTCTCTCTCTCTGTATCACTGACCGTTCTCTCTCCCCCTTCTGCCTGCCCTGCTTATAATAATCTCTGTGTATAGTTGTCTGGATCGGCCCAGTTTTTGATAGATGAAGATTTGGACTAGGATCTGCTGATCTGTGAAGCGGGACACGCTAGGATGAATTTGGAGGTACCAGGGACGAGTTAGGATCCGGACCTTTTCCTTTTGTAGCTTTTTTTTTTTTGAATGGTTGTAGCTTATGAGTTGCGGGCACGAGGGGCTAGATTTGCCATGCGCTTGCCCTTTTGCGGAAGCGTTGGATCTTCGATTGGTTGGCTCCGTGTACCGCTGACGGTTAACTGGAGGGCCTTGTGAGGATTATGGATTCTGGAACAGTGTTCTGCGTGTCAATATGTGGTTCTCATGTGTTGAAGTTTGCTTTATTTTGTCCATTTCTGGAGTCTTACCTTTGGTTGTGTATTACTGCTGGTAGACCACACGAACATTCCATGTTGCTGGATTGGGGTAGTTTGTCTTCTACTCTTGTTAGGTTTATATATGATCCAAGCATTCTCTCTCCAGACTTTGAGTGGTACCAGAGTTGATGTATTACTGCTGGTAGACCACACGAACATTTCATGTTGCTGGATTGGGGTAGTTTGTCTTCTACTCCTCTTAGGTTCATGTATGATCGAAGCATTCTCTCTCGCAGATTTTGAGCGGTACCAGAATTGATGTAGAGTGCTCAATTAGTCATGTCTTGACTCTTCAGTAAGAGCTTTTAGATTGTTCCCTTGAATGCATGTAATGAATAGAGTAGTTAAAAAACTATTGCATGATTATAGCAATTGTTTCTTCAAATGACTACTTAATATGTTATATTTTGAGTGTTTTGACACTGGCTCAACCATACCAGGGTTTATATTTACTTGTGGTTCTATTTTTTTCCCTCTTTACAAGGTTTTAGATATTGTATCTGGTTCACGGTTGACTGCATGAAGTCTTTCGAATAATATTATGAGAATGAATTTTGTTGCTGTCTAGCTTTACTGTTAGTGGTCAGTGGTTTACCAGAGGTAATGAAATGAAGACAATACATCTTAATGGCTGAAATCGTTTTTCTGTTTGTGTTGCTTACTTTAGCAGCAACAGTTTAGATTATCTGTTTATTTTTATCTTTTGAAGGAAAATTGTGTGTTTAATTTGAAAGAGATTACTTAGGCGTTGAAGGATCTTTGCTCCTGTGCTATAGGATAGGATCAAAGCTTTCCACCCCTCCAGATGTTCAGGATTGGCAGATTGCTATTAATTCAATAATCATTCTTCTGCTGATTGATACAATAGTTTCTTTGGAATGGATGTTCCAAGGGATTTAGTTTCTTACTATCATATCAGTTTTCACATACGTACTGCATTCATTGTTACTTTTTATATGGGCTGCTTATTCGCTGTGCGGCAGCTTATATAGTTTTCCTAGTGTATTTATTAATTTACTTGGCTATGAGAGTGACTACAGAAAAGATTGAACCAGTGTGTATGTGTCTGATTGCTAATGTACCATACCATGATATGGCATGCATTTCATTTTCATAGAGTATCTGTAGAGCATATTCTGACTCAACTGTTCTTAATGCTTTGGGTCATTATATGAACTTCTTTTCACCTTTCTTTTTTCTTTGATCACTTCTGCAGGGTCCTGAAATTCGTACTGGATTTCTGAAGGATGGTAAACCAATCAAGCTAACCAAGGGCAAAGAGATCACTGTTACCACAGATTATGATATCAAGGGCGATGAGAACACGATTGCAATGAGTTACAAGAAACTGCCTGTCGATGTGAAGCCTGGAAATGTCATATTGTGTGCAGATGGCACTATCTCCTTGACTGTTCTCTCTTGTGATCCTGATGCTGGAACTGTTAGATGCAGGTGTGAAAACACTGCAATGCTTGGGGAGAGAAAGAACTGCAATTTACCAGGAATAGTTGTGGATCTCCCTACATTGACCGAGAAGGATAAAGAAGACATTTTGGGATGGGGCGTTCCAAATGACATTGACATGATTGCTTTGTCGTTTGTCCGCAAAGGATCAGATTTGGTCACCGTCAGGCAGGTGCTCGGGCAACATGCCAAACGCATTAAGTTGATGTCGAAGGTTTGTATACTGTATTACTGTCATTTTTAGGGGGTTTAATAGCCATCTATCTCCATAAGTTGTTCAGATCCAACTTTCACACTCTGATGATGCCACAAAAATAATTCTGCATGATTAGATAAGTGTCTGGTTAAGTAAGACATAGCTCAGTGTATGTGTCACAATAATTTCTGCTTTACAATTGGCTGGCAACTTTGAAATATTGGTTATTTTTCTCTGCATTTACCACTTAGTTGGAGGCTTCTAGTTGTGCTACATTCCCCCCCTGCACTTCCTAAGTAGAGTTCACTCTGTTTCCAGATGTTCCCACAATTGCTTCAAATCATTATGAACTTCTGCAGTGACTCAAAATTCTGGAACCTGGATGCTTTCTTTCTTGGCTTATAAGGAAAATTTATACAATGTCCTGGATTTAATTCCTTACACTATTTGTACTTGTTATGCAGGTTGAAAATCAAGAGGGTGTTGTAAACTTTGATGAGATCCTGAGGGAGACTGATGCTTTTATGGTTGCTAGAGGTGATTTGGGAATGGAGATTCCAGTTGAGAAGATTTTCCTTGCACAGAAGATGATGATTTACAAGTGTAATATTGCTGGCAAGCCTGTTGTGACTGCTACTCAGATGCTCGAGTCCATGATCAAATCTCCAAGGCCAACTCGTGCTGAGGCAACCGATGTTGCAAATGCTGTTCTTGATGGAACTGACTGTGTCATGCTTAGTGGTGAGAGTGCTGCTGGAGCATACCCTGAGGTGGCTGTGAAGATTATGGCTCGTATCTGCATTGAGGCAGAATCTTCATTGGACTATGAAGGTGTTTTCAAGGCGATGATTAGGTCTGCGCCTCTTCCAATGAGTCCATTAGAGTCCCTTGCATCATCTGCTGTGCGGACTGCCAACAAGGCCAAAGCTACACTGATTGTTGTCTTGACTCGTGGTGGCACCACAGCCAAGCTGGTTGCGAAGTACCGCCCAAGGGTTCCCATCCTCTCAGTGGTTGTCCCTGTGTTAACAACCGATTCCTTCGACTGGACCATCAGCTCAGAGGGTCCAGCAAGGCACAGCTTGATATACAGAGGTCTCGTTCCTTTACTTGCTGAGGGCTCTGCCAAAGCTACTGATTCAGAGTCAACAGAGGTGATCCTTGAGGCTGCTTTGAAGTCTGCTGTGCAGAAGCAGCTGTGCAAGCCTGGTGATGCTGTTGTGGCTCTTCACCGTATTGGCGTCGCTTCAGTCATCAAGATTTGCATCGTGAAGTAATCGTGACTCGTGAGGCAAGGTTGCCCTACTTGAATCCCGGGGTTTCTGATCGCTGGGATTCATCAAAGCAGGTCTTCTTTGCCTGTAGTACAACTCCCATCTTTTGGAGACAATTAATTACACCCTCAATCTGCAGTTGCAGGGTGCTTTTGTTTCATAGTTTTGAGCTGGTGAGGAGAGAGAGAACTCCGTATATGTAGAGCTCTATTACTGTCTCTGTTCGTGACCTATATAGTATTTGGCAGGTGGTTTCTATTTCATCCCTGCACAATTTTCTCGTAGATGTGTGATAATGGAGAACCCGATTCTGGTGGTGTCGATACAGGTATAATAAGATTGGCATCATTGTACTTTCTAGTTTCTACCAAGTTCAATGAAAGCGTTTTTTAGAAATCTGATGGAACGGCCATGAACGTTTGCTGTATATTGAAGTTTACCTGTGTTTGAAGTTGAATTGACCGAGACAGTAGTAATTTTCAGGTCAAGCTTAAGTATTTCAGTTTCATGTGAAAAGAATGTTCGAAGGATAAATCTCACCTGTATACAGATTCGGGCACAATACAAATGCTGTGAAAAGCGATCGCTGAAGTTGCCGCCAAATCATGAGCCGTTTTTTTTTTTTTTTGAGGGAAAATCTATGAGTCGCTTATGGCTTAGAATAGATGATCAGATATTGTCGCCGTCCTCTGTTTTCTGAAGAAACGGCAACCTCGTGCGTTGCGGTACCGGTACTTGTTTTGGAAAGCACGTTTTGTCGACCCACGCGCTGCTCCTCACCTCACTGACTCACTGGACGTCCGACCACGGCGGAGAAGAGACAGGGAAACCGTTCGCGAAAAGGCAAGAAATCGTCAAATCCACGGCACGCCGCGGAAACGCACCGCCTTGCCTTAACCGGGCAGTGGAAGGCGGGCGGCGGCGCGAAGGAGACGGATGATTCCTTCCTCCTGCTCCTGCCCGGCCGCCACCACGGACGGGTCTCCTTGAGGGCCGGCCTCTTCGGTGGCGACCACATCATCACCGGTAAGGAGAAGGGCGGCGGCCATGGCGACACCGGCGGACGGCGCCATCCCTCCCCTCTCGCCAACCGCCGCCTCCGTCGTCCACCGATGCGCCCGGTTCGTGTCCATCTCTGTGCCCGTGCCACTGCGTGTCTTGGATTCTTCATCGTGAATAAACTTCGGCATTGGATTCGATCGAAACAAATTGCAGGATCGCCGGCGTGCCGGTGGATCAGCTTCTCCGGCGGTTCGACGCGGAGGAGAAGGGCGCCGGGCCGCTGGAGTACGCCAGGAGCGTCGTGGAGTACTGCTCCTACATTGCCCTGCGTGTCGATACCAGGCGCCATGATCATCTCCGTGACAGGGAGTTCCACTCGCTGACGTTCGATATGATGCTCGCCTGGGAGGCGCCTGACGAGGCGACAGACGCCGAGTTTCAGGTGAAATCCATTAGATTTTCCCTCTTGCATACAAACATCGAAACCATGTGGAACCTGACTAAGATTGATGTTTTCCACGATACAGAGAACTGCATTTAGCATTCTCGGCGACAATGCGGATGACGAAGATGGTGGATCCATATTCCATTCAAGCCCAACGCAAATGGCCATTCAGGTTCGTTCAGATACAAGTTTTGGATCAGATGCTTCCTTTTCAGTGCTTGATTGATTTCCCTGCTGTCTGTGGGATCAATGGCTAGGTGGACGGAAGGAGGACAGTTGGACCCGAGGCTTTTGCCAAGATTGCTCCTGCCTGCCCAGTCGTGGCACACCCCATCACCGTCAGGAACCTATTTGATGCGCTCACCAGCACTACAGGAGGCCGGCTGCATTTTCTTATCTACTACAAGTATCTCAAAAACTTGGACCAGTGAGTATAATCTACTGCTATTCATTTTCTCTGTCGCTCAATAGTTTGGTTGTTACATCCTCTGAAATTTTGTTATGAATAAAAGCAAGTAGCTTAATTTCTGCCATGCTGGCATGGTCATCTTACAGTAGCATCTCTATGATGATATAGGGTGCTCAGCTCTGCAATACGTATATCAGGTGGACACAAAGCTCCTGCTCTTCAGCTCTCAGAAGGCGAAGTAATCCTCGACATCTATGGCGCCACAACAACAAAGCCGGTTCTTCAGCACATAGGGACTTCCACATGGCCTGGTTAAGCACCTTCCTTATGGTACTAATTTTGATCAGTGCAAGTGAGTTGTGCTTCTTCAGAAGGTTCTTAATGTGTGCGTGCTGCACATTCTGCAGGGAGGCTCACACTCACGAGCCACGCACTCTACTTTGAGGCTATCGGCGTTGATTTCTCATACGGCGAAGCTGTTGTGTATGACCTGTCAAAGGACCAGAAGCAGCTTGTAAAACGTGAGTCCACTGGGCCATGGGGTGCTCACCTCTTTGACAAAGCCGTCATGTACAAATCTAGCTCCACGTGAGTAATTCATGATTCCTATATATTGAACCAAAGCCTTTCTCTTGCTCTGAAGCAACCTACTGATCTTGACATAACTCTATGCGATTGACATTAAAACTGTTCATTTCAATTTCCAAGAACAATGGCTAACATGTCCTTACTACTACAGAAGTGAACCCGTGTTCTTTGAATTCCCTCAGTTCAAAGGTTGTAGTCGCCGAGACTACTGGTTTGCGGTAATCAAAGAGGTGCTGCACGCACACAAATTCATACGGAAGTACAAGCTTACTAGTTTTCAGAAGGCCGAAGCTCTTTCAGTTGCGACACTTGGGATTTTACGGTACCGGACCGTGAAAGAGGGCTTTCACGTGCTACCGACACATTTTAAGACCACCCTTGCCTTCAACTTGGCAGAGAAACTTCCCAAAGGGGACAAGATACTGGAAGCACTGTACGGCCAGCTGCAGGAGCATTGCTCATCAAGATTCAGAGGAAATGGGGATTTTGCTCAGAGTAGCTCAAGTGAATTGACACTTGCTGATCCCTTCCCGCTTTCGGCATATACAATGGTGAGGATGGGCTTGCTGACACTGGAGGAGGAGGACAATGCCGAGGAAAGGGATTTGACAGTTCGGGATGTGCAGATAAGAAGAACTAGCTCGGTGCAAATGGCTCTAGATCGATCATTAGGTTATTCAGGAAGAGTCGTGGCGGCACGGGAATCGCTTAATCAGGTCAAATTGGAAGATATAGACACTAACGTAGCTGTCTTGAAGGTAACATTATTTATTTGGGAGTATCTCATAACTTAAATCAGGTTCTGAAACTAATTAAAAGAAAGCCACATTTTTATTTCCTTAAAAAAAGCATGCCTTCAAGAAATCAAAGCACAGCATGATTGCATCATGTCATAACTGTTACTTTTGTTAAAGAATAACAGCATAAAAATAACTGCTGGAATGTGAATGAATTCTTGGTAGAGAGGTACATAAGACTATGATATTATTGGGCATGCTTACTACCAATTAACAACTAACGTACAGGAACCACTATTTCACTTGATTGATAATAACATTATAGCATTGCCTAATTCTCTCCTAATAATAACATTATAGATTGCCTAATTCTCTCCTAATGTGCAGGAATTACTGTTTCCCTTGATTGAGCTAGGCAAAGCCCTTCTTGCTTTGGCCGAATGGGAAGATACACTTAAATCATATGTGTTCTTGTTTTGTTTTCTCTACACAATTTATAGGTATTATTCTTATAACAAAGGATGCATTTCTGTCAGTAGCTACACTATTTTTTGTTCAGGATATGGTTACCAAAAGGTTTCTTTTTGCAGTGGTTTGATCTGGTTCATGTTTCCTGGCTTTTTGGTTGCTTGTACTCTGTTCATGCAATGGCACAAATACTATGGGAACGGGCAGTTGATAGAAGCATTCGAGGTCACTACTCCTCCTCGGCGAAGAACTGTTGAGCAGCTTCTAGCTCTGCAAGAAGCCATCTCGCAACTAGAAGCACAGGTGCAGGCTGCAAACATTTTTCTGCTCAAGCTCCGGTCTCTCTTGCTTGCAGCGTTTCCTCAGGTATGTATTGTAACCCATTTTTATAATTGTATGGACCTTGCAACCTTTCCACTCGGATGTGTGAGAACTTTGTTTGGTTTCAGAGCACCAACAAAGTTGCTGCTGTTCTGGTCGTCGCTGCTGCGGCATTCACGTTGGTGCCGTTCAGAAGCATTGTTCTAGTGATTTTGCTGGAAGCGTACACAAGGCAGATGCCGTTGAGGAAGGAGAGCAGCGAGAAACTGGTCAGAAGGTTGAGAGAATGGTGGCTCAGGATTCCGGCAGCTCCTGTACAACTCCAGAGACCGCAAGAGAACAGATGGAGATCGAGGTTGATATCAAGATGAGCAGACCTGGAACGTTGAACTTTCTTTTATTTTTCTACACCTGTCCTATACGAAATGATGATATTATACGAACAGGATGAAAGTTCAGAGAACGGAGGATCTCGGTCTAGACCTAGGTCTTATACGGGCAGGCTGAAATGGATGATGAAGTAGTGTCTGTGATTATTGTAGTATAAACAGATTCTTTTTGCTTCCATGGCCGGTAACCAGTTGGGCAAAGAAATGGATATGGAGAATCATTTGATGCGACAAACTTTGTTATTAATTGCAACTGATAATTAAATTTTTGCCCTTAAAAAATCAGTATCAAGTAATTGAGTTTTTTTCTTTTTGCTAAGACAAGTAGTAATTGATTTTTCAAAGTAGTGAGATGCTAATATCGCAAACCACCGTATTTTATTTTATAGTAGTTGACTAGACGTATTTTAGCACGGCACATATTTAAGATACAACATAGATAGCAACCGTGCTAATATTTGGAATACTTTACAACATTAGAGGAATTCCGGCATACCGTGTCGTGACGGAATTGTGAATTAGGGGAAAGTGAGTTTGGCGGCAACCACCCTTGATCACGTCACGGCTGAAGAAGATGCATGCACACTCCCTCAGAACATTCAACACACGAGAGCAACAACCGGTCAATGGAATCATGCTTGCCTGCAGAGATTAGGCATCTTCCGGGCAATTATGCAAAGCTCTTCTACGGCAGGCGTGAGCTCGGCATGACATGCTCCGAATCGGCGTGCCCGGCCGTCAATGGCAGCTGCTCTGAACCATACGTACATGCTGCAGAGGCTCACCTACTCTATATTCGGTCTCAAGTCTCGTGGCGAGACTCCTTTGATCGACAGGCGATGAAGTGGCGATCTCAATGTCGCAACAATTCAAATTCAACACGGGAAACTGGATCATGATCTCACGTGCAGAGACACACGGACGCAACGCGTACGGGTTATTCATCGGCAGGCGATGCGTGTCGAATCGCGGCACGGCAGCAACGTGGGCACAGATGAAGTATTTTACCGTCCTTGAATAATAAGCACCATTAGCGCGTAGTTCACCGGCACATGTGGTCAAAAACTTATATCCCGGAAACATCAATTAGAAAGTGACACGAGCATCACATGAGAACCGCAAAAAAGGGCATAACAAGTCAATGAACACGCCGCCGCGGGGCATGGTCGTGGCTAACCAAGTCAAGATAGCAGCCCCATTAATCAACTCGTCTAGAAGCCAAGACAAAGCAACCAACGCAGACACATATAAACCTGACTGACCGAGTACTCAGACCATAACTTGTCCTCCAGCCAACCAAACGCAAGTCGTCTTGCCTTGCCGCTGTGTTGTTACAAGTTCTAGGCGCGCGCCGGCCATCCAGGAAACTTAATTTCGTTCGTGCAGGCAACTCTGAGCCATAGGTGCATGATGAGGAGCGGAAGCACGAATGACTACCACAAGATCCATCCTGTTGCCGGAGGCTCGCCGCCACCGCCGGACCATTCCACCAACAACAAGAAACCCAGCCTCGACGACCAACAGCTTCCGATCACCGCCCCGCCGCCGCCGTACGCTCCTCCGGCGGCGCCGCATCGCATTCGTAATAAGCGTCGCGGGCGGTGCTTCCGCTGCGTGTGCTGGACGACGCTGATCATCCTCGCCCTCGTCGTCGCTCTGGGCGCGACGGCGGGGATCCTGTACCTGGTGTTCCGGCCAAAAATCCCCAACTTCAACGTGGACCGGCTGACGGTGACGCGGTTCGACGTGAACACGACGTCGATGACGGCGCACGGCGCGTTCGACGTGGACGTGACGGCGACGAACCCGAACCGGCGCATCGGCGTCTACTACGACGGCGGCGAGGTCACGGCGTCGTTCAACGGCACGGAGCTCTGCCGGGGCCCGTTCCCGGCGCTGTACCAGGGCCACCGGAGCACCGTGAACCCGCGGGTGACGCTCACGGGGGAGACGAGGCTCGACAGCGACGTCGTGGCGCAGCTCGCGAGGCAGCAGCAGGCCGGGTTCATCCCGCTGCAAGTGCGCGCACGCGTCCCCATCCGGATCAAGTTCGGCGCGCTCAAGCTGTGGAAGATGACCGGGAAGGCGTACTGTGATCTGGTGGCGGATAGGCTCCAGGCAGGCACTAGGCTGCGCATCAGGTCAAACAACTGCAGCTTCAAGCTCAAAGTCTTTTGAATGTTTTTCGTCTCTTGCTGCTTTTCAGCATGAGAACTTCGTTGATCCCCACCCATTTCTGTGAATCCATCAGCTGCCTGCTGTGTACAGTTTAGGAGGCGACCTTTGATCCCCTTTTCTTTCTGTGAATTCATCATTAGTTGAGTTCAGCGAGCGGCGGTAGAGCCACCAGGCGATTGTACTGTTGTATAATGCATTTTTTCCGGCATACGTATTCGTTAGTTTTAGTTAGTGCAATAAGCTCCTATATACGTGCAACTGAGTTTTTCGGTTGCTTTGCATTGATTTACATATATACATATATAAATAAAAAGCGTGATTGTTCTATTCAATTTGTTTTTTATTTAATCCAGTTAGCCCGCCCGGTGCCTTGCTACAAGTAAATGCAACGACGAAAAAAAAAATCAGAAAAAAGAAAGAAAGAAACCTCCACCAAAAGAAGAAATCACACGTACGTATTAATGGACAAAGAAGTGGGTTAACTAAAACTTTGATGCACATTCACAAATTGCAACAGGGGTTGTTAATTAATTAGCCCGTCCGGTGCGTGATTTACAGTATCTTCCTGCACGGTGGCAACGGCTTGCCACACAGGCACAGGTTATGCGCGTACGCGGCGGCCGGGAACAAGTTGAACGGCCTGGCCTGCGGTATCTGCCCGCACAGCTTATTCCTCCTAAAACTCCCGTGCCGGATGCTCCCCATCCTCGTGAAGTTCTCAGGTATCCTCCCGACGATCTCGTTGCTCGACAGATCGAGCCACTGCAACCGCGCCAAGCCGGCCATGGACGCAGGGATGACACCCCGAACTCTGTTCCTGGACACGTCCAGCCTCTCTAGGTCTTGGAGCTTCGACACCGTGCTCGGTATCTGCCCGCCAATGGCGTTGCTCGAGACGTCGAGCCACTTGAGCCCGCCGCCGGCGAACTCAGGCAGCGCGCCGGCGACCCTGTTCCCCGACAGGTCCAGGTGCTCCAGTTTCTGCGGAAGAAGAACGATCAATAAGTTCTTCTTGTTTTGGGGGACAGTTGTGGCGCGCACGGGTATGGATAAGGATAAGCTTCTGAGGAAATCGTCGATGCCGCCTGTGAGACGGTTGTGGGAAAGGTCCATGGACACCAAGGACGACAAGCCGACGGCAGGCAGTGGGCCCGAGAGCAGGTTTCTTGACAGGTTCAGGTTCCACAGCTTCTGCAACCCGAGCAGTGACGGGATGGAGCCGACGAGCTTGTTGTCAGCGATGGCCAGTGAGCTCAGAGACCGGAGGCTGCCCAGTTTCGATGGGATCTGGCCGGTGAGCTTGTTATGGCTCAGCGAGAGGTCCGTCAGGCTGCGCAAGGTACAGAGCGACGCCGGTATGTCACCTGAAAAGCTGTTGTTGCTGAGGTCCAGCAACGCCAGGTTCTTGAACTGGCCGATGAACCCGGGAATGGGACCGGACAGGAAATTGTTGCTCATGTCGATGTACGCCAGTTTGGAGAGATTCTTGTAGCTCTGCGGCACCGCGCCGGCGAGTCGGTTCCGTGCGACGTTGATCTGTTGCAGGCCGGAGACGGCGCCGAGCTCCGGCGGGAGATGCCCCTCCAGCCTGTTGCCGGCGAGGGACAGGAACTGGAGTGACCTGAGCTTGGCGAGGCTCCCGGGTATGGGGCCCACGAGCAGGTTGTCCTCGAGGTAGAGCTGCTTGAGCCGCGTCAGCCGCGACAGCGCCGCCGCCGGGATGGCACCGCCGATTTTCCCCATGTCGCGGATCACCAATGTCTCCATGAACTCGAGGTTGCCGAGGGACTGGGAAATGGTGCCCGCCATGTAGTGGCGCTCCTTGGGCGGTGGCGCCTCCAGCTGCAGTGCCACGACCCGACCCGTGGCGGCGTCGCAGGACACGCCGTCCCACGCGCCGCAGCAGTCGGCGCCGGACCACGTGGCAAGTATGCCCGTCGTGTCCGTGGCGATGCCGGACTTGAAGCCCAGCAGCGCCGCGCGGTCGGTCGGCGAGCACGGCGACGACGGCCTGCCGTCGTCGTCGTGTCCTGCATTTGCTTGGCAAGACAGCAGGACGACGAGGGGAAGAAGGGTCACGAGCCTTGTTGAAGCAGAAAGCTGCTTCATTGCTCAGCAGCGCTCAAGTACTCTTCGACGATCTGATGCTTTATCTGGCAGTGTGCTCCGTTATCACTGGTGAAATCAGACGATCGATGTGCGCATGTGCAGAAGGAAGAGCATGGTGATGTGTGCTTCTGTTCAGGGTTAACAAACGTAGGGGGCACGAGTTTATGATGCAAAGGCGAGTGCGATCTGTCAAATATTTATAGCGCGACGCGTTACGGGGAGGAGCCTCGCGTGCATTCACTCTACTCATACGTTGCGGCCTCTCCGGAGGCGCCTCGTACGTAACTGCACACATGAATTTTGGAGCGTTTTGCTTGGGCTTTCGAATTCACCAAAGTTTCAGGCGCCGGGCGAGAGGAGATGCAATGAGCTCGACTCGACGGAAATTGTGTTTCCGTTGGTTACGCGCCGATCGATAGGGGAACGGAAAAGCAAGGGATGCGTGACATACGCGACGAGCAAAAGGCTCTTGATGGTGCCCACAAAGAGGACGCAATTGATGAGCAGTCGGTTAGCTGTTGCTGCTTGCTTCATTTGCTTCACTGGTGGTGCACATCAGTGACGAACAAGTCTCCGGTTTCATAGGGTTACACTACACTGGGTTATGGGACTTGGTAGTTATCACGTTTCAGGATTACGTAGGTTACGGATGGTGCTATACGATTCAACCCCGAAACCGCCAAACATAACAGAGATTGGAACGGTTTCATATTCTTAGTCTCCCTATCTGATCAAGCACGCTTAACTAGATGCTCACTCATGCTTGTCAATAGCTGCTTCATTATTTGAATTTTGACAAATGAGAAATTCTTTTTTTTTTGTTATCTTTTATGTAAACGTAAGTAAGTATGTGAGTATATAAGTTAATGTGATAATCAAATCTCTAAATATTAATTCTTCATACAATAATCATATTCTATCAACTGGTAATGTTATGAAAATGTCTAGTATCCAGCTAGGTTCATTCTTATTTTATTTGAAGAAAAATAATATCAAAGAAGAATTTATGACATGACGTAATAAATAAATTATGGGAGCTCAGTTTCATAACAAGCAAGAGACAAAAGTAGAGGCAAGAAATGTCTATCACATTATAATTAGTTTAGTTTCTCTGAGTGTTAGCATTAGATAACTGGTCAGATTATTATTTTAATATTTCTTCTAGAACGTGAGTCATTAGCTAGCACTTGTTTTATTTTGATTTGAGTCGGACATGGTCTGTTGGTCTAGTCATGTCAATTTAGTTCGAGTCTGAGTCCAATATGGCCTCCATGCTGAGTCCAAGTCTGGTTCGACAATATGAGTTAGGTCTGTATGCCTTTTATCTAGGTGTGGCCCTCGTATTAGGTTTTAGTTTCTATTTATATGATTACTCTCTGTTGCGCCATCGCTCCAGAGCCTTGGGTCAACCCTCTCCATCTCGTGAAGAGATTTATCGTAATTTCTAATCCTAGATTGTGAAGGGCATGAACAAATTGATGATCCGATTATTTTAAATTGATATTGAAACTATGTTTTTTTTTCTCTTGATTATGATCTGCTAGAGATAGTTCGATGCTTACAAATAAATAGTACATTTAAATGCCATTGAAAACTCATACCAATTAGTTGGACTAGTTTTAATTTATTCAGTTTATTTGTTAGGAAATAAATTTTAATCATGAGGCACATGCCCCCCATCCCAAATGACTTAAATAGTTTGTCAATAATTTAACCGTGATGTAGTTATCCAAATCTAACAATACTTGTTTATTACCAAATGAATGTAGGAGGCTAACTTAATTTTGTTGGGCTAGATTATGAGTATGTCACGTCTCTTGATGTGAGGTGAACATAGGCCTACTCGTAATTTAGTTCAGCCCAATGTGATCCTTTAATTTGCTCACCGATGCTATAAATCAATGATGAACATGTTTGCAATTTTATAGCCTTTACAATTCCAGCTATATTACTCTTGAATATACACATAGTAATTATCATATTTGAGAATTGAGATTTTAATAATATATCATATAAGGTACAACCAGTTCTATGCATGCAACCCCAAAACCACCAAACATAATAAGATCAACAACATATTTATAGTCTCTCCTTCTCTAATCAAGCATGTCTTGATGTTCAATCACGCTTTTCAATCATATCGTTTGACAAGAGAGAAGTTTTTTTTTTGCTCTTTACAACGGTAGAGAGAAATGTCTTTTCCTGAAAATTCAACTAAGGGCACAATCTAAGTCTGCAAGGATATAATTTGAGAAGTTTTACTATCCAAAATATAAACAAGTAGTTTTAGGGTAATTTAGTAATTGCACTTTTAATAATAAATTTATATTTATTTTTATGATAGAATATTAAGTCTACCAAATTATTAAAACATTAGTTTATCTTTAAAAATATAAAACATTAGTTATTAATCAAATTATTAATGTAACTTTATTTATAACAATAAAAACTAATTACTATAAATCTACAAGTCTTATTTTTTCTGATATTGCCCTCAAATTGAGAAACTACTAGCCAATAGTTATAGTTTTAGATTTTAAAATCTATATCATTAGATCAAATTACTTGTCTGTATTTTGGATAGTAAAACTTCTGGTTAAGATTTAGATCGGCATCATGGGCTGTGGCCTCTTCACATTTTACTCGTCCTAGTACGCCTAAAGGCTGACTCCTAAGATGGGCTAACCAACTGCAGCCCATCAATCCTCTCACCCATTCCGCACCCAATTTTTTTTCCGGCAAGCACGGTGATCCGGTGAAGGTTCGCTAGCGTGGAAATTGCGTGCGCGGCAAAGGGGAAGGATCGATTGCTTGGATTTTGATCGTGCACCAATTCAAAATCTGATCGGCCGCTATGTAACATATGACGATCGACCACACCCCATCTGCAATGCATGCTACGGCAGCAGTGCACCTCCCTACGAAAAAGCTAGTTTTCGCCAAGTGAGGCACAAGTGTCAAGCCGGCTGGAGAGGGTGCTCACATGTTGTACGATCAAAGGGCGCAATCAGATTCGGGTGCATCTAATAATTTTAGGTATCGGATCTTTCACGCATTCTCTTTTCGTAATAACATATTAATTTGTCGTTGATTTAGGATTGGCTCACCGCCTAATAGCTCCAAAAGTGCTGTATGGGTGTGTCTCCCACCATGCACAAACTTAAACATCTTCCTCCCGCGCCATTAGTTAGTTCCTTCGACTCTCTTTATTTTCACAAGCAGTGGTGCGTGCCGTTGGTGACTACCCACTATGACGCCTGAATTAGTTCATTGTCGCGTGCGTGGCCCTCTATTATTTCGGCACTCTGGGACTACTGTATCCCTTGTAAGCATCTCTTCTCTTTTCATTTCTTTAAGATATCCTTCCTCCTCCTAACCACATTTTGTCGCAATCGTTTGTTTTTCTTAAAGCTTGTTAGTTTTTGTTAATTAACTTGCTGTAGGTTCGTATGTTATTATCCGCACTCTAATGTATTGATAACGGATGCTAATTATTTTATATACTTGTCAGTTCAAGCGTAGTACAAGTAGTAGATAGTTCTGGAAATATGAACAAATACAATTCCTTAAAAAGGGGGGAAATGAATGATACTTGCAAAACCAATGCCAGGTTCATGGTTTCATACCGTACGTATAGTCACTACTCACTCGACCATTCATGAAGAGACTAAAGGTAACAGCTGGTCTTACTACAGATTATACGAAGAAGTGAACCGTCATTTTCGGTCGTACATGTTAGCAAAATGAGTTACTTTTGAGTAGTAGTATATCTTTTTAGGCTTTTTGGTGCGTGGACACGCACGCCTGTGATTGCAGTATGGATAAAGTATGGCAACGCCAGTGACAGGAGCAAATCATACGCTAATCTTTCAACAATGAACAGCCAACCTTGCGTTCAACACTACAACTAACTCGAGCTGCCAATTTTTGTTGTTCAGTGGCTTGGTGGCTGTTGCGCACGCCATTTGGAATTGGGTACAAAAAAAAAAAGGGGGGGGGGGGGGGGGGGGGGGGGGATGGAAAAGGATTTTGAAAGGGGACAGCCGACTCAGATGTCATGTTTCACCCAATGACATGTGTTTGCATATCCATTAGTATAACCGAAAGAACCTTAGCTTTCTAACTCACCCCACTGATGAGTGATGAGACACACAGCATGATTAGTTTGTAAAAGATGGCAATTATGGTAAACTTTCTTCATGCAATCAGTATGCTGGTTACATATGAGCTGCATTGTATGCGACCGTTTTGCTCCTGTATGGTAGCCTTCTCTGTTCTACAAGGTGCATATAGAAATGAAGAGAAATGATTTAGGCTGTTGTATTGGGCTTGTGGCGAACTTTTCTGTTCATATCGATACATGCAGGTTAAAGCTTCAGTAGCAAACAAAAATTCTTCAGTCTTTACACGTAGAGAGATCCAGTGATCAACATACTAACCAAAGTGAAGAGTGATCTCTGTTTTTTTTTAAAAAAAAAAAATAAGGCAGGAGCACTGATATCTGGTTTTGCAGTGAGCTTTATGTAGGCCCTGGAGTACTTGTGACAGAGGACTAGTGGTACATTTGAAAGCTACTACACATGTGGTACATCATGGCGTGGGCAAGATCATGAAGGTTTCTTTAACGTGCTCAAATATCTCTTTGGGTCTAGGTTCAATTCACTTTGGAGAGCTAAAATTCGAGGGGCACCTGCCCCACATGTGTGAATCACGAAGCAAACCAACGCTGAATAGGCCAATGCCTTTCCGGGCAGGTGCCTTCGGCATTGCATTTCCCTTTTGTTCTGCATAAACTGGGAGTCAGAGAAATCACTCCCTTATATATGTAGTATACTTGTGATCATCATTTCTTGAGTACACAACAAGTATGAAATTTGGGCTGAGTAAACGATGAACCACAAGACGAATCTTGGAGCAAAAAGGGGCAGAAAAGAGAGAAGCATCATTGCTTCAGTACGCAACACGTATCAAATTTGGGCTGAGTCCACGGAGAAGTTATTGAGGAATGAAAAGTACAAGAAGATCAAATCTTCTAGCAAACTTAAAGGGTCTTTTTACTCGGGGAGAAAAGTGAGAAGCAGGAGAAGACCTTAAAAGACTAAAAAAAAAACCAAAAACAGACGAAACTGAATCATGCTGTGCTTCGCTATCGAAGTGAGTGTGATCCAACTCACAGTGCGCACATAGGGATGTGTCGTGTGTGCTTTGCGTTCAGACGTTTCTCACTGATGGTCACTGGCGCACTTGCATAGGGGCTGTGGTGGTCAACTATTCCTTGAGCCCTTTGTTGTTGGCAGCACAAATATAAATCCACGCATCCCCTCAGCTCTTCTCCTCACGTTTCCTCACTAGGCAGTTGCAAAACAGTTGGAGAGTTCATTTGAAGTAGCACTCAGCAGGGCCAGGGTGAGAAAGCAGAGTGCGCCATCAAACCTCTAGTGATGAGCAGCAGAACCATGCAGCAGCTTCTCGTCGGCTTTGTGTGCACGTTGATGCTCCTGATCCCCCACGCTTCCCCCGTGCGCTTCCACTACATTAACAACCCTCCTTCTCACAACTTCACCGCGACAATCTTTGGTCATCACGGCAGCCGCAACCCTTCGCTGGCCTTGCTCCACCGCGACGCGGTCACCGGCGCCAAGCACCACCCGTCGCGGCGGCACGCCGTGCTCGACCTCGTGGCCCGCGACAAAGCGCGCGCCGAGTACCTCGCGCGGCGGCTGTCCCTCCCTGTCCCTGAAGAAGAAGATCTAGAAGACCTGATGGGCTCCTCCGAGGTGGTGTCCGGTCTGAACGACGGCAGCGGCGAGTACTTGGTGCGCGTGGGGGTGGGGTCGCCGCCGACGGAGCAGTACCTCGTGATCGACTCCGGCAGCGATGTGATCTGGGTGCAGTGCCGCCCCTGCGAGCAGTGCTACGCGCAGCCCGACCCTGTGTTCGACCCTTCCGCCTCCTCCTCCTTCTCCGCCGTCTCCTGCGACTCCACCATCTGCCGGACGCTGCAGCCCGCCGGCGAGTGCGGCGACGCCGGCAGCTGCCGCTACCAGGTCTCCTACGGCGACGGGTCGTACACCGGCGGCGTGCTCGCGCTGGAGACGCTCACGTTCGGCGGCGGCGGCGCGGCCGTGCGGGGCGTCGCCATCGGCTGCGGCCACCGCAACCACGGCCTCTTCGTCGGCGCCGCCGGCCTGCTGGGCCTTGGATGGGGGCCCATGTCGATCGTGGGCCAGCTCGGCGGGGCCGCCGGCGGCGCATTCAGCTACTGCCTCGCCACCCGCGACCCAGGAAGCAGCAGCTCCAACGCGGGGTCGCTCGTCCTGGGCCGGGCCGAGGCCGTGCCGGAGGGCGCCGTGTGGGTCCCGCTGGTGCGCAACCCACAGGCCCCCAGCTTCTACTACGTGGGCCTCGCGGGCATCGGCGTCGGCGACCAGCGCCTGCCGCTGCAGGAGGGGCTGTTCAGGCTCACCGACGACGGCGCCGGCGGCGTCGTCATGGACACCGGCACGGCCGTCACGCGGCTGCCGCCGGACGCGTACGCCGCGCTGCGCGACGCGTTCGCCAGCGCTGTGGCGGGGCTCCCGCGGGCCCCGCCCGTCTCGCTCTTCGACACGTGCTACGACCTCAGCGCGTACACCAGCGTGCGCGTGCCCACCGTCTCCTTCTACTTCGACGAGGGCGCCGCGCTCACGCTGCCGGCAAGGAACCTGCTCGTCGAGGTGGACGGCGGAGTCTACTGCCTCGCGTTCGCGCCGTCGGCGTCGGGGATGTCCATCCTGGGGAACATTCAGCAGCAAGGGATACAGATCACTGTCGACTCTGCAAACGGATTCGTTGGCTTCGGACCAAACACGTGCTGATTGGAGTATGTATTAAGCCACATGCTACTGATCTAAATTAAATACGACCGCTTCTTTATACATACTAGTACAAAGTTGCTGTACTATACTAGTACTAAATTAGTATAAGTGGCTTACATCATGTGCTTGCTGTGAGTGTAGTCGTCATACCTCATACGGACTGTATTATGTAGTAGTGTATATATGTACCTGTCCTGGGTGCCACGAAAATGTGGTACGAAGATTTTCTCCAAGTACTAGTCAGTCTACAATTGATCTGCTCAGCCCTCAGACGGTAACAGTAGTTGGCAGGTGCAAGCATGAACAGCATAATGCCGTTGATATCTAAATTTTAGTGCTGTCATGAGCCCTTAGGATGGCCCTGTGATGAGCCCTAATTCACTCAGATACCCAAGGCAATGCAGAGTATGCACGGGAAAGTATGCACAAATGCCAATGTTTGCAGAATGCTTATCTGCAAGACAACAAGCTACTGTAGCTTGCGAGGAATGATGCCGCACTTCCAGCTTCCCCACTTGTACTTGGCCTGCGGAGACGTGGGAACAAAGCAAACAACACTCCCCAGAATCCACCGAGAGAGGCGGCGATGGTGGCGAGAGGCGCCTTTGTCCATGTATTGTATCGGTGCTCTATGCGGCATGGCTCGCGAGACTTAAACATCAAAATCGAACTGCGGAGCGATCCGTGCAGCGCCGGAGACGCACGACCTTGTCGGTCGAAGCTTCGCGTGCGGGGTGCAGCAAGATAGCGGAAGCGGAATGGCGGGCGGTGGCCGCCGTTTGGGACGGTCGGTATTTGATTCCCTCGGGTTAGGTCTAACGTTGAATCCAGAACCAACGGTTGGATCCGAGCAAAAGATGGCGCGATAATGAGTGGCATGTGGGCCGAGTACAGACCAAACTAGCCCAGCCCACTGAGTTCCGAGGCCGGCAAGACGAACAAAACCGGTCCCTTACTACAAATAGATAGAGTATCACCAGAGCGCGCAGCCCGCCCGCCCGCCCGCTCCGCAACCACGTCGAGTCCTCATTCGTCGGTACTTTTTCTTTTTTGGATAATAAAAGGATTGATCGAGAGGCTAGTTTTTAATATATATTTTTTAAAAAAGCTGAATATGAGAGGCTAGTTTAAGTAACACGTACATTGTGAACAATCAGTGCCGCGGTAGTTGCACATTTGCACTGCAGTCGTAGATCACGTTTTGGCGGTTGTCTGAAATTATATCTCAAAAAAAAAAATGTGCATGTTGTCGGGTGCAACGACGCCGTGTGCGTGTCCTGGAGCTAGCTAGGAGCAGGTTAGCATATATCTCGCCCATGTCACTTGCACATTGCAGTCGATGCTTCTCTACAAGAGCCGACGAGAGGCGTGTGTTGCATGCGCAGCAAGGCTGTCGCCTGTCAATCATTGCGGCGACCGTACATTGACATGTGGCATGCTTTTTCTTGTCGCCAGGATCCGACAAGAGGCGGCTGTCTACAGTGGCGTGGCGATCGACTGGAGAGGCTGCCGGCTGAGACATGCATGTCGTGCTCTACGCGGCGAGGCACGCACAGCTCGATCTACTTGAACATCGATCTCACAGAACGCCCTCGCCACCGAAGTGATGATCTTTGGCGAGCCGAGAGGAAGAGGCCCTGGTCAGTATTTGGTGCCCCGACCACCCCCGTGTCGGGACGTACAGCCGTCCAATCGAGGCCTGGTATTGAGCGTCGCGTGGGCCATATGTTCTAGAGACGACACATCGTCATTCTTAAGTCCTCAAGCCAAACACTGTCGCCAAAGAGATGACCCTTCGCGTGCGGGGGACGGGACCCCGCGGTCGGTGCTTGATTTCCCGACCAGCTAATCACCCCTCGGGTCAGGAGAACCGTACAATCGACAACCAACGGCTAGATCCAACCGGACGATATTGAGCGCTGCGTACGGACCAAACTTGCCCAGCCCACTGATTTCTTAGTAGGCCTGAGCCTGACGAATGAATCGAGTCGACGAGAAATAACGCCGCGCCAGCCCGCCCGCCAGGCGACCTTTTTCATGGTTACTCGTAACGACACGTCGTTCGTCATCATCCACCTCCTTGGCCAGTACTCTATTATATTCCCCGCCTTCGCAGACGACCTCAACGTCACAGCAGCAGCAGATGCAGGACGAGAGACGGTGTTCCACTTCCACGCGATCATCACGCCATACATGTTCTGGTCTTCTGGAGAGACGTAACGCAGCATTCATCCTTGAGCCGAGCACTGATCGCCGGCGAGCTGCAATAATGGCGACACTGGTACGGTACGTGCGCTAGACGGGATACTCTCTCTCTCTCTCTTCTCAGAAACCCCAACAATGCCGTACGTGCCCCCCACATCCTCCGACCTCCAGTGCGCGCGCGGCTCCACACTTATCATAATGGCTAAAAGTAAGAACAAGTACAGTTCATAGCAAGTGAAGGTAAAGTTGTATCCTTCCAGGTTGAAGAGAATATTTTATCTCAACTTGCCAATAACTATTCGGAAATGCTGTTCTTCAATCGACTGAAAACAGCACTTTGTTTCAGTCGATGGGTAAAAGAGCTGTTTCTTTTGTTATTTATTGTTTTTTGTTTCTTTTGTTATTTATTTATTTGTAGGATTATTTGTATTAATTAGTATTATGTATAGACTATGAAAAAGTTTTATCTTTTCATATCCATTAGATTTAAATCTAAGGGTCAAAAACGTTAATTGAAAGAGACCCCTATTTTTAATCAACTGAAAATTAAACACTCACATAACTATTTTATGCCTCCCATTTCATCCTGAACCAATTTTCTCGTCTCATCCTGCCACTCAACTACTGAGAGAACGAGGCTCAAAATTACCAATCTACAGTTTTTATACAAAAGATGAAGAGGCACAACCCATTACTAATGTAATGAGCTTGACGGATCTTCATCCTAAAATTCTATGCTCATTGAACTCAAATGCAGAATTTGCATATACAGATTCTTCTCCAATGAAAGGAGTAAAAGACCAAAGGAAAATTAATAATTAGTGCCTTCGTGGTGCTGTGTTTACTGATACAAATGAGAAGACCAAAGGAAAATTAATAATTAGTGCCTTCGTGGTGCTGTGTTTACTGATACAAATGAGAAGTTTGTCATCAATGACCAATGAATACAATTTCTGGTTGTAGAAAGAGACCCTCTAGCAACCACTGGCATCTTCCCTATAAATGGTTGGGGGATCAAACTACAGGGCACCAGCTCATCGCATGACACAGTCTTTCACCAATCTCTGTCCTCCTGTGCTGTTGTAGGAAATAAAAAGAAGTGTAAGAAATGAAGCTAAGAACTGTGCTAACCTTGTTTCATAAAATAACTGAAACTAGTGCCAGGAAACATGATAGATAGAACTCAAGATGCAATGCTACAAAAATGTGATGGAAAGTTGACAAAAAATTCAAATCCTTCATTCTACACGACAGCTTGCAAATAGCAGAATGACGCATCCAGTACGCAAAACTCTTTCAGACAATAAAGGTTAACATGTTCAATACAACGGCTGGGAAGGCTTGACTGATTAACCACCATTATATGTGCGGTGAATCTTCCTATAAATTTCAATAAAAACAAATGCTTCATGGACAACATATGTGTGTGTGGCACAAAAACACAGAATATGCCACTGTTCATCCTTGCGTTTCTAAATTACCTATAACAGACAAATTCAAACA
Source organism: Eleusine coracana subsp. coracana (assembly GCA_032690845.1). Lineage (NCBI taxonomy): Eukaryota > Viridiplantae > Streptophyta > Magnoliopsida > Poales > Poaceae > Eleusine > Eleusine coracana. The sequence goes on from CM064424.1 coordinate 814,407, forward strand.
TAGTTGTAGAAGTATGCAAGATTATAACAGATGTTATGAGCAAAAACATTGCTTTGGGCAACACAGGAATAGATCTGCACAAAGTTGTAGAAGTATGGAAGATCGAAGGGCTTACGAGCACTCTAAGTTAATATTCAGAAAGCGAGGGTTCTCCTCACTCTGGGTGATTCTTATAGAGCCTTCAATAACTTGATCCTGCTTCACCTCTGCAGGATCAGGGAAGTACAAAATAGTCTGCAGAAGACAAACCAAGATCATATTGTTCAAATTTCAGAACGAGCATATAGTGACTGAAAACCTGTGTCTTTCTGTGAAGGATAAGATCAGCATGGTCATCACCACAAATACCTGTTGCCAATGGGTTGGCTCATCCTCAGGGGCTGTGGATAGTAGAACCGCGTCATCTGATCCTCGTCGCCTTTTCTTCTGAATAATATCAAGTGGATTCAAATTGGAAGGAAAGTTGTGAGAAGACTCTGCAGGTCCATTGAATTCCACCTCGAACCATAAACCAAAGCCGTGAACAGGAGCTTCACATAGGCAAAAAGAAATGTTTCAGATTTTTTTTAACAAAGATAGCTGAGAAATAGAGTATGTACTGATTTCACAATTTGAGTAAGTAACAGAAAAGGTTTGTGAGGACTTTGGAATGAACTCTAAAATAAAAAATAGTTGATGGTAATAAAAGATCAATGGTACCCATTTGACTTTCTGTATGAACTCAATACAGTTCTTTATTTATGTCAAACAATTAGCTGCCATAATTATAGATTTATTATTTTGTATTCACGTCCACAGGCTTGTAAGAATGTCACATCAATTAATCTGTAAGTACCAGGTTTGTTGCTGTCACCTAAATTGACATTTATAAACGTTCTACGAAGGGGCACAAAAGATATTATTGAAGCATTGACATGGGAATTAATCTATTCAGCCTTAAACTCAAGTAACTTATAGGAGCATATAATTTTCCATGAGGAAATATACTGCCAGAGAGCAAACAAAAAATGTTGTAGTTAGCTCAGCAGATGCAAAATGTCATTGGCAAAATACTAAAATGGACGAAACAAAGAGTTAGAAAACATGGAAAATATACTTATTGGTAACAATCAATCTGCACTCAATGCCAATGTGAAGGAAAGTAATGGCTCTACATGGTACATGAATCTGTGATATTAACTTGTATTCTTTGCACACAAGAAACATTTGGACACTGTAGTCCCCAAAACAGAAGAATAAGACAACATAAGCATCAAACACGTCAAAGAGATGAAGGTCTTTAACCAGGACAAAGATCACATCTTGTACGAAGTTATAACAATCCTCAACTCTTTTATGGCTTTTGTCCAATTCAATGGAAATTAAATAGCAAATTCAGCACACATGAAGAACTCACACATCACTCACCTAACATCATTGACGAAACTTTAAATTTTGCTGTGATAGATTTGAATTCTTCAGTTGCAAAAGTGTAACAATTGATGTGCTTGATCTGTTCACAACGTGCATCCGAGGACACCAAAATGTAAATAGAGAATTCAATCACAATGAGCCTCAAGCAGGTAATTATGATAATGTACTAGGCAATCGTGTGATTCACAAAAGCTTGTCTAAGACTCACCACAGATGGCCAACTTATGACATTCTCTCCACCAATTGTTTCAATAGAGGGCTCCTCAGATGTAAACTTTTTGGCAAGTGGAACAAGAGCAGACACTGCATCAACAAAGCTTGACATCAATCTAAAACGCCCAGAAGCCAACATCCAAGATTTGATAAGAACTAGAACTTACTGTTTATGCCATAAACATCGTTCCAGAAATCAACGCTGCCCTCATAACGTTCAGGATTTGTAATGGGAGCCAAGAAGAGCTGTTAAAAGGTCAATAAGTATTCAACTCTGGTAATGATATATCTCAAGGTCATTGGTGTTTCATCATGAAAGATGGTAAGTCAAAGCTAAGTTTGTGCAGGATATAGTACCTCTGGTATCCTATTATAGCCCATTTAAATCAGAGATTTTTCTTTTCCTTATTTAAACTAAAACCTAATGAAATGAACTAACCAAAATAGCAAACAGGCAAGGTACATTCTGCAATAGTATTTCTGTGCACATTTGTTTGCAATAGTAATGAAATTGAACCTCATATGTTAATTATACCGTGGCATGAGAAGGAAGAATAAGACCCCCAGGTTTAAGCCATTTATCTCTTGCAAATAGGACGCTTGGCAGCATACTCTACAAAGAAAATCATAAAGATATTTAGAACTAGCAAAAATGAGAAAACATCAAGTGCAATGCAAATAATTCAGGTCACAAGAACTACATTGCGAAAGGCACCTCGTACAGAAGCATATAACCCATCCACTCTGATATTATAACATCAACTTTTTCCTCAATATCGACATCCTGCAATACCAATTCCACAGTGATTAAAAAAATAATGTAGATAAAAATGCAAAGAATGTACAGAGTAAAAAATGAAAATGCATTCAAATAATGAAGCAGATATTATGAACAATATACAAAAGCAAATACTATGCCCTGATCATGCCGACATTGTCCTCACTCTAATAAACCAAAGAGCTGTAGAAGAAGGAGCATGTAGATAACTTTTTAAAGAACAGATAATGATATCAAGTTGCTAACATATAATGACCAGAAGAATGTAACAAGGAATAACTAAGAACCATGAACCCAAAATCTCACCTCAACACGTCCATGAATGACCACAATCTGATCACTTAGATTGTTTGCCTTTACAATTTCACGAGCCTGCAGGAAAAAAAAAAGTGTTATAGAACAACCTGTCTACAGTTGGGGCTTTTTGGACATAATACAACTAAATGCCAAGCAGTTACATCCTTCAGATGTAACTATGATGCAGAAAATTATTTGCTGTGCATCAAAACCATAAACACATCTTATTTGCAGAAAACAAACTACGGAAGGTGGCATTTGGTATATGAGATGATCAATATGCTTTTGCCCTGTTTTAGCATATTCCTACTTGTGTCTGATGTTACAAACGAGTAAATCAAAAACATGCACAGATGGGAAGAACCGTTTAAAGTAAACCATAACATGAAAACTAAAGTCTCCTAGTCAAATTTAACTACAACCTACTGCCCATTGGATAATCTTCAATCAGGGGAACATGTTGCATTGAGTATGTTATTTTTCAGACATGTAATTGCTGTCTGAAACTAGGTTCATGTATTGTATAGCTAAACCTAATTGGACTTCTCAATTGGAAATGGTATAGATATAAATGTAGTCATGTCACAGAGAAACACCACGTATAAGAAAACAAAGCATAGAGGTCAGTACTAGAACATGTATTCGGAAGTAAGATGTTACCTGGATTGCGATTTCGCTAGCGTCTACAGCGTACACCTGAGAGAGCATCAAAATATCGGGGAAAAATCATTTATCAGAAGACAGAACAAATAGATTGTTAAAACAGTCATTACCACATGTAACTCTAATCAAACTCATGTATGACCTGTAACTGTCACTATCTAAGTGTCAGTTTTTAGTTGTCTTGGCTTCCTGTAACTATCTCAAATCGAATAGAATAAATAACCGATAGATTCACACTGGATATTACTTTTTCCAATATCACCGACAAAATCAAGTTTTACAACCGCACCTTCCAACATTTGTTGCTTTTGCAAGGACAAGGACAGATATTACATTTAGGTTGCTAACTGGCACACGTATCCGTGAAATAGCAAAAATGCATTTGGATTCCGGCACAAGGTATACTGATATGCATTATAAAAGAATTCAACAACCAAAGCAGCAGTGGGTCTGCATGAAATTAGTTTCACGCCGTCTGAAGGATAAGGAGCATCACTAATAAAGCAAACAGCAACATGATCCAACAGATCTAAAATTGCTAGATGTTTTGCAATAAGAATCTCATATCTTACTCGTTTTGCACCTGCACGAGCACAGAACACTGATAGTATTCCAGTCCCACAGCCCACGTCCATCACCACCTGCACAATTTCGAAATCCGTACAGAAGATGGGACTCCACCATGTCCAAACACTAAACGAATTCAGGCGAGCAGTTTTACCTTCCCCTCGATGAACTTCTGATGGTGCATGATCGCTGCGTGGTAAGCATCGGTCCTGATGCGGTCCTGCCAAGACGAAATGCACGTTATTTTGACAAGTCAGATCACAATTCGGATTCGAAATACGGCATCTAAGGATATTTGGCAGATACTTAGGTTTTAAGGGTTTTAGGACCTGGATGGGGAAAAGTTTCAATGAGCGAATGGCGTGGGCGTGGTGGCTTACCTTGATCATGGCCTCGTGGATGCCGATGTGGGAGTAGGACTGGAAATAGATGCGGTCGTGCTCCTCCAGCGGAGCCGCCGCAGACGCCGTCCCCGCCCCCGCGGCCGGGGAAACTCCGGCGGCGGGCGGGGAGGCCGTAGAGAGGCGTGGGCGGCGGCGCGCGAGAGGGGAGTGGCCGTTGAGGTGCGACGGCAGCATGGTGAGATGGAGTGAGGGAAGGCGACACAGATTCGGGTGGAGCCGTGGAATTTGTTGAGCAGAATGTGCCTTCCTCCTCTTCCCCAACTCCTTCGGCTCTAATTCGAATTTGATTTGATTTGCATTGGCCTGGTGTATTTGGCAGCTCGCGGGAAATATATCCGTCCCTTGCCTTTTTAATGGAAAATCGAAAATCCACCAAGGTTTTATGTGTCAATATTTTTTTAACGTATCAAATGGGCTTAATGGATGGTACACCGAACTGATAAACCATTTTGCAAAGTGATACTCGTGAATAATGACTGGCTAGAACCGACTGTTTCATCTTTAGGCCATCTCAATATTTTCATTTTTATCCTTTGAGTTATCAAACTAGTCACTCTTAGTCCTTAACTTTCTCTTTTAGAACAAATTGCTCCTGTGATATTCTTTTAATCAGCACTAGAGGCTATTGGTGAGTCATAAGTACATACCATACATCTGTCTCTACATATAGTCTAAAGTAATCTTTAAGTTTCTTACTATGAAAGATCATATGATAGTGGACAAGTTATTTGGTCATTTGAAGATTTTTATACGTTGACGTCATTGACGAGTTTTAAATTGCAGAGGTTATAATAAATTATGTGTTACTCTATTATGTTAAATGAGTTCACCATTGAAACATCAATATTAGGTGTCACTTGATTGGACAAGTAAGAACTGAAGTAAACAATGTTTGTCATATAACATGATTAGGTAAAAGACTACTATCCCACATGTTGTAGTCATATCTTTAGATGTTATCCTTGTTCTTTTGGACATCACTCTTGATATTTCTTCTTCAATAATGGTTAAGGGATATACTTACATGTTCATGTTTTATGTTTGAGGAAAGAGTCGACGGTAACAATGTTTTTTTGAAACTCGATAATAATTTTTTAACTTCACAACAATGGGTAAATTACGTCTCAAAAAAACAATGGGTAAATTAAGTACTGTAGCTGTGACGTTTGAGTATTTGTGGATACGATGATTGATAATAAAGAGAGAGGATAGGAGGTTTGCAACCGATCGCAATCTTGCAAGCCTTCGTAGGAAGTAGTAGTAGGTAAACGTAGACGATTTTATAATAAAATAAACTCAATCATGAGTTGGCCGATGGGAATGAATGACGGAGACCAGATAACCGGTGCCAATCATCGAACTCCAGGTCGATGGAACCCGGAAAAGGCAAACAATGCCAGCGGCCAGCAGCCGAGCACGCCTGCCACGCTCCTCCGCCCGCACACAAACAAAACAAGCACTCCGCCCTGTCCTTCTCGCAACCGCGCAGCCTCGCGCGGTGAAACCAAAATATCCTCGCGCGGTGAAAGTGAAACGGCCGGTAGATCTCCTCTTTCTGCTCCACCTTCATCGCCTCCTCCCCTCCCCTCTCCTCCCCTTCTGGAAGCCCCCAATTTATTCCGCAATTCCGCAGCCTTTCCTAAACCAAATTGCTCCTCCTCTTATCTCGCCGTCGCCGCGCCGCGCCGCCACCCCATTTCCTTCCCCCAAAGCCTCGAAACCCTACGCGCGGATTCCGTAGGGATTGGTTAGGGTTTACTCCTCATCGCCTCTGCTCGGTAGCCATGGCCGTCGAGGAGGCGAGCAGCAGCGGCGAGGAGGGGCCCGGGGCGTGGACCCGCGAGCAGGAGAAGGCGTTCGAGAACGCGGTCGCGACGGTGTCCGAGGACGACGACGACGGGGAAGACAGGTGGGAGAAGATTGCGGAGCTCGTCGAGGGGAAGACGGCGGAGGAGGTCAGGCGGCACTACGAGCTGCTCGTCGAGGACATCGACGGCATCGAGGCGGGCCGCGTGCCGCTCATGACGTATGCGGGCGACGCCGGCGCAGATGAAGGGGGCGGCGGCGGGGGAGGGAGCGGGAAGAAGGGGAGCGGAGGAGGAGGCGGCCATGGGGACAAGGCGTCGGCGAAGTCGGCCGAGCAGGAGCGCAGGAAGGGCATCGCCTGGACAGAGGATGAGCACAGGTTTGCCACACCTTCGTTTCTCTTGTCTGATAAAAAATTGCAGCGATGTATTATTAGGTCAGGTGTTCATAAATGGTCGTTGAATTGCCTGAATCTGGATGTTGGACGTTACTGTTTTATTGAGGATTTTATGTGAATTGTCCACGTAATTGTTATTTTTTTTAGGTGAACATACTCGTTACTTGGCATAATAATATGTTGAAAATTCGTTAAACTGCTACTTCGATAGGTTAACAGCTTCTCCTGGCAATGAAAGTTTAATTGAGGGTAAAGCGTATCTGTCTGTATTGGGGAATTGTAAGTTGTTTCCCTGCATAAACTTTTACATGTGGGACTGAGGAAGAGGAGACATCCAATCCAATTCCGTAACACTAGCAATCGCAGTTCTGCTTTAGCTCTCTGTTTTGTTAGCAACTTGCATGGTCAAGGAGCTATAGTGTTACTCTTTTCATTTTTGGGGGAATATGTTTACTTATTTGTGCTATCACTGTATTCTATCAGAGGTTTTGGAATTTTGATGCTTAGATAGTCAGGTGCTGCTGCTTGCAGGAAAGCTGTGTGTGTGGAATGTCTTTTTTGTGTATTTAGATGCCTATATAAATATAATTCTCTCCACCTGACAATCACTTGTATTAGTGACTAAGTAAAACACGGCATGCTTTGCTGGTTTGGCTAATTCTTGCAGTTATTCTATCCTGGTCATTTCTGAAAATGCCTTTCGTATGGTCACTAATATGCTGTTTGTCCTGTCAAAAAAAAAATGCTGTTAGTAGTCTCATGAGGAATTGGTGTACTATATTGGAACCATATCCTCAATTGATACCTCCTTTAGCAATATAGGTTGTGGATAATCAGTAGCAGGAATTGATGATTTAATTTGCTTTCATATTCTTCATGGAATCCATTCTTCCCCACAGAACAATGCTAAATATAATTTACATGAGCATAATTGTTTTTACCAATAAGAGCAGTTTGTATGCATCTGTCCATGTTCAGTGCTGTGTTCTCTGCGTGTCATAGATTTGCATGAGTGGACCATTATCTTTTTCGGGCAAAACCCTTTAGCACTGCTACAACGGATCTTGTTTTCCCCTCTACTCAAGTTGGATACTTTGCATTTTACTAATTTGAATCTCCAGCACTGAACAAATAGGTGTTTATATTATATACAGTCTCTTGCTTATCGGTGTAATTTTCTGTCTGGTTTGTATTTAGCATCGTGTGATAATTGTTACATGTGACCTTTAAGGCAATGCTTTATTTCAGTATTAAATTGCAAGCCTGGACATATGATGATATGTGCATCTTTGATGCCCAGTTATGAGTATCTGCAACCTCTTGTTTCCTATTTTGGCATGTGAAGTGTCTTATATGCATAGTTATGGGATACGATTAATTCTTGGTGTCTTTCCTATGTTGTATGCATGTGTGAGCTTCCATGATAGAAATATATGCTTGTGAGTTACTCCATCTGGATTTGGCCGTCAGTTCAGACATGATCCATCTGGAGTACCTGTTCAATTTCATAGCCATAGTTTAATGACTGATATCTTGTTTACACATAATTAACTTGCTGAGCCAATATGACAACCGTTGATTCAAGTAGTCCCTCTGTTCTTAAGTTGTTGTCATTAGGACAACAATTTTAGTGCAGTTTTAACTAGATTTGTTGTCCTAACAACATCAGTTTGAGAACAGAGGGAGTATGCGGTATATTATGTGTCATGGTTTAAGGGTTCATTGACACTTGCCTGTTGTTAAGTCATGTAATTTTAATTTAAAAACAATTCAAGTGACTTCACAGTCATCTGATGTTCTAAAAAACCAGCAACTTGATGCATTCACCTTGCCTTTTCCCTCTTCTGAATGTTCAAGATTTAACAGTAATAGCTTTGATTCCATGCAAAACTTGAATGATTTTATTTTGATTATTAGTTTCTACTGTTTCCTAAATGTCCAAGGAACTTATACACACAATGCTTCCTTCACCCAGGTTTTACTTAGTTTTCTACTGATGTTTCTTTCACTTCTTTTTTATTTCACAGATTGTTCCTTCTTGGACTTGAAAAGTATGGCAAAGGTGACTGGCGAAGCATCTCACGGAACTTTGTGATCTCGAGGACACCGACCCAAGTAGCTAGTCATGCACAGAAGTACTTCATCCGTCTGAACTCAATGAATAGAGAGAGGCGGCGTTCAAGTATACATGACATCACCAGCGTTAACAATGGAGATGCATCAGCTGCTCAGGGGCCAATCACAGGTACAAATGGGCAGGTTGCAAATCCTGGGAAGTCCTCCAAGCAGACACCACAGCCAGCAAATACACCTCCAGGTGTTGATGCTTATGGTACTACAATCGGTCAGCCAGTTGGTGGCCCCCTTGTTTCAGCAGTTGGGACACCTGTTACGCTTCCTGTTCCTGCTCCACCTCATATGGCTTACGGCATGCACGCCCCAGTTCCAGGAGCTGTAGTACCTGGTGCCCCAGTAAACATCGCACCAATGCCCTACCCGATGCCACCACCACCATCTCATGGGTGAGGGACATTTGAAATGCTGCATGGCTTCGAAACAAACCCGTAATGGTCATATGTTGCTTTTAGTGGATGCTCTATCATGTCTCAATAAAGCAATATCAATAAACTCCTGTACATTACAAACTGCCATTACATGTAGCATTTTGAGGACATTGCAGATTATGTACTTGTGTTGCATGCAAACATTCTGTGTACGCCTGGACCAAAGTGTTTCAGTATGGGCGCTGCTGTCACGCTGCGTATCTCGGTCTGGCAGGCTGGCTATGTTGTGGTTCAGTCAGCATCTGTGATTTGTAACTGTACATGTTCTGAAACAAGAATGACACACGTGGCTCTGTTTCTTTGGCATTTTGTCGAATTGTATATGGAATCAATAATTGGGGCAGTGATCATGTATATTTATGCTTTGCACAAGAGAAAGAGATACAGTTTGTCAGTTTAGCTGCGATGATTCTTTGTTCGGTGTCTACGGGCGCTTCCCCGCTCCAGGTTCTTGGCGCCATTCAGATTGAGAAGAACAAAATTAGTTCTGCTATTTTTTTTTAGTACGGTGTATTACGCTCTAGGCAAGGAAAGGAATGCACAACAACATCGTTTCACGTTCTGGAGGCTGGAGCCTGCCTATCTCCAGCCGGACATGTCCTACCTCGTGGAAACGGGAAAGGAACCATCCGTTCTCTCCCTCATTTCCTTGCCTCATCACTAAACTCTGTTGCGCTCGTGAGAAATCATGCCTGCGGCGCACCACCAGTCAACCATATGCATCCCGCGCCCTGTGACGTGAGACAGCGCTCTTGGTTGAAGCCAAAACCGTGTGCCCGGTCCCCAAAAAAACTGCCATTTACGCCACGCGATACTGGACGGCACGCGGACGCCAGGGAGCAAAACCAGAGCGCCGTGCAACCTCTTGAGGGTGACTGGTGGCAGCGTGCATGAACACAGCGTCCATAGGTCATTGCCCAAGTGTCATATGCCTCACGGCCGCACGGCATGCCCTGACTGTGACATTGCGTGCTGCTCCACACCCGGCGACCAAAATAATAATAATAAACCCTGACATGCAACAGTCAAACTACAGTTTGTAACTGGACGCGCCTGGGATTTGTCTTATGCTCATATGAGACACTGAATGTCTGCTTTATATCCCTAGTGACATCAAAAGTAGGTAGCATATTGTCTTGTTTTACCAAACATTGCATAGATATATATTTTTCTCTGATGTTTTAAAATAAACTTTGTATATCATTTGTTAATAAAAAACATGGTAATTTTACTACATTTGTAAATAAAGCTAATAAGAGGTAATTTTACTTCATGCTAGAAGCTGACCTAGACGCGTCACATATCCAGACAATACAATGTACCTACCTTAACGTCCCTAAGAATTCACGATACCGACAAAAGAGTTCGTTAGTCGCAAATTCAGTTGGCGTTATCGCTTGTACGGAAAATCAAAGTAACCGTCGATCACGAGCATATCATTCTATTAGACCACGTGTCTCATTGACCACGTCATAGACCACCCCCTCATGTTCCATAAAAGAAAAGATCGTGCGGATCGCCCCCCTAGCTCATGTTCCATCAAAAACAAAATCACGCAGATCGCCCCCTAGCCCGTTCAATCAAAAACAAAATCGCCGTGGATTGCCCCCTAACTCATTCCATTAAAAACTAAATCGCGCGGATCCCCCCTCATGTTTTATCGAAGAAAAAAATCACGTGGATCGCCCCCTCAAGAAAAAGATCTCGTAGATCGCCCCTTTGATTATATAAAAAAATGTAGAATCCATGTTTTTTATTTCACAAATTGATTAGCATTGTAAAGAAAAGTATCCAACAGAATTCTTCAGCACCACTGTTACAAAGGTATAAGACATGCTATGATTTTAACCATGTGGTGTGTGGCACTGTCATTCTTGCTTGGGTTCCATCCCATTTATAGTTATTATTGTTTGGCGTCTCCTGCCGGCTACCATTCTCAGACTTTTTCCCCCGACCTCCCCTACAAAAATCCCCCAGATCATCATCACAATTAAACAAAGGGAAGCAGCATCCACATCACACTTCCTTGAAGACCCGGCCGCAGCCACCACCAGCACCTCTCTCTCGTTCACTGCCGAAAGAAGACGTCGCTGCTCCGCATGGCCGACGCGACGGGCTCGTCCGCCGGAGCCGCCGGCACCGGCCCCGGCGCCGCCGCGGGTGACGGTGACCTCGGGAGGGGCATCCCGCAAGGGCAGTACCAGACTTTACTGACGTCTCCCATGAACAGGATCGCGCCGAACATTTACCCGCAGACTCATCACCAGCAGCATCAGTACCCCGTCGGTCTGATCCCGGCGGCGCCGGTGGGAATGCCGGTGCCAGCGCCGCGCCCCAGCATGTACTCCACCCAGATCGTCGTGCCGCCGCCTCAGCAGCAGCTCGCGCCACTGCCGCAGTACCGCGCCCAGTTCCAGTCCCAGCAGCCACCTCATGCCGCCGGTCAGTGACACCCATGCGCCGCGCTTGCTTAATTCTCTGCGTCGTCAAAGAGTCTCGTGTTGATCTGCTTGTCATAGATAGAGGGTTTCTCCGGGGTTGTTTCTAGGGTTTTGATGCGCGCCCTGATCTGTGCGTCGACTCGTACGTGCGCCTTAGATGTAGGATCCGGCTCCTCTGTTTTATTTTAATTTCTCTGTGGATATTTAGCTATAGGGGTTCGATACTCTTGTGACGATCGATTAGCTAGGCGGCAACTAGTTGTGTTGTGTTCATCAGCGCGCAAGGATCCCCTTTTTATTGGTTCAGACTCATTTTGCCACGCACGTCCGGGTGAGATCCTTTGTTGCCGTTTTGATCACTCCGGCCAGGAGGGGAAGATCATCATTAAATAAAATTGCAGGAAGTAGATTGGTACGACGTCTTTTCATGTTCCGGCATCGTACCAGAACTTACCATTTGTAGCTAGTCATGTCCTGATCCTTTAATGATAGTTATAACAAAGTGATTAGCATTTTCCAGCTGGCGTGCCATGTTATTAATCTTGTTTCCATAATACTAAACTATTTGTGTTACATCTTGGATTAATCGTTTCGATCATAAATGTTCTTCAGTCTTTTTGCTGCCTGAACGTCTTATAACCTTTGTTTGACGCTTATTCATCAGGATCAGGACACTACCAGCATCAGGATTATGCAGCAGCCTACGGCAACGCTACATCGCCGACTTCTCCATCACTAGGTTTTGCAGGCTGGAGAATGTACAGCAATGCACTCATGTCTTTCGCTCAGCAGGCTCCTCCCTTCGGCAGCAGCAACAGCGGCAACATCAATAACTCCAACATCAGCGTCAACAGCAATGGCTTTCATCAAAACTCGTCTCCGTACCCCACCACCATATGGACCAATTACGTACCAACGAACCGTCCCTACTGCGCCAGCTATGGTCGTGCTGCAACAAACGATCCTGCGATTCAAGCTCCTCCTTCCTTTCACAACAACAACCAGCAGGAGAGAGATTTAGGTATGTGTATACGCATATTTGGCTTTTAATAAATGGAATATCTGCATGTTATTATGATGTGGAGAGAAGGAGAACGCGCGAAACTAAAATTTGAAGCCATTTTAGAAGTAGAAGTATATAGCTAACCGATACCATTATAGATAATTCACAATTTATCCTGTTCTACTTTACTGACTACTCCTTACGGTTTTCGATTGATGACGTTAAGAAAACATTTTTAGTTCATTTTCAATTAATAAAGTTGTGCTAACATCACAAATGAAAGAAATATTTATTAGGCAATTGAAGATGAGGAAGAGTGTTAGCGACGTATGTGTAGGAACCCTTTTATTTTGCGAACACACAAAACCTTTAAGCGCCATTTTCATTTATTTGAGGAGGACATACCTTATAATCATTGCGTACCATAGAAGGGGACATAACTATATGTATTGGTTTAGAGTTCTAGTTGGGTCCTATGGTTTAGGATTATAGTTTGAGTGTGATAGAGCAGGGCTCAAGGTTGACTGGGGCAACAAATATATGCAATGGTTTTGCTGCTGATTGCTAGAATGCAGCAAGTAGTGGATGGGTTCAGTTGTGGCTGCATTAGATGTTTGGGAGGGGACGGGTGGACTTGCATTGGACCAAGATAGTTATTCAACATGCCACTCAAAGTTACGAAGAGAATTGATGAAAAATTGAAAATAGAGGAAACGTGGAGAATATCTAAAGTAGGAAAGTTATCTAATGAGCTTATTTCCATAAAACAAATATGACACATACAAGGTCACTTTTTGGATAGGCGTGAGCAAGATAGTTATTCAATATGCCACTCAACCAATATGTTATTAGACTTCATAATGATTACACCTTTGTTTTTAAATTGATGATGTTAGGACAACTTTCTAAGTTAATTATAAACTGAAAGTATATTCTAAAAAGCACCAGTTAAAACCATGTAGTTTGTCTACCCTCCAAACCTTGCATTTTTTTTGTTTGATGTGGTCTAGAAAACATCCTTGCTGCGGAGGGTGTGTAACCGATGTGTTGTTGTACTCCTCTTTGTCTTTTATTCTTCTGGTGGTTGACTTGTAACATGTCTTAGCGCTTTTGTAATCTTCTTATTCTCTACTTAATGAATGGCAGCCCTCCTGCCTTTTTGAAAAAAAAAAGTGATCTAGAAAAGAAGTAGAGAAACAACCACTGATGCATGGCTTCTTGTAGGTTTTGCAACAAGCTTTGTGGCGCCTGCACCAGTGGTACCTGCTTCACCTTTTGAAGTGATGTCTCAAAGACCAACAAACTATTCTTCAGCTCAAGTCTTCCAGGAAGTCAAGAATTTAGATGTAACTTTGGTCTCTTTTGAATTTTACATGTATACTGAAATGTTTTCGCCTTTTCGAGTTCATGAGATTTTCTGGCATCAATTTATCCAGGGTACTTTAAGGCCTTCTGGATCAATAGAGATTGAGGGAAGTGAGGCAAGTGAGGAAACAGATCCTGCTCCGGAGTTGGAGGCCCAAAATCAGTTGGGCCAGGGTGTCCGAAACATCAACTCTGCGGATAATACTGTAAGTTGCCATGTTGCATCACATGCTTCGCTACTCTTGTTATAATTTTTTCTTTTGTACAGGATTTGCATTATTTAATAAGTGCAGAAAAATCATTTGGCACATTTGTTGTTTTAGAAAAATGGAAGTGAATTATTAACAAATTTCCACCAGTTCATTCTACTTTTAGTTTTTTTTTAAAAAAAAACTATTCAAACTTAATGGTCTTCTGTCAGGTAGTAGGAAATAATGCTTTTCCTGGCAGCTTTAATGAACAAGGAATTACTATTCAGTATGTAATAGATGGAGTAGTTACAATCATGATGTTTCAACTTTAGAGTGGCTTCCCTTTAAACCATGTCTGAACTTTTCCATTCAAATCTGTCACACAGATACTCAACTGTAAAGACTACCGTACTATTTTGCGCAAGGACTTGACAAACAGTGATTGTGGAAATATTGGAAGAATTGTGCTGCCAAAGGTAGATACTTGTCCTATATCCTCTTAATTGACTTTACTCTCTGGTTGAACTCTATATGTTACATTAATTATGTTTCAGCATGAGATCTAATTAAGATGCTGTCGTGCTGCGTTGAACTAACTTCAGTCTTCTGAATTTCGTAGAGAGATGCAGAGGCAAACCTCCCATTCTTGGCTGATAAAGATGGCATGATACTGGAAATGGATGACCTAGAGCTTCACGATGTATGGAAGTTCAAGTACAGGTATCCTCATCGTACTATGTACAACTTACAGTTCAGGGTCGAATAGTTTCATGTAATTTCTCCAGATGTTTAATATCTACCTATTGTTCAACAATTGAACTTTTATTATACTGATGCATTTTTTTTTTGTTTCAGGTACTGGCCTAACAATAAGAGCAGAATGTATATCTTGGAAACCACTGGTATGCGGAAAAGCTAACCGTAATTCTCTCAACTTTCAGGATTCAACATATGTTAATGAATTGTGTGCTGTGTTCTCAGGTGAGTTTGTTAAGAAGCATAGCCTCGAAGCAGGAGACGTTTTCATTATCTACCAACACAAGAGCACGGGCAGACATGTATGCCTTCTATGCTCCATCCTGAATTTGCACTCTTTTTGTTTGGAATTTATTTTCATGGTCTCCTTATGCATCTTTATTCCTTTGTCCTGTCGTCAAGGTTGCCCGTGCTGTGAAGGCCGGCCAGATGAGCTTCACCATGAGTGCGCTGGAATGCCAGTGCATGAAGGAAGACAATAGCGGTGAGGAGTGTGGGTTCGTTGTAAACCCCCCAACCAAGAAAACCTGATGAACAGAGGAGCCAATTCATGCGTCGAGGAAACATTGAGAGCATCGCTTGAACTAATAGCAAGTGCGCTGTTGTGAGGTTGTATCATCGAAATAGAAATCAGGCTGAACTTCCTAGGCCTTTAGAACCGATAGAGCTCTGTTCAAAAGAACATCTCTTTCCTGTGTTGTTGGTAACTATTCCATTTCGTGTAGCTTGTCTTAAACATCTTAATTTGTTTTGTATCTGTACATTATTCCCGTATTCTGGATAATGTGACAGTGGTTGCTGTAGTATTAATTGGTTAACTGTGGTTTTGTTTTGCTTCAGAAATACTCCCTTCATTCTGAAATTATTATCGTTAGGACAACAAATTTAGTTTATTTTGAACTAGAATTCTTGTCTAACGACAACAGCTTCAGAATGGAGGGAGTCGTGATAACTCTGATTTAATTTGCAGGGCAGCACCAACAGGTTTTTGCAGTGCCGCGCTAGGTACTTTAAATAAAGCTAGTATATTTTATTTTTACATTTCTGAAGTAGTTCCTAAAACAACAGTTCGTATTCTTCTGTTGAAAGTTTCTGTTTCAGACAAACAGAGAGGAACCTTGATTGGTGAAGGCACCATAAGACACCAACTTGGTTCACTATTCAGACAGCTAATGTCGTGATTTGGTCAGGTTGTAGTATGTTAAATCTTTTTCAGTTCAACAGTAAAGGCTAAGATTCGAGATGTAGCTCAAGTTGGTATGACCTAAACACACCCTATCTGCACACGGGCATCATAGGGGCAGCATGCAGGCCAGAATTAAAAACATCACAGGAAAGTTAGGGAAGCATGTACTAGCAAAATCCCATTCCTGTAGCATCTATGAGCAGATAACCTAGGGGCTATGATAGAATCAATGTTAATGCACCCTCGTGTCGTCTTTCTAAAAACGGAAACAGAGACATACATATAAGCAAGTAGCTTGCTTCAATTACCAAATGAAAAAAGAAAAATTGAAGATTGAGATTCGTCCAAACCAGCATTTCATCCCTGGGGGTCATTAGTTTTATTAACATTTACTCTGTTCCTAAAAGCCTATCGTTCTTCAGAAGACCTTGTGATAGCTAAAGATAAATACCTATTTTTTACTTCAATTGTTTTTTTTTTTCGAAAGACTTTTACTTCAATTGTGCTACACGAACGCGACGTGTTCACGAGCGGGAGGAGGCCGATCGATCAATCGGCTGAAAACGACTAGTTGCTGCTGACGACGACGCCTCATTTTTCTTAGAGAGACGGCGACAAGCCTAGCTAGGCCGGCGGTGGTGGGGGCCGTCGGCGACGGCGCTTTAGCTCATGATGAGTCTCGGCAACCTCACATGAACCATGGCTCGCTACTGCATCCATGATCATTCCGAGGCCAGTGCGCAGCGTTGTTCGCTGCACTTTGCCCCGGGCGTCTCTTTCAGCAGTCGCGGCCAAGTACAGATACAACAAGCACTGCAGATTGCAATAATATTGCATTTGACGCCAAAACAATGTTGTGACGGCAGCATACATGCATAAACTTCTGGGTGGTGAGTGGCACGACCGCACGAGGACCACAGGTACAGACACAAGCTCCATGGTATCAGTGCAGACATGCTTGCAAAAATATGAAGGTGGTGGTTGCCATGTCACCATAAGAGTTCTGTAATGTTGTTGCAGGGTCAGTGGAAGTGCTAATCGAGATCGAGCCATGTTCATGGAGTAGTTTATGTGTCATAATTGAAGCCTAGGGCAGGTCCCTATGACTCTAGTGATAATCTCAAACGAAGAAGGGTACTACGTACTAGCCACAAACAAGGACTTGTCCATGGCACAGGTGTCGCTGCCAGATGGGATGTGGATCTGAAGTTGCATGGCCTTTGGAATTTTTGACATGGCATTGCCTACAAATTCAGGCTGTAGGTAGCCTTTACAAATTTAATTTAAGTGCATCTATCTAGTCCCTTTTGATGTTAAGATGAACGCAGCCCATGAAATCTGCAGACTAGGGGTACTGCAGGGGATGATGATCCACCATCCAGATCTGAGAAGTGATTGATAAGTTGACTGTGGATGACAAGGATGAAACACAAAATGCGCTTTCGAAATTACGATAACGGGGAAGTTTGGGGGCTTATTGGTGATGCCTTTCACGCAAAGCAATGTTATGCTGCTTCACCAAATCACAATCATGCAGTTGTGCTTGTAGCAGGGATGGTTCAGTTCGTGGCCCTTTTCGCGGTGCGTTGTGAGCAGCCATGCTAGGGTCCGGTGAAGCAGTTCGTATGCCACTTTCAGAATCGTAGGGACGGATCGCACTCTGCCTCGGCCTCGTCTGATGAAAAATAACAAATTACGGCATCATGTAGAAACATACTGTCAGAGACCTTTCCCGCGTACGAATCAATTCAGAATATAATACTACTACTAACTGTTACTTTTCCGGTTTTTAATTGACGTCAATAGGATAATTTTGTTGTCTAAGCGTGATCGAATTAAAACCCGGAGAGAGGACTCGTCATGAACAGATTCTGCATATATATGTCACTGAAAAAGCAATATCGTAGAGTTTTGACAGCAAAGTACTCATACGAAGTGTTTTAGTACTACTAGTACTAGGTATCAGCAGAATATCTGGACTCTGGAAGCTGCTCCGAGCATCAAAGTCAGAACCAAACCAAGAGATGCGCTTAAGTTGTTTGCCGTACCAGATTTGTAGCCTTTACATTTCAAGAAAGCAATCACTGAATCTTGAACATAATGATTTGTTTGCCATTAGTCGTTTTTACATGGAAGAGAGGAATATGAAACACTCTGTGTGTTGGAGACAGTTTGAGAGGGCAGCCCGAAATCAATTCCATTCCTAACAACTCTCACTTGCCAACCATATATTTTATACGGGATATTTATATGAACAGTAACACATGCACCTAAGGTTTGTTGTCAAGAAGTGCTTCCTGTTCACTTGAGACAAAACAGTGACTATAATATAACTGCAGCAACATTGAATTGGAAGCACCTAATGAGCATACCATGAACACAAGAATCATGAGCAACGTGGTGGCATGGCTATTGGCCTGTGGTGCGCCTCTCTCACACACAAACACACACACCCATGTGGCGTAACTGTTTATATATAATCACAGACACATCCACTGCTTCACTGTATTAGCACCATATATGTACTTGGACAATTAGCACTGTTATATTCAGTAAAAGAACTGTGTAGGAAAAGGGAAGGGAGGAAAAAAAAGCTAGGAAGAAATGCCAGGCCAGCAAGGGGAACCACTGAAAAGGAGAACCTAACAGCGAAGTACCAACTCAAACCATCATTTCAGCTGATTAAGGTCATTTCTAGCTACTCCCACAGCACCACAATTGTCCAATAATCGATTCATCATCCAGAACCTTCAGAACCTGCAAATTCCAGAAAGGATGACAACAAACCCGTCAGTTTGAGGCTTTTGGCCACTTGTTGATCATGCATTTCACTGTAGCCATGTTATGGACTTATGGACAAAAGAGTTTTGTGTAACAAGGAAGTCAAACAGTTATCTCAGGTAATAAGGATAGATTAGTTACTCAACGTCCAGGTGATGTTAGTACTGTAAACATTTTACTGAACGTTTTTGCTGCAAACTACTGAAGATTCAGTTATTGCAAACGAAACATCTGGTGATGATTTTGAATCGTATTATTTGTTTGAATGGAGTGAACAGAAGAGGCGAAAACGAGACACAGAAATATCCAGCGCTGTTAGTGAGCAGAGCACTTAGCGAGCATGCATCTACAGTTAGATCCTGATGGCACCGAAAGGGTAAGAGAAGTGGACCGGACTGCAAGCGCGGAAGCCGACCAAATTTTTGCTTTGTTACGGAAAGCAAGCCACGCCAGCGCGTCGCCTAGCTCCGGACACGCAAACGACAACTCATTTCCCTTCTAATTAAGCATAATCTACTGAAGCGGGTTTTATTACTGATTTACCACCAAAGAGAGAGATTAATTAATTTACCTAAGCATGGCGATTTGATTGAGCCCCGCCTCCCTCCGCTCCGGCGACCTCTTCGGTGGCAGGCACACCAAGAAAAACCAAAGATTTGTATGTATGTATATATATACGTATCGTGCGGGCGCGAGGGGAGGCTGGATGGAATGGAAGTAGTTGCCTATTGATGCCGGCCGAAGGAGTTGCGGTTCTTCTTGATGAAGTCGTCGAACCGCCGGTTCATCTCCTCCGCGCCAACCGACGGGTCCCGCGCCCTCGGCGGCGGCCTGGTCGGCGACTGCTGCTGCGCCGGAGCCGGCGGCGGAGGAGACGCCGGCGCCGGCGCGGGAGGAGCCGAGCGCGTCTTCTGCATGATGGCGTTCCACGTGGCGTCCATGTCGTCGTCGTCGCCGCCGTCCACGGTCTGCGACGCCGGCAGCGACAGCTCGCGCTCGAGCACGGAGGCTGGCGCGACGACGGCGACGCTCCTCCTGGCTTCCATCATTGAAGAGGAGTAGTAGGACGAGGATGCCGCGGAGGAGGAGGCGGCGTCCTCGTCGGACTCCGTGGTGACGCAGGAGTCGCCGCCGGAGTCCGGGGAGAAGTCCGGCGAGGAGTAATCGGCGGCGTACGCGCCGAACTCCTCCTCCTCCTTATTGGCAACCTTGACCTCGTCGACGGCAACGACCGGCGGCGGCGATGTGTGTTGATGCTGATGAGCAGAGACGGGCCATGGGTCCTTTTGGTGGTGGTGGGCGTGGAAGTGCTTGTGGTCGGAGAGCTTCCAGATGACGAGGATGATGAGGTGCACGGTCACGAACAGGTACGGCGGCGCCAGCCAGAACCGCGCCACGGCCCACAACCGCGGGAGCACGGCGCCGCCCGCCGACACCAGGTGAGGGACGGCGAGCCGCGCCAACGAGGCGGCGCCGGCGAGCGCCGCCGACGCCAGGCCCACCTTGGCAGCCAGCGCCAGGGAGGCGGAGCTGTGCGATGACATGCCGCCGCCGCGGTGTGCGGGTGACATGGCGATCGGGAGCGGTTGGATGGGCTGGTCTGGTTGGTGACGGCGAGGGCGTGTGCGCAATAACGAAGGAAGGAGCGAGACAGGGAGAGGAGTGTAGCGGGTGTGCGGCTATTTATGGGGGACGCGGGAGCGCCACAATTTAGTAAGTAGTGGGTTTTCTCTGAACTGGATTTGTATTGATTTGCCTGAAAATTTTGGAAAATCCATTCCAGTCGAGTACTAATGACATCTACAGAGACTTGCTTTGGTGGTTCCTTCACATCCCGCGGTTCTCTATCCCGCGATGGAGATGGCAAGGAGTGTTTCTGAACTTTCGGATTCAGTAAATTTGTTAGCGACAGATACTATTTAGCGCTGTCAAATTCTGCATTTATGCAGCATTTCTTGTGCGATCGTGAAAGCGGTCCATATGGGGCCGGCGGGGAGTGAGGTGAGTCCGTGGCTATCCGCCAGACCTCATCAGCTTCGCCACCGTTGGAATTAGCTGTTTCCAGTAATCATTTCAGTTCGTGTTTCCTTTCTCTTTTTGCCAATGTAATGTAGTCTATCAATCAGCATTACGGAATGCATCGTCGTTGCTTTGGTGTTAAAAAAAAACTCCTTATAACGAAAAGAAATAAAGTTCCCCGATCAAAAAACTATCAAAGAAACGTCGGCACAAGCACTGTTCTCCTCTCACAGTACAGCAATCTAATAATTGGATTTGCGTGCTTCCGAAAATCTCCAAAACCTGACGACGCAGGAGCATCAGTTCCCCGATCCGGCTACACGTTATGGGCAAGTGTGTGTACACACGGCGCGGCCTGCGGCAAGTCAACTCCTCCACTAAACAATCCGTATCCTGGATCCATACCATATGGTAGTACATGACACTACCAGATCTAGATCAACAGATCAACAGACGAACAGGTGGTAAGCAGGGTCAAAGTCCAACGTTCCACAGGGCACAAATAATTAAACTGGACAGAGCAGGTGGAAAAAAAAGCATCCTGTCTTTAACCTAACCGTTAGTTAGTAGTACTAACTAGTTAGCAGACTTATTTAATCGCTCGTCAGGTTATCGTATGAAATTTTACTGAAGAGAGTTGGGACAGAGTACGTGTAAATGGGGTCCTTTAGCTTAATGGCCCGGCTAATACAAAATTACCCTGATAGAGTGGACTTTTCCGCTTTTGCTTTGCGGGGAAAAGCGCGATGCGGCAGAGATTTGTTGGCTTCCGTTCGCCCCGGCGTTCCAGAGTCTTCTTCTGCCGCCGCCCACGAACCCTGACCTCATCTTCGGTCCATATATAGCTAGGTTTCAGCGGCAAAGGCGATGGTAGCAATGGATCAGGATCATGACGTCGATGCGATGCTTAACGGAACTGGCGCCTCCAATCCAGAGAGAAATGTCACTCACGTCTATGCATGGCAATGGCATAGGGACGTACGATAGATGGATGATGAGCTGCATATGCACAGCCGACGAAACGAACGTCGGCGCAAGGTATATCCACAGAGACGCTACGCGTCCTGCACTGCAAATCTTGGGAGACGACTCTTCAGTTTGAACGCTATAGACCCCTGTTTCGTCAGCGAGTTTTTTTTTTTTTTTTTTTGACGAACAGTCAGCGACTCCTCTGAGAGACACAAGAAATCTCCATATTGCAAAATTACGTTTCTGTAGAGTGAATCGCGATGCACCGCGTTGGCTACGACTCCATATATACTTGATCCATGCTGAATTGCTGATGCATTGATGCCGAGACATGGACGGGGAGAAGCAGGTCACACGTTGAACCGTAGCTGTCTGTCTCCTCCTGGATCGCTCGCCGAATCATCTATCACGGGTTGCTATCGACCGTCCAGGTCCAGGAGCGACGCATATACGGAACGAAACAGGTGGTGTTGTAGACAGAGACTGATCTCCACCTGCTTTTGCCTTTCACAGAGTGCCAGCAGGAGACGAGCTAAACCTGCCGACGTGTAGATTGATCATGTGATGGCGCGGGCAGAGAGCTTTACTTTTGGCCGGCGCACACCATCCTGCCCGGTCCGGCCGGCGATGTACGTAATTCAAGCCGCGTAATTAAGTCGCGGACAGTCGAGATCACGTGAGATTAGCGGGATCCAAGTATTAATATTAACAGCCTACTAAGCTAACGGGTGTCAACGGTCTTCTTCTCCATGCCGCTGCATGCAATGCAAGCTGTCTTAGCTTGCTCGAGACGCGCCATTTTTTGTTACTTAGCAAACTTTACGTACCTTGATCTCCCGCTTTACCAAAGGAAAGATCGATCTCAGATGCATGGTCCAGCAGCAGATGGTCATGCCATCAACAAGGGAGGAATATAACGTTTTTCCTTCCTCAAGGATTATAAATTTGTAATCTGCTGTAAAGCTTTAGTCACCACCATTTGTTATTATATATATCTTTTAAACGGCGAAACATCTCAAATCCGAATGGACCCTAGTTTGTTGCACTGATGATTGTGACTTTACTGTATAAACTAAAATCCAGAAAAAGTATATATAACTAATCATATACTATACAGTTTCTGTATAAAATACCCACTTCTCGTTTGGAAAGGCATCACGTCCATCATTTGTATGTACTTGATCCATTTTTAAGGAACGTTCGCTCCCTCTGCTGTCCGGCCATACATTTGTTATACCAAAGCATCCTTTAGTGAGGGATTTGTTCAGGCTAATAAACAACGTTCCAAAGCACAAACTCGATGCCTAACCACCCGAGTTTTGGTTCCCTTCCGTACGATCCAGTTCAATACAAGTGGCTTTCTTTGATGCTCTCATCACAGGCTTTATTCCTTGCTTCTCCTAAAATAAATACAACATGATGCAAGCAAGCAAAATAATTGAAGATTGGATCACATACTTCACGTCCATGCCTTCGATTATTATTCAGTTGCAACCGCTCAGGAATAATAAGATGTGGTCGTCACTAAACTAATCGGTACATAATATCTGATCCACTGAACTCAATTAGCGATGTGGATTATGGAATTTGGTCCATTTGCAATTGAATAAGAGTTCGACACCAACTAATTAACGTCGGAGGCAACTGCAATGCTTCATTTAGATAGAGGCCTTAAGTAGGAGGGACGTATCTTCTTTTTATATATTGTCACTATGCATGGTCCGCAGTCCATTTTTAGTATATTTTATTTTTCAGTGATTTGAATGTCCACTTGTAGCTTCAGGTTGAGTCTGGACAGCTTGTGGGGATTTGATGAGTTTTAAGCCACCCGTGCCAGACAAGCTGATGCTGTAGTGGCTTTTTAAACACGTTTGAAGCACGCTTTTAGTTTTTTTTTTAGTTGACAAAAAAAAGTATGACTTCCTTCCAATGATTCTAGCTACCAGCACTTTACTCAACTAAACCGCTGTTCCAATTATGAACCCAAATTGCAGTCGGTCGTACGTAGCTAGCGCTACTATAGCTGTCGTCGAGGAGTCGCCACGATTTTGAACGCACGGCATTTTCAAATTCGAATTTCAAACGAGTTGGAGGGTGGGTGCTTTCGTGGTGGGCCCCGGCGGCCATCCCCGTCACTTCGGCGCGGAGCAACAACTAAACCAATTGTAAAGCGGGTGATGGTGGGGCTCTTTTCTTCTTATCTTTTCCAATGGACGGTGCAATCGTGCTTGGCCTGGCCCTTGTCTTTCCATCTTCTTCCTCCTCTTTAGACTATTCTTATCATCATCATCACCATGTACGCATCAACTTCATACGATGAATTCCCCCTCATCTTCCTGCCTGGTGGCACCTGTTGGTGTGTGATGTGTTGAAGCTTTGAATTTTGTATGCGGTAATCGTGAGTGTGCCTGGTTTAAAGGTAACTGTGATGATGGCTTAAGATCTCAGTGACAGTGATCGGCGTGCCTATTAATCTCTCCACGCAGCAGTGTCAGGATAAGCACGGGTCAGTGCTGATGACAAGCGATAATTCAACAGTGGCCGGTCACTAACTAGTACGAAATTTCTGTGCATTGCACTTGTGCCTTCAGCTGTCAAACTCGTGAAATTTCAAATGTGAGCCGGCCGGGCCCTGAAGGATTTGCAGCCTTGTAGAAAATGAGATATTATCCGCGTCTTTTTGACGGATCGAATTCGAATCGGATCCTGCGCATAATGATCATATATAGTCTAGTACTACGATTAGGACAGAAAATGTTCTTGATGCTTAGACGTCAAGATGCTCCATCTGCAATTTCGTCTCAAGGTCAGTAGTAGTGGCATGGTCTGTTATTGGGTGCCTTGGAGTGGACCGAATAGAGGTGCGGTTGGCATTGGCCCCGCTTTGCCTGGCCATCATGTGTTTCTGATTCTTTTCTTGTCCCCCTAATCGCACATTCACATTCGGCAACCGCATGTGGGGGTGGCTCCGCTAATCATTCGCTTGCCACCTTTGTAAAACTTCCAGAATCTAGAATTCGAGCATTAGCTTATGGTAGTGCTCATCAGTCGACGATCGAGCTTGTGTGAAGCAAATCCCAGAGGGAGATACCGAGCACACAAGAAAAGAAGTCACAATCTTTTTCTTTTATAAATGATTGGAAGCGTGTAATTTGGTAGCTGGTTGGAATATTTGAACAAGCAATCAACATGTCCGAGTTTTTTAAAGAAAAATAAAATAAAATAAAATCTAGACTGCTGTTCTAGCAATGTGAATTTTAGCCTTTCGGGGGAAAAAAAAAAGCAATGTGACCGTCTGGTTGCGTCGCAGCTCTAGCCAAGTAGGCGGCACTAAGGCTCGTAGCCAGCATGTGTCACAGTGTGCCGACATCACATCACAACTCACAAGCTAGGTTCATGGTGTGGGAATGAGTGAGTGACTGGTCGATGAGGCTACCTCCTACAGCTAGGGGTGGCCGTTTTTGCGGGCATGCACGGCCGGATTCCCCGCGCCGGAAACGGTTCATAAAACAGTGCCGCTTTTGGACCGGCGCGAGCAAAAGTTGCCGATCGATGCCGGGCTCGACATCCCGTCGGTCATTCTGAATGTCACGAGCGAGCTCGGTTGATCCAACTGTCAGCTCAGCATCATCCTCTGTGTAGTTTCAGTGCTGGAGCAGTAGTAGCGCTATCTGCTGCCATTGTAAATGCTCTGCTTTACTGGTTGTGAGATGGTCGGTAATTTTTATTAGTGACCTTTCCAGTAGACCGGCTCGAGTGGAGCAGGTCGTTTTCACGGGTAACTGTGCGGCGAGCTACGGCGACGACGAGCCGGACACTCGAGTGAAATTTGGATTTGTGCGCGTGTTAGGCGATCGCTGTCTGCATAGAGGCCTTATCCGATCCGAGCGCAGCTAGCTGTGGAGCACATCACCCGTACCCGGCAGCCGAATAGGACCGCCGCCTGGTCGGCGCCCTCTCTCTGGTCAAGTCCAGGGCATGTCTGCTTGCTCCTGTCCGCTCTTGCAGTTTACACTCTATTAGTCACACCCGCCTGTAATACAGCACATAATAATTTTCTTGCAAATTTCGCTTGAAACAGCTTGATCTAGACAGATTTCGGCTCAATGCAGAGGAACCCTCTAGTTCCTATTCCAAAACAACTTTGCCAAAGGCTTTCGAGCTGCCGTGTTCGCCCGGAAGCGGGACTGTTCCAGAGTGTCTGAATTTGGGTCGACAAACAATTACCGCTCGTCAAAGTACAGCGGCGAAGGAAGGGAACGACGAGGCTCCATCAGGTCGTCAGCTTTTGGACGATGCTGTCTCCAAGTTAATCTTGTGCGGCAGCTGCCGCTTTCCATGGCCCTCTAAAAATCAACGTCTTTATTATGGCGTTGTTAGTTAGGTTTATTAGTAGCAGTAGTAGAGATGCACAGGTACTACGTACAATTGACGCCTTTCAGAGGAGTCAAGGTCCAGCCGAGCCACAACAACGCAACAAGTGGCAATTAAGCAGCGAAAGGGACGCATAAGAATTCAGAATGGTCCAGGTGCAACCGGGATGCAAAGTTCGTTGGAAAAAAAGAAGAGAGGAGCAGGTGCTCCCTTCACACACGTAAAGATGCCATTGCTCACGGTAAAATATTCAGCGAGTCACCTTAAACTAAACTGGCCTTCGCACTGACCGCAACTGTATACTAAATGATTCGTGGGTCATTGCACTGAGTTACATTACGTTATCAGTCTGGAAGGTTATCTTCACTAGAAGAACTAGAAAAAGAAAAAAAAAACGCTAAAGAGCCCGAGTGACCATCTTCATCGTTGCCGGTGCGCCACCACAAGCAATTTCAGTAATGCAGCGACAAACGGATAGGGAAGTATCAACTCCAATTTCATCGCTGTGGGGCTCGAGGATGCATAGGTTATTACTAAGCTATAAACTTAGCACATGATGACAATTGCTCAATGATAACAAAATCTATCAACCACCAGCGGCCAGTAGACCTTATGGTGCTAGTTAAATAGTTAATGGTCGTGTATGAGGAGTAGCAACAACTAACATGACATCTAACCAACCCTGTGAATGGAATTGAGGACTCTGTTCATGCACATGCAGCAGGGATGGTCATTTTAGCTGGAAGATGGATGGAGGAGTCCATGACGGTATCTTAGGCGTGCAAACAGGAACGTTCCGGGAAGTACAGATGCAAACCATGATACAAATTTCAACCCTGATAATAATAGCAATAAGAGAATAAAATGATGAGTAGATGACCGAAAGTACAATCCATTTGCAAGTTCACATAATGAAGGTCCAACAAAACAGGTTCACTCTGTGCTGTTAAGACACCGCCACTATATCTGTAACAGGAATCAACAGGAAATCTGTGATAATTGAAATGTTCACCTTAGCATCAAGTAAAACCAGACAAGCATATATATTCCTCTGAGAATTAAAAAGAAGAGCAAAATGCAATTTCAGATATATCATAAAACTTCAAAGCTGCTCTGATGCATAAATCCATATGCATATCATTCAAAAGGGCGCCGTGAAATATACACATATTTAACCAAAATTTCTTGTACAACTTGCTAAGACATGCAAAGAAGCAGCAAAGGCGCTGCATGAGCACAAGTTACAGCCACTCATTACAAAGCTTAATGAGTGTCACTCCATCAAAATGTTAAAAGCTAGTGACGGTGGCTTGTGTATTCCTTTTAAAATACCAGCCAAGTGAAATTGACGAGCCTGCTTACAGAAAAGTTGCTTGCTTCTCAACTGAATTACATGAACTTAACAAAATGGTTATTCAGGCCTTCCCACAATCTGCTAGCTAGGCTGATCTGAAATCTGCCCCAACTGCTTCCTGCGCAGATTTGAAGCCATCTCTTTCCAAGCATTCTGCCAGCTCAGCCTGAGCACATCAAGTAATCTATCAGTATAACTCGGAAATGATTCCAACCTAAGTACAAGGGAATAAAGGAAAAGTAATTTGACCAAGCTAATGGGGCTGAGTTCCAGTTGACAATGATATACAGGTTTACACTGAATACAATCATCCCAAACCCCTCTCCAGACCCATTAATAACCCCCCTATCCCCACCCCCACCCTAGCCCACCTCCTTTTGTTTTTGCCATAACCAAGTCAGTTTTTTGTCATGAGGTTTGTCCCCTGCATCACTGCTCTTTATACTTGTGGCCAATGAATAAAGAAAACTGAATATTGTAATATGCAGCAGAAATAGGGGCACTTAAGGAAAGTTTACCTATATCTCTTCAAAGAAACTAGTATAATATTAACTAGGAAAAACATTTTTTCACACCTGAGACGTTGAATAAAGAAGGAATAGAGTAGAAGTACTGCTGCAACTTCTAGGTTTAATATATGTAATATATGTGTGTAATAACCTTTATTCTCGGAATAAGTGCTGGACCACCATAGGCAAAAGCAGTGTAAAGTTGAACCAGTGTAGCTCCAGAACGGATCTTCTTGTATGCATCCTCGCCACTGTAATTACATAAATAATCTTTATTGAAATTATGTGCATTATTACAAGTGCAAAAGGGTGACCGAAGTTGCTACAGAATTCACATTACCTGCTTACACCACCACATCCTATGAGCGGAATCTTACCCTGCAAGAGATAAACAAGAGTTGTTCATATAAAAAAGGGCCCAATGAACTATACAAATAAAGTATGATAATAGGGCAGCGAAACATGCTTAACAAATAGATGTAACTTTCAAGAAAACAATAGGAACGACGCACGTACCCGTGTAAGGAGATACATCTCCCTGAGAATGTTGGTAGACAAGTCAAATAAAGGCTTCCCACTTAATCCACCAGTTTCCTGAGCCGATGGATGTGCATCTGCAGGAGGTGGTCTGGAGACAGTGGTGTTTGATATAATCTGTGTGGTTAACAACATTGACAAAATAATCAGCAATACTACACAGGATCTGTATGAGATAACTACAAAACTGGCATGAAAGTAATATTTGACTATGCTAAATTGCTATTTAGTTCTACAGCAAAACCAGTTACAGAAGGATTGTCAACCTACCAGGCCATCCAACCTAAGAGCAAGAGCAACCTGGACACAATAATGAATGGCAATAAGATTCTTGGTTGTATGATTGATAAGCTTGCTGGAGAAGGCTAAGTTCCATATCTCACCGCGGCAATGTCCTCGAGATCCTGCTTAGACAAGTCTGGTGCAATTTTCACAAGCAATGGTGGAGGACCATCTTCAGCCCACTGCATCTCATCTCGTGCAGCTTGTACCTGTGCATCCAATGAAGGTAATACACATTTCCATTGAAAACATAGAGAAGATGTATACCAGTTAAAATAGATACACACCTTCTTCACAAGATCTTTCAGTTGTTTTCGACCTTGCAGTTTGCGCAGACCAGGAGTATTCGGGGAAGAAATATTTATGACCTGCATTCAGGAAAGGAAAATAGTCTCACAATTACACAAGCTAAACAGTACCGTCCACCCAGAAAAGACATCAAACTTCACAATATTTCATGATTTGAGACAAAATAACATATTTAAAGCACACTAGAATGGCATCACTTTTCCTATCTATCATGCACTTGTGACAGTTCAACCAATGAAGAAAACCAAGATCAATTTAAAAAGGAAAATGTTCAATCATATTTTATTTATTAATTTGATAGGATACACCAAATGAGAACGCTACAGTCCATATGAATTGAAGGCACCAACAGTACAGTATGAGGTTATCTTGTAAACATGAATGCTGCTTACCAGGTAATCAGCATACTGTGACAAGTTATGAACCCCTTGCACATAATCAGCAGCGGCATCTTCACTAGTCTTGTTCTTGCCGAGATTGACTCCCAAGATGCCAGGTCCTGCTTTCCCTCCTTGCTTTACATCACTGCTTGAAGTAGATGTGGAGGTCGAAGTTTCTTCCATCTTCCGCTTACCATGTTGTGCGCCAAGGCGCTTAGCAACTACTACGATTCCTTCACTATTGAACCCGCATCGATTGATTACAGCACTGAAGAGAAAGCAAAAATAAAAACATAAGATAGTGGAGTTATGTATTGCCCAGGAATTAATTGCCCGAGAAAGTTTGAATATCAATAACAAGAGACAAGTGTTTACCTATGCTCCCTTAATCTAAATATCCGAGGCTTGGGATTTCCTTCTTGGGGAAGAGGTGTTACAGAACCAACTTCCACAAATCCAAATCCCATACCTAAGAGACCTTCAACTGCCTCAGCATTTTTATCGAACCCAGCAGCAAGCCCAATTGGATTTGCAAACTTCCTTCCCCAAACCTCTAGCCCAAGAACTGGTGGATCGGATCTCTTTTCTCTTGGAACAAATCCATGGGCAGCAGCTTTAACAGCCAAACGATGAGCATACTCCGCATCTAGCAGTGCAAAAAGTGGATTCACAAGTTCTGTTGACTTGAATAACCAGCCACTGCACAATCATCAAGAGCATGGCAATGTAGCGTTTCAATAATCATGCCAAAACAAGTTAAACGTAATTAAACACTCCAATGAAATTTCTTTGAAAATACCCTTCAGTGAGAATTAAAACAAAAACAGAAATTGTACTAGAGAAGTAATGATCAACAAATTAATATCATGTACCAAAACTTGGCTTCATCGGCAGTACTCACGTAAGCACCTCCAGCAATGATCAACCCTATCATGGCTCCAGATAAAAGCCTCCCCTGCCAAAGTGATATGAAACACAAGGCAAATTAGCGAGCCCAACATAAAGTCTAATCAAACAGAATTCTATGAACAGGTCATCACATATCCTGCAGAAGCACTTAGTTTCTTTTTTCTTTTTTTTTGAAGTAAAGCAGTTGATAGCATTGTTGGCAGGACAAAAGTTTGCAAACTTATAGAGAGGTAATAGTTCTCTCCGTCAGTTGTAGATAGTACAGATATAAAAATCGAAACATGTCAAGATAGATTGCATAACTATGACAAAACGGATTAACTAAAGACATCTTTTTTCTTCGGAGACGCGGTTGCTTAAACAGCATAAAAACATGCAACGAATTACTAATCAGCAGCACCAAAACACATTTAAAGTCAGTAAAGGTAGTACAAAGCACATAAAGCAGCACTCTGCCTATTAAATCAGAAGGATGTCTTCCACATGCTAGTTTCACGACTTTGGTTGACAAAGCAACGGGCGGAGCTTATCAAGATCAATGCACGTCACGTGTATGTCCGAATGCCGACAAGATGGCGGAGGCGGGAGTGAGCGCGTTACCTTGCGGGGAGGCGGGGGGACCTTCTTCGGGGCGGCTGCAGCTTCCGCCGCCGCTCCGGATGCGGAGGCCGTGCTGGCCGCCCGTGCCGGCGCGGCTGGCGCGCCGCGCCTAGCGGAGCCACGCAGGGCGGCATCGCAGATGGAGCGCCTCCACGCGCGCGCCACGGAGGAAGACAGCATCGGGTGGCCGGGATAGAGGACCAGGTGAGGGAAGGACAGGATGCGGTTAAGCAGGCGGCGGAGAGCGGTGGCGGCGATGCGGTGGTCAAGCCGGTTCGGCGTGGGGAGCAAGCAGAAGGACAAGGGCTTAAGCGGACATCGAAGTATCGAACCGCGAATCTTGTTATGTTTGGGCCTAGATCTTTTGCTTCGCGTCTCTTGGCCCAGAACCAGGTCAGCTAGGTCACATCTTGGGTTGGGTCCAATTTGTAATTTCGGCTTGGCCTAGAAAGCTGGAGTGGACGGTACAAATTTTAGGCCGGCGGCTGGCGTAGGCGGGCCGCTTGAAATCATAAACTGTGCCCCGACATCGAACTGGTCTTTTTTTTTACCTCTAAAAAAAACTGGTCTTTTTTTAATCCTAGAAAATGCTCGGACATCCAACCACTACCTCTAAAGAACCAAGAGGTTCGATCATCTGAATGTGATAATATATTGGACAGCAAAATCTCAGTATGTCATATGTCAAGGAAAATTTATGCTTGACCAATAGTACAAGAAGAACATATATACTGATTTCTTTTTACTCATTCTACTCATTTCAAAAACTACGAACGTTGCATACAGCACAGAAATGACTGAACATTCTTTAACTGTTAATAAAAATTCATTGTTAGCACATTCTCATGACAGCCTTTCATGGATACCAAATGAGGCATTGCCAATGTCAATCATACAGACTCAATCATGACGGCATAGGTAATTAGAGAATTGTATAACAACGAAAGAGTTTCTCAACATGCCAGATGCACAACACAAGACAACGCTACATTGGGATCATAGCGCTGCTATCTGCAGGCAATGATATTAATTTAATTTACCTGCATTTGAGGTCGGCAAGACACATTTGCTTCAACTTGTACTTCCGTTTTGTTATTGCTCCATTTCTTCGGTTACCTGGCACCCAAAAAATGCTCCTACTTGCTGCAAATTCATTCATTGATAAACTAATTTTAGGGCGCTTCTTTCTTTGACTTGTGAAATCGACACAATATCGGCTATGTGCCCCCCTATGTTCTTTACAACTAGTAGTACTACATAAGCTCTTTGTACTATTCTGTATTTTGAAATATTAAGAGTATAAAATGATTTGCTAATCTCTACAATCTATTAATTGAGGTGTGATCGTTCACTTCGTGTCCAAAAAGTTAGAGATTGAATCCAAATTGGTTTCATATCTTTTATATCAAGTACCGAATTTCAAAAATCATAACTCTCACGTACTGAGCTTAAATGAGACAAACTCGAACTCTATCTCGTAGCTCTCAAAACGTTCTACAATTTGGTTATTCAATATAAGTTCAGATCCTGCTGTTTTGGTTTCCAAATATACGATGCAAAAATATTTGTTCTGGTTCAGACTCCTCTGCGCAGGTCCCTGTATGGGGCATATATCTCCTAGCTCTGTAATTCAAATAATATGATCCATATATATTTCAAAAAGGCCTTGAAGAGATCTACAACTTTTGTGTTTTAACTTTATCCATTAGAGCAAATCTTCCATTTCAAAATTTCGTTGCAATGCAGTGCTATTTCTGGACTACGTGAATTAATTTTTTTTTCCGGATAAAGCTTCTAGAATATGGTAAACAATGATGATAAAATTATTATTTTTAACATATA
This sequence comes from Eleusine coracana subsp. coracana, assembly GCA_032690845.1. NCBI lineage: Eukaryota > Viridiplantae > Streptophyta > Magnoliopsida > Poales > Poaceae > Eleusine > Eleusine coracana. The sequence goes on from CM064424.1 coordinate 847,316, forward strand.
AAATAGTATACTAAGAAGCACCAATGATAATATTAATATAATCTTTATGTAAAAAATGTCAATAATATTATATATATGTAATAATTATATTTTATAAATAATTTATATTTAAATTATAAAGAGTGTTGTTTTTTAAGTCAATAACGCACGGACACTTTACTAGTATTTGTCATAAAAAACACAATATCTGTATTTTTTTTTACTTTTTGGGGAAGCTGCATTTTTATATACTCTAAAAAAGAGGGAGAGCTTATGTGGAGTATGCATGTGACGACCTTTGGGCCGGTCCCTGGAGCCTGGACCACTTGAATCTGAACTGAACTGCCCCCCCCCCCCCCCCCCCACCCTCCCCCACCCTCCATTAGAGCTGGTCTTTATTTAACCCTAGAAAAAAGTTCCGATCAGACAGCAGTCAGCAGCGAGCCACTAGTACTAGACTACGAGTGTCGCCTCGCCGCCGCCGCCGCCGCCGCTCTGCCCCTTTCGCTCTCCCGTTCCCGTTCCAACCCAAACGCCAAATTTCTCGCTGTGATCATGGAGCATGGTGAAGATGCCGCCGTGAAGGACCAGGTAGCCCTCTCCATGCGCCTCCTCTGCCATCTCGCCAGCCTCGACGAGCCCACCAACCTCGCCTTCTCGCCGCTCTCCTTCCACGCCGTCCTCTCCCTCCTGGCCTCCGGCGCCACAGGCGCCACGCGCGACCAGATTGTCGCCTTCCTCGGCGCCGACGTCCACTTGGCGCTCGCCTCCCAAGTGGCCTCGGACGTCCTCGCTGAGCGCAGCGGCAAGGTTCCCGAGGTTCGCTACGCCTTGGGCATCTGGGTCGATGCATCTCTCCGCCTCAACCCGGCCTTCGTCGACACTGCTGCCTCAAATTTCAAAGCCGACGCGAGGACGATCGATAACCCCGCGGCAGCGACTGCTGAGATCAACGAGTGGTTCAGGAGCAAGACCGGCGGCCTCGTCAAGGACATCCTTCCTGAGGGCTCCATCGACAGCAGTTCCACGGCCCTCGTCCTCGCCAACTCCCTCAACTTCAATGGTTACTGGTACGATCCATTCTTCCCCGATCTCACTCAGGACGGCACATTCCACGTGTCGCCGGACCACGCCGTCCGCGTGCCCTTCATGACAGGGAGCCACCAGCACACATTCATGGACATCGGCTGCCACCCCGGCTTCAACGTCCTGCGCATGCCCTACAGTAGGGGCGGTGGCGACAGATTGTTTGCCATGTACATCTACCTCCCCGACTAACGTGATGGCCTGCCGGGCCTCATGCGCCAGCTGACCTCCGACCCAGCCGCCTTCGTCCACAAGGGGATCGTGCAGGAGAAGCCTGTCACGGTGGGCGAGCTCAAGATCCCCAAGTTCGAGGTGTCGCTCAAGGTCGAAGCCTCGCGTCTCCTGCGCGACCTCGGGCTCGACCTGCCCTTCCACCCGGCAGCCAACTCCTTCTCGGGGATGATCTTAGATTCTCCTCCAGAGATGGCCGTGTCGTCTGTACGCCACCAGTGCTTCGTCAATGTCAACGAGAAAGGGACAGTGGCTGCTGCGGGCACTATTGGAGAAATGATGTGTTGCGCTATGCCAGATGATCAGATCGTCGACTTTGTCGCGGATCATCCCTTCCTCTTCTTCATCATGGAGGAGGAGAGCGGTGTCGTGGTTTTCGCTGGCCAAGTTATCAACCCTTTGCTCCATTGATCTAGCTAGAGCAACTAGCTGGAGAGAGTTAAGTCGACCTACCGACCTCAGTCAGTACTATCTTCTGTAATCGTTAGACTGTGTATGGTTAATGTTTGTACTGTAATGGATGGGTATGACAAACTTTTGAATAATTTACTCTCTGTGATCGCGTATATGTATGTTCCTTTAGCTTTGTCTTAAAATTCAATCATGCATCAATAGCTGAAAACATCTGTGGAATTTTAGCTTGTATATATATCCGGTGAACTCTAGTCAAATGGGAATAGAAACACTGTGGCCTGACGACGTTGCATCAGAATTCCCAAAGAACCAGGAGGTTCGATCATCTGAATGTGATAATAGATTTGGACCAACTTCGCAAAATCTGTGTGTCACTGCTTGTCAGAGAAAATTTATATGTGATGAACAGTACAAGAAGAGCATATATATACTGAAGAATATTTGCCTCATTTGAAAAACTACAAACATTATTGTATACAACAAATAGTATTTGACTAAACTTTGTTTACTGTTAATAAAAACCATTGTTAGCACATCCTCATGGCAGCGCCTTTCATGTGTACCAAATGAGACACTGTCAGTCATACAGACTCAATCATGATGGCGTAGGTAATTACAGTACTGAAACAACACATACTCGTTTACAAAAGAGTTTCTCAACACGCTAGATGCACAATACAAGTCAATGCCACTGGGATCATAGCGCTGCTATCTGCAAGCAATGAAAAAAAATGAAATTTCATGGTACGGAAGCCATGGGGAGGAGCACGTACTGCTACCAATCTCTAGTATTTCTGCCGTAAACTTCCTTTTCTAATACGTATTTCTGCCAAACATCATAGTCGGACTACAATTTATCTGGAGACAAAATATAAACAATCAGACATACGCAGGTGGCTAGGAAGGCATGGCCATGTGGCCATGCTGCTAGGGATCAACATAGAAGACTCAGCGCCTGGGCTAGCGCTAGCGCTAGCTGGCTTGGCCGTTGGTCCAATTTTGTTGCTGTCGTGGTGGTGACTAGCGTTGTTCAAATGGACCATGCCCAGCGGGCCAGCCTAAAACACGTAAATTTTTGTCCCGGCCCAAACAAAGCATGGTCCGTTTAATTTTATACCGGACCAACATAGCTCAAGGCTACGGGCCGTACTTGGACCGAGAGGGTGACCCGATGGGTATGACAAACGTTTGAATAATTCTCTGTGTGATCGCGTATATGTATGTTCCTTTAGCATTGTCTTATAATTCAATCATCATCAATAGCGCTGAAAACATCTATGGGAATTTTAGCTTGTATATATCCGGTGAACTCCAGTCAAATGGGAATAGAAACACTGGCGTGACGTTGTATCAGATCTGATTTGTTGTAGTGAGAATTCCCAAAGAACCAGGAGGTTCGATCATCTGAACGTGATAATAGATTGGACAAACTTCGCAAAATCTTTGTGTCACATGTCACAGAAAATTTATACGTGATGAACAGTACAAGAAGAGCATATATATGCTGAAGAACATTTGCCTCATTTGAAAAGCCACAAACATTGTTGTATACAGCAAACAATATTTGACTGAACTTTGTCTAACTGTTAATAAAAAGGGAGCATCTAATTTTTGGTCGGTAGAAAATTGGGATTACTTTCAACCAACGCTTTTGACCCTTAGATCTAGATGCAATGAATACAGAAGGACAATTTTTCTATAGTCTATATAAAATACTAATTAATACATATAATCCTATAAATAGATAAATAACAAAAGGAAACAAAAACAGCAGCAAAAACAACTCTCTTTTCAACCATTTGAAAAGAAGCATTCCCATAATAAAAACTATTGTTAGCACATCCTCATGGCAGCGCCTTTCATGTGTATCAAATGAGCCACTGCCAATGTCAGTCATTAAAACTCAATCATGACGGCGCGCGTAGGTATACAGTATTGAAACAACACACTCATCGTTTACAAAAGAGTTTTTCAACACGCTAGATGCACAATGGGGAGGAACACTCCCAATACATTAAGAGAGGTGAGAACCTGCGTCGATTGAGAATCGAATGCAGGCGGGCGGAGACGCAGACAAAAAGCGTCTACAAGCAATGACATTAAGCGACAGTTGAAGGTGTCACGAGAGGTTCGAAATATTGCTTCAACTTGTAGTTCCAGTTTGTTCTTGCAACTTTTTATTTAGTGAACTGAAACAAGAATGAATGAACGAGAAAACAAACGGATGAACAGTTTGAATATGTACATTCAAACTTGACCAAATATTAGACTTCATAGAGAAGCAGGCGTGGTACGAGCATCTGAATGTTATATTAGACTGAAACGACTTCGCAAAACCTGGATTTCACAAGTGAAACTGCAACATTTGAGGTCAGATGCACAGCACAAGACAAATTTATGCCATTCGGATCCTAATGCTGCTATCTGCAGGCAATGACATTAATCTACCTGCATTTGAGGTCGGCAAGACAAATTTGCTTCAACTTGTACTTCCGATTTGTTATTGCTCCATTTCTTCGGTTACCTGGCACCTCCAGCTAATCCTGAAGAAAACCAATGTAGCCCCTCAATCAAAACCAGGGATTGGCACCCTGATCAATTTTGAAAATCACACATCATATTCCCCGTTTCATCAAATTTCAATTTATCAAAGGTAGCAAATCTTAATCTCTCAGACGCACAATTTCTTGAATTAGGCATTACCTACCGAAGAAACAATTCGTTTTGTCCGGTGAAACCAGAACCAATGGACGAGAAAACAAACGGATAAGAAATCAAGCAGCAGCAGAATAATCTCAACCTGTACCTCGGAGGCCCAACGGGGGTGATGGGGCCGAAGAGGCGATCCGCAGCAGTCGGCGACGAAGTCCACTAGCACGGGCAGCTCCCACTCCAACACCTCCGCATCTCCCTGATCGATGAACTTCACTGCCGCGCACCAGCAAGCCGGCGTCGGGCAGAGTAGGCGACAGGCGGAGCGTGGGGAGGAGACGGGGCCAGTGGAGGCTGCAGCGGCGAGAGGGAAGGGACCGTGGAGGCGGTGGTGTTCGCGCGGACGCCATGACCATGAGAGTATACTGGGAGAGGAGCGGTGGGATCCGCCAATGCTCGGGCGGGCTTGCCGCCGGCCGCCGCTAAATCGGAGAGGGAGCAGCGGAGGGGCTCGACCCAGCGAACAACAAATTTTCAAATCAACCCCTCGTTTGGATCGCGATTATTCTCCGCGATCCAAATTATTTACATTTTAACCCCTATTTTTAGATCGTGGTTATTATCCATGATCCAAATATTTGCAGTTTACCCTGATCGCGACTATTGTCCGCGATCTAAATATTTACACTTTGCCCCCTATTTTGGATCGTGATTATCTTCCGCGATCCAAATATTTATAATTAGCCCCCTATGTAAGATCATATCTATTAAATTAGTCCCTGGCTCGTCGGCCGTTGGCGCTTGGCGGACGCAGAGGAGGCCGGACTGGCCGCGCGGGTGGAGACAGCACAGCCGCAATGCCGCTGCGTGCGCCGCCTACCATCCCGCGTCCTCCTCTTCCGGCCCCCGCGAAACCTCGTTGTTTCCACGCCGCCATCCATCATCAGCAGCAACAGCAACCACCTCTCCCTTCCTGCTCTTACGCCGACCTCCTCCAGCGCAGCGCGGCCACCGGGGACCCCCGCCTCGCCGCATCCCTCCACGCCGCACTCCTCAAGCCGAGCCTCCTCGCCTCCGACCTTTTCCTATGCAACCACCTCCTCATTGCATACTTCAAGTCCCGCCTCCACCACCACGGCCTCCGCCTGCTCGACGAAATGCCGCACCGCAACGTCGTCTCGTGGTCCGCCGCCATCGCGGGGCTCACGCAGGGGGATCGACCCCGCGAGGCGCTCGCGCTGTTCCGGCGGATGCGCCTCGCCGGGTGCCCGCCCAACGAGTTCGCGCTGGTGAGCGCGCTCAACGCGAGCTCGTTCGTCAGTGGTGCCGGCATCGGCCGGGCGCGGCAGTTTTATGCTCTAGCCGTCCAGCTTGGGTTCGACTCCAATGTCTTCCTGCTAAACGCGCTCCTCGCTGCAATGGTGCGTCATGGACAGCTCGGCGACGCGGTGCAGCTGTTCGACGGCTCTCGTGTCCGGGACATCGTTTCTTGGAACACGCTGCTCGCGGGGTTTGCGCGGCATTGGTGCGTGCAGGGGTGGATTCTGTGGCGAAGGATGGCCAGGGAAGCTAATGGAGTGGATGGTTTCTCGTTCAGCACCGTGCTGTCAGGGTTGGCAGCCAGCGCGAGCTTGGAGAACGGCTTGCAAGTTCACGCGCAGCTCATTAAGAGTGGCTTTGGCAATGATGTCTATGTGGGGAATTCTTTGGTGGAGATGTACATGAAGAACAAATGCCTAGCTTACGGCACCAGAGCTTTCACCGAGATTCGGCACAGAGATGTTGTGTCATGGACAGAGATAGCCGCTGGATGCCTGCACTGTGGCGAGCCTGCTAAGGCCATCAGGATTCTCACTGACATGATGCTGGATGGAGTCATGCCTAACAATTTCACATTTGCAACAGCAGTCAATGCTTGTGCGGTCCTCACAAATCTGGACGAAGGAAGGAAAGTTCATGGATACGTGATCAAGCTGGGAGACACCTCCGATATTGGTGTCAACAATGCGCTCATTGACATGTACTCCAAGTGTGGATCAGTGAGCTGTGCTTGTAAGGTTTTCCAGTCGATGCCGCAGCGTCCAGTGATATCCTGGACAGCGATGGTGATGGGTTTTGCACGGAACGGGCGAGCTCGGGAGGCACTGGAGGTGTTTGATGACATGCTGTTGAAAAGCGTGGCACCGAACTCTGTGACATTAATCTGTGTTCTCTACGCTTGTGGCCAAGGCGGGTTTATAGATGAAGGCTGGATATACTTCAACGCCATGAAGGACAAGTTCGGAATCGAACCAGGTGAGGATCACTATGCCTGCATGGTCGATCTCCTCCGAAAAGCAGGTCATATTGAAGAAGCTGAAAAGCTGATTTCAAGGATGCCATTTCGGCCTGGGGTTCTGGTCTGGCAGGCGTTGCTTGGTGCATGTCATCTTCATGGCAATGAGGCTGCAGGCAAGAGAGCTGCAGCGAATGCGCTGGCGCTCGAAAAGGAAGATCCATCAACCTACATGTTGCTGTCCAACATGCTTGCAGGCCGGCACAGCTGGGATTGTGCGGGAAGGGCTAGAGAGCTCATGGTTGATACAAAAGTCCTGAAACTTCCTGGGTCCACCTGGTTTCAGTGATCGACGACAGAAGCAAGCTCAAGCTTGTATCAAGTGAGTTCTGGTACAATGGAAATAGAACCATTTGGTTCCTCTTTTGGACTGAACAGCATCAAACTTTGAAACAAAGAGGTTGTTGATCACCTGAAGTGTGACAATTTTACTGGACTGATTTTTGCGAAGCCTCACAGTTGAATGAAAAAAAAAATTATACTTTGACCAACACCACAAGTTTTGATAGTTAATGAAGCCGTTGTTTGATCATCTCAATTGTTTCTTTTTTCACATGCCTTTGTTCTTTGAACTGAATAACCATTTGTATCATCCATATAATTTGAAAAGTGGCGCTCATCTAATTCGAGATACAACAACGACAAGTACACTATCAAATGAATTTGCTTATATCAATATGACTACATCCTCATGGCAGCCTTTAATATATACCAAATTTGCCTTCGCAAATGACAATCATACAGAGTAAATCTTGATTGTAGGTGATTACAATGCTGGAATTATGTGCTCATGGAAGCAAAGATTCTTCAATTTGCTAGATGTGCAGCGCAATCTCAAGGCTGCAAAACTGCAGGCAATGACATTAAGAGACAGTCGAGGTTGCCAAGAGAGGTTCCAAGTATTGCTTGAACTTGTCCTTTGTTATTGCACCTTCTCTCCGGCTACCTGGCACCTCCTGCCCATTCTTGAAGAGGATCAGGGCAGGCAGACCAAAGACCTTGTACTCTTCAATCAACTGAGGATTGGCATCATGATCAATTTTGACAATCTTTACTCTGCCATCAAATTCCTGTTTCATAGTATAATTTCCGGTTTTAGAGCTGGCAAAGTACATTAAATGTAACAGCTGTTATCTCCACACATTGTTCAGTTAATTAATCAATGGATTTCATGATAGCTCAAAAAGTGGGTTGTTTCAGTATTCTCATCCATCTTGTATATTTAGACACCGATTTACTGCTAAGATTGCTAGGATGAAATGGAACATGTCATCACTGGAATTTATCCAACTCGATCAATCCAATGCTCCCTTTGTAGTCCCTAATTACAAAACTTAGGAATTTATAATTTGTTTTTATCTCCTATAAAACATTTTAGCAAAGGAGTTTAATGACAAGAAAAAGAATGTAAAAGTTATATATACTACTCCCTCCGATTATATTGGTAATTTGAAACTTTGTTGATCTAACTTCATGACAATTACATTGAACTGCAGTATTGGCGTTTCCTCATCAGTCTGTTTAATACTTATAAGCTGCTCTTTAATCGTATCAGTTTTTCAGCATATACTGGCCATTGTCCTATGGCGTGGCGCCTAATTCCATCAGTGAAGTGTCGCTATCTCTAATGCATCATCTATCGAAAGAAACAATCGATTATGTCTGCTTAGATAGAACCAGTACGGATGAAAGGGAAATATTGTGGATGAACATCTATCCAGAAGCAGAAGCAGCAGAGTAACCTATACCACGGCTGCCCAATCCACGACGGGAGCAATGAGCCGGCACGGTCCGCACCAGTCCGCGACGAAGTCCACGAGCACTGGAAGCTCCGACTCCAACACCTCCGCCGCGAACTCGCTCTGCCCGATGGACTTCACCGCCGCGAAGCACCGAACGCGGGCGCGCGAGCGCGCAAGCCCGCCTGGGGCTGCGGGCGCCACGCAGCAGCGAGCCGACGCGGGATGGGCAGGCGACAGGCGGAGCGTGGCGTGGAGGCGGGGCCCGCGGGCCGGGGAGTGCGGCGAGTGGGGTGGGGGCGCGAGGGTGGAGGCGGTGGTGCTCGGCGCAGACGCCATGAGGACGATGCCGATGAGCGGGGAGGAGAGGAATCTTCTGGAAGGTGCCACTGGCTAGCCGCCAGATTTCTTTCCCGGCCGAGATTTGTTGGCGAGAAGCGGATATTTTCCCTCGCTCTCTCGTGAATTCGGCCCAGCTCAGAAAATAGAACTATGCCATAGCAGAGAGAAATTCGGCTCAAAGCACGCGCGGCCCTTTCGGCCTGCTTGTTTGACTGCTTGCTGGCTAACCATTTGTTTCGGCTGGTTTGTTTGACTGCTGCTGGTTATTGGTTACCCACTGTTTGACCAGTGTCTTTCTGGCGCTTAATAAGATAAGAGGAATGAAATGATGTTTTCGAAAAATTGTAGATGCAACTATGTATTGGAGTGATTCTCGGCAAAGACAAGGACTGATGGTGCTAAGATTGCCCCCATATAGAGCTACGGGACAGGCATTACACTTTTGTCTCCAAGCCACGTGTTTTCAAATAATATAAACTCAAATGTAAAGCGATAATTGCATTTGGTCAAATAAAGTGACCAATATACTAGCTTGCTTTCTCGAGAAAAAAGTGCTCCGTTAGGATTTTAAAAGAAAAACTGAAATGAGAAAGAGCAGCAACTGAACACCTGAATCGTCCACATGTGCCGTGCCATGTCAGCAGAGAGCGCATGAACCAGGTCCACGGTGAAAGCACGGTCCATCGCCACCGGCCGGCCCACGACCTCTCCGTCGTCCGGCTTAGCCTTCACGTCGCCTCCGTCCTTCACACCTCCTCCTCCTCTCCTCGCCGACGCTTTCTCCTTCTTTATTCCCCTGCCCCCCTACCCAGAAACCCCACGCCCTAAAGCCACTCTTCACACATGGATGCCTCCGCGCCTGAGAGGGCCGCTTAGGGTTGGGTCTCGGGAGTCCGGCCATGGCGATGCCGACGGTGGCGGCAGCTGCGGCGCTCCACCCCGCGGTCTCGACGCGGCGTGTCGGTGTCGGAAATGGCAATGCGTCCGCCGCAACGGGCGGATGCCTGGCTGGCTGCCGGCGAGGGGCGGCTGCGTGGGCGGTGCGGGCTAGGGTGGCGGACGCGGCGCCGGTGGCGACCGAGAGCGGCAGGCTGGAGGCGCCCGCTGCACCGATGGTGGAGATCCCCGTCACTTGCTACCAGGTGAATTGTTTGGCATCTTCCCCTCTGTTTGTGAATTGCCTGCTCTCCCGTTCGGTTGCATTGATCGTTTGTTGATCTAGTTTACCTCGTCCGGGTTCCTGCAAATTGTCTCAGATTGAATCTGAATTCGCTCACCATAATTCGATCTCACCCTGCACATAACAATGTCCTTTGAAAAGTACCTGCAACTTTACGTGCTCCCCTCATTTTGTGGTAAATTGTTCTGAATAGGTTCTGAGAGTTCGTTGTTTTCAGTTCAGATGTGATTAGGCATGTGCCTTCTCTCTTTTTTTCTTCTGTTTATTTTTACACCTATGATCAAACGACTTTACAGATTCTAGGTGTTACTGAGAAAGCTGAGAAAGACGAAATTGTCAAAGCTGCAATGGAACTGAGAAATACTGGGATTGAAGATGGATACACACCTGAGGTGTCCACTTCAAGACAGGTTGCTGATTGGTTTATGGAACTATATGGCTGCATTTAGATTCATAGGACACATAATAATCCTGGTGTTCATAGTTGCATTGCTGATTCTTTTTTCAGGCACTGCTGGTAGATGTGAGAGATAAGCTTCTCTTTGAACAAGAGTATGCAGGAAGTATAAAGGAAAAGGTTCCACCCAGATCCACTCTTCATATACCTTGGAGCTGGTTGCCTGCTGCCCTCTGTATTCTGCAGGAGGTAATGCAAACTCTTCTCATCAAAATATTCACTGAAGCCACTAAAGGACAATTGCCAAGTTTAATTCTGCTTTATTTGTTTAAGGTTTTAACTATTGATGGCTGTGATCACGAATTGGTAACTGCAGGATCACGTTCTATTAGTATGTTCTTTAAATTCATTGTATAACAGTAAATAGTTATTAGTGTATGTTCTATTTTTTTTATCAATCTGGTTACGAGTTGGGATATAATTCTCAATTCAATGAAGTGAAGAGATCTAGAGGATTTAGATTTATGTCAGAAGAAAACTTAATAGGGAGTGACCAGAATTCATTAAAGGCCTGTCCCTAAACTTTAAAGTATTGGCTAAAAGATGTATGTGATCATGTTTATCTGGATTTGAAGTTATGTCAACATCTTTAGTAGCATGTAAGTACATCTGTCTTTTCTCAGATTAAATGGTATAAAATACTAAACATCAAAATACACCTATGCTACATATCAAGTACGCACTTTGAGATTTAACAGGCTCAAGCATGGAAGATGTCAGTCCAAGTGTCAAACGTAATTGTATCGTGTTTTTTTTACCATCTTATACTGATGCGGCAGTGCAGAAGTATTTGTTTGTTGTCAATTAAGATGTGGCAGTGTTGTTGCAGGTCGGAGAAGAGAAGCTAGTTTTGGAAATTGGTCAGGCGGCATTGCGGCGCCCTGATTCTAAACCATATGTTCATGATGTGCTTCTTGCAATGGCCTTAGCTGAAGTAAGAATCACATAATATTATGAAGAAAAACAGCTGCATCATAGATTTTTTTTTGACACATTTACAATGATTGACAATCATTTTATTGCAGTGCTCTATTGCAAAAGCTAGCTTTGAGAAAAGTAAAGTATCTCTTGGCTTTGAGGCTCTAGCACGTGCTCAGTATCTTTTGAGGACAAAACCATATCTGGAGAAGATGCCCCTTCTTGAACAGGTCAAGTGCTGTTACTTCTACTTTATGAGTTCTACTATTTTAATCAGTTCATAACTTGTTATGTTGGGTGATCTAGATTGAAGAATCACTTGAAGAGCTTGCACCTGCTTGCACTCTAGAGCTTCTAAGCTTGCCCCAAACACCTGAAAATTCAGAGCGCAGACGAGGTGCTATTGCAGCTCTTTGTGAATTGCTTAGACAGGGCCTTGATGTTGAATCCTCTTGTAGAGTTCATGATTGGCCTTGTTTCTTGGGCCAAGCATTGAGCAAATTATTAGCCACAGAAATTGTTGATCTACTTTCTTGGGACACTTTGGCTACCACTCGTAAAAACAAAAAGTCACTGGAATCCCAGAGCCAGCGGGCGGTAGTTGACTTCAACTGCTTCTATGTGGCAATGCTTGCTCACCTTGCACTTGGATTTTCATCCCGTCAGACTGAGTTGGTACTCTCTTTTGCTCCTGTGTCAATAGACTAGATAAACCGCTGTTAGCCGTTTCAGCATTTTTTAATTTATATCTCCTATATGCAGATCAAGAAAGCTAAAACCATCTGCGAATGTTTAGTTGCATCTGAGAGCACGGACATGAAATTTGAGGAATCTTTCTGCTCATATCTTCTTGGAGAGGTAATAAGAGTATCTCAACTTCTGTAATATTTTCTGGCTTGCATTATACGACTAAAGATTAGTTCTCAGGAAACCGGCGCCACAGTTTTTGAAAAACTTCAGCAGCTTCAAAGTAATGGGAGTCCAAATTCAAAGGACTATGGGTTGGCTAAAAAGAAAGACAGCAGCGACAAGGTCACTGTCAACCAATCACTCGTATGTTACTTCTGGCCATGCTCATTTAAAGCAAATAAGCTCCAGAATTACTTGACTGTATATCTAGATAGTTATATTGCATCTATTTAGATTGAGTCTTTCTCGTACCAGACAATTTATACCAATCACTTGTATGTTACTTCTGGCCATGCTCATTCAAAGCAAATAAGCTCTAGAATTACTTGACTGTATATCTAGGTGGTAATACTGCATCTATTTAGAACGACTTTCTCATACCACACAATTTGTCTCTGCCAGGAACTGTGGTTGAAGGATGTGGTACTTTCTCGTTTTGCAGATACAAAAGATTGTCCACCATCTTTGGTTTGTATAACACTATTTTTGTTATCCACAGTTGCCACAACATTTTCTAGGAAGTAATTCAGTTCTCCTTAATGTCTTATATCAGGGCAACTTTTTTGGGGCTCCTAAACGCAACCTTAGCACACCCAAGCAGAACCTTGGGTCCTCAAGATTGGTTCGATTGAGCTCTCAGCCATCTAGTATCTCATCATACAACAGGACTTCAGGGGAGCAGACTCCAAGACTGACTCCTAACAGCCATTTGGGCGAAGCTGTGAAGCAACTTGCACCAACCAACTTGGGGCTTCATTCATCAATGGATAGGGCAGTGAATGGTTCAGTTACAACATCTGTTCCCCTGAAGCGCAATCCTGGATCCGATTCTTTAAGATCACTGGAATTATGGGGACTAACTGGAGATATTGTAGGGAAGCTTGCATATAGTGCAGTCCTGGGGTTTGTTGTATTTGGCACGCTAAAACTGTTGAGATTTCAGTTTGGGCACACGGGATCTACCAACCCAAGTAGAGGGTCTGCATCCACACTATCTTTAAATGAAGGGTCTGCGCCAGAAGATTCTCTTATCACCAGTAGTTTCAGGAAACATTTTGAGTATTTGTCAAAAATGCTTCGGGTAAACGATAGGCTTTATTCGAGAAGTGAAGAAAAAGATAAATATCCAGTGCTGAATGATGTTGCTGCGGCAGTATGCAGGCAAAAGATGGATATTGGAGAAGCAGAATCACTCGTGAAACAATGGCAGGACATAAAGTCTGAAGCTCTTGGCCCTGACTATCAAATTGACATGCTCCCTGAGATCCTTGATGGTTCAATGCTCTCAAAGGTTTGTATCTCCTGTTTTGTATTTGCATATGCTGTTGATCTTACTTTCATTTATGTTGTGAATAATCAAAGGTCATCTTGTGGAGCAGTGGCAAGATTTATCACTAGTGGCAAAGGATCAGTCGTGCTATTGGAGATTTGTTCTGTTAAATCTTTCCATAGCTCGTGCTGAGATAATATTGGATGAAGTCGGTGCTGGTGAAGCAGCAGAAATTGATGCTGTGCTTGAGGAAGCAGCTGAACTTGTTGATGACTCCCAGCCCAAGAAACCTAGTTATTACAGGTATTTCAGTAACTAGCACAGTTGTTGATTATTCTTTTGCACTCTACCGAAAGACAAACATGGTGATGATTTTTTTTATGTTTGTAATTGCAGTACATATGAAGTACAGTACAAATTGAGAAGGCAGAAGGATGGATTGTGGAAAATCTGCGAAGCTGTTGTCCAGGACCTGACGTGATTTCATTTCGTTTCAGCTTAAAAGTAAAAAGGACAACATATTTATCTGCTAATAGGTGGAAGTACTGATCTTTAAGTTCCAACATGGCTAGCTTAACATGTTAGGATACCTTCATTTCGATTGGGATACCTGTTTAGTTAGCTGAGTTTCGTCGGACACCTTGAGACCTTGAGCTACTCATGGTGACCACCGGAGACTTGTCATCAGGATTCGACAGAATAGCTGCTGATGATGCTAGTAGTAGTACAGATGCTAACCACAGCTGATACCACATTCCTTTGTTCATTTCCCTCTATGGTGTGAACTCACGTGAATTAGTTTTAGTTTTGCCCACGTGTCATTGAATTGCCGGCGGCCATTGTTCAAAGAGCAATGACAGTTGCTGATGTGCTGTTAAGTGTTGGCCTGTAACTGCAGCTTCCAAGCTTGCTCTTGTTCCGTTGTGTTGCGTTGACTGCTTGGTTCATCTTTGTCCTTGTTATAGTGAGTATTACAGCCCGAACTCATTTTAGTTTTGTCTAATTTGTTACTAGATCTGTAATTGTCACTAAGCAACCATCTACTCTAGCTCAGAATGTTGGGTACCTCGGACCATCAACATCATACACGCTCTGCCGAAATAGATTCTGTAGAAGAAATACAGAGTACAGTAACGCATTTAGCCTAATAATTAAGGGACTTGCTAATTTTCAGTAGATCTAACACAAGAGCGTCAAATTTTTAATAAATTGAAAATAGGGTTTCTTTCAATCACCGCTTTTAGTTCTTGGATCTAGATCTAATGAATATAAAAAGATAAAACTTTTTTATAGTCTATACATAATACTAATTAATATAAATAATTCTATAAATAATAAATAATAAATAAAATAACATTTCTCTCTCTCTTTAAAATACTGTTGATTGAAAGAGTGCTCTTTAATCGATTGAAAAGAAACATTTCTGTTATAATTATTATACAGAACCATCAAATTAATTGAAGGATAGAAAATATGAATAATTAAACCAGCAGTCCAACAATGATTACGGCCTTGCCAATGACGCAATGATGCTTCGTGCACAACCCGAGATCTCAACAATTCACACACCACGCGGTCGCTGCCGGTTGCCGAGTCGCCATCTCAAACCGCCGCAAATTCGATGTTAGCTTCCGCCTCCGCCCGCCATCCTCTATGACCGCCGGCGCATGGGCGGCCGCCGCCAGCTATGCTCAGCTGTCCGCCACGGTGCGGGCGGCAGTGCGCACGCTCGGCGGCCTCTTCCCTCGCGCCCACCGGCCTCACGCCACCACCACAACCACCACGACGGCTGCCGCAGCCACCATCTCCTCCTATTCATCGCACACCCTCCACGACTACAACTGCCTCCTGGCCGCCCTCGCGCAGGATGGCGACGGCGACGGGGCGCTCCGCGTGCTGCGCCGCATGCGCCTCTCCGCGCCCGCCTGCGCGCCCACCGCTGCCTCCTACACCTCCGCTATGTCCGCGCTCGCCAAGGCCGGCCGCCCCACCGACGCCGCGTCCCTCTTCGACGACATGCTCGCCAACGGCGTCGCGCCCAATCGCGCGGCCTTCTCCCTCCTCCTCCACGTCTACTCCTCCCACCTCCACCTCCCCGCCGCCGCGCACTCGGTCCTCCTCTGGATGTCCCGCCTCGGCCTCCGGCCAACCCCGATCGACTACACCGACCTCATCTTCTCCTTCTGCCGCGCCGGTCGCCTCGCAGACGCCCTCCAGCTGCTCGACGAAATGCGCGACCTCAACTACCCGCTCATACCACAAACCTTCGCGCCCATCCTCCAAGTGTTCTGCGAAAATGCCGATATCCAAGGGGCGGATGCGCTCATCAGCTCCATGCGCTCCTCTGGTTGCCTCCCAGATGTCGTCATCTACAACATCTACATCAAGGGGCTGTGTAAGTTGGGAGATTTTGATGCTGTCGAGAGGGTTATTGATGAGAGTGTGAGGAATGGGTGGGTTCCAGATGCAATCACATACAGCACCTACATTGCAGGGCTTTGCCGGTTTAGATACCTTGAAGAGGCATTATGGCAGCTGGAAATTATGCTAGAAAAGGGGCTACAGCTTACTGTGGTTGGTCTGAATATACTGTTGGATTACGTCGCACAGGATCTTGATATGTGGGCAGGCAAGGAGGTGCTGGAGCGGTGCCAAGAGCTTGGCTTTGTGGTTGATGTCGTGACATACAATACCGTCATGGACCATTTCAGCAAGAAAGGGAAGTGGCTGCGTGTCCTAAAGCTATTCACAGATCTGCTCAAGAAGCCAATAACACCCAATGTGCAGACATACAACATTTTGATCTCATGCATGTGCCAAGCGGGCAAGTTTCAGTTTGCCAAGTTTCTGTACAGCTCCAAGGGGTTTGTGGCGGACACTGTGACCTGTAACATTCTAATCCACAAGTTCTATGAGGCTGGCAAGGAGGACGAGCTAGGTTTTTTGTTCCTTGATGTGAATGCGGGAAAGATTGTCCCAGATACAATCACATACAATACACTGGTTGATTGTCTATTTAGGTCTGGGAGGAGGATAGAGGCTGCCAACTTTGTCAAGCATATCGATGATGGCTACCCTTCAGAGCCTGTTGCTCGTTTGACGTATTGGTTGATTAGGTGTGGAAACACGCGTGAGGCGCTAAGGCTGTTTGATGATATCCAAATAAAAGAACATGTTTTAGATGGTAGAATTTTTGAGAATGTGATCAAAGCATTTTGTAGAAAGGGTCAAATAGAATGCTCAGAAATATCACAATTGTGCTCTGTATTGGATAGGATGCTTGCTTACATATAATGTTTAATCATTCTTTTTTGGAATTCTTCTGTGAGTTGCTTTATTCAATCCAAAAGGATGAGTTGTGTTGATACACCTATTTATCTGGATCCTAGTACTTTGTCATATGGTACTCAATATGCAAGCGAGTGTTGTACATGCTCAGGTGATGCAACGACTTAATTGTTTGGCTTTCCTTGTGATTAAGAAGTTCAAAGACTGCTTGAGTTTTCTGTTAGATCAAGCTTATGTGTTGAGTGTTGAGTCACATTCTTCTCTTGCTTCCTTTTCTGTTTGTGATGGTGCAAGGAAACTTGTAGCTATCCGGTTCATATTCATATGTTATATATCTTGCTTGGCTCAATTTCTGTTCTCTGATTAGGCACCAGAAGTACATGTAACTCTTATAGTTATGATTGCTAGCGCCTATCTGTTAGTTCAATCGAGACATTTTTGCCAAAGTAGAACAGTGTTGCCTGGTCCCACTATTGCTGAGGCAATTCCTCTGTAGTGATCACTGAATTTCATCACATCTCTCCACCAAAAGGAGCCCTTTTCCTTAGATGCATGTGGTATCTGACCATTAGCATAGTGAGTGTCCCATGGTATATGTTCTCTGTTGTAGAATTTGTGAAGGTGCTTCAACAGAAGTGCTTCAGTTTGTATTCATTCTTGATTCTAAGTCCTCCCCTCTCCTTTGGTGCAACAACTTTTACCCAAGCAACCATTGGTTTTCCTTTTCCTGCCACATCTGTGCCTCTCCAGACACAATCTCTTATAGCTCTTTCAATTGAGTTTAGAACTGTTGCATGCATTTTGATTGTACACATTGCATATATGGGCATGGATTCAACTAGTGTTATTCTTCTTGCCATTGTCAGCCAGGTTGCTGCTGATGTGATCCTTCTTTCAATTCTGCATTTCTGCTTACAATTGGTGCATGGTCTTTAACCTTTGGTTTTATTGTACCCATGGGCAACCCCAGGTAGGTGAATGGGTAAGTTCCAACCTGGCAGCCAAACACACCAACAAGTTGTTCTGCCTGTTCACTTGTCAAGTTTATGGGCAGCAGACATGATTTAGCATAGGTAATCTTCAATCCTGTCGATTGACTATAAGTTTGCAGTAACCCTTTCAAGCAAAAGGATAGTTGACATTTCTTTCTGAACTGTTGTTGAGAATTTCTTTTGCTTGCCATGATCTGAATGTTGACAGTACTAATTGTAGGTGTGACTGAGGAGTTTGCAGTAACCTGGCGCGCGTGAAGGAAGAGTTACAAACCAAACTGTCACAATGATCAAGAAAGCTCAGCCTGTGAACAGATTGTATGCTTCACACTCTCTTTTTATTGCCAAATTGTCAAGTAGATTTTCTTTTATGATCCCTTTCTTAGTGTGTATGTGTGTGTCTTGCTTGTCTTCTGAACTGCTTATCACCCAAGACTAGCTGCTTTGTTTCTTTTCTTTCTTTTTTCATGGCAAAAACAACTGCCGAGTTCTAGACCCAGATGTTGATGCGCAGAGGAAGACGAGTGCTTCTAAGTTCTAACAACATCAGAACAATCCATATCCTTCGAATCAAATGTGCTGTTCCAGATGCACTGATATGGGAATCGGCTTGCACCTCTATTTTCAGATAGTTTCAGAAGATAGGCAAATCTTTTGTTTCTACTAGTTAGGTTCCATATATTGGTGAAGAAGCAGGGGAAGCCTTGGTATTGCAGGTGCAGCGGAACTTTTAGTTCAGTGCAAAGGAAGATGAAGACTACGGGCGGTGTGATCGTTTGCAGGTTGAACCTCTCGGGCTGGGGATTTTATATTGAGGTAATTTACTTGGTGTTACACTCTTCCCATAATCTCAAAAGAAAAGGTGGGCACGGCGGGGGCCATATAAAGAACCAATAATGGTTCGGGTCCAACCGCCGAACGACCTCAAACTAGTGGTTGTCCCTGCATTTTGTAATATAAACAAAGAGCCACATTCAAATCAAATAAAATTTCTGTCCCTTGCCAGACCATAGTGAGCTACTTCAAATTTTCTTTTCATTTCAACCAAGGAACAGAATTATGCCTTAGGAAAGTTTGCTGCAATCTGGGCTACTTCAAATATTGTTTCTAGTGTATTTTGAATGAACCAGTATGTACTTCAGACCAACTTCCTGTTCTTGTAGGTACAAATGTACTTGATTTCTTGAAATATAATGTTGACTTTTGAGAACTGAAGAAAGTCGATCTCTCTGAATTTCAACTAATGGCGCTGCTCCAACCCAGTGTGAACAATCTGCACATTCAGCAAACGATCATCACCCTGTGGCATATCTGGAAGGCCTGGAAAGATAATCGATTAAATAAGAAACAATGGAGTGTTTTGCACGTTCATATGGTGACAGCAGCAGAAATCCAAAGTGAGCAGAGACAGAGAGTCGTACAGACGAACCAAGGCGAACAGATTGCAGATCAACCATCATCACCTGGGCTGGTGCACAATATATTTGAAGCACAACGACCCACCTGCTTCACGGATGCCTGCTTCACGGATGCCGCATTCCCTCTGCAACAATTTCACAGAGGGCAGACATCAGAACTGGGAATTCTCATCTGCATCAACTCTCCGGCCCCATCATACCGGCAATACAGGTCCAGGAGCAAGCAACTCAGGTCCACAACCCACTGCAGGCAGAAATGCTTGCCATGCTGCTTACATCAAAGATCAACAAGGCACTCCAGCTCACCGCCATGAACTATACTTCAGATAGTCAAATCCTGGTCTGTACACTTCAGCGTGGCGACTTTGTGCTTGACATGGGAGATTGGCGGCTCCATCCACAGTTGTATGAGTTTACAACCAACAATACATGCATCAACTATATTTTGACCAAGATAAGCAGGGAGCACAACAGAAGGGCCCACGCACTGGCAAAGCAAGCCATCAGAGCAACAAATGCGCCACAATGCACCTCCAGTTGTATAATCATTTAGCTCACTGTGATCAATGTCCAATCCTTCAGGCATTAGAAAATGTATCCTGGGGTCTCATAACCCTTGTGTCTGTAAACTGCCATTGAGAAAAAAAATCTCTCTCAATTATTATAGGCGATTTATTATGGTACGTAACTGCTTATTATGTATTGTGATGGACAAACGGAACAACAAAGATGTGAAATGTGTTACAATATTTCTTGTCCTTTTTTTTTGGTTGGGGGGGGGGGGGGGGGGGACTAGTAAGCTTTCTGGCGGATTGTATGTACATGAAAAAATAGGAGCTTATTAATGCTTAAGCCCAAGAGTCAATATATTCAGATCAGCAATTAAATACTGTGAACAAACTTCATGTAGGCTCCTTGAGGTTTTGATATAAATACTCATTCGGCTTTGTTTATTGCTTTGCACGTATCACAGTTTGCTAGACCATCATTATTATACAAAAACTTGTTTATGCTTGATCTTGTTGGTTGTTTAGTTTACTTGCCATCTATGGAAAATTAATCTCGCATAATCACTAATCAAGATTTTTGAGTGGTACAACTATGACATTCATCAAAAATCAAATAGAATTTTTGTCCTTGCTTTTTGTAATAAGCCTCATGCTTGAATTTGTTATTAGTGCCTGTCTGAAACATATATCCGGGAATCGATATGCTTGAGTACACATAATAAGGATGTTAAGCGGCGATCCTTAGGTCAAAAATGATCATAGGAATTTTGAATTGTATGATTTTCATAGGAATTTTAGAGGATTTCAGTCCCTAGGAAATTCTCCTACAAGAGCATTTCGCAACCATCTCAAATTCCTATGAAATGGCTAGTTTCATAGGAGTTTTGTAGAATTTCTAACATGAGGTCCAATCGTGAAAAAAATATATTTGTGTTTATCTAAGATTCAAATATATAGTAGGGCGCTCTAATCGTACGTTTTTCCTATCCCTATGATTTATTTGGGAATTAATCACTAATAAGGGTCACCCCAAAGTACACGTACGAGTTTTGTGGTGAGTATATTTCTTTGTTGCATTAATGCATGCTTCATGTTTGGGTCCTTTTCATTGCAAGTGCATGGTAGTTTATCACCGTTCTCAATATATCGTCTTCCAATCACATCATCTAACGCTGACAAACATGTGATTACTCAATAATATATGTTTCCGCAGGACGTTCAAGCACTACTATTGTCCAAAAAGCAACATCAGAAGAAGGGAAGATCCATGTGGTACTCTGCATGCTACTGTCATGCAACTTTGGTACTGGCAAAGGCTTCCAAGACTGCTACTACTGCGGCGGGGATGGATCTCGGAGAGAGAATTGTAGTCTAACAAAGAAAGAGTGTCAGGCCAAGTGCCCGTCATGTTGCTAGCTATGCACAGTCACGCCTTCCGTGGTTTTGGATGTAACAAAGGAAGCATCTGCAGTTTTCTACACGATAAGAATTTTTTTTTTGTGTGTGTGAATGGGAGCTTTATTAGGAATTAAATAGAATTATTACATGCTCGTTCATTGACGCACTCCTCCAGGACAGGACTAGGACATCGACACACTTTGGATGTCTCGTGGAAGAAGCAACACTACGACCTGAACGAATAACAAACTGGTGGGGGCACTTTATTTTGATTTCTGCTTACTTTCATAACCATTTTGAAACTCTGCAGCAACATGTCCCTCCGATGTCCGTCCGATCGAATATCGTTTATTGATTATCGGAGGCACCGACGATCGATCCTCAAGACAGCCGTATTTTCGTCCGCGCTCCACACAGAGAAAGAGTTCTAAACAAACCAAGGTGACCTGAGTATTTCTTGACCTGAAACAAAGAAACAATCAATTAAACATACAAGGGATAAAAATCACAACTCGACTAATAATGAATGACAAACAAAAATTCCTCCAGGTAGATATAAATCCCCTTTCACATACGAGCTTGATTATCAGCATGATGATACAAAGTTTAACCACATATCTTTTGACATGATTGTTTTTAGAAAGAGGAATGAGATAAGTAATCAAGCCACTCACCATCGTTCCAGATGTTGGAGATGATAATTAAGTGGGATGAGAATGACAACGCTAGCGATTCGACGGCAGGCCAGGTGTTGTGCTCTGACAGCTCTGTAGTACTCTGAGCTCTGAGGGAGATGGAGAGTCAATTTGGCAGCCCGCATGTAGTCCGCTTGGGGTCAATTTGGCCCATATAGAGTTCAAAAAAACAATTGGCCCATATATAAAAGTCAGATTGAAATTAACGCACCGTCAGATCCACGTGTGCGCTGCCCTTCCAACCAATCGTCTGCTGAGGTGCTAGTGGGACCCAGTTTCAGTGTCACATAAGGACTATCCACGTGGCGCATGCCCAAAAGCCCGACCCGGCCCGGAGCTGCCTCCGTCGTCGCCTCCGCTTGGACTCGCCGCGCACTCGTGGCTTCCCCGTCCCCTCCCTGATCTCTCAGACTCAGATCCAACTCCTCACTAAACCCACGCCTCGCGCGCATGAAACCCTACTGACCCCTCCAGATCGAGATCTCCGCGCCATGGCGACCACCGCGCTGGAGTTCCTCCCGGCGCCGCTACGGTCGCTCCGCCTCAAGACGAAGCAGCAGGAGCTCCTGCTCCGCGTCTCGACGCTGGCGCTCATCTACGTGCTCGCCTTCATCGTCCGCCTCTTCTCCGTCCTCCGCTACGAGTCCATGATCCACGAGTTCGACCCCTACTTCAACTACCGCACCACCCTCTTCCTCACCGAGCATGGCTACTCCGAATTCTGGAACTGGTTCGACTTCGAGAGCTGGTATCCGCTCGGCCGCGTCGTCGGCGGCACCCTCTTCCCGGGCCTCATGGTCACCGCCGCGATCCTCTATCGCTTCCTCCGCGCGCTCTCCTTCGCCGTCCACATCCGCGAGGTCTGCGTCCTCACCGCGCCCTTCTTCGCCGCCAACACCACGCTCGTCGCCTACGCCTTCGGCCGCGAGATCTGGGACTCCGGGGCGGGCCTCGTCGCCGCCGCGCTCATCGCCATCTGCCCGGGGTACATCTCTCGCTCCGTGGCGGGGTCGTACGACAACGAGGGCGTCGCAATCTTCGCGCTCCTGCTCACCTTCTACCTCTTCGTGCGTGCTGTCAACACGGGTTCTCTCGCCTGGTCGCTTGCCTCAGCCTTCGGCTACTTCTACATGGTGTCGGCGTGGGGAGGCTACGTATTCATCATCAATCTTGTCCCGCTATACGTGCTTGTGCTGCTTGTCACTGGGAGGTACTCACAGAGGCTCTACGTGGCATATAATTCCATGTATGTGCTTGGGATGCTCCTCGCAATGCAGATCCGGTTTGTGGGATTCCAGCATGTACAGTCAGGGGAGCACATGGCAGCCATGGGAGTCTTCTTCTTGTTACAGGTAATTTCTCATTTGGACACTGCTCTGTGCTGACAATCTTTGAACCTAGACTAGAAAATCTACTAGGAGACTAGGACCGAATATTGACAGATCTTAGTAGATAGGTAGTACAACTAGCTGATAACTAATTAGGATGACTCATGGATGACTAATTAGGATTTTTAAAACTTGTCCGGAAGCAGTGGGTTCAAATTAAATGCCATTTTAATTGCCTGGATTACTCACCAGCAACATATTAGGTTTGGCTGGTCACACTAGGTTGAGTCAGTTTTGCCCATGAATCCATGATGATTAGTAACGGCATTCCATTCTTAGTTGTCTTTTTTTTTATAACATATAACTGGATCTTTGGCCTATAGCGCTGTGTGCTCGTGCCCCATTTGTGGTCCTTTTCTACTGTAAAATTTGACACAAAGCTTTTGTGGCCTTTTGCATGCCCCCCCCCCCCCCCCCCCCAAAAAAAAAAAAAAAAAGAGTTGCCTGGATTATTCGCACCATTGGACAGACTATGGTGTATATCATGGTTTACTGGTTTTGGTTATACACTTTCAGATTATTGGAGCTAAAGTGTCTGTCTACATTGTCTGATATACTACTGTTTTATATGTTTTTTGATAGTCTAGTGCAGCTTGGTACATTTACAAACTTAAGTTTTGATTCTGTATCTGGTTAGTAAATGTGAAATGGACAATACTCTTGTATCGGGTTAGCCTTTTCACTGGTATTGTGGTGCTTATTGCTTACTTTTAATCAGCACTAGCTGGAGTGTACATGTGATGCTGGGCTATCGTTATTAAGAAAATTCTGCTTAATCATCCATTGGAAGGGGTCCACCTGTAATTTCTCTCGATATAGCATGGATATATATGAGCAATAATAAATCATTTCCTTTTCCAGGTTTTCTTCTTCTTGGACTGGGTGAAATACATGCTAAATGATGCCAAGTTATACAAGTCATTCCTGCGAACGACCCTTACATGTGTGATTACTGTTGGCACCCTGGCTCTTGTAATTGGCACTGCATCGGGCTACATTTCCCCTTGGACAGGACGGTTTTACTCCCTGCTTGATCCGACTTATGCAAAGGACCATATACCGATCATTGCATCTGTTTCTGAGCATCAGCCAACAGCATGGTCTTCTTTCATGTTTGATTTCCAGATCCTTCTTTTCCTATTTCCAGCAGGCCTATATTTCTGTTTCAAGCGCCTGTCCGATGCCACAATATTTATAGTTATGTATGGCCTCACAAGTATGTACTTTGCTGGTGTGATGGTGCGGTTAATTCTTGTTGCAGCACCAGCTGTTTGCCTTATTAGTGCCATTGCTGCATCTGCTACAATAAAAAATCTGACCACTCTTATCCGGACAAAAACTAAAAGTCCACAGGCTGCTTCTGGAAAAACTACTGGCTCAAAAGCAGCTGCAAAGGTATCTTCCATTTAGTTTCTCCTATATGCCTTCTTATTGAATTTCGTACTGCAGTGTAAAGCTAGAATAAATAATTTGAATAAAAATTGAAGTAGCACGCATCCTCTGGCATCTAATGGATTGCTATAATTGAAATCTTTATTTGTTCCCTTTTGATATTATCTCATCCATAATGGAAACGTGAAAGGCCATGATTTGCAATTTTGCATGCTGACCAAACAGATTTTCGTTTAGAAGTGTTGCTGGTTTCCCTTTTTTTCCATGTTGCCTGTGTCTTGTAACTCAGTTTTTTTTATTGGAACCTGTAACTGATCTTGACGCTTGTGTAAACAGGGAGCAGTTGATCAATCCTTGCCGTTCCAACAGAAGGCAGCTATTTTTTTACTTCTGGGTGCCTTCTACATGCTCAGTAGGTATGCCATACACTGCACTTGGGTGACATCTGAAGCTTACTCTTCTCCTTCCATTGTTCTGGCCGCAAGGGGTCATAATGGTGGAAGAGTCATATTTGATGATTACCGGGAGGCATACTACTGGCTTCGTCAGAACACTCCTCCTGACGCTAAGATTATGTCTTGGTGGGACTATGGATACCAAATTACAGCCATGGGTAACAGAACTGTTATTGTTGATAATAACACATGGAACAATACTCACATAGCTACTGTTGGGCGTGCAATGTCATCCTATGAAGATGAAGCATATGAGATCATGCAATCATTGGATGTGAATTATGTGCTTGTTGTATTTGGAGGTGTTACTGGCTATTCTTCAGATGATATTAATAAGTAAGTTCATCTTAGCTGTGAGGCAGCAATTTGATGTGCCTTTTTACTTATCCTAATTTAATATGGCATCTTTTGGACTGAAATGGACAACAGTTTATCTAACTTAGATACTCTTTTCCAGATTCCTGTGGATGGTACGTATTGGTGGAGGAGTTTTCCCAGTAATCAAAGAGCCTGATTACCTTGTTAATGGAGAGTATCGTGTTGATAAAGGGGCCACACCAAAAATGTTGAACTGCCTGATGTAAGTTTTGGATGCATAACTCAGATGATTATTTATTCCTTTTGTGGCAAAGTGTTTTGAAAAACTCCAAGAAGTTGTGCTATTCAAAGTCTCTCTTTTCTTTTCTATAGGAAACTGCCATGTGAAATATTTCCTGCTATGCAAAATTTATCGACATTTGAATACAGTTTTGTAGTTTGAAACAGATTGATCAGATGCTACCAAGCTTTCTTGGCAAAATTTTCTTGTTTATCAGATACTCTACAGCTTTATTGAATATATAATATTGCTCATCTTGTTCATGCCAATCCAATTGATCAGATGCTTTTTGTGATCCATGCTCATGTAGTATGTTGCTGGCTTTTTTATGCTTTCTCTTGCTGATTGGCAGGTACAAGCTTTGTTACTACCGGTTTGGAGAACTCACAACAGAGTATGGAAAACCTCCAGGGTATGTTGCATC
Organism: Eleusine coracana subsp. coracana; assembly: GCA_032690845.1. Classification (NCBI taxonomy): domain Eukaryota; kingdom Viridiplantae; phylum Streptophyta; class Magnoliopsida; order Poales; family Poaceae; genus Eleusine; species Eleusine coracana. The sequence goes on from CM064424.1 coordinate 873,385, forward strand.
TTTACCATTGATACTGACAGCACCTGTATTTTAACAAGTTCAAGAGTATTGTAGAGTTAAATGAAGATGCTAGTATTTCCTTGGATATGTACTTTGTATAAAACTGGTGCTGTAGGCATTTGATCTTTTTCTTGTATATATTTAAAAGGCTGGAAACATATTTGGTTCTTAACAGCTTGCGTGATCTTTTGTCTCTCTCTAGGCGACATATTGATTATTTTATTTCTTAGTTGATTGTTGATACATTTTAAGGTACTGATGGATATGACCGGTGTTCTGTTTACTTCTCAATGCAGATATGATCGTGTGAGAGGAGTGGAGATTGGCAACAAAGACATAAAGCTTGAGTACTTGGAAGAAGCATTTACCACTTCAAACTGGATAGTGCGGATATATAAGGTCAAACCCCCCAAGAACAGGTCCTGAGGTGCTGAAGAGGCATCTGGAGATGTTACCTTGGACATTGTTGTCAAAACCTAAGAGGCTATAGGAGTCGGGGTGGTCATTCTGATATTTTCATCCGCAGCCTCTCAAACTTGGGCACAGCTTTGGTGAGACTGACTGTATTAGCCCATAGTGTCATTCAGAACAACCAAAGTGAGACAGCAGTGAGCTTTTTTCTTTTATAAGCATGTATGTCATGACCGAACTTCAAAAGTTTTGTAGGCTTATTTGAATAGTTACCTTTGATCAGCGTGGCAAATGAGTGACAAATTTCAAATGTTAATGCTAAAGTTAATATGAATAGGTTCTGCGACCCAGAGCATGTGTTTATATATCCTGTGGCGATGAGGAACCATGTTATTGTGTTCTCCTGTCTGATACTTTATGCTGCCAGCTTTCGCATACATGGAACTTTTAAGCTAATGCTATGCTTATGACAGTACACCTTTTTAAGGTTGCATAGATGATCTAGGTTCTACCTAGTGCCTCCAGCCTGTAATGCAAGGCTGGAAGTAGCAATTGCCCCTTGGCTGAAATGACATTGTACCAAATTTTGCTTTCTTGTGCTGAAGATGTTATACTTCTATTTTGACTATTTTATCGGTTGTCAATTCTATATACTGGAAATTACATGTGTCGACTATACTATGTATATACACCCATTACACATGCATCCCTTCATTCCTTGATGTCCTCTTCCCTTCTTCCAAGGATATGGAGCAGGCCGGCAATGGCTGACCCGATGATGAACCAAGTGAACCCAGCCAGCACAATCTTCATTTCAAAGCTGTGCACCACTCCAAGAGCAACGGCACCTCCAAAATGCTCCTGGACGCCGCTGCTTGCGGTCATCTTCTCCCCGTTGTAACCCACAATCCCCGCCGAGATGATCCCCATCAGCAACGGCGCCGTCAGGTCAATGCTTACACTCTTCCTCCTCCTGGCGCCGGCGACAGCTTCTCCTTGCCTCCGGCTGTGGCCTCGCTGAGCGCCGTTCCCCCTTTGTTGAATGCTTGGCGGCGAAGCTGAGGACGGCAGGTTCCGCTGCGGAGTCCAGTAGTCGTCGCGGCTGGTGCTCACTGCTGCTGCGCCTCCCGCTTTGCGCCGGGCGGCGACAGCTTCTTGCAGCCTGTCGGTGACAGGGTCAGCTGGCCTGGAAGTTTCTACTGGCGGCGGAAGCAGGAAGCGTGAAGCCAGGACGGTGGTGGCCGGCGCCGATGGTCCGAACGGCTGCCAGTACCACCAGTTTGACATGGACCTGATGGAGTGAACCGCTGAGGTCCTGGACTGCCTCACGGTCTCTGATTCCTGCGTGCAGCATTCAGAATTGAGGCGAGATACTCCACCTTTACAAAAGCGACAGTAAGATTTGCAATTACCTGCGATTCTCTGGTGGCAGATTTCTGCTTCATCTCCTGGAATCTTTTCTGGAACTTGTCCACCTGGGCGAAGATGTTGGGCGCCCGAGCTCCCACGGTGTTGCCTTCAGAGACGCGGACTCTGCCGCGCGGCTGCTTGGACATGAGGAACTCGAGAGCTGCCAGGTCCGACCTCTCAACCATCCTGAACAAACAGAGCAACCAGTGGGTGTCATGAATTATTATTATACAGAAAAAAAGAGAAAGCGATGAAGAAGAGTGTTTACGAGATGCAATCGACGGGGCATGTCTCGATAGCGTCGAGGATCCTGTCCTCGCCGTCGGCCCACTGCGCCACGACACGGGCGCGGCCGTAGACGGACTCGATGGCGAAGGTCCTGCTGGCGTGGAGCGCGCACTTGAGGCAGCCGACGCAGCGCACCTCGTCCACGAACACGGCGCGCTGCTCGGCCTCGGCGCCCACCCACGACGAGTAGAGCGGCCGGCCCGTGTACCCGGCGAACTCGGACCGCCGCGCCTGCTCCTGGTCGTAGGCGAGCCGCGCCGCCGGGTCGGACAGCAGCGCGTACACCTCGTTCAGCACGATGGCCATGTCGTGCCCCTCGGCGGCGCCGGCCACGTCAGGGTGGCACCGCTTCTGCAGCGACCGGTACGCCGCCTTGATCTCTGACTGCGGCGACGACCGCTCCACGCCCAGAAGCTCGTACAGGTCGTAGTCTGACGCCCACGACCCGCGCACGCCACCCGGCCGATAGCCGCTGCTGGATGCTTCGGCTCGGCATCTGTGGCGACTGCTACCTTGCCGTGTTCTGGTGGAAGGCAGCAGGCCTGGTTTGGTTAGGGAGACGGAAAAGGCGTTCAGGAGAAGCGCAGGCGGCATGGTTGCTGGCTGGCTTGCTGCAGAGAGGTACGTAATTCTGAGATTGTCGCGGGCAATCCCCACTTCCCCAGCCCGGAAGGAAGAAGGTGGGTGCTTCAGATGGGAGAGGAGATGGGAGGAAGCGACCTTGCCAAGTGGTGAGTTCACCTCCACGGCGGGAGGAGAGACTGGTCGATGCTCACAGTCACAGGAGATCTTTTTCTTTTCCCATCATGCTTTGCACTTTTCGCTTTTCTTTCTTCTGATTATCCACATCAGTGGCGCCCAAGATATTTTCAAGAGACGAACAACGCGGACGCTGCACGTCACGTCATAGCAGCAAGGAAAGCGAACTGTAGCTTGGTGGTAATAGGACTCAGGCGCCACTGTTGATCAGCGGACATCAGCAGTCAAAACTATATCGTAGCTTCATCGTTCGAAAAAGAAAATGTACCGTACCTTAATTCTTCTAGATATTTTAATTCACAAACGGGGAATCGCTCATACTGGGATTGGATAGCAGCTGACCCTAACGATTTCGACCGGTCTTCACGAACACTTGCAGCGAATAAACTTCAGTTTCGTGCATCTTTACAGCCCATTTGCCTCGTTAAGGGCAGGAGGCCACTCTGAATGAACGAATACCAGCTTCAGATAGGTATTACCTTGCAAGGCTGGTTCGTAAAATAATAAAGCTTTGAAGCACTGAGGTGAAAAGACAAAAAAGTAATCTTGTAAGCAATCTGTACACTATCAATGCATAGTAGCTGTACAAACTAATATTTACACTCCTAAAGAAGGGCCACCTCTAGGATGCATTTTTCTAAAGCACCGCCAGGCCTCCCAATATACCATGACACATTCGTGTGAATTGTACAACGTCGATAAAACACTAACCTATGCCAAGCTGAAACGGTTTTCAGGGTCTGAATATTCTCATCATACGTGATACCTGCGTCCGGCAAAATGGGCACCGTGAAACTGAACTAGAACATCGATTACATAAGACATGACCGCACGGTATTATAGTCATATTGACCTCAGCATTCAGGCAAATACGGCATGACCAAGCTGCCTTGGCGACATCAGCTTCTCTAGCAGCTACCTCGGCCTTCTCCTGCAACAATAGTTTAAACAACTTCTGCATCAATAAAAAGCAACCTATGCAAACAAATGTGTGATTTACAATGTCTCATCAGAGACTGACAGAATCTTGATGCCACCAGCAAACAAAAATAAATCCAAAATAACGAAATAAGATATTAAAGCAAACAAACCTGCTCCATCAATAGAGCAACTTGAGATTCTTTAAGCTGATCTTGTAATGTAAGAGTAGTCTGGAATAGTGTCTCCTTCTCAGCATCCATTCTTACTCCTGCAGCCGAAAGCATATCATGGACTGCTTGTACTAGCTCGGTTGAAGAAACTTTGCCATATTCAAGCCCACCAGCCTGTAAATAGTAAAACTAACAGAGTCAGGGCAAAAATCCAGCTTGGGAAAGTGGAAGCTGCATAACAAAACCAACCATTTCTGCAGTGACATCAGTTCCAGTGTTAATGGATAAGAGACCGTCCTGTCCACCTCCTGCCACCCTACCACCATCCACTTGGAAAGGTGCAGAAGAAAGATCGGCCATTGAAACACTTTTAAACGAGTAAACCTGACTGGAAAGCAGCATGCGAGTCTCTCCGGGTGCTGTCTCCACTGGAAATCTGTAAAGTGCTTGGCCAGCCGAGGGCCTTACATCTTCAGGAACCCTACCATACCTGAGCTTTTCCCCCTCTTTTCCTGTCTTCCATGCCACAATTTCTCCAGAGTAGAACGGTCGTAAGGGAAGGAATTGCACCTGCCGAGCATCTTGTGGTAACAACTCTACTCCCAGGGAAGCATCATACTTCCCCTCACGCTTTGAAACTCCAATGTCAGTTCCAAGATGAAGTATTTGAAGGACTTCTTTCTCTGAGTCATCTGGGCACGTGAACAGTGCAGCAATCGGCAAGATTACTGGTGCCCCTAATCTGTGACTAACAACAATTGCAATAACATCATGTATCGTCAAAAAATTTGGGGGCTCTGCAACTAGGATATAACCCGTGGATTTGTTGATGAAACAAATGCTTCGGTGCATTCCATTGCTTGACCATTCTGCAATAGAAGGATGCTGCAAGGTTTTTGTAACATCTTGGACATTTGGGAGTAATAGAAAGCGAGTATGGATGCGCTGAACTAACTGCAGATTCTGTGATATATCCTCTAGTACACATTGTATCTGGACCAAACTGAGGGCTTCAAATGATGGGAAATGATTGGAAATGCTGATCATCACAATCCTTAACGCCTCTTGCAAAGATTTACTGCACATCTTCTGCTTTATTCTGTCCAGAGTAACTGAGCAAATGTTATTGACAACCTTAATTTCTTCTTTTCCATCAAGTTCCTGAAAAAAACGAATTAAGTTGTTTGAATAGAAAATTATTTAAACTTACATTTACAAGTTACTTAAATGGGGGAAAACGAAAAAGTTAAATATCTTTCTCGAGTACCTCTACAATGACATCAGAGAGTCTTTTTATGCCCAAGCCTTGGCAAATATTTTGAGGAAGATCTGGGTGAGCAAATCTAAGCTTTGATGTATTTATATTACTCAGTAAATGAGAACCATATGGGTCAACATAGACACATGATGTAGCAGAGACCAGCCTACAGCCATCATCCGGTATTACTGAATCATAACACCCCTCTGAGCCATCAGAGGTATTTTGGTTGACTCCAGAACACATGAAGTCCAAGATTTCCATAACTGCACGGAGTTCATTAGGGTTCAAGCGCTGGTAGCCACATGCCTTTTGGATATCCAAAAGAAGTTCCCTTGCATAAGAGTTTGTAAGGCTTTCCTGCATCCCTATTTCCCTAAGAAGGGCAACAAAAGGAAGATACCGACTTGGAAGCTCAAAAGCAAAAGGTGACAAGTTAATTGTCAGACGAGCAAAAAGTGATTTCACTGAGACTAAGCGAGTACCATTCGCAACTGGTATAAATGCCAGTTTCTGCAATTCCAGTTTTTCTGAAAAAGAAGCAAATAAAAAGTTGGTTAATGATATAGGCTCAAGCCCCAAGGTGACGTCGTAGTAAATTTTCGCTATTATAATTTTGGCCTTGTGATTGGCTACAAAGTTCCACTACATAAAAGTCAATTTAATACGAAAATTATCTTGAAAATGCCCCTTGAATATAATAAGATCAGTGTGAAATACTTTCTTTGCCAGATGATTGTTACCTAAGTGATTAAGTTTAATTAATGGGAGTTGCTAATTTTCAGCTGATTGGAAGTTTGGGGTAACTTTCAGTCACCTTTTTAAGCCATTAGATCTAGATCCAATGGTTTATAATTATTATATAAATAATCCTACAAAAGAAAAATCAAAACTCAAAGGAACAAACCATTGATTGAAAACTTTCAATCAGCTGAAAACTAGGAAACATGTTAATTAATAGGTCATAGTTTACCTTTCGCCACAGCATTCCAAAATAAAATTAGTAGTCTGAGGCTATTTCTCTTATATTATAACTGCTAGGTACAGCATCTCCATTTGTGTGCTCCAGTAAAAAATAATGGCAAATATCTATGGTAGTTACTGCATTAAGAACCTATCCAAATGTTTAGTTGGACATATACAGTTCAAACTTTATTTACATGCAGATTATTAAAACGCTCACATGGATCACTTGAAGAGGGCTGGATGGAGTGGTTTCATTTGATTTGACCATGGGAGGCAGGAGTATTAAAAAAAACATTTCCTTCAATCTAGATGAATGTAGTCCTTCCAGCAGCCCGCACAGAATGTTTGAACCGCTCACAAATATAACAGCACTAGACATTTGCTTGTTTCTAGTTTCTGGGAGCTTTTGCCCATTTTGGCTGCTTTGTACATAAACTATACATTAATACTAATATAGTAATATCTACCACAGCAGGGGTTTCCTTTGCTGTACTTATTTCAAATAAAAAAACAGCACTAGACATGTCCATCAGAGTGAAATTACTAATTCCTAATTTTTACTACAAAAGATTGAATATAAGAACAAATTCTAGCTGGACTTACCCCTTAGCGCTAATAGAATAGTGTTAAAATTCCAGAACAACAGAGTGCAACTGTGAAAGTAAGAAAACAATACAGGTAATAAGTTATGCGCTTGTAGTACCTGAGGAAGACATCGCTCCCCATATCTTATTCAAGTATTGCAAGATCCGAAGAAATGCATCTTCCACAGTCATTATTCCTGAGGAGGTTGGCCAGTGTGCTAGTGTGTCCTCACCATTGCCTCTCCCAACAATCTGTTTCATTCACAAAGTTAAAATAAAGGAATCATTTTGACATAACATATTCATAGTATTGTATGTCACCTGTAAGTGCTTAAGAACCGTAGAAAAGGCAGGAGGACTCCTCAGCCGAAATGTGCCCCAAGAATACTCAGGAGGAACAATTGCTTGTTTCGTAAGAATTGGAGCAGAACTCCATGCTAATGGCCAGTCTTTTGACAAAATAGCTTCATTATACGAAGCAAGTACCCTTCTACCTCCTCTCTTTCCACCAATACTTGGAAAACCTTTTTCAGCAGGCACAAACGCAATTTTTCCAATTTTTTCACAGAAAGAGTTGTCATATAAAGTGGCAAAATTTGCAAAAATCACACCTACTACAGATTCTGCCAAAGACCATATCTCAAAAGGAATTTCATTTTTACTGTCTGAGAAGTCTGCCTCAAAGTCATCAGGATCTTCTAAAGATGACATAATGTCATGTCCCATGGTTTCTATTTTTGTCGCGCACTGTATTATCATATCAGCCTCTATGGATGTCCGAAGGCCTGCTTTTCTAAGTATAGCGAGCCAACTATCAGACATGTACCTTCCTGCAGGGAATTTATTTCGCTCCCCAGAGAATACTGAAGTCAGCAAAGCATCTGAAGGGTCAAGAAATTCCTTGGGTTTGAAAAGTTCTGTACAAAATTCATTTGCACTTGCCACAAAGCTTGTCTCCTTCAAGGTCTCTACTACAGCAGAATTTAACTGCAGATCTTTCCAGTTAGCGTGCAAGTAGGTCAAAATATTTTCCTGCTCTTGAGCTGTTTTACTTCCAAATCCAGGCAATGCAAATTTCACTAGTATCTCTTGATCACTTAATTGTTCAACCCCCAAAGCCTGAAGAAATAGATTTGCATTAGATGAGCAAGAGAGACACCGAGCATCACTGGGTTGAAAGAATGCTGTAGGAGAAAGAATGCAATGATCAGATCCCAACAGACTTGTATATGTGCCTGTAACAGTCTTATACATTGGAAGTGTTCTCAAGACGTCCAGTTCTTCTCTCTGATACGATTGGTTGCTAGATAATCCGAACTCTGAAACAAATAATCCAAACAGTCTATCACAGTCTTCGCTTGATAGATTAAGTGGTGAAGGTAAATGGGCAACATTTTTTGCTGCAACCAGCTTAGAAACAATTGTCTGTCCAAGAGTCTGGCTGTTTGAAGGAAACAAATTGCATATTGCACCACACTCTGGGAAAGAGGAATCAAAAATAGGTACATTCAGATGGTTAAGCAGAGCCGGTAACCATGGAAACTTTGAGTTCATTGAATCAAACGCAGTGTCAAGTACATTTTTGTGTTCTGATTCTCCAGTATCATCTCTGGGAAGGTCTGCTGTATCAGGTGCTCCAGTTACATTATCGTCATCGACAGACATACCGGCTGTATTTGAATCATCACTTGGTGGCACAAATATTAGATGGCGTTCCTTCACACGGCAGAGAATTGGCTTGTCTAGATAAGCAGGAATTAAGGGCCAATCAGACAAAAGAGAAAGGTCACCATTCAAGGAACTAAATATTTTCCAGAAGCTTCTAATCCATTTGGAAGTTGGCCCACTAGCTGATGATTCAGCATTATTATCCCAAGGAATCCATGAGGACTTCTTCTCTAGTGCAAAATGTACCCAGCGTGCATCAAGTATGTGCTTCAAATAACCTGATAGTAAGTGAGGAGAAAAGCTCCTCAACTTCAGCGGCCTATGGATAACTTGAGTGGAGAGTAACAGTGCCAAGAATGGCTTTTCCAGACATTTATAATGGACAAAGCGATCCAGCAAAGGGTTCATCACTAGCTGCTGCTCCTCATTCGCTATCCAGAGTTCAGCCGTTCCCAGCCTTGTTAGACGTTTTGTTGATGTTGGAAATGGAACACCTTTGAGCTCAGTGATGATAGATGACAATACATTGTGTTCAGCAGCTTGAGTCCTGTGCAATGCTGGACCACTGGTTTTGCTTATGTCCTCAACAACACCCCTGCCGAAGTCGTATAGGGCTTTCCCGAAGTATGTCATAATTTCAAGTGCGTCACCTCCAGAAGTACCTGACGTCTGATTACTTGAATGGTATGACGATGAGCTGCTTGAAGATGGCGTAGAATGTGATCTGGAAGAATACATAGTTTCAACATGTTCACCAGTAACTCGTGATTCATCAGGCATATGAACTTCAGAGAAGCGGTAAGGGTCCATGTCTGAGAAACAATATTCAAGGACATCTATATATGTTTCAATAGATCGAAGTGAAATGGATGATGAAGCTTTTAGTAGATCCCGAACCATTCTAGGCCTGATCTCTTTTATGGTAACTCCAACTGCCTGAATTTCACTAACCAACTCCCATGGCACAGAAAAAACAGGATAATGCTCTTTAATGAAACTGCAAACACTAGCAGAGGGCAGATTGTCATCATCTTCATTGCTTGAGTGGGATAAGAACATACCCTCATCAACTTTAACAAGATTTCCTCGGTACAGTTGCCAAACAGGAAGATCAACTAGCCGTAGATAGAAAGGTTTTATTACTTGCTCTACTAGTGATTGCCAATCTGCTTTAGATGCTCTAGGCGAATTCAAATTGGTTGCAGTAGAATCATGTGCAGTGAATGAAGTGGGGTATTGTTTTGATCTTGGCCAGAATGAGTATACCCTGTCACCATATGTCTGTAATATGGTACTCACAGACTCTGCAGACCTTGTTTCGATAGCAGAAGATAGATGGTCCTTTTTAAGCTTTTGAAATTCAAGAACCATCTCAACATATGAATCACGCACACATAACATAAGTTCCTTATTCCATGCTTCAATCAATCTGTCTCTGTCCTTTTTAAGTTCCAGCAGAGATGAATCATGTGTGCTGCCAAAAATGTAGCGCCCACCACTATGCCTCACAAGAAAATGACCCAGAGTTGTGACTGGCATGCTTATAGACCCAGATAGTGGTAAGGGAGATAAAATACAGCTGGATGGATGTATATTGCTTGAAACTCCATTCCGTGCTATGTGAGCTGCTACTCCAGCAATAGGAGTTAAGTTATACGCAAGATAGCGCCTGAAACAGAAGTTGAATGCATTGTGCCAAAAGATCATTCAATCAGCATGCAAGTTTTACAAACTTATGCTCTGAAAAAGACATACCTGTCAAGTGCCATGTTTCGTGTTTGACCTGATCCAAGGCAAAGGGAAACAAACCATTTGTCAATATAACTGCAGCCACTCTCAATCACATGTACATCTATAGCTTGCATTTTGATAGCTGCACTTGTGCTTCCAAATATTCTGGATATTTGAAACTTCCTCCATTTCTTCTCCGAAAATGGGTTCCTTAACGATGCAAATGATGGATCAACTAGTGCAGAATAATTCAGGGTTGGCTGAGGGGCCCCAGCCTCCCATGTCGATAAAGATACCTGCTTGACATCAAAGTGGCAGCAGATTAGACGTCAGAAGATCTGGAATGAGTTTTTCATGAACATGTTTGATATCCAAAATGGCTTTTGTGATACTGAGAATCTTCCGAACCAGTTTGAAAGGTAATGTCAATTTAGCATTTCTTATGTATTGTCCGAAAGGCTCTAAAGCATCAGATCATAACCACCAAACATAAACTCTAACATGGAAAGAAAAAGGGCATGCTAATCCCCCAAAATGAGTTGGTTTTGAGGTATCAGCTGAAGTGCGGACTCAGGTGAAGTAAAAACAAACCACGTCATGGAGAAGTATAAACAAGTGTGTCTGATTGTAACCATTGTACAAATGTGGTTTATGGACGGAATCCCATGATAAACGAATGTGTTATGAGGGTAGAGACCAGACAGGGTAACAGTTTGAAGAGGTAAGCCTGAACAAGGGAAAAATTGGTGGAGTTACTGCTTATGGATGACAGGCTGACAGCCTTCCAAAAAAATTCCTTACCTGAATGATTGACCTCAGGAATAAGAGAGTACTGGATGGATTCTGTGTAAATCGATCAAAAATCTGCTTCACTCTATTGCAACCTGCTTCAAGTTCTTTCAGACATTTTGATGATAAAGGCATTCGAATAACTGTGGAGTTTGCTGTAGATAACGAAGCATCCTGTGTAACACGCATCGGGATGAACTGATCGTGAAACCTCTCAACCAAATCATTTCCTGAAAAGTCAATAACACTGTTAACGACTTATCCAAAACACATACAGAAATGCTCTGATACTATACAAGAACTTGGTCAAAAGAAATTAAATAGTAGTGCACTATAAAGATGCAAATCACTGTATATGACTTCGGAGAGTCAATGTTGTCAAATAGGTACAGTATAATTAAACTGATGAACGACTGCACTTTCACAAATCAAATATCTAGAATCATGGATGTTCAAACACAGGGCAGGAAGGATTTAGGAGATAACACTGCCGGTCAAATGTTTAAAACACTTATAAATCAACAATAAGCCAACACCGAGTGACAATATTTAATCAATTTGGTTAATCTATCATCAAGCCAATTTTATTATGAACAGTTTGTGAGTTTCATATGAAGTTTGTGACTGTTGGCAGAGCCATCTGCTGAAAAGGTAGCACTTTTTCACTGCTCATTTCAGGCTTACCATTCTACATCTAATTTCTCAGAGTACAAAATGAACATGTCATGGAGCATGCAACATCCTTAGTTTCCATAGAATACATATTGTTCAATCTTCTTGAATATAGTTGATTTATTGTGCATCATGCAAATTCGTGATCAGGAACTCAAAAGAGGAAATTTCAAAGCCTTCGTGACATGGTTAGCAACAAATTCATGCTCGATGTAACATGTCCTGGTCTTATAGTTATCAACTTACTTTCTTCACTCTCAAACATCTTATGCAATAGGACAATGCAACTCATTGAAAAATTCTAGAAAGCAACTAGGATAAATTATCACATGCTTTGCAGTGCGACATAGCTTTGTCATGGATAAGGAGCTTCTTGCTCCCTGAATATACAGTAATGAACATTAGTTAAATAATTTGGATATTTTTTAATGGAGTTTGCTTGGAACCAAAAAGAAGTTCAAGTTACCAGGTATTTATGTGTTCCAATGAGAGGTAAAGGTTTAATTTTCCTTTGCTCAGAGCTTGCTATAGACAATTTCAAGTACAATTTGTCACTTGATAACCACACATAATGTTAAACAATTCAATATAATGGACGAAAATAATCGGAACTTGAGAAGGATAAGCTTTTCACAGTTGTAGAAAATTTATACACCATGTGAAGTGTGAAAAGCAGAAGACAAATTGTGATGCTATCTATGTAAACAAATTGGGCTATCACATTCCTCACCTATCAAAGAGAAGAATCTTGCTGAAGAGGTAGCAGTGGAACTTGCACCACCAGTCAAGCCCAAGGGATCAAAAATGTAAAAATAGCCACCAGAAAGAATAGTCAATGTATCACACACGAAATAACTGCTAAGAAGTCCCAAGCCATAGTTAAGAATGTTCCCCCTCAATTTCCAGGGGGGCGAAAGTTGGAGGCTGCAAACTTCTTCTCGGCTCATTACTGTTCCTTCAAAGACCACTGTCAATGAAGAACCCTGGATGTCACCTATAAACATTTTTAGAAAACAAAAAAGACAAGATAAGCATATTTTGTTTGGTTCAAAGCTTTAACCAAAAATATTTGCAGTTCAGGTACAAATCTAAACAGGCAGCCAGTGCATTCCATGTTCATTGGGAGGGAAATAAAATGTCAACAAAATAGTTTCCCAGAGATAGTTTCTACCATACCTAGACTTTGTTGCAGTAAAGACTGCTTCGGATGTTCTCTTTTATCATAGATCAGATGCACTTTCTTTGCATTGCAATAGTCTGCTAGCTCTAGAAGGTCAAACAAAAGAAAGTCACTCTCACCATACAAAGCCAAAAATTCACTTATTTTAGCATATTCCATGCATGGCAAATCCCTCATTAACTCATCATCCAATAATGATGATCCGCGAAGAGATCGCACCCCAAGCCTCTTAGCTAGATCGTTACCAATACTAAGATGCACAAAATTTTGTGATGTAGAATCAGCATTCATCCAGGGTGCATCATTATAGACAAGGTTTCTAGCAGGTGCCAGAACCCCAAATGAATCTGGAACCACCAATGAGTTCAGCAACACATCAGGTGTTTGACTGTCATTGTAACAGTCAACAAATGCTTCTAATACACAATGAACGAAACTCAGTTGCTCTGCAGACAACTGCTCTCCTTTGACATCACTCTGTAAACGCCGAAGCACATTCAGATAGTCTGTTGCATCAAATGTCTGCCTCACACCCAACTCTGCGAGCAACTTTTTGAACTCTGACAGTTCAGATGGAACTGCATAAAGGTAAGGATGATATTTTACAGGTGAGTCAAAAGCAAGTGCTACTGGTGGCACAAACCTGTCCCCTACATATACCCATGGATGTCCATCCAGATTCTCTTTCAGAATGCTGGTATCGATAGTGCCAATGGCATCCTGCAATCTTGAGTAGATTATTTGAACCTCCTTTTGCAGGACAGCATCAACATCTGCGTCTGCAGAAAACATCTTGAGTTCATCATATGATTTGGAGAGCTCAACTAACTGGGATGATAAAATGTTCACATTCAGTGGGTCACACCAACCAAGATTTCTTTGAACATACATGGAACAGGAATCAGCATTAAGAATCCGCATTTTTGATGAAACAAGCCACATCTGTGAGTATGGCCTTGTGATGACTGGAGGCGCTACATTATCTTCAGATATGAACCATGGAATTCCTTTCAGCAATGGTGTAACATGGACAGGACACCAAGAAATATTCTTCAACTCTGACCAAAACCTGTCTTCTGGTATATCATATTCGAAGTTAGAAAACAAAGATATACTAGTTTGGTCACTTAGGCCACACCCCTCCTTATTGTTTTCTGCTTCCAAACTTTCACCAAATTCAGTTGCTTCCGGATTCTCGTCTTTATGGAAGGTTTCTCTATCCTCCATGTTTGAAGTCTTGAATTCAAGAAAGTTCAGATATGTCAGTAGCTTTTGTCCATGCACGAATCCATCATCATGTCCTGAATTTTGCACCAATGAAACTGACCTCGCCATGTCAAGCAAAGTACTATACCCCAAATTTCTTTTCAGTCCAACACCAGCCAGCAATTCAATTACGTCAGAATCCATGAACTTTTCAGAAGGAAAGAAGGTTTCCTTGTGCAGCACCTTATGTAACTCCGGCACACGAGGATCATAAAGCCTGAAGGGAAACAAGAAAAATCTTATAGTCTGAAAGGAAACAAGAATAAAATCTTATAGTAAATGCACATTATCACATGAGAGAGAGAGAGAGAGAGAGACCTGGAGGGCTGAACCCACTCTCCATTGGCTGCCAAGACAAAAGGAGTCTCACATAATGAAGCTCTGACTGAATCATCATTCTCTGTCAACAGTTTCACATCACGAATAATTGCTGAAACAACGGCTGGCTGGGATAGGAACTCTGAGATTCGAGGAAGTACATGGTCCTTGTAAAATTCTGCCTTTTGAGGTTCCCTGATATCAAAGAGCGACACCAAAATTGACTTCTCCCTTGCAGATTCAGTTCTAATAAAGCTTTCATTTAACAGATCCTCATGCACGCCTTCTGGTTTAAGCCATTTTCTTGGATTTGTCAAGCTGACAAGCTCCCTGGATTTGTATGATTCAAATACAGGGAGGTTGCTTATTGTCTTCATATGGGAAGAAGTGATCTGATCTCCTGAAAACCACTTTGACTGGAAAATAAAACTGCGGAGTTCATGCATTTCTGCCAATGAAGTGCTCGCGAACAATTCCTTAATATCCTGTAAATTAAAAGCAACAGACTGCACAGCGTTCAAAACACCAGCTGCAGTGGATTCTTGAACAAAATTTGCTAATTGGGGATGTTCTATCTGCAGATCAGATCGCAGAAAGAAGCATCCAAGTTTCTGAAGCAATGAATACATATTTTCACTCCATCCCCCATCTCTTATAACATTTGAAGCATTGCCAAGTTGCACGGTCTTTCCATCTACAAGGGGTAGTATAGGCCACTTCGCAAAAATTGAGATGTCTTCACATGAATGCCTCAAAAATTTCCAGAGTGACATCATCCATTCAACACTCGGCTGACCTTGCTGCTCTGGAAACCAAGACAACTGATTAGCATGTTGCCATTCAGGTGGCAAGATTCTAGGCAATAGCTCTAGGAGAAAATTGCATGTGAATAAATACATGGTCAAGCGTGCAGAGTAAGCTATGTCATACAGTTTCTTCAAAATACCATCTGGCAAAGAGTTGTCAATAACAAGATGTGGTACAGAGTCCTTAAGAAGGTCAAATTCTATTTGTGATGTGAAGAACACTCTTTCACCCTCCCCTCGCCTGTTGAATGTTGCAAATGATCCATTTGCCAAAGGAAGGAGAGGTAAGCCTTGCAATTTATCAGAAAAGGAAGGATCCTCAACATCACTCAAACAGTACTCTAGAACAAGTATAGCCTCTTCTCTGCTTCTAAAACCACGCTTCCGTCGGATCAACAAACTTCTCAGTAGCCGAGGATTTAGCAGGTGAACTGATGGATATGCATTAATGAAGCAATCTACTACTGGCTTAGGTACAGATACTATTGGTAAACCAGCTTGGGAGAGAACTTCTGCTAGATCACTTGCCTTTGAGAAACTGAAATCTGGAAAAATAGCTTGCCTTGTTGAAACCCAGTGACCACCTCGAGCTTTTGTATGCAAAACATTAAGTCCAAGCTCTGCAATAGATACATAAAACTTCCTCACCATGGAAGACCATGGTTCAATACCTACAGCACTGGGCCAAAACGACAAAAACAGGTCAGACGGACCAAGCTCTTCTGCAATGGCTGCAAGCAGGTGGCCATAAGCCGGGGCAACAACATCTTCAAGCAGCGCGAGATTCCATTCTGATCGTATTCTTCCTCCCCCAGCCATGTCATTTCCAATCCAGATATCCCTTCGATTAGAAGATAGTTCAAAGTAAGCATTTACATGCACAGGTATGCTAGTATTGATTGGTAGAGGAAGAAAGCAGAAAGCACGACCCTCAAATGTTTTTCTGTCCCGGAAAGATCCAAGTTCTAGATTCCTGAAAACCAAATTGTCATGGTTGAGTTCAGCTTCCTCAGATGGTGCTTTTGTATCTTCCACGTTTACTGAATGCAGATATGCAGCAACAGATGCCCAAGGAACAAAGAAGTGAGATGTACTACCAGATGCAGTTGACAACTTTCTAGCATGACCTCCACCTATACACTCAGCTAAGATCCACAAATGCACCATGTGAGAAGTAGGGTTTTGCTCAAGAATTGCAACTTTCTGACAACTCCAGGGCAAATCACTGTCTTTAGTCTTATTTAACTTACTAAAAAATTGGTTTCTATCCATTCCTGATGGTCGATTTCCATGTATAAACTCAAGCATTGGATTAAGCGCATGAGGTTCTTTAGCTATCTGAGGGCTATTGTGTTTTGAGACATAATGAACAAGTCGCATCTCCTCCTGATTGTTCTCCTTAACATACAGTGTTATCTTTTTAACATTGCAGAGAAAAAGTAGAGCCTCAGAAACAACTTCAGAGAATGAAGAGAAGAGCATCTCTACATCTTGTGGTGCATATTGTTCTCGCTTTATTTGACTTCTGGAAGCAGCAGCCTCATTCCTGAGAGGGAACCGGAAGAGTGTGCCTGGAAATGGCTGTTGCAGATTGCAACCAAAGTGCAAGAACGGGGTGAACTGATCGGGAAATTGTTCTAAGATCCTTCGTCCTACAAACTTTATCCTTAAACCTGGATGAGACGGTGAAATTCCTGGCAAATAAGAGGCATGTGGATCAAACATGACAATATTCTCACCCGAAACAAACCCAGGAATGTCTGTGAAATGATATACACAATTGAAGCCAAGACCAAACCTTCCAATAGCAAAAGGTTTCTCAAGTTTGCTATCTTGACCTATTCGAGAGATGGCATAAAGGTCCTGAGGACTAAAAACTGAATCGTTGAAGCAGTAGAGAGCAGGCCCTTGCCATTCAGCCATTTCAGGTGAAAGAATGGATGAAGTACCGTACTGAGTCTTGTCCAGCAAAAACACAACCTCAGAAGCTTTAGCATCTTCTGCATTCTGTACTAACTCAAAGAGAATTCCAGGGCCATCTGCGTACATCTCAACAATGTGCTTGAGTCGTGTAGTCAAGTCTTCATGCTGTCCAAAGGCCTCAGCAACCCCTGACAAACTTAAATTCATTGAATCGGAACTCTCAGCAAGTAAGATACGGCGAAGGGAGCAGACACCAAGCCTTTCTGCCACGTCATTAGAAATGTTACCATGGACAAAATTGTGAACATGCTTACTTGAGCTTAAAGCAAGGTTTGATGCTCCCCCACTGATGTCATGACCAAAATCAAGTAACCAAGGAGCATCATTAAAAACAAGTTCAGAAGATAAACAAAGCCTAGCTGAAGAATCAGGTAGATATATTTGTGTTGGCTGGTCCTGAAACCGGAACTCAGAAAGATGCTGCACAAGTAATACAGTTGTTCTTAGCTCTTCAGCGTTAAGTGAAGCCGAAGCTTTCCTTATGGCCATTCTATTAAGAATACTGGCAAAATCCACAGGGTGCAGGTGCTCCTTTATGCCAAGCTCCAAGAACAAGTCCTTGAACACTGCTAAATCAACCGGAACAACACGAATGTATGGTGCAAGGTGAAGATGGCCACTTAAAACAACTTCATCAGCTTTTGTGAATCCATCCCCCACCCAAATCCATCTACAGCCCTCTAGAACCACTTTCACAATATCCATTTCATCAGAACCAATCAAGTTTGCCAGTAGAGAATAAATTTTAGGCATTACCAAAGCTAACTCCTGCCGAAGGACTTGATCAGTCACGATCTCATTGTTCTTGCCCAGTTCAAGCAGTTGAGCTGCAATCACACTTCCAGATGGAGACGACGACCAACCTAAGCTGTATGACAAGGCTGATGAATTGCATTCACCATCAAGTATGCGTGAGCTGGCAGAAACAATCCACATATCTTCCTGCATCCTTACTTGCTTAGGTGGAGCAATCATGGATGATACTGAAGGCCACGGCAATGCTGGACTTGGTGCAGTGACCAAAACAGGACACCAACAAATCATTCTTAAGTCGCTCCAGAACTTTTCAAGATCAAACTCACAAGATTTATCACGAGACCTGAGCGCAGTGGTAACTTTAGCTAGCATGTTCACCTTCTTCCAACCATCAGATGGCTTATTCACATACCATTTGAGAGCATGAACTTCAAGATATGAAAGAAGCACTTTACCCCTTGAATGAGCTTTCTGCTGATCTATGTTCACAAGTGAGTCAATTTGACGAGCACTTTGTATTATGGTATCAGTAGAAACAGAAGTCCTAAGCCCCAAGCAAAGCAGCATATCAAGAATATCCGAGTTTTGAAATGATCCATGGGGAAAACAATCTGATTCCTGAAGAAGAATATAGAGTTCTTCCACCCGAGGATCATAAAGAGATTGTGGGCATTTCAAGGTCCCATTGAGAGTGGGAACAAATTTAAGTACTTTCAAGGCTTCCTTGAACATTGGATCCTCCAGAGACAGCTGAGGCAGATCTTGTAAGATGGCCAATAGCACTGAATCACGCAATTCTGTCTGTAGCTCGTGTAATCTATTGAGAACGTACCTCCGGTAGAAGATTGATTTTGGCATGCGCTCAACAGCATAATATCTCATTATGATATCTTCATCACTTGTGCATATACAGAAGATAAAGTCAGCATTGAGTAAGTAGTCAGGAACACCAAGAGGTGGCAGATACTTTCTTGAATTAGATAAATCCGAGAAGCCATAGGAACTGGGAGAACCTCCATTAAATACCCTAAAGATTGGCAACTTTTTGCATTGATTTATGCTCGTATCAGGAATGCAACCTCCTAAGTACCATTTTGCATCCAGAAGAAACTGGTATAGTTCATTTCTCTCTCCAGGTGTGATGCGCTGAAACAGAGATTGCAAATCAACACCCTCCAATGACATAGTCTCAAAGATAGCATGGAGGACTCCGGTTGCATCGCCATCATACACATAACGAGGCAATTGATAATGCTCACTTAAGTATTCAATATCTAGTATCTTGCAACCTAGCTTTGTCAGGAGTCCGTTCATAAGACTTGACAGTGATTCTGTTTTAATTAATTTTGAGCCTGTAGACGGTCTGTGAAGGTGGCCAGAAGTAGATGGCAGTACAGGCCAATCGCTAAACAAATCAAGGTCATAGGAGCATTTACCAATATATTGCCAAAAAAGTTTGAACCAGGCTGCTGTAGGAAAGGACCCATCCAATCCCGGATTCCAAGGGACTTGATTTAGACACTTCCATCCAGGAGGAAATAACCTGGGGAAGAGCTTTACAAAGATTGGTCCATTAATAAGAGTAATGTTTGCCTGAGAATTACTGGCTAACTGATGAAGTTTGTCTAACAGAATGGTGGGGATGTTTCTGTCAACTACTCTATCGCCAACTCCAGAAAGAAGCTCATATTCCATATCATCACAGACATAATAATGGTTCCCTTGGGAGCTCTCAGAAAAAATCCCAAACTGCATATTTGCAAGTGGAATCAGAGGGAGTCCATTCATGCATTTATCGATATCAGCACTGTCAAGGTCCAAAAGGCAGTATTCCAATAATACTAACCTATGAGATTTTCCTAGTTTTGCAAGTTTTCCTAAATCCTTGAGTAAATGCCTCACTCTCGGAGGACTTACTATTTTCAGCATAGACTTCTTGTAAAATTTTGAAAGCATATCAACAATCATTTTAGGTAGGCGAACAACAGGCATTCCTAACAACACAAGAGCCTCATTAAGATCATTGCCTCTCGAGAACCCCTCATCATGAAGCAACGCATCAACTGGTGATATCCAGGTCCCACCTTCGATCTCTGAATGCAATACAGGATAGCTGTAGATAGCCTTATAAATATGTTCCACAAGAATACTCCAGGGCTCCTCATATAAACCAGTTGGCCATAACGAATAATATGATGTTGTGGAGTCCAAGAGCATCCGTGATTCCAGCAGCAGTTCTCTGAACAATGGAGCAACAACATCTTCTAACAGTAACCTGTTCCAGTCAGAGCGAAGCTTACCACCCCTATCCATGTCAGCTCCATACCAAATATCACGACGGTTGGAGGAAACTTCAAAATAACCATTGACATGCACAGATAGTCCTGTCCTCACTGGCAAAGGAAGAAAACAGAATGCGTGACCCTGCCTGAGAATAGTATCCTGTAAAATTTAGCAAGTATCATAAAGCAACCAAAGCAAGCACAAAGAGACATAAAACAAAGCTCTCTAAAATGATACATCAATCCATAATGAAATTGTGAGATGAAGTTCATTTTACAATTATAATGAAGCATTTGCAGTTTGACAACATTCTTGACCTCCATGAAAGAAAAGGAGAGAATTTTCAATAGAACCATTTTAAAGACACTGAAGCCGTTGCTGGCATCAAAATACTTCTAGTTTTGTGCAACCAAACATCAAAATACTTGTAGGCTTTTGCAACCCAACATAGTTTTGTGCAATGGCATCGAAGGCTCTAGGTTTTTGCAACCCAGGTCAAAATAGTCAGAGTTTTGAAATTTACTCTTTATACCAGCAGTAGACAACAACATGCAGGGCCCAGCTTTTGCCACCCCATAGAAACCTTGATGACACTTGTTCACTGATGAACACCACACTGGTCTAGTTCCCTAACCCAAAATTACCTGTGACTCCAAATGTTCAGCCTATGACATAACCTTCTTGCCGGTTTCCATAATTGAAAAGTTAGATGAAAACGAAAAAACGCTAGCATTTTACAACTGCATCAGTCCATTAACCAAGAACCGCAAACATAGTTTCCAATTACATGCATCAATAATGGTTGCTATTTTTATAAACCAATGGCAGAAACCTACTGAAATAAAGAGAAATAATTGCTAGGTAGGCACAAGAAACTTATTGGGTAGTTGCATTATTTTCGTCCAAAAAAAATGCAAGATCCTTCTACTATTTGTGTTAGAAGGAAAATATGTCCTGCTAACAGTACAGGACAGCTAAAAAATTACATGGAAGATCAAATCTGGCAATCTAAATCAATATTGGAGATGCAAAATGAAAACAAATCAAGCACTAGTACCTCGGGCCCTATATTGGAGATGCAAGCAGCAACAGAAGCCCAAGGCAGTAGGTGAAGATCGTATTCTTTGGCGGCTGCAGCTGCAAATATACCAATTTTACTTAATGTGGATGCCATCCCTTGTACGATGAAATAGGTATAGCTCTTTCTCTCAAGCTTATTCCCCAAGAATGCCTCTGATACAAAATCCACAGAGAAGGAATCCAACTTTTGCTTAGAGGAGTCAGCAGAAGTGCCTGAAAATCTTATGAGGGCTTGGCGATGTGAGGAAAGATTTTCATATTTTGAACCCAAGGAGCAAGAGTACACTACTTTTGGCTCTGTCATACCAGGTTCCCATACATACATCTCAAGTGACAGGACATTTTTAAGGAACAGCAAATTATATACAGCTTCTTCGTACAGTTGAACGAAAAGAGATAAAATGTCATCTTCTGTATATGATTGTCTTGATAACCGACTCGAAGATGCTTGCTCCACACTCCTCAAAGGAAAACGAAACAAAGTCCCCTGAAATGGTGCTTGCATGTCACAGCCAAATGCACGATATGGTGACAGCTGATCCGTGTACATTGAAATCGCTGATGAACTGACATAATCTATGCGCTTTCCAGGATTTGCTGATGAGACATTTGGAAGATAAGCACCCTGTGGATCAAATACGACAACATACTTGCCGCTCACAAATGATGGCAAGTCAGTTAGGTGGTACACTGAGTTAAAACCAACCCTGCAGAAACATAACTGAGTTCAGTGCTTCAGAAGCCTTTCCAGGTAATAACTTGCTAGCTGTATTGAATCAAAAAGCATGAGCAACAGCTTATACCATTTGTAAGAATAGAACATTGTCATCCATGATGTTTTAGAAACAAAGATTAACTTGCAATGCCAACTAAAAGGACCCTAAAAAATGAAAAGGGCTGAACTAAAACTTAACCATAGAATCAAATATTCATTCACTTGATACTGTAACCCACTCTCTCCCTATTCAGCATACTGATGCAGTTCCTAATCATCCCCCAGTGATCAACCCCGTCAAAATAGATGGCACGATCACGATGTCCTAGCACAAAAGCAACATCGTGTACCTAACACCTCAAGTAACAAAATGCACATGTTCTGAAGCAATTTCCCCATCTGGGGAGCTTAAAACTGCAAGTTACAACTCCAAACCAGCTCAGAGCACGAAAACGAGACGGGAGAACCTACCCGAAGCGACCAGTCTTCCATGTCTGGGCCACCTTCCTGCTGTCGCCAATGCGGGATATGCTGGCAAAGTCCTCGTCGGTGAACACGGCGTCGTTGTACGCGAGCAGTGCGGGGCCCTGCCACTGGGCCAGCGCGGGCGCGAGCAGCGACGCTGCGCCGTGCGATCGGCGGTCGAGGCAGAGGCGGACGCGCGAGGCACCGGCGTCGTCGGCGTTCTGGATGAGCTCCCGCAGCGCGGTAGTGCCCTCCGGGTAGTTGGCGAGGACCTCGCGGATGCGGCGCGTGAGGTCCACGCGCTGCCCGAAGTCCTCCAGCAGCATCCCGCTGCCCGGATCCATGGCAGTGGCGATCGAAAGCTACTAGGGCATTTTGGAAGCTAGGGTTTCGGAGGGAGGATTATTTGACGAGCGCGAGAAGATGGGGGAGAAGGGTTTGGGTTGCCGATTTGGACGCGTTCGTGTTGCCTCCCTCCGTCGTGCGGAGGTCGGTTGGTCCCTTGACTCTGCCTTTCCACCGCGTTTCTTCTTCTTCTTCTTGGAAGGGAAGCGAGAGAGGGGATTGCGGGAACCGGGGATGACCGGCTGCTGCTCACCCCGGCCGGTGGGTGGAGCCCGCATGTCAGATAGAGCGATGATGCGTCGGGTACATGGCCGTACATTCGAGGGAAGTATGAGCTTGGGCCATGTAGATGGTCTCTCGGATCACAGAATCGAAAATCGGAGTGATTTAGGCCCGACATACTTTCATCAGAGACGATACTAGCCCGGAACTTTTGGATTGCAACATCTCAGCCCATTAATTAGGTACGACCTCTCCTTTTTCATTTTCGATTTTTTTTTCATGGAAAATGAAGTTCTATGAACGCTTGCCATAAACTTTGAGGAAATTTTTAGACTAGGGGTGTGTTCATTTCTTGACGTTTATATTTTAGTGGGGTCATATCAATCATTAAAATGATATATATAATTATTAAATATATATTAAATATAAAACTAATTATAGAGTTGAATACACATCAACGTGATAAATTTATTAAACTTAATTAAGTCATCATTAAGAGATGTTTACTGTAACATCGCATTATCTAATCATGATCTAATTAGTTTTAATAGATTTGTCTCATCATTTAGAGGGGGGGTTATGGGCTGGATTTTGTTAGTAATCTAGATTTAATACTCTTAACTAGTATCACAATATTCGATGGGACAGATCTAAAAGTCAGAGGGTGGAAACGAATACACCCTAAATGCGTGAGTAAATTCATGATGGATCTATAAGGAAGGTATCAAGGATATGTTGCATTTCAACTGTGGTATCACAAAATAGGGACAAAGATCAGCTAGCATATACTCCCTCCATTCTAAAATTGTTATTGTTATTGGCTTTTTTTGTTGTTCACATATGAAAAGTTATAAGTTATATTTTAATTTTATCTAGTAATAAAATAAATCATAAAAAATATATAATATTTTTTTCTCTCTCTCTTTCTCTCTTTGGTGGTAGCTCTGCTTCATCTTTCTCCCTTTGCCAGTTTTCGAATTGCTGAAGGCCCTACACCGTATCATGCCACGCTCTGATCTGACCCATATTCCCATTCGGTAGGCCTTCCAAAACAAGGAAGCGGACAACAAAATTGAGCCGGCATGGTGTGAAATGTGTTGGAGTTATCGATGATTATAGGTACGTAGATTGATGTAGAGAACGAAAACTAAAAACAAGAATAGAGGAGACGAAATTATTTATTGAATAATTCTGGTGTCATTACAAATGGTGTCTCCTCAACTATTTATAAGGGGGAAAACCCAACTTCGTGTTGGATCGGAATTAGATAAGAAATCCACATGGGCCAGGAGTTCTTTTTCTAGAAGGTGGGCCTGGCCAATAAGCGTTTTACAACACTCCCCCTTAGGCTCTTTATCACGATAAATATGTCTCATAAAAACTCCTTAAAAACCCAGTGGGAAAATAGAGAAAAGAACACATATTACCGTAACTAGTATTACACACATTGCCTCATCAAAAACCTTAATGAGAAAACTTTATATGAAAAACTCATAAAGGAAAAAGAGTACAATGCTTTAATCTTCGTGATTAATGTTTATCGATCTTCATGAATGGTATGAATTATCTTCGAGATGATTCTTTAATTCGGGAACGTGATGTACTTAGGGAAATTCTCCCCCTGTTCCAAGCACTTCTCTAAATCTTCTCATGTCAATACCATGTCGACACTTTTCAAGAGTGCAAACTGGTAGTGCCTTTGTGAACATATCTGCAAGATTATCACAAGATCGAACATGTTGGAGTTATCGATGATTATAGGCACGTAGATTGATGTAGAGAACGAAAACTAAAAACAAGAATAGAGGAGACGAAATTATTTATTGAATAATTCTGGTGTCTTTACAAATGGTGTCTCCTCAACTATTTATAAGGGGGAAAACCCAACTTCGTGTTGGATCGGAATTAGATAAGAAATCCACATGGGCCAGGAGTTCTTCTTCTAGAAGGTGGACCTGGCCCAATAAGCGTTTTACAACACTCCCCCTTGGGCTCTTTATCATGATAAATATGTCTCATAAAAACTCCTTAAAAACTCAGTGGGAAAATGGAGAAAAGAACACATATTACCGTAACTAGTATTGCATACATTGCCTCATCAAAAACCTTAATGAGAAAACTTTATATGAAAAACTCATAAGAGAAAAAGAGTACAATGTTTTCATCTTCGTGATTAATGTTTACCGATCTTCATAAACGGTATGAATTATTTTTGAGATGATTCTTTAATTCGGGAACGTGATGTACTTAGGGAAATTCTCCCCCTGTTCCAAGCACTTCTCTAAATCTCCTCATATCAATACCATGTCGACATTTTTCAAGAGTACAAACTGGTAGTGCCTTTGTGAACATATCTGCAAGATTATCACAAGATCGAACATGAGTTACCAAAATTTCTCCCTTCTCTTGCAATTCATGTGTATGGAAGAATTTGGGTAACATATGTTTTGTCCTGTTTGACTTTATATATCCCGATTATATTTGTGTAATATAAGCATTATTATCTTCATAGATAACTATAGGGGATGGAGTATGCGACACTCCACAACTATTCAGTATATGGCTTGACATCCTCCTGAGCCAGGTGCATTCCTTGGCAGTTTCAAATAATACGATGATCTCTGAATAATTTGTTGATGTAGCAACAATCGTCTGCTTCATTGATTTCCATAAAATTATCGTTTCACCAAATAAGAACACATATCCCGTATGTGATATTGATTTGTGTGGATCGGATAAGTAGTCAGCATCAGTATACCCTACTAGGGTTACTTCTGCATTCTTCCTGAAAAATAATCCAAAATCTTCAGTTCCTCTCAAATATCTGAGCACTTGTTTAATGCCTTTCCAATATCGCATAGTTGGTGCCGAGCTGTATCTAGCAAGTAGATTAACAGCAAAAGTTATATCAGATCTCGTACCATTTGTAAAGTACATCAATGCTCCAATAGCGCTGAGATAGGGGTATTGAGGTCCCAATAATTCCTCACCTTCCTCCTTTGGTCTAAATGGATCTTCCTCTGCATTGAGCGATCTCACAACTATAGAGGATCTGAGTGGGTATGTATCTTTCATATTAAATCTCTCTAATATCTTCTTGATATAGCTTGATTGATGCAATAATATCCCTTCGTGGGTATGTTCAAGCTGCAAGCCTAAACAATATGCAGTCTTACCTAAATCCTTCATTTTAAATTCAAACTTTAAGTAAGAACATGTATTTTCGACGTCCTGTGTAGTGCCAATGATATTTAAATCATCAACATAAATAGATATTATGCAATATCCTTTCTCCGATTTCTTAATGAATACACAAGGACAATCATCATTCTTCAAAAATCCTTTCTCTAGTAAGAAGTTACTGAATTTGTTATATCACATTCTTCTAGATTGCTTTAAACCATATAGTGACTTCTAAAATTTTACACTATATAATTTACGTTCTTCTTCATTCGGGACTTTGATTCCTTCTAAAACTTTCATATAGATTTCTGTATCTAATGTTCCATATAGATATGCAGTGACGACATCCATAAGTCGTATTTGCAAATTCATATTCACTGCCAATAATATCAAATACCGGAAAGTAATTCCATTCATTACAGGAGAATAGGTTTCTTCGTAGTCAATTCCTGGTCTCTGCGTGAAACCTTGAGCTACGAGTCTCGCTTTGTATCTAGTCACTTTATTTTGAGCATTTCTCTTTCTGACAAACACCCATTTGTGACCCACTCGAAAAATACCTTTGGGTGTAAGGCTTACATTGCCAAACACTTCTCTTTTCTTTAGCGAGTTTAACTATGCACAGATTGCTTCTTTCCACTTTGGCTAGTCAGAACGCTTCTTGCATTTCTTCATTGACTTTGGTTTAGACTCCAAATCAATTTGTGTTGCAATCGTGTTGGCAAAGTATGAGTCGATATTAATTGTCTTTCTATCGTATACTACTCCCGTCTCAACATAATTTTCTTGATCCACATCACTCAGAGGTGTGTTTAGATCAGGAATTTTTGGTAACCCGTCGTGAGTTTCAAGTGTGCGCACATTCTCACTTGGGATTTTTTCTTCAAGTCTCACCACTTCGTATGGTTTGCTTTCACCTTCTCTATTCTTCTTTTGAGTAGTTTGCTTAGGCTTCTTCTCCATAGGACGTCTCCTAGGATCTTTAGCTTGAGCTTGTACTCTAGGCTTCTTAGATGCCCGTATAACCGGCTCACTCCCCCTCTTCCTAGCATTCGTTGCTTTTGAGGAAGGAGGCTGGAATTCCATATAATCATCCTCTTCAAATAGGGTTTCTATTCTTTCAGGTGCATTTGCAGCCGGTATATGAGACTTCACAACGTCTCTTGTGTTGGTGAAAGCTTCTAGCAGTTCATTAGCAACCCTCTGTAGATGGAGGATATTCTGAACTTCAAGCTCAGATTCTTTAGTGCGAGGATCCATTCCTTGGATTCCTTTAGTTTCCCATTCTATTTCGCGGCATTCGTCCCGAGAGAGATATTTTTCTCCCCCTAATGCCGGGAAATGATCTTCATTAAAGATACAATCAGCAAAGCGAGCCGTATGTAGATCTCCAGTGGATGGCTCTAAATACTTGATTATGGATGCGCTTTCATAGCCAACGTAAACTCCGAGTTTCCGTTGTGCACCCATTGAGGTTCGCTGAGGCGGAGGAATTAGGACGTAGACAGCACATCCAAATCTCCGTAAGTGGAAAACATTTGGTATTGTACCACGCACCATTGCTAATGATGATTCTTCATGTGTAGCAGATGGCCTCAATTGAATCAATGCTGTTGCGTGCAACACTGTGTGCCCCCAACAAGAGGTAGACAATAAGCAATTCTGCAATAATGGTCACGCTATCAACTTGATCCTCTTAATTAATGATTTTGCAAGTCCATTTTGTGTATGCACGTGTGGTACAGAGTGTTCCACTTTGATGCTCAGACTCATATAATAGTCATTAAACACCTTCGAGGTAAATTCTTCAGCATTATCCATCCTAATGGATTAGATTTTGTGACCCGGGAAATTGGTCTTCAATTGTATAATCTGAGTTGTCAATCGTGCAAACACATGATTTCTAGTAGATAATAAACATACATGACTCCACTTCGAGGAAGCATCAATCAACACCATGAAGTACCAAAAAAGCCCTGACATGGGATTAATTGGTCCACATATATCTCCTTGAATTTGTTCAAGGAATGCCATCGATTCTGTTTGAATCTTAAGCTTTGAGGGTCGAGTGATTAGCTTCCCTTTTGCACATGCAACGCACAAAAAATCTTCTTGATTTGGGAAATCTTTTGTCTTCAAGTTGTGACCATTCGAATTCTTCGTGATTCTTTGCATCATGTTGAGGCCTGGATGACCAAGTCTATCGTGCCATGTTCGATAGGCTTCTTGGTTGCTAAATACGGTCTTGAACGCAACAAAATCTTTGTGTGGTTTAACATAAGTGTAATACATACTTTCTTTGATGGTTGGAAAACTTTCGACAATAGTCTTGTGATCTCCATCCTTCTTAGTCATAATGAGATATTCTTCACCTTTATCATCATTGGTTTCTACGTGAAAACCATTTGCACGGATGTCCTTGAAGCTTAACAATGTCCGAGTAGACTCGGGATAAAGCAATGTTTCATGGATTACTAGCCGCGTACCATTCGATAGGACGATTGTGGTCCTGCCTGTGCCAACAATCCTAGTATCATTGTCAATAACAATAGTGATATCTCCATCATACTTTCAAAGTGTTTGGAAATAACTAGTGTCCCTTAGAACGATAGTGGTAGTGCCACTGTCTATGAGACAGAGCTCCTCTTGAATAGGCATGTATTCCATGATTCTGTAATCAATACAATTAATGTATAATTAACAAAAATAATAATACGAACAATTTCCACACCAATATGATATATTAATGAGAAAAAAATCTTCTCTTCATGAGATTACATAAATAAACCACCTAAAACTTAATGCACCCCTATTATAAAATGCTTAATTTTAATAGATAACTTTTGATTCTAAGTAGTCTGTGAGACTACTGGGAATCGCCATGTAGATCCTCCTCCTCTTCTTCCATGAGGTTTTCATCGAGCTCAAAATCAGAGGTCTTGCTTGGTTCTTCATTAGCCTTGTCTAGTGTACTAGAATCCATCTTCGTGATGTCTTCCTTGGCTTGTGGAGCTTTAACATAGTTGGTTTCATGCTCTGCAAGCTTCTTCCTAAGTTTTTGGTACATGTTGACAACGTGTTTAGGTATGTGACAAATCTTGGACCAATGTCCATTCATGCCACATCTGTAACATTTCTGGTCCTGTTTTCTATATTCTCCTCCTGAAGGCATCTTCTTTGACTTCCCTTTATAGTTCTTCTTGAACTTGTTGGGGTTGTTTTACGCCTTCAGTGGTACCTTCTGTGATGCCTTTGGAGCTCCTTTACCATTGTTGTTATTCTTCTTGAATGATGTGGCATTCGCTTCTTACGGTGCCATGAAGCCAGTAGGACGAGACAAATGATTCTGCTTGATCAATTCATCCTCCCTCTGATCTTACTGCAATGCATTGTTTGGGGCGACATAAGAGTCATATTTGCGGCTCACATGGGTGAGCTTAGGGTGAAAGGTGGAGAGAGTCTTGTGGATGAGGTCGGGATCTTTAAGATCTTTGCCACATAGCTTCATGCATGACACAATATCATAAAGCTTGGTATTATATTCCTCAACAGTCTTGTAGTCTTAGAAGCGTAGATTTTGCCATTCATGCTCCACTTTAGGAAGTAAGACTGTTTCAATTTGCTTAAAGCGTTCACGCAATGAGTTCCACAAGACCTTCGGGTTCCTCTCGGTCATGTACTCATTTTTCAATGTAGTACATAGATGATGCCTGAGGAAATGTAGAGATTGAGCTTTCTCTACTTCTGTTGCCTCAATATCTTCTTGTTTGGGCAAAATTGTCTTCAAGAGATTCTTGCCACTAAGTAGGATTTCAGCATCAAGAGTCCAAGACAGGTAGTTACTTCTATGGGGGGTAAGCACATCAAATTCTCTCTTCATGAGGTCAGACATCTGCATAATGCAAAAATTACTTTATGTATATCCAAGTAATAGGGGGCATAAGCAAAGTGGTATAACGAAAACTGCATGTTTAATTTATTTTATTGGTACTTCTACATGAAAACGACCAATAAACCGTAAAAAAATGTATAATATAAGGACTAAATTCCATCTAGATATAAATCTGGAAAAATTCGGGGTGTTATCTACGAAATAACACAATTCCAAAATTTTTTTGATAATTTTCATAATTTCTAAGGGCCTTGCTGCAAAGACTTGGGTTTGTTTCTACGAGAAACAAAAAATCTCATAATTTGGAGGACCTGTATGCAAAATTTTCCAGATATTTTTGGAGCTGCACTGAAAACAGGCCAAAAATCGGCCCATTCGGCCCATATCGTGTGAACAGGTATAAATAGGGATGAAACCCTAAGTGCTCTTCACTCTCTCTCACTTTTTTTTCTCCCCACCAGCCGTCGCTCTCTCCTTCCCACTTCTCTTTCTTCTCTTTCTCTTCCACCGAGCCTCTCTTCTCTTCCCAGCACTGATAGATCCAGGCGGCGGCTGGTCTCAAGCGGTGGAGGCCGCCGGTTCTGGTGGTCAGGTGGGGTCCAGGCGGTGGCCGGGGCCGCTGTGGAGCAGGCGCGCGCACGCTGCTTGTGCGCGGGGTGCTGGCGGTGCACCTTCGAGGCAAGCCAGCGACGGCTGCTTAGCCAGCTTCGTGCTGGCATGTGTGGGCCCAAGCGACTGGGAACAGGCCCAGCGCCGGCTTGCAGGGGGCCAAGTCGGTGGTGCCGGTCTACGTGCCTCGTGCCGATAGGCAGGGCGGGGCCCAGGCGTGTTGTGCTTCGTGCGCGGACCCGGCTTGCAAGTGCTGGCCTTTGAGTTGCGCCTGGCCTCGTCGCGCCTTGTGGCGGGCAGGGCCGTGGTGGTCGGGTCTCGATGGCAGGGTCCGGATCTGGCCGGTCGATGGCAGGATCTGGAGAGTGCTTGACCAGATCTCGCCGGATCCGGATTGACTTTTTTTTTTCAACTTTCTGTGATGAATAGCGCCCGATTTATGGTCCGGTGGGGACGGATCTAGGCTTACAGGGTCTAGATCTGAGCCGACACGAAACGGATCTGAGACATCGGGTTTTGTTTTTTTTTCTTGATGATGTTTGGAGATTGGATCCGATCACCTTCACCGTTAGTGTTAGGGTAGATCCGGTCGCGGCGACATTGTGCTTCTTGTTCGCCTGCGCGGTCATAGGCTCACGCGCAATCTTCTTTCTTCTGATTCGATTTTCTTCTTCGTCGTCTTAGAGCCCCTCCCGTTAGGGTTAGGGTTCGGTTTTGTCAAGTCACCGGATCTCGAGATTTGTTTTCTTTTTCTTGTGGATCCGGTCGGAGGAGCCCCTTCCGGGTAAGCCAGCCGCTGGATCTGGTCTTCGTGTGCGGCCTAACGGCTCTCACGCATATTGGACGCAGGTCGCAGGGTGTGTCGAGCCACGCGGTACTCGACGCCGCCACTGTTGTTTGCTTTGTTTTTGTTGAGATCGCTTCATGGCGCAGGTTGCAGGGTGCGCCGAGCCATGCGGTGCTCGACGCCGTCACTGTAGTTTGCTTTGTTTGTGTTTCGTGGATCTAGACATCAATGTATCTAGATCTGGATCTTCATGACGAATTTGGACAGATCTTGACTGCAACGAGTCAAGATAAAAATTAAATCAAAAAACATACCTTTAATCACTGAGTAGATTCGTCGGCTTGATTAGAACATGTTGATAACGTGTTGAAGTTATCGATGATTATAGGCACGTAGATTGATATAGAGAATGAAAACTAAAAACAAGAATAGAGAAGATGAAATTCTTTATTAAATAATTTTGGCGTCATTATAAATGGTGTCTCCTTAACTATTTATAAGGAGAGAAACCCAACTTCGTGTTAGATCGGGATTAGATAAGGACCCACATGGGCCAAGAGGCCTTCTTCTAGAAGGTGGGCCTGGTCCAATAAGCATTTTACAACAAAATATAGCCAGCCGCCTATCTAGCTGCAATTATAGAGGAAAATGTCAGAGAGTAAATTTTTAGGCAAGAGCCTTAACCTAAATTGTAATGTCTGAATTGCAAGCTCCACGAGCCGATTTTTAGTTGACTTAACTCGCTCTGTGCCCTTTATTTATCAAAAAGACAATCGAAAACACAATGGTGGTGCGGTGCCATGTCTTGTGACCATGTGCTTATCTATACGGTTTGACCTTCCGTCTTCAGAAATGGCACAACATGATCATTATTCATTCGTATTAGTTGGACCATTCGTAGATGAGAGAAAGATCCGTGGCAAATAATGATGATACAGACGATTGGTAGCCAGAATGTCACGGCCGACACAACAAATTAAAATTAATGACTGACATAGAAGGCCCGTAATAATTCTATATTGCCCATTAGATTATCCGTTTCTGCTGGTAGATGGCATCAGGGTTTAAATAACCGAGTTAACCGGCCGGTTTGGTTCGGGGGAAAACCGACTGGTTAACCGATTCGCTACAGTAATAGAGTCAGTTATTAACGATTAACCGGCCGACCGAGGTAACCGGACCAGACTGGTTATGCGGTTAACCGGAAAAACCGGCCGGTTAACCACGGTTATTTAAATCCTGCATGGCATGCATTTCGCAGCTATATATGTTATTCCCCAAGACGTGCGTGGCTCAAAGTCAGGCAAGATCTTCTTCTCCCCTCCCGACGTGCCAGGCACCAAACGTAGCACCATGTCGCGGCAGGCCACTCCTGCACATCCATCGATCAGTAGACCTTATAAAACTCGGCCGCCGTGCCGGGCTCGATCTCCAGCCCCTAGTACATACAGACGACGACCAAATTGAAACTGTTAGGTAGCTGAGGTCGAGCCATGGCGCGATCGATGATCAGGAAGACGCCGGCCACCTTACTGGTCGCGGCATTCCTCCTCCTCGCGGCGGCGGCGGCTTCGCAGGCGTCGTCGTTCGACTACGGCGGCGCGTTCGACAAGTGCCTGCAGTTCTTCGAGGCGCAGCGGTCGGGGAAGCTCCCCTCCGACCGGCGCGTCCAATGGCGCGGCGACTCCGCCCTCAACGACGGCTTTTCCCAAGGGGTACACAATAGCTGGGCCGAGATTAATTAATTCGATCGATCGTATATATATATGTGTGTATGAACTGCGAATAATGGCATCCTCCACAGGTTGATTTGGTTGGCGGTTACTACGACGCGGGCGACCACGTGAAGTTCGGGTTCCCGATGGCGTACGCGGTGACGATGCTGGCGTGGGGCGTGATCGAGTTCGAGAAGGAGATGGTCGCCGCCAACAACCTGAACCGCGCGCTGGACGCCATACGCTGGGGCACCAACTACTTCATCAAGGCCCACACAGAGCCCAACGGGCTCTGGGTCCAGGTACTGTGTATCTCCGTGTAGTGTAGGCCCAAATAGATCGAATCCACTCTGACTAGTCTGGTTGGATTCGATCAGGTGGGCGACGGCGAGAGCGACCACCTGTGCTGGGAGCGCGCCGAGGACATGTCGACTCCTCGAACGGCGTTCAAGATCGACCCGCAGCACCCGGGCTCCGACGTCGCCGGCGAGACGGCCGCCGCACTGGCCGCGGCTTCCAAGGCATTCAAGCCGTACGACTCCATGTACGCGGACCTCCTCCTCCTCCACGCGAGGCAGCTCTTCACCTTCGCCGACACGTTCCGGGGCCGGTACGACGACTCCCTCCAGGGCGCCAAGAAGTTCTACCCGTCGGCGTCGGGGTACGAGGACGAGCTCCTCTGGTCCGCGGCGTGGCTCTACGAGGCCACCGGCGAGGCCGACTACCTCCAGTACATCGCCCAGAACGCCGAGGCGTTCGGCGGCATCGGCTGGGCCGTGTTCCAGTTCTCATGGGACAACAAGTACGCCGGCCTCCAGGTGCTCCTTTCCAAGGTGCTCTTCGAAGGCGGCGGTGGTGACAACAACAACATGTACGCCGCCGTTGACACGCTCAAGCAGTACCAGGGCAAGGCCGAGTTCTTCCTCTGCGCCTGCCTGCAGAAGAACAACGCCCACAACATCAAGATGACACCCGGCGGGCTCCTCTACTTCGACGACTGGAACAACATGCAGTACGTCACCTCAGCCACCTTCCTCCTCACCGTCTACGCCGACTACCTCGGCGTCTCGCACGGCACGCTCAAGTGCCCCGACGGCGAGGTCAAGCCCAAGGAGATGATCAAGTTCGCCAAGTCGCAGGTGGACTACGTCCTCGGAAAGAACCCCAAGGGGATGAGCTACATGGTCGGGTACGGCACCAGCTTCCCCACGCACGTGCACCACCGCGGCGCATCCATCCCTTCCGTCTACGCCATGAAGGAACCCGTCGGGTGCATGGACGGATTCGACAGGTTCTACAACAGCAAGGGACCTGACCCCAACGTCCTCCACGGCGCCATCGTCGGCGGGCCAGACGACAACGACGCCTTCGTCGACGATAGATGCAATTACCAGAGCGCCGAGCCCACCGTCGCCGGGAACGCGCCTATCTGCGGCGTCTTCGCACGTCTCGCATCGGAACCCAACGACGACACTACTCATGACCCGCCGTCCTATAACTCGCCGCCACAACAACAATCACCCAAGATCACAGGGTCTCCGCTTGAGTTCGTGCACACCGTCAGCAACTCGTGGACCACCAACGGCGTCGAGTACTACCGCCACGTCGTCACCGCCAAGAACACCTGCGGGCAGCCCATCACCTACTTGAAGCTGCACATCAAGCAGCTGTCAGGCCCCATCTACGGCCTCTCCAGCACCCCCGCCAAGGATATGTACGAGTTCCCCTCCTGGCTCAAGAGGCTCAACCCGGGCGAGCAGTTCTCCATGGTCTACATCCAGGGCGGTCCGGCGGCAAAGATATCAGTGGTCAACTACAAGACTGCTTAAGTCGATTGATCTCCTTCATATATACAAGCAAGCTGCCCGGCCGGCGGAGCTTCTTTTTCTTTTCCCGGTCCACTTCTTGTACTATCTTTTTCTTATTCCTTTTTTTTTTTACTTTATTAAGTGTGTAATATGTTTTGCCTTGGAGATTGAAAATGAGCAGCAAGTAGAACGACGTTGTGCGATTTTTGTTTCTCAATACATGTTTATTTTCAAGACATGTTCCGGCGGTGCATATAGCTATCATTGTACATGTCCACCATCTTTTTTTGTGTGTGCTAGAAATGGACATTGACACTGGAACCTCACAATTAATAAAGCACTAATCATTTCTAGGTAGACAAAATTTAGGTAGATATTATTACCTCATGTCGTCAAGGCAATTTCTAATTAGACTAGTTTAGGTAGATATTAACTCATGTTCATCAAGGTAATTTTTAGCTACACCGAAACCCGCTTAAAAAAGTAGAACGTTTTGCGTTTTGTGTTTGAACACATGTTTATTTTCAAAACAAAGAGCGTCAAATGCAACACTCATATTTCAAGTATTTTGGAATGATGATTTTGAACTTCTCCATGTGAAGTGTTTCTTTTCCTTTTCTTTCATCAATATGCATCCACTTGGAGGGACAACAGAAAATTATTTGTCATAGGGTCTATATCACTCACCCTCCATCCCTCCGCATGGTTTGAGTGCATATAGCTACACGTATCCACCATCTTTGTGTGTGTATGTGTGCTAGAGATGGAGATTGAAACCAGAACCTGGATTAATAAAGCTTTAATTTCTAGATAGACGACTAGGTTGATATTTTGGAAATGAAGTCTAGGTAGATGTTGTGGTTAGTAGTCTAGAACAAATACTAAGGGATCCGTCGCAGGTGGCGTTTAGGGGTGATTGCTCAAAGAACACTCGGTACATAGTCTCTCTCGGACGGCATCAAAAGTAAACAAACACAAACAAGCCGAAGGCCAATAGATCCCTCTAGGCGATATCTTTATTATGCGGAGCCGGTCTATACCAAGTGGTCCATACCAGGGAAGTGATTCGATAACCCCTTATGTGTAAAGGGGTAGGGGGCATTTGCCCACATTAAGCAAATTTACATACATGTCTCTACCTATTACATATAATTAGGGGTATACATCTGATTCTCGTGCTGGCCGATGCAATTACAAGAGCATCGAGTCCACTATCGTCAAGAATGTGCACATCTATGGTATGTTTGCATATCTCACATCTAAACCTAACAATGTTGACAGTAACCCATCAACGTACACGTCATCAAAATAATCAAAGGGTACATAAGAACTAGTAACAAGTAATTACAGAGTATGATTAGGTTAGTAACACTTAGTTAAATTTTCGTTGTTGCCTCCCTATTGATCAGGGTCTCCATTTGAGTTTGTGCACACAGTGAGCAAGTCATGGACCACAAACGACTTTGAGTTTGTTCACACAGTAAGCAAGTCATGGACCACAAACGACGTGGAGTACTATGACACGTGGTCATTGCCAAGAACATATGTGGGCCCACTTGTATTGTCTTTTTTCTATTCTTTTTTAGAGTAAAGTGCATAGTTGATCCTTAAATTTTGTTTGATCATGTCACTTAGATCCCCCATACTTTCGAAATGAAGTTCTGGCTCCCTCAATTTAGGCTAGGATGTTAGTTCTTTTTCTGCTACAAATGGAGACTAGAAGTAGACTGAATCTGAATAAAGGGCAAAAAAACTTCAATTTGAAGAACAGAGTCCACAAGTTCTTCAACTAATCATGGGAATATATATTGATCCCTTAGATTAAGTGGTAGATAGCAGCGACAGATTAGTTAGTCTCGTATGTTCATATAGAGTTATTAAAAAGGGCCTCTTGCTAATTTTTTCATCAACATACACAAACCATACACTTTGGTCAGACAGTGTTTGGGTTTAATTAAACAAGTTGCTTTGAGATTTGTGTTAGTTTTAGGAAAGAGCTTTAGAGAGCACTTTTTGAAAGACAAACAAACAAAAAAGAAGAAGGACAGGAAGACAAGAGGTGGAAAAAGGATAATAGATAACCAAACAAAAAGGGGTGAAATCATATATCGATATATTTTAGAATTGATGAAAAAAAATATTGTGGCTAGATCACACTCACAAATTTCTCCCTTGTTGAATTCACCAATTGTTCAAGCAAAATACATCTTTTATAGAGATCGAAACGGAAATGGATAGACACCAAAAAAATAATCTGACTAAGACAAAAGTTTTTTTAAAAAAAGAGTCAGTTAACTGTCAATAAGCAAAAACTCAGAATTAAAGCTTCAATTCTAGAAAAGGGTCCACGAATTATTCCATTAATCAGGCTAATATTGATCCTTCTAACTAATCGGGTAAGCAGTGGGGGCACACTAGCTAGTCAAGCTCATTCATATACAATCGCATCAGCATATTCAGGTTCACACGCTTTGGTCAGCCAGTCTTGGTCATCTAAACTGCAACCACAAGGACACCGACGTCGTGTAGGCACAGGTGAGACGGTGTTGGGACCAGTGATGGGAAGTTGATCCGGTCGTGTTAATTGTTATGCCCCACCCCTACGTGTATGTACAGATCGATTCGGCCGGCCGGAGAAGACGACATGCGGCAAAAAGCACAGCTAGGCATAGCATGCGGCAGTAGTTCAAGCACCGTCTTCCCAGTTCCAACACGGAACTCTGGAGCCGTAGGCGACCGCGAGACATGTTTTGCCCGTGTTTGGTCCAGTGATCGTAATCTTATTTTATTTTATTTTATTTTATTTTTTTGCGACGGAGTGATCGTAATCTTAAGCAGGGTCCATCTCTTGTTCCATGTATTTATACCAGAAATAATAATAAATCGAGACGTCGCGCGAGGTCGTCCAACTTATCTGCGTCACCAACCATCGATCATGAGTGATTGGGTACAAAACACAGAGGACAATCAGGAGTTGTAAAGGTAAAGCTCCAGCTCGTGCGTGAGAGATGGGATGGACCTGCTTAATGAATCATATCAGCCGTGTCAGTTGCGCTTATCCTATGACCACTCGCTTTTGCTTTGACTATAACCTAACCTCAGAAATTTCACAGAACAGACACTATACATGACATAGTCATTTGCTATTGCCTCGTCGATCCCCACCCGTTGAATTCAGAGCACCCCGCAGTCGCGCGCGATCTTGACCATCGAATTCCCATCGTGTCGCCCGGTTCGCAGGACAACGCACCGGCCGGCAGTCACGCACGAACGCGCCTGGCTTCACTGATACTATAAACTTTCCTGCCACTTTCCCTCACCTGCTCCCCCGTCGTCCCCAACCAGTCAAGTCGGAAGGAGCAGGACGTCACCGTTCACGGCTTCACGCCAAGCAAGGCCAGGCCTCCACCGGAGATCCTCGCCGCGGACATGGAGAGGCTCAGCGCGAACGCGGCGAACTCGTGCCCGCTGACGCCGCTGGGCTTCCTGGAGCGCGCGGCCACCGTGTTCGGCGACTGCCCCTCCGTCGTGTACAACGACACCGTCTTCACATGGTCGCAGACGCTCCGACGATGCCTCCGTCTCGCCTCGGCGCTCGTCTCCATCGACATCACCCGCGGCGACATCGTGAGCACACCATCCCTTATCTTCGCTGTCAATTAATTCGACGATTTTTTTTTTTTGCTCTGGTTTGTTGTGCTCCTCAAATAAGCAGTGGGAACCGGACTGACGTGGTGGTCCTATCGATTATTATTGATTTGGATAAGGTGTCCGTGCTGTTGCCGAACGTGCCGGCCATGTACGAGATGCACTTCGGCGTGCCGATGAGCGGCGCCGTGCTGAACAACATCAACACCCGGCTCGACGCGCGCACGGTGTCCGTCCTGCTGAAACACGCCGGCTCAAAGCTCGTCTTCGTCGACCCGGCGTTGCTGCAGCTCCTCCGCGACGCGCTCCGGTTGCTCCCGCCTGGCCACCCTGCCCCACGCGTCATCCTCGTCGAGGACCCCCACGAGGAGGAGTTCCCCTCAGCAGCCGATCCCTCGATGTTGACGTACGAGCGGCTCCTGGAGGAGAAGGGCGACCCGGAATTCGACTGGATCAGGCCCAGGAGCGAGTGGGACCCGATGATCCTGAACTACACCTCCGGCACGACGTCGGCGCCGAAAGGCGTGGTCCACTGCCACCGCGGCCTGTTCCTTGTCACCGTCGACTCCCTCATCGACTGGGCCGTTCCGCCGCAGCCAACCTACCTATGGACGCTGCCCATGTTCCACGCCAACGGGTGGAGCTTCCCGTGGGGGATGGCCGTGGTGGGCGGCACCAACGTGTGCATGACCCGGGTCACCGCCGCCACCGTGTACGCCGCCATCGCCCGCCACGGCGTGACCCACCTCTGCGGCGCGCCCGTCGTGCTCAACATGCTCGCCAACGCCTCCGACGCCGCGCGCAAACCGCTCCCTGCTGGAAAAAAAGTGCGCATCCTCACGGCCGGCGCGCCGCCGCCGGCCGCCGTCCTGCAACGCGCGGAGGCGATCGGGTTCGAGGTGAGCCACGGGTACGGGCTCACCGAGACGGCCGGGCTGGTGGTGTCCTGCGCGTGGAAGGGCGCGTGGAACAGGCTCCCCGCGACGGACCGCGCAAGGCTCAAGGCGCGGCAGGGCGTGCGCACGGCGGGCATGGCGGCGATCGATGTCGTCGACGGGGAGACCGGACGCAGCGTGCCGCGCGACGGGTCCACCATGGGAGAGATCGTGCTGCGCGGCGGGTGCGTCATGCTCGGATACCTCAACGACGACGAGGCCACCAGGGCGGCGGTGCGCGACAACGGGTGGTTCTACACGGGCGACGTCGGCGTGATGCACCCGGACGGGTACATCGAGATCCGGGACAGGTCCAAGGACGTGATCATCAGTGGCGGGGAGAACATCAGCAGCGTCGAGGTCGAGTCGGTGCTGTACGGGCACCCGGCGGTCAACGAGGCGGCGGTGGTTGCAAGACCCGACGAGTTCTGGGGCGAGACGCCATGCGCGTTCGTGAGCCTGAAGCAGGACGCGGCGGGCACGGTGACCCCGGCCGACGTCATCGCGTGGAGCCGGGACCGGATGCCGCGGTACATGGTGCCAAAAACCGTTGTGTTCCGCGCCGAGCTGCCCAAGACGTCCACCGGCAAGATACAGAAGTACGTGCTCCGGAACCTTGCCAAGGAGATGGGATCGACACGTAAGGGAGCTAGCAGCAGCAGCAGCAAGATGTAACACGTCGTCGTTCTTACAGGTTGGGTGAGGATGGGCCCTGTTTGGTACCTTGCGCGGGCTTCAAGTACGGCCAAAATGGCATGCATCTCCATCAAATTACAAAGATTCTAGTTGCCCTACTATATATATATATATATAGTGCTCCGTGCTTAACGCCCGGCCCAATAACTAGGAAAGTGGTGATAATATAACAGGCTCGCATGTTGTAGTGAATCACGTGATTTTTCTTGGCAAGTTGGGTGGGGATGGGCTCTGCTTGATACCTTGCGGTTGCAGAGGATGTTCAAGTACAAAGGAAATGGCATAAGCATAATCTACTTGTGATCAGAATAATCCCATAGATTCTAGTTGTGGCATGGTGCTCAACGTCCGGAGAGTAATAATAGGAAAGTGGGGATAACATGACAGGCTTGTCTCTTTGTAATGCTGAATCACGCGGTACCCCTGCGGGTAGGCCCCATTTCGTTGGCGACGATCCGGAGCACGTACTTTTGGATCTTACCAGTGGACGTCTTGGGCAGCTCGGCCCGGAAGACAACGGTCCTGGGCGCCATGTACCGCGGCATGCGTTCCCGGCACCACGCGATGATGTCTGCCGCGGTCACCGTCCCCGCCGCGCCGTCCTTGAGGCTGACGAACGCGCACGGCGCCTCGCCCCGCAACTCGTCCGGCCGCGCCACCACGGCGGCCTCGTTCACCGCCGGGTGGCCGTACATCACCGACTCCACCTCGACGCTGCTAATGTTCTCCCCTGCACTGATGATCACGTCCTTGGACCGGTCCCGGATCTCCAGGTACCCGTCCGGGTGCATCACGCCGATGTCGCCCGTGTAGAACCACCCGTCGTCGCGTATCGCCGCCTTCGTGGCTTCCTCGTCGTGGAGGTAACCCAGCATGACGCTCCCGCCACGCAGCACGATCTCCCCCGTCGTGACGCCGTCGCGGGGCACGCTGCGCCCGGTCTCCGCGTCGACGACGTCCACCTCGGCGAGGCTCGGTATGCGCACGCCCTGCCGCGCCTTGAGCCGCGCGCGTTCGGACTCCGGGAGCTCGTCCCACTCGGGTTTCCACGTGCACGACACCACGAACGCCGCGGTCTCGGTGAGGCCGTACCCGTGGCTCACCTCGAACCCGAGCTTCTCCACGCGTTGCAGGACGGCCGCCGGCGGCGGCGCGCCGCCGGTGAGGACTTGCACTTTCTTCATCCCCGCCGGGAGCGACTTGCGCGCGGCGTCGGAGGCGTGGGCGAGCATGTTGAGAACAACGGGCGCGCCGCAGAGGTGGGTCACGCCGTGGCGGGCGATGGCGGCGTACACGGTGGCGGCGGTGACCCGGGTCATGCACACGTTGGTGCCGCCCACCACGGCCATCCCCCACGGGAAACACCACCCGTTGCCGTGGAACATGGACAACGTCCACAGGTACGTCGGCCGTGGCGGGACCGTCCATTCCACGAGCCAGTCCAGCGCGATCAGGTAGGTCGCGCGGTGGCACTGGACCACGCCCTTGGGCGACGACGTCGTGCCGGAGGTGTAGTTCAGCACGATCGGGTCCCACTCGCTGACCGGACGCACCCACTCGAAATCCGGGTCGCCTGTCTCGAGGAGCCGCTCGTACGTCGTCATAGTCAAGGTGTCGGCGTCAGGTGGTGGGGCGTCGTGAGGATCCTCGACGAGGATGACGCGTGGGGCCGGGTGTTCAGGTGGGAGGAGCCGGAGCGCGTCGTGGATGAGCTGGAGCGTCGTCTGGTCGACGAAGACGAGCTTGGACCCGGAGTGTTGCAATAGCACTGCGACCGTGCGCGCGTCGAGAC
This sequence comes from Eleusine coracana subsp. coracana, assembly GCA_032690845.1. Classification (NCBI taxonomy): domain Eukaryota; kingdom Viridiplantae; phylum Streptophyta; class Magnoliopsida; order Poales; family Poaceae; genus Eleusine; species Eleusine coracana. The sequence continues at coordinate 915,496 of CM064424.1, forward strand.
GCGTGTTGATGGTGTTGAGCACGGCGCCGCTCATGGGCACACCGAAGTGCATCTCGTACATGGCCGGTACGTTCGGCAACAGCACGGACACCTAAATTCAAGAGATTCGATCAACCGCCAAAATCGTTAGTCATGCGCCAGATGCGCCACAACAAACAAATACTGTAGGATGGACCGATGACACAGCAGATACTAGAGAATGGCTTACGATGTCGCCGCGGGAGATGCTGAGGGAGACTAGCGCGGAGGCGAGGCGGAGGCAGCGACGGAACGTCTGGGACCAGGTGAACACGATGTCGTCGTACACAACAGAGGGGCAGTCGCCGAAGATGGTGGCCGCGCGCTCCAGAAAGCCCAGCGGCGTCAGCGGGCACGAATTGGCAGGATTCGGGCCCAGGTTGCCCGTGCCATTCAGGCTTGGCTTGACTTCACTGGACGGTGATGAACTCACCAGCGTAGCTGCTGGTGCTGGAGGTTGGTTTCTCAGGCTGCCCGCGATCACCTTCTTCCTCTTTCCCTGCTGAAAATTACAGGATACGCCTCCACTAACCCTTCTGTTCAGGCTCAACTTGGGACTGAAATATAGCCGACAAAGAAATGAACTGATGAGAACGATTTCATTAGTTTCAGTTTGTTACTGAATCTGAATCGAAATCTTGCGTCACAGTTTATAGATTATCCAAGATTCTGAAGATATCAGAGGTCAGGATCAAACACTTCCTCCAGACTGAACTTTTGGAACCAAAACTATGGAATGTTTGAACTTTACATCAACGAAAATTGCTACGTTTACAAACATAGATCCAAGTAAATTTCACCTTGATTGTGGAAGGGAACACAGGGAGGCGGTGCTCTGCATGGCGTGCGGTTGCATCACACGGGGCACTTCAGCTAACTAATCAGCTTCGATGGGCTTACTGGAGATCGGCTTATTGATACTCCTCTCTGCATGCGGCCGCTGCGTCGGTGGTGGTGTCTGGCGTGCGCTATATATGACATTCCCTGCACAAGAGCCTGTCAGTTCGTTATCTCATCACAGGCGGTGGCAGTTGGATTGGATTAATGCTAGTACTTGATCGTCCCTTCTGTTTCAGTAGTACAAGTCTAGTGAGTTCGATAGGTCGTTTTTGGTGTGTGTTTGCCTCTTGGCGTCTGTGCCAAGTCGGTCATGGCCTCGTGGAATGATGCATTCGTGTCCAGTTTGTAATCTCTCTTCCGCTTTATGGAATGCGTGATAACACATATTCTCAAAATGAAACAAGACTAGAATCATCAGAAGAGTCGGCAGAGGGGATCAAACGATGGAGGTGGTTGTTAGTTTGGAGGATGCCTTCACTGCCTTGTCTTGCAACTTGCAAACTATCACCATCAAGCGCGCCCAATCCATTCGGTACTGTGATTGACTTGAGCAATCAAGAGATTTCGATGTACATGTTCATTCTACTCTACGTCTCTACGTGGTTGGCTTGGGACGGATTTCGAACAGGTGGTACCTCTACCACTCTGCGGGGTAGGTACAATCAAAATGCTGATATGATGGTTCTCTTTCCCAACAGCACTGGCTGGAGTCAATATAAAGAGATGATTGTCAGCTCATACTTACTCATGTCGAATGTGTGTAAACATAGCTGATAATCAAAAAAGGAACTTTCCACGTGAAACATGATTGAATTTAATGATGGTTTCATTGTGCTTGATTTGTGGGTACATGATTTATCAATTTCATTTTGTGAGTTTTGACATTTTTCTCTATATCACTTCATATTAGAACATACAGTAATGTTTTACTTTAGTTCTTATTGTCCTCCCATGATTGAAATCCTAGATCCGCCACTGCTTATAATGACAAAAAAAAAGTTATACATAATCTCAGTTTCGTCAACTGGACTACGCTACAGATAGCATCACAAAATATAGAAGTATTTATTATGAGTTTGATCAAAATCAAATATTTTTAAATTTCATAAATACATTCATATCTCTGTCTCTCTCCTCTATTTTTCTGTACACCTACCTTTTATACTTCTCCTTAATTATCGTGGCCAGAATTAAAATATCAATTATTTTGATACGGAGGGAGCATAAAAGAAAAAGAGATAGATAGCATCTGTTTATAGGCTGGAATTTGTAATCTGTGTGCATGCTTGAGTGTACCATGGTGCACGGTCACACTGTCAACGGGGACTGCGCTACGGATAACATCTACTTACTTTCTATAAAAGAGAGAGACAGATAGTATCTATCTATAAGCTGGAATTTGACCTGTGCATGCATGAGCGTAACATGGTGTATGGCCACGTTGTTTCGCATGAACTCTAGCAGGCCCAAAAATTTATAGCGGATACACTTGGCTCACATCATCTACGCCGCTGAACACCTGGCACGACGCAATGCAGACGGCGGGCTTCCCTATATATTCAAATTCAAAAGGCTGCGTTCTTCAGGGATTTCTCGTCCGTCTCCCCAGAGACAACGAGATCAGTGAACTCGCATCTCTGTCCATACAGGCAGAGCAAGTACCTCCTGTGTGTCCATCCAGCATCAACGCGACGGAAAGAACATGGAGAAGCTCGGGCCCAACTCGGTGAACTCGTGTCCGCTGACTCCGCTGGGTTTCCTGGAGCGCGCGGGCACCGTGTTCGCGGACAGCCCCTCCATCATCTACCACGACACGGTGTTCACCTGGTCTCAGACCTTGCGCCGCTGCCTCCGCCTCGCCTCCGCGCTCGTCTCACTCGGCATCTCCCGACGCGATGTAGTAAGTCGCAATCACACCCTTCTATTTTTCCGTAGCATACTATTTATCTGCACCTGCAATAATTTTCGTGTGGATGCAAATAATAAAGCTTGATCAATTGATTTGGCTATATCATCAGGTGTCCGTGATCGCGCCGAACGTTCCGGCCATGTACGAGATGCATTTCGGCGTGCCGATGAGCGGCGCGGTGCTGAACAACATCAACACTCGTCTCGACGCGCGCACGGTGGCCGTTCTGCTCCGTCACTCCAGGTCCAAGCTCGTCTTCGTCGACCCGGCGTCGCTCCATCTCCTCCGCGACGCGCTTCGGCTCCTCCCGGTAGACCACCCTGCCCCACGCGTCATCCTGATCGAGGACCCCTACGAGAAGCAGTTCCCTCCCGCACCTGCAGACACCTTGACATACGAGAGACTCCTCGAGAACAATGGCGACCCGGAGTTCGTCTGGATCAGACCAGCAAGCGAGTGGGACCCGATCGTGCTGAACTACACGTCCGGCACGACGTCGGCGCCGAAAGGCGTGGTGCACTGCCACCGGGGCATCTTCCTTGTGACCATGGACTCGATCGCGGACTGGTCGGTGCCGCGCCGGCCATTCTTGTGGACGCTGCCCATGTTCCACGGGAACGGGTGGAGCTACACGTGGGGTATGGCGGTGGTGGGCGGCGCAAACGTGTGCCTCCGCCGCTTCGACGCCGCCGCGATCTACGCCGCCGTGGCGCGCCACGGCGTCACCCACCTCTGCGCCGCCTCCGTCGTGCTCACCATGCTCGCCAACTACAGAGTCCTCCACCCGGTCGTCCCAACATCATCATCATCATCATCTGCAGCAGCAGCAGCATCTGGGAAGAAGAAAGAGGTGAAGAAGCAGAAGGTCCACATCCTGACGTCCGCCGCGTCGCCGCCGCCCGCCGTGCTGAGCCGCGTGGAGGCGCTGGGATTCGAGGTGAGCCACGGGTACGGGATGACGGAGGTGGGAGGGATGGTGGTGTCGTGCACGTGGAACCCCGACTGGGACGCGCTGCCCGTGGCGGACCGGGCCAGGCTCAAGGCGCGCCAGGGCGTGCGCACGGCGGGCGTCGCCGAGGTGGACGTCGTCGACGCCGACACGGGACGCAGCGTGCCGCGCGACGGGTACACCATGGGCGAGATCGTGCTGCGCGGGGCGTGCGTCATGCTGGGTTACCTCAACGACAAGAAGGCCACAAAGGCGGTGGTACGCGAGGACGGGTGGTTCTACACGGGCGACGTGGCCGTGGTGCACCCGGACGGGTACCTTCAGATCCGGGACAGGTCCAAGGACATCATCATAAGTGGAGGGGAGAACATTAGCAGCGTCGAGGTCGAGTCCGTGATCTACAGCCATCCGGCGGTGAGCGAGGTGGCCGTGGTGGCGCGGCCCGACGAGTTCTGGGGCGAGACGCCCTTGCGCCTTCGTCGTTCTCAAAAAAGATGAAGCAGCACCGGTACCGACCGGGGAAGATGTCATCGCCTGGTGCCGGGCACGCATGCCGCATTACATGGTGCCAAAGACGGTGCTCTTCCGCGCTGACCTGCCCAGGACGTCCACGGGAAAGGTCCAGAAGTACGTGCTCCGGGACATCGCCAAGGAGATGGAGCGCACCACCAAGAAAAACAGCAGCAAGATGTAGAGATAGCAGGATGTTCTGCTTCAGCGCTTCTGCTTCGTAGGGATGTGTTGCAGTGGCGGACACAGCTTTTACAAATTGGGTGTACAGAGTAACTAAATAATTATCATTCCATATATAAAAATTTAAGATCCATAAAATCCAACGATGGATTATTACAACTGAGGTAAATTACAAATTAACTCGACGAGATGGCTTTTAGAATCAAGATATAATAGCTTCAGCACTAACTTGTAGAAAAAATACATTCTCAGTAAACGTAATCAAGCAACCGATTCAATCGAAGTAGAATTCGGCAGTTAGCTGTGTGACTACTGCTTGTTTTGCATGGGCTCACGTATCCACTAGGCCAAGATTTTAGAGAAAATACGCTGCCACAACACGAGTTTTAGTTTGCAATATATTACATATAAAAATATTGGGTTTTTTTTTACCAGAATTATTGGGTGTACATATGTACACCCTTGACCCATGCTACGTCCGCCCCTGATGTGTTGGTGTCGATAAATAAGCAAAAATATGTAACATAGTTCATCAGTCCGTTTTTTTTTTTGCAAGGAAAACCAAACTTTATTAATCTGTAATAGGGTTACAATCAGCTTCTTATAACTGATAATACAAATTCTGAAGCAACATGAAGCCATTAAGGGACATTGATAACATTATACTCCATCTTGTCATTAGAGGGCTGACATAATCACATAAAACATGTAAATGTAACCTCGCAAAAAAAATATATGTAAATGTAAGTTGCAACGGTCAGTGAAAGCGGCAACGAAAGAAAAGATCAACGAACGAGAACAAGGTGCGTACGCATGGTCACTAAAATGTCAAAAGGCAGACTGGCTATGAGCGAGAGCGCGCCATCTTTCCCTGTACTTGCTCGGATGGATCCAAGCCGAAGCGATAACAGTCCAAACGCATTCGTCATCGATGCAGCCGTTGCAAGTACCCCAAACGTCCAAACACACTTGTCGCGCAGCCCCGGCCGGCGTCACGAAAACGGGGAAAAAGGCCACCTTTTCCAACCCTCTGACCTCGTAAGCACGTCTGCACTTGCCTTCAAACTCCTGGACACAGGGGTGACGTCCGGAACCGTCCGCTCTAGCTGTTTTTTTTTTTAGCATTTCATGCTCTTTACACCTCACTCCCGATGGTCACCGGCTCACTGTCACTGCCAGTGCCAGGCCCTGTATTTATCGGGATGGTTGCACCCACACCCAACAGTTGAAGCATCTGTCTGCAGACTGCAGCTGCCATCCAGTTTGCACAGTAGCAGCCAGAGCTTGTGCCAGGTAGTTTTCCGCAGGCGCGCCGCTGCCATGGCGGTTTCGTCCGGCCGGGCGCATGTTGCTTGCGTCGCTCTCCTTCTCCTGCTTCTTCTGGGGGTTGCCAATGAGACCAACGCCGCCGTTGATCTCAACCAGATGCAGGTAAGAGATCGCTCGTCCGATTCGCTGTAAAATACTACTAGTAAGATGAATTGAGTGTGATTTCTGAAATCTGATGAAACATACTGCTTGTGTGCAGGTGCTAGGGAGCCCTGCGCCATCTCCCATCATGAATTCCATCGGCAAGTCATCTTTACTGGATACCGTGCTGATGACCAATACCGTGCTCTGTCTCACTGGATGCTGTTTAATTTGATGTTGCCAGACTGCGGGAGCGCGTGCGCGGCGCGGTGCAGGCTGGCGTCGCGGCAGAACCTGTGCAAGAGGGCGTGCGGCTCTTGCTGCGCCCGCTGCGACTGCGTGCCGCCTGGAACATCTGGAAACCAAGACAAGTGTCCCTGCTACGCCAACATCACTACCCATGGTGAGCGCCCCAAGTGCCCGTGAGACCACCGGTCACCCGTGCTCTGGTCGATGATCTGAGCGTGTGCGAAGAATAATGCAACTATGTAATCTGCACCGCGCGCTTAATTAAGGCATTGCATGATCTATTGGGTTTTCTTGATTCTTTGTTTGATTGAAACTGTTTTCTGAGTTTAATTCAACTGCTCGCTCTGCGCGCGGTACCTCCACCGTCCACTCCACGGTGGAGACTGGAGAGGCATGCGGTGCGCGCGAGACAGTGGCCGAGGGAACCGGATCACCCAAGGCATGCATCGCTCCTTTTGACAGTGACCAAGTGACCCGCCCGGGGAAATCGCTCGCAGAGGAACTGGAGACGACCACACCACACACTGACACGGGGTCCAGTACTCTAACATCTAACACACATCCCTCAAACCCGCGCTCGCACACAGCCACTCGTACGAGCACAAGGTCGTCGGAGAGCTAGGATCGTCGCCGGGAGATCGATCGAATTCCAATCGGCCATGGCGGTGAGGAGGCGACGCGAGGAGGAGGATGAGGACGAGGCCGGGGTGTCAGTGGAGCGCGTGTTCGAGGGTCGCGTGGTGCCCGGGTGGCGGGAGCAGGTGACGGTGCGTGCGCTGGCGGTGAGCGTGCTGCTTGGCGCCATGTTCTGCGTCATCGTCATGAAGCTCAACCTCACCACGGGCATCATCCCCTCGCTCAACGTCTCCGCGGGCCTCCTCGGCTTCTTCCTCCTCACGTCATGGACCAAGCTGCTCGACAAGGCTGGCGTCGCCAGCGTCAAGCCCTTCACGCGCCAGGAGAACACCGTCGTACAGACCTGCGTCGTCGCATGCTCCGGCATCGCCTTCAGCGGTACGTCGTTACACATGATGTGTCCAGCAATTTAATTCTTTCCTCATTATCTTCCCGGCGTATCGATCCATGGATTGCCAATTTCTCATGGGAATTCGACGCGGCAGTTTTTTTGCTTGTTCCGCCGAATCCGCCCGCGCGCGGAACGCAGATGCGGAACCCGGCCCGTGCGGACTGGAATTTTGTCCAAACTTATTATTGAGCTTGCATTTAGGCCTGTAAAATGGCTTTGTGGGCTTTCAATGTTATCGCGGGCCGTGGCCGTTTTCTGATTTTTTTTTTCTTGTTTCCTTTAGCTCTGTTCCGTAGTTGAAAGAATGTTCTTCCATCTCCAACAACGAAATGCCCCTACTCCTTTGCATACTCTGCTTCAGTGGTGTTCCTTTTTACCACTCGCTCGAATGTCGAATCTCCTACTTGCTGATCCATCCATTGTATTCGACAGGCGGGTTTGGAAGCTACATTTTCGCGATGAGCGACAGGATCAGCGATCAGTCGGGAGAGACCAGGGAGGCGCAGAACATAAAGAACCCAGGCTTGGGCTGGATGATTGGGTTCCTCTACATCGTCAGTTTCCTCGGGCTCTTCTCTGTCGTACCTCTCAGGAAGGTCGGAATGATTTATATATCCGAGAAATCATGTACATATGATCCTGTATGTTGGTATAGGATCATGCATGTTGATGATGTATTGTTTTCGTTCAGATAATGATCATCGATTACAAGCTCGTGTACCCGAGTGGCACTGCGACTGCACACCTGATCAACAGCTTCCACTCTCCTCAGGGCGCCAAGCTTGCCAAGTACAGACATTACTTGTTTATTTATGTGATGAGTACTTGTACAGACACAATGGTGGATATATCCCGGAAATAAACTGAGGTCGTTGGTGCAGGAGACAGGTGAAGACACTGGGGAAATTTTTCATGACGAGCTTCAGCTGGGGCTTCTTCCAGTGGTTCTACACTGGCGGTGAAGGCTGCGGTTTCATGTCCTTTCCGACGATGGGACTCCAGGCGTACAAGCAAAGGTTCTTCTTCGACTTCTCGGCGACATACGTTGGCGTGGGGATGATCTGCCCTTACCTGGTGAACCTTTCGGTGCTGCTGGGCGGCGTGATCTCGTGGGGCATCATGTGGCCTCTGATCGAGCGGAAGAAGGGCGACTGGTACTCGGCGGAGCTGAAGCCCAGCAGCCTCCGCGGCATCGTGGGGTACCGCGTGTTCATCTCCATCGCGCTGATCCTTGGCGACGGGCTGTACAATTTCCTCAAGGTGATGAGCAAGACGGTGGCGGCGCTGGTGATGCAGGTGCGCGGGATGATGGCATCGGAGGCCACGCTGCCGGTCTCCTCCAGTAATCATCATGATCATCAGTCGACACCGGAGGAGACGTTCGACGACCAGCGTCGGTCTGAGCTGTTCCTCAAGGACCAGATCCCGACGAAGCTTGCGGTGGCCGCGTACCTCGTCATCGCGGTGGTGTCGGTGGCCACGGTGCCCCGCATCTTCCACCAGCTGCGGTGGTACCACGTGGCGGCCTCGTACGTGATCGCGCCCGTGCTGGCCTTCTGCAACGCCTACGGCTGCGGCCTCACGGACTGGTCGCTCGCCACCACCTACGGCAAGCTCGCCATCTTCACCGTGGGCGCCTGGGCCGGCGCGTCGGAGGGTGGCATGATCGCCGGACTTGCGGCATGCGGCGTCATGATCGGCATCGTCTCCACGGCCTCCGACCTCACACAGGACTTCAAGACGGGGTACATGACGCTCGCCTCGCCGCGATCAATGTTCGTCAGCCAGGTCCGCTGTTGTTGTTTTTTCTTTTTTCTTCTATTTCTTCTTCTGATCGATTGACAATGAAGCCACCAATGCAATGCAAGCAGGCGATCGGCACCGCCATGGGCTGCGTCATCGCCCCCTCCGTCTTCTGGCTCTTCTACAACGCGTTCCCCGACATCGGCATGCCCGGTTCAGAGTACCCTTCCCCCAACGCGCTCGTGTACCGGAACATGGCAATCCTGGGCGTGCAAGGGCTGGGCTCGCTGCCGCGGCACTGCCTCGACCTCTGCATCGCCTTCTTCGTGGGGGCCATCCTCATCAACCTGGCCCGCGACCTGGCCGGGCCCAGGGCCGCGGCGTACATCCCGCTGCCGATGGCCATGGCCATCCCGTTCTACCTCGGCCCCTACTTCGGCATCGACATGTGCATCGGAAGCCTCATCCGGTTCACGTGGGACCGGATGGACCCGGCCAGGGCCAAGGCGTTCGCGCCGCCAGTCGCGTCGGGGCTCATCTGCGGCGACGGGATATGGACGCTGCCGCAGTCCGTGCTGGCGCTCGCCGGGATCAAGCCGCCCATCTGCATGAAGTTCCTCTCGCGAAGCACCAACATCAAGGTCGACAAATTCCTCCGCGCGCACTCCTCCTCCTAGCTACTCTACTTCCTTCCTACACGGATCGACAAGCTGCTGACTGACTGCTGAGTGAGCGAGCAACAAGAGAACAAGACACCGTAGTACTACCACTGTAGTCCTCCTACTAGATGTCTTGTTCGCTTTAGAATCAGATGCCTTCTTCAATGTGTCAAACACACCAGGACATCAACATAAATGACTACTAGGAAAGGAACCCCAGCAGTAACTAGTACCACTTCTGAATTTGGGGAGGTGAAGGAAACTCTGAACATCTGGACCCTTTTTTTTTTTTAACCTTTTCGGCTGCACACATGCAATCTGACTGAATCCACCCCACGCATCGCTGGTTGTTGCATTGCTTCTTCCTTTCCTTTCCTTTCCTTCCTTGAGCTGCCTGTAACTTTTCTACCAGTAGTAGCTGTATAGGGTTCATGTGTGTGCAGTAGTGCAGGTTGGTAGGATAATAGTATATACAGCGATCAGTAAGGGCGACGAATATCTCATATGCCCTATGGGGGATCTGGTTGGTCCCCTCCGTGGCAGGAAGGGTCTGGATCTGCACAGCACACCGTGGGTCACCCCCATCCCATCATTGCGAATCATGTGATCCATATAACTCTCACTCTCAATCCTTCACAAATCACCCGACACCCTCGTTCGTTGTTGCCAATACGCGCCTGCATGCACTGATGCACATCACCACTGCTGTGCTGTGCTGATTGATCCATCAGTCGAGTACTAGTAGATGCCAGTCTTCATCTCCATCCCCATGCAAAGTTAAAACACCCATGCTCGATCCCACCTCTGCAATGCACCTTCACTTTTGTCCTCGAGGAGCGTGGGAAATTCCCTCGCTTTCAGAGCAGGAGGTCCGGTCCGGATCAGGTTGTTGCATTTGCAGGCCTGCACTGCCACTCGTGGTCGCAAATCGCATAAACAGATGGGCGTGATTTCATGGTTTGTTGGGGGGAATATAATCGCATGGCTTTATGTGGGGATTATTTTAGCTTTTGGGATGTGCCGACCTTTCGCTGCTTTTGCTCCATCAGATCTCTTTCTGCACAAGGCGTGATTTCCACCTGCCTGTCGTGGACAGCACAGCACAACAAAACACACCATTCACCCCTTTTGTTTTTGCTTCAGGCGCGGAATGAAACTGAAGCATGGCCGCGTCGTCTGGGCAAGCGCAAACTGTAACGGGGATGGATGCAGTAATGCGCCGCAGTGCCATTCCAGTGCAGGAATGACTAACTGATCACCTGGGCAAAAACCACAGGCAAAAGCAGCTCTGTTTGTTTTCTGTTTTTCTCCCCGGCCGGGGCCTGAGTTGCTGTGACTGTCACTCACATAGGGTTTTCATTTGGCGTAAACGCAGCGGTGATTATTTATTAGTAATTAATAAAACCATGCGTGGCTTAAATGCCAAATTTTCAAGTTGCTGAAAGCGGAATTGTCCAGATCCCCAGGCTTTTCTGTTCAAGGAAACAAATTGTAATTTCAGTTGCAGTTGTGTTCTTCTGAATGGAACAAGTACGGGCTGTCAGGTTCAGATTACGGCAACACACAGATCTAGTGGGGTTGGGGGTGTGTCTAGTTTTGAAATTTGAACATGACAATTGTAAGGCACAGGAGATGCTGAATTGTCCTCTAGAGACATGAATTATGTATGTGCTCTGAAAACCGTCAGTACGTTTCAGCTCTGACTTCCTCATCGAATAGCATGTGAGGAAAAAAAAAATCTCAAGATTGCTTCAGTGAAAATCAAACCTTGTGGTAAGGTGGATTGTGATCTGAATTCTTCATGTGAGACGTATTCCCCACAACGTTGCTCCATCAGAACTTGTCTGCACTGCTCTGACATGCTGAATTACAGATGACTGTCGCGCCCCCTCAAGTGTTCCTCCAGACTATATAAGAACCTGTTCTGAATTTCCCTTATACAGTGAAGTACCGAGCCAAATTATCACAAAAAAAAAAGTTTGGGACCTGGAAAAAAGGCAGAATTCAGCTCATAAATCTTAAACACAGAAAACTATGAAATGCAAGATCCAGATAAGGAAACACACCAAGCAAGGAATTTGTTCACTGAATTGCATCCGAGGAAGCGTCAGAGAAGACGAAATTCAGAAGGCAAGAAGGACCGTAAGCTTGAATTCAACAAAATTAAAGTCTGATAATGGTCCCAAAGACACTCTCGAACCACAGAAGACAAGAATCACTGCAATTCTCATCCCCACACCAGATAATTGACAATTCAAGCACTTGAACCTTGCGAATTATTTGAACTTTCCCAGAATTACCCACCAGGGACCCAGAAAACACCATAATTCAGAACAGAAAAACACAGAATCCCCCCCAATCAGGCACCCCACGGAAGCAGAATTGAGAATTCTCCATGCTAGGAGCGAAAACACACAAGGCGCGTCATGGTTTCCATGGGCTTTCTTGAACCATCAACAGGTAGAGACGACCGAAGCGTGAGCAATTCACGGAGAATTGCTTGCTGCGAGGTCAGCAGGAGAGGCCAGCGCGTCCATCTCACGTACCCCCACGAGTTCACAGTTCAAGAAAGCCTGTGGAAAGCATGCCCGCACATCTTTCCTTTGGCCAGTCCGGCCCGCGAAATTCTTGGCTCATCCTCACCAGCAGCAAGCACCGGAAGAAGAGAAGAAACAGAAAAAAGGAGAGAGCTTTGGAGGTGGTTGAGCGAGATGGGGGTAGAAAGAAAGAAAGAAAGAGTGAGTTCCTTTGGAGTGAGAGCAACGGCCCACAGAGGCGAAGGGGATATAAATAGCTGGAGGAAGGAAGTAACCAACCGGGCGGGTGGTGGCAGAGGCAGATGAGGCAGCTGCAGAGGCACGGGCCGGTACGATGCCGTAGTAGCCCGGGGTAGCCTCACTGTCCGAATGGGCTCCCCTCCTTTTCCGTGTGCCTGCCGGCACCCCGAGCCACCGCACCATCACCTCCACGCCATTGTTTTTCATCTCGTTTTATTACCAAAACTTTTATCCTCGTATAGTTCGATCTGCAGAAGCAGCTGCATCTACCGATCGATCGATCACACACCTACCACTTCTGTATGAGTATGACCACTTGCACGAGACCTATGGTTTAGGCGAGGATTCCGGACAGGGTTAGAGCAGGCCAGCTCGGATTAAAATCTCCCTGGTCCAGCTTATCATCCTCGCTGCAAGGCTACGCTAATAGCCTGGCGGTGTAGTCTAGAGATCTTGCTGGCCGCGTTGGCAAAGCAAAGCATAAGCGCCCTCTCTCAAGGGTCTCGGCTCGCCATGAATTGGGGCCAGATTCAGAACAAGCAGCTAGCTGAACTCGTCGACGAGATGAATGCGATGCCTCAGTCTCTCAGCGGCGTTAATTCCGCCTCTGCCTCAGAGCGTATCAGGGACTTCAGTCAGGACTCGGGCGTGATGTTCGTGCATGGACGGCCTCACTGCCAGGCAGCCGGAGTCGTCCACGACACTCCACACATGCTGCTGCTTATCTTTCTCGCGACGCAAGATGTGATCTCGTCATGCCAAATTAATCGGCCTCTTTATCCGTGCACTCACCCATGCTTTGCGCACATTTCTCGAATGAGTCAAGAATTCTTAGTCTGAATCTACGATGTAAGAACTGGCGGTCATTGCAAGCAGAACACAGTTACCAGCTGCTGCCACTTGCGAAACTGAAAGATCAGAAGTGATCGATCGACCACCAACCACGACACGAGGAGCTCGCAGAGCACAGAGGCAGGAAGGCACATATGCTCCTTCCATTCTTCCAAAAGCAATTAAAAAGCGCCCTTGTTCCAGTTGTCCAGCATGTATGTAAAAAACAACAAGCTTGTCGTGCGCCTTAGTGCTCAACGACGTCCATGTGCTCGGCCTCTCATCCCTCAGCTAGCTATCGGACAATGCGCTCTGAATTTTTCTAACCATCTTCAATTGCTCCTGTCCTCACTTTCTTTGGCATGGTCATGTGTTTCCTGCATAATCCCTCTCCACCTTCAGTGACAGGCTAATAAGCCAATTACAATAACCGGCAGGACAGCAATAGTTATAACCTTGGGTTGATGCAAGGCTTTTGTACCATGCGCTAAATTTAAAGAAGATCTGGACCACATGCATGTACTGTCAGCGAAATGGACATGCCCTGTTCTACGAGGGGGGAAATTTCTGGTCTCAAGTCACTGTAGAAACAGATTTCCCCCTACAAGTTGAAGTACAATGTTAATCTGCTGTTGTTGTCATCAACTCTGGTGAATACCTGATGTGGCACACCAGCAGCTCCTTGTGGCAGTCACCATCATGAGCATATGACACCAACCATGCAACATTCGCCGAATGATTAACGAAGCTCGCAAGGATATCATTGTCGCTGCAGAAAGAGGTGAATGATGGCAATTGGCACTGGCAGGCCACCTGATGGCTGATGCTACCAAAAGCAAGTGAGGCTACTGTACTTCTGATGGCAAATCAAGCGACGATGCAACGCATAGTAGTAGCTTGTAACGCATAAAGTTACATGTCTATTTCTTATCTTGTCTACGAGCTTGGTTAGCATGTAGTGGCCCTGCATAAGTTACCTGCTCTGTATGTCTGTTTACCTGTAAAAAAAAAAATGAACCGTAGTTATTTACAGCGACAGGCAGGTTCCAACCTGACGGCAAGTGCACGGCAACAACAGCTGAGCAGTAGCATGGCCATTTAATTGAAAGCCCAGAGCACAGCAACGACGAGCAGCAACCAAACAAAGACATGGAACAGTTTATTGACCTTCACCAGCCTGCAGGCACAAGAGGAGGGGGCAAACACGCATCAAGGGGTGAAAAATGGGCAGAGAAATCCATTGGCCCCAGCCCCGCCGGCAGTCGTACGAGCGAGTGAGCAACGTGAATTCACGGTACTGATCGCAAAGCGGATTTCTGTTGGATCTGAAGCCGATTGGCAACCAGCATTATTGTTTATTCTCGGTTCTCTCTCTCTCTCTCCTCTGGAGGGTGTATAAGCCAATCCAGCCAGCCAGGAGGAGGGCATGTGCCATTTGTGAATCTTTGAGCTGTAAAGACAAGGTGGCGTCGTCCTCTCTCCCTGGGCAGCGCGAGCCATCCACAAGCGATTCACATCGCATGAAACTATAGAGATGCAGAGAAGTTTCGCTACATTCCTCTGCAACTCATTCAATCGCTAACTAAACTATTCCATTCAAGAACTATCTCGAATTAAACCATTGATATGATATAGCATGGAATGATACCGCTGGCTTGTCGTTACAATCTGCTCTTCTGTATGGACTCAGTAGAGCAGTATAGTATAATTTGCACCCTGCCGCGGTGATGTTGGTGAGTGCCGAGGCAGTGCAGCGCGGCGATCACATGGCAACATGCCTAGGATCAGCTTGCCTGTTCTTCTACCTCCCGGCCTCCTCGTCTGTCCACCCATTGAGGCCGGCTTTTGTTTTGCATTTACCTGTTGACCTCGCTTGCGAGTCTAGTTACAAATTTGTGTGTGTGGAGTTTATTATGCGCATCACGCTGACATGTGGAGCGTCGTGTACTGAACCAAAGCAAAATTCAATTATACAAGTATGATTGAACTTTAAGTATGTACGGAATCACCCTGTGCCCCTCCATAATGTAGTTGTTAGTACTACTTTGCAGGGATCCATCAGAATTTTGCAAGTTGCAAGGAAGCAGATGAGAGGTGTAAGTAGCACATGCCATGTGGCTGCAGAGACACAGAAGATAATCTCATCTCATGGGGCAAGAGGGTCTAGACGGGGAGATCTGTCATGTGTTCCTCTGGTGAAGGCGTTCAGGGGACAACGGGGCATGCAAGGACATCCAATCAATTGGAACAATCTTGCTTGCGATCGAAGCGAGCATGTGGAGGAACTAAAATTTAGAACACACATACCTGCAGTTAATAATCTCGTGAAAGAAAGACCACCGATTCCATCTCTCCTGTTCAAAGACGCGCCATGGTCTCCATGAACTTTCTTGAACGATCGGCGTGAAATTACATTCGCCCGTCGTTCAAGAAAGCTTGTGGAGAGCGTGATCACGTCCTTTCTCCGCTAGCAATAGCATTCTAGATGCTGAGTTGATTCATAGATTAGACAGTGCAAAAGCCGTAGCTGCAAGATCTAAGCAGAGATCAAAGGGTTTAAGGCGTGTGGTTAAAATAGAGAGAGATCAAAGGCCAATGGCTGCGCGCCGTGAATTGCGTAACCGAAGCCGGGAAACGCGCGGGAAGGAACCGTCCGGCCCGCACGTGTGGGGGCTCGGGGCGCGTGTGCCGCACTTCACGGTTTCGCGGGGCCGTGTTTCCAGGCTCGCTGCACTCCAGATTTACATCTAGCCCTAGGATAAGGATCGGATGGTGACACGAGCTGTCAGGCCTCGAACCCACTCCGGGAAAGCCGTCTCTAAGCCCACACTCTACATGACAGAACGAAAGCGGTGGGCCTGGAGAGCCTCGATAGGTAATGAGATTTGTCTGTTGTTACTCAACGCCGACATCAGCTACAAACGAAGTAGAACACTACAAAATATCAACCCGTCACAAGCAGTTTTTTGATATAACAATCAAACGAACAGATGACCAATGCAGCTACGTAATTTCTGTTGCGTATTCAGAATAATCAAGGAAACTGATGCATGCATCACATGGAATTTTGAATTGTGGAGTTGCTGGATTCATGTAATGCCACAAGGAACAGAAAAATACAGCTAAAATGGTTTCAAAAGACATGAGAGCAACTTTATATTCGGCGACCATTCCACAAAGACCAGTTGAATTGCTTATCACGGGCACTTTTTTTTTGTCAGGATAGCAAGTCAACAATGTATTACACATGTGCATGGTTATTCCACCAATTTACAATGGTTAATTCAAGCACAATGACAGCTACGGGGCTGTTTTCCTATACATGTCACTGTATTAACATCAAAGAGACGTGGTCCAAACGCTTTTTTCTACATCATAGCATCAATCAAAACCACTGCCAAGATGCACAGAAGTTCAAATATTGCAAAATCATCAATAATTTAATTTTCTCTGCAGGCAGTGAATACGCTGGCCATATTGTTTGCTCGCATCTGGTGAAACTGTTCTTGTAAATCATTGTGAGAAAAACATCCATCTGAACAATTAATACTTCCCGCAGCAAATGGTTTCTCATGTATGTTGGTTTCTGAATAATTTCAGCTGTCCAAACTAGTTATGGGTGTTGGCCGTCTGAAAATCAACACTACTATACAAAATCGTACTAACTGCAAATAGTTTCCACACAAGTGTAACATGTCCGATGGCTCATTTGGTCAGATATACAGCATGGCAACACATCTACAAATAAAGGAAGGTCTTCATGAGGCATAGAAATAACAAGTTGATTCCATAAAAAATAAAATAAAAACAAGGCATAGATGTAACAAGTTGATTCCTTTAGTTGTAACGATAGCTAACTGTGACAAGCTAATAGTGGCAACTATGCATCTATATATATAGTAATAAAGCATAGTAATTCTGTACAGGAATAAACAAAACTAGCTGAAAATTATAAACTTGCACATCTGATAAAGTGAAAACAGATGCTAGTCCCTAATTTAACTGGTTCTCTCAAATTGGCATATGAAATGCACAAAAATACAAAAGAAATTAAGCAGAAATGTGATTCATACCTCTAAAGAACTTTAGAACCTGAATCATCCTGCAACTTGCTAGTGTTTGAATATCGCAATAAAATTCTGGAAATTGGGTAGGGGCACCCGAAAAATCTAACAAGGTTTTGCAACCCTTTCTCTCCATGCATGACATTCACCGAATTTAAATGGTCAAGATATGTATTTCCTTCATATATATAATGAAGCTGTTGACACAGCAAAACAGCTATACCAGCATTTACCGATAAACTAGCAAAAGCTAGATATACCAGAACTATACCCCTTGCAGACAAGAAGAGCGCAGAGCTCGCTAAGTTAGTAATGATCTCCATTAATATTTTCGCAGAACTCATCGAATGGCGAGATGATGCTAGATTTGGGAAATCAACAGAGGGCCAAATTTGATAACTTGAGTATATGGTCATTATTGCAACATAGGTACAACTAATGACCACTGAGATAAGAAAAATGATAAAGGCTCTGTGATTTGATGCTCCCACACAGTTACCAATCTGCATTCAAACACATGAAGAAAATACAATAAGTCAAACTTCCTTATCAATATAATAATGATGCAACAGAATGCAAAAAGACATGGATACATTATAAGTTATCAGACTTACAAATGGGCAATGATGATCCATGTCCACCACACACATTTTACAAGATCGACAGTGATGTGCCCTTGGGGGCTTTGGTTTACTACAGTACATGCAAAAGGTATAGTTCTCAAGATCATCTTTCCCGACCATGGGATAGCTGCCCCACCTTGTGTTTGCTGGTGCACCAGCAGATTTGAAAGAGGCCACACAATAACTCATGATGGTAAATGTAGCCAAAAGAGCTGTTAGCATACAGTGAAAGATGCCCCAAAAATTGCTGATTGAGAAGATAACAGGATATACAGCCCAGACCCCACCACCTGTGAAACAAAACGAAAAGCTATTGACCCACAAGCAACAATATGGAGTATATTAAAAATATAAATAGCATTAATCGCACTGATATGCTGTGAAAAGTTATAGCTGAAGCTGATGGCAAGAGACAATGAACCTACATATAATGAAGAGCATAAAGAGGGTGAGCACCGTCACAAAGAACCTGTCCCGGAAACGCCTCCAGTGAGAAAAGCATACACTATCAGATTTTCTTGTAGTTTGGTTGCTTTGTGTAATCGCTCCGCACCAGCCACACTTAAAGACAGGTGCATAACTTGCAAAAACAAGGCGGAGACCACAGCCCCAACAAGTGGCCTCATGATCCTCAGGTATCGATGTGACACATTGCTCTACCTAAAAAGGAAAGGGACACCAATTAGCAAAATGTTGCACATAAGAAATCTGCAGTAATTTACTCTTATTGTACCATTTATTGGCTCGCTATATTAGTCAGACTTGACACTCTTGTTTTGAGTTTATCATGTAGTCCACAAAACATAAATGGTGCATCATACTTGCAGGTGAGGCAAAGCATAAATTTATACAGGACGCTATTTTTTTCCCATCGGTTTCTGTCCACAGGCTTTAGTGCTCGTGGCAAATTATATGATACCCATATTAGTACATCATGTATTTGCCTCTAAAAAAAATCAGTACATCATGTATAAGGGCATCAGGAAATTCAGTAGATGATGACAGCATCAGAAAGTGAAGTTGCTGGATTTATGTATTGCAAGTTTCCAACTAACGTCCAGTTAATTCACTGAATCGCTAACTAACTGCATATTTGCTCGTTTCTCTAAAAATATACAGCATGCCTGCATATTTACCCTAATTAGAGGTCAGAGGAGAACAACAAATTGGACTAAACCCGATAAACTTCTAATTCGGCTAGATCCGCATACAAATAGCTTCCATTAGGGTAGGGGGTGCTCATGGAA
This sequence comes from Eleusine coracana subsp. coracana, assembly GCA_032690845.1. Taxonomy (NCBI): domain Eukaryota; kingdom Viridiplantae; phylum Streptophyta; class Magnoliopsida; order Poales; family Poaceae; genus Eleusine; species Eleusine coracana. The sequence goes on from CM064424.1 coordinate 934,535, forward strand.
GAGAAGGTGCGGGCATACCTGGTGGGTACTCGTCGCCGACGAAGTGCCAGGCGAAGACATGGCGAAGGGCGTCGCCTCTCGCCGGGTCGTCGCCGCCAGGAAAGAAAACCCGAGAGACAGCGAGACAGGGTCAACGGGAGAGAAGAGGGCTGAAGACGGGGCCTGTTCTGGGAAAAATCACCCGCTGGTCGCTGGTGGTAGCATCTCCATTGCTGCGAAACCTTCCGCACATCGTCTGCTTTTACGTAAAGGCCCACAAGGAAGGTATCTATTACACAAAGACAATTCAAACAAGGACGCGCTCCCCAGTCCACATACAAACAAAACAAGGTCGGCGATTCCTACAACCAGCGGCGGACCAGGATTATAACTAAAGACTAACTCTGCAATTGGATACATGACAGAACGAATTATAAACTTATCACAATTTCTGAGCTTTTAAATATATGTACATCACAATTTTCTATTTCTAATGAAAACGAATTTCCATTACTCGTGTGCTGAGCAACTATAGATTGGATACATGACCGAAGGACATCCAAAACCCTGAGTATCCTCTAAAATTCAGAGATAGTAGTTTTTTCAGCTCAATGATCAGATTTTCAGCTGATCCTTCAGAAAATAGAAGAGATTTCTCGCTTATGTGTGTTTCAGCAGTCCGCACACACTGTATATTTCCAGCTGATGTGAGATCAAAGTCGTTAAGTAGAGCCTGCCTCACCATGAGTGATAACTTCTCCCTAAAATGCATTCAACTTTGTTGTAGTTGATTGTTGGTACTCAGCCACAACGTCATGGGGCTAAAGAAACAAATCGCACGCCAAACTGACGAGGAGCGCGAGAGAAGCTCCAGTTAAAGCTCGAATCTGAACCCGGCAGGGTCAGAATTTGTTCACTTTACAGACTAAACAGTCGTTAAACAATTTTTTGCCTAGGCAAGCGACTCTATACTTTTGAGCTTAGAATGTACTCCTCTGTTCCTTAATTCCTGTCATTCCGATTGAACTGAAAAACAATGGGCTCATCCTGTCTGAACGTCATCATTTCAAAAATAGATGAAGCGTAACAGAAACTGAAATCACGAGGGTGGAATCGAACTTGCATGTCACAACGAGAAAAAAAAATATCCTCCGACATGGTCCATTTCACGAATAGTGTCATTTCACAACAATTTTTTTGTTACATGGTCCATTATGATATCCCTCGACAGAGAAAATATATGCATCGGCGTCCACTGTAGTCTACCAAACAATATATTCCCAACGAGATCATAGGCAGAGTTACACACGGATAAGCTAAACTGGTACTCCTTCATTCAAACACAATAGTTTTGCTTTCATAATCACTCATATTTCTGGAACAAGTGCTGTCACAACTAATAAACAATCCAAAATGGCAATTTCTATTTTTCCACTAGCCGCTGGTGTCTACCAGGCTACCAGCTACCATCATATGTCAGCGGCAAGAAAGTTGCTAGACAAGGAAACCTGCCAACGGAGGAATACAGTGAGCATCTGGAACCTACACTCATAATCTAGATATCCTCAGAGCATCAAATTTTGGAAGGAAAAACAAAGACAGTACCTTCTCGCCAGGCTTGAATGGCGGGAGGCCTCTGTATGGACAGGTACCACATCGAAACGCATCACCCAATCCACACTGCAATTGTTGTTTGCATAGAGTAAATGAAATATCATTAAAAAAAAATTGCACGTAGGCAACAACAATAGATTATTCACAAGAGAGCATCAGCACCACTGTAGGGCACAATACTTACACTGCCACAGGCTGACTGAGGGTTATTGATCTGCTCTTCAGTGAGCTCTAGCTTCTCCACCTTCTGCTCAGCCTCGGCCCTGCCACAACTGCAGTTCTTGCATGCCTTCCTTGTTGCTCCAACTTCACAGTCTCCAACTGGTGAAATATGGACAATAAAAACCTTTAGGATCTAAATCCAGATATAATTCTGTACAGAACTGCAATTGTAAACCTTTAGGATCTAAATTCAGATATAAATAGATTTTATGACCCTACCAACTGGAAGTTGTGGTTTCTTCAGGTCCTCCTCAGTCAAGAGGCTATCTTCATCGATCAGTTCAGAGTCATCATCGATTTGAATCTTCGGCAAAGCCTTTGTAGATTTCTTAAGGGGGAAAGAAGAACCCATGCTCCAGGATGCCTTCTTTGCCTTAACCTGCAAGTAGTTCAAGTCAGCACCAGAACTAAGGCCTGCACAACACCATTAACACACTACAAAGCATGAACCCAGGCAACTCACCGTAACTGATTGCACATTATCCTGTGTGCTTGCAGCAGAAGCTTGGACTTCAACAAATGCACCCATCAGTAGCTTGCGCTCAATGTCAGTATTTGGCTGACATACAGGAACAATCAGAATTAGAAAAATACTATATTAGCAGTTCTAGAGAAGATGCAAAGAAGACTACTTCAGTTGAGTTACCTTCTGGCTGGAGGAGGTTGCAGAGTTCTGAATCAGTACTCTTCCCCCGGCTTTCAAGACACGGCCAATTTCAGAAACCAACTGGTCCCTCAGGCTTTCCACATTTTTAATGACCGCAAGAACAGCACCAACTGATGCATCATCAAAAGGCAACTTACCACCTGATTATGTCACTAAAACAGTTAGATGACAGGATATGATGATAAATCAAAGAACAAAGATAGATATGACACTGAAGCACGACACATCAACACCAACCTGAAAATCATCAACATAAGAGTCTAATAGGCTCCCAGAATTAGAAATACTCGTTTTGTTTGCACAAATTAACAGATACCGGCTCAAATACATTGTGAATAGTGTTACTTGATACATGAATTCAGATAGCATCCGACAAATTTGTAAAAAACAAAAAAGACGTTCTCTTATCCTATATCTGTTCTCTACATCCTGTTCTTTTCCTACCTTCCCTCGTGTATGGATGATGGATAGAAAGACAGAACATAACACTTGTGAAGTTGTTCTTAGCAATTAGCATATGCAAAAGAGGCACCATGTACAAAGAAATTCAACACGACAGGCGTATCTGAGGATTGACCTGTTGCGAAGTAGAGACCTAATTCCAAGTTAAACAACAAAACCCTAAGAATCGAGTGTTTGAACTAGATAGGAAAACAAATAGACTGGTATCTGCACTCATGCTGTTATGCACAACAGGAAACGAACAAGAGGGAACGAGGCTCACTCACCAAGCGCCTCGCACTGGGTGATGACAGCCACCTCCTCCCTCGGGACCTCGGCGGCAGCCGCCAAATCCCCCACCGCCCGGATGGGCAGCGCCACCTCGTCCGTCACCACGAGCGCCGCCGTCGCCATGGAGCCGCGCCTGAAACCGATGAACCCCAAACAGGAATCGCGGGAAACAAATTAGATGGAGCAGTCGCAACCGGAGAATCGAAGAACTCTTACGGGTTCACCATACAAATACAACAAGAAGAATCGAGCGGATCTGACGAGGGCGGGGGAGAAAACCGTGGGCGCCGCTGCGATTGGGGAAAGAGAAGTAAATTTGGGTTTTGGGTTCGTGCGGTGATTTTAGGGGAAAAAGAAACGAATGCACGAGTCTCCCCCTCCCGAAGCTTCTCTAGGCTCTGTTTGTTTATCTGAGAAGCCGGCGCGCCTGAGGGAAGACGCGCCCGTGCGCCTGAGGACCAAGGCCGGCACCGGCAGCGCCTAGATCTGAGGCCTTCGTTGCAATTGCAAACAGGCTAAGGCGTCGGTTCGGCTCAGAAACGCACAGGCCGGGCCGAAAGGCAAAATCTCTGCCGCGCGTGCTGGGTCCATGGGCCTTGGCAGCCTTAGGGTTCATGACCTCTCATCTCAAGCAAGAAACGCGTGTCAGCGCCGAACTCATCGATCGTGTGAATGGCCGGCCGTCGTTGAGGTATTGAGCAAATCATTCCATTTGTCCGCCGCACACTTGCAATTTCAAGGCACCGGAGCGGCGCAACCAAACGTGAGCCACCGAGGTACGGCGCCTAATGTCCAACAATGCTACCAACGGATCTTTCTTATCCTTCACACAGATCTGCGTGAGTAAACGTTTCAAAAAAAAAGATTTTTTTTTTCTGCATATGACAAGGCTTCTCCTGCTGCTTTTGAGTCTATTACCTTGCTAGCCTTGTCATTTGTCTGTTCATCATATATCCTGAATTTTGAATTTTCTTGGCTTAACAGAAGTGGGAAAAAAAACGTTGAAATGTGGGGTTGCAATGATCCAGAGACAAATCGGACAAGTTGTCTACGAACTACGATGTTTCACATCTATCCAGTGCTCTCAACGAGTCGCCAAACTAGTATCATTCGTCACTCCAATCACATGGTACAGTGAACAATTCAAAGCTTTTTCACCCGTTGCCCAATGCTCCCAACGAGTCACCAAACAATCATTCACGCCCATGCAAGGAAAACGATAGGCCTTTCGCTTCCTATGCTCGTGAGCCAAGCAAAAAAACGCCGTGACGCCGAGGGAATCGCCACTATCCATTTCAGTTGGTGAGCGGAACCAAGAGAACATTCATGTCCACTTCCCAACACCATATTTTAGCCGACGCCAACCTATGGTTGTCCCCCAAAGCATCTCCCGTGATCCGTCCCCGGGAATAATTGCCGCGAAATGTGGATATCTTTTCGACGTGGACACGAATGATAATGTAGATTGGTCGCTGGCTTGCCTGTTCAGTGCTAGTATTGTTCTTGGCATTGGTGGTCGATGCTTCCAGGTTCAATTGTCCACAGACAAAAACACACGGAAATACTAGCACTGTGTGTATTAAAAAAAAAAAACTAGTGCCAGTAGCCCATAGTATTCAGTAGGAAGTCTGTGGTCCGTTGAATTCAGAGGTTCTAGGTGAAATGCATCGAATTCAAAAGTTTCAGATTTGTATGTTATGTTCAGCAGAGTCAAAATCTAATTTGGGTCAGATTTGTCTGATCAAACTCTGTCCCTCTCCTCTTTCTTTCACAAAAAAAAAAAAAACTCTGTCCCTCTCGTTGTATCTAGTCCCTACTCCCTAGATGGTTAATTTGCACCATAACACGCGGTGGATGTACTTGGTGGTGGTATTGTGATTGCACATCTTGAAGTTGCTGCATACCTGCTGATAGATTAACACCAGAGGCATTTCCTCTGCCACTTGCTAATTGATTCCTTGGCTAGTACTATTGCTTGCATGCCATTGTTCTCACCGAGCTTGGATGCATCTGCAGCATTATCTTATGGTGCTGTTCGTCCTAACCCTCTCTGAATTCTGTCGCTCGATGCCATTAGAATAATGAACCACGGACTGCACGTACCTAGCCTTCAACTGATTTGTCCCTTGCTAGCTACATATCTTTCATCGGCTAACCTGAGCTTAGAGGCTAAACATTGCAAATTTGAGAAGTAAACGGTTGGCAAATCTTGCCATGCTTTGTCATTGTAATTGCATAGCAACCAGACAGCTCATCCATGAACTTAGAAGATGCTGTTGTTTTCGCATGCTTGTTCTTCCTATGTCCTTTAGGTTCTTCAACTATTTCTATTAACATGTCACCAAAATCACTCTGCAGTGGTCCATGCTCTCTCGTTGCCTCTCCTCCTCAGCAAAAACTTTGCGATTCAAATAATTTAAGCTTGAAAGGACCCTCCTTAGCAACTAGCACATGGTGTAAGGCTGTGGCCTGTGAGCTACAGTGAATATCCAAAATATATTGTCCCATGGAGGGACAAATACAAAAATTTGGATGGCCTAAGCTATCAACGTGACAAACCTGGCACAATTTGTTTTTGGACAAGTGAATCCACTACTGCCCGGCTTCAGACAGAGCACATATGCTTCAAACAAATCGTCAGGGCCTCACATGTGAATTAAATAACGAGGGTGGTTTGTCCTGTTTCCTTCTTTTCTATTTCTTTTTTTTTTCACTGTAATCTGACTCAAGTTTTTCAGCAGTGCATCGACATATATCCTGCATACATGAGCTTATGGCTTACTATGAAGAAGGGGCGTTGAGGAAGAAGGGGAGGACTCTCGTATCATCTGGTTGGTTCTTTTTTTTTTTCTTGAACATTCTTCCAAAGTTGATTTCAGCTTAGGTAGAAAAGTTGAAGAAGACATAGCAGACGATGTTTTGTTGTTTGAAAAAAAAAAACTGCTACTGCAACCTTCACAGTCCGAGATACTCTTAATTGATCCTGCCATAGTCCGACAGCATGCAGAGTTGCAAATTCTGAAGAATGGAGAAAGACACCCACCATGGATATGAATAAGGAGATCACCCGATTGAGGACACAACACTAGAATGCGTACATTTTTTGTTCTCTTGCTCTAGTGCATTTGGAAGGCTGGCTCCCCCCTTTTCCCTGAAAAACATACTTCTCCATTCCGTATTTGTTGTCGCCGGATAGCTTAAATTTGAGCTAACCGACGACAACAAAAAAAGAACAGAGGTAATTTGAGCTGCAGATTCCAGTATTGAAGAGTTCAGGGAACCTGGTGCCTACCCAGACCAAAACCTGCTTTTGTTTTCTTGTCAAGAATCATGGGTGAGTCACTTGGCAATATCTCTGCTCATGACACATGCACGCTCAACTTGCATCTCAGTGGCCTATACTACTGTGAGCCTGTGACTGTGCGTGCCTTGAGGAACCCCCCCCCCCCCCCCCCCCCCCCCCCCACGGGCCACGGAGCCGAGCAAGCAAGCAAGCAAATCTTCCCGGGTTCCCAGATTTTATACTCCGCTTGCTGCACCATCCCCACGGACGGCCTCCATTTCTTCCTCCCTGCTCTGGTGAGCCATGAATGAGCTCTGCGACCTCAAGGTGCACATCAATGGCCATCACACGCTTCATCTGCACCAGGCACGTACCAATTACAGTTCATCCTTATTTTCTGGTTCTGAATTGATGATCTCTCACAGTAACCAGTCATTGTTGTTGCAATGTAACAGAGCGTCATGTGTGCCTTCTCGGGAAGGCTGAGGACAATGGTGAAGCAGGAGAAGAAGAAGAATACTAGCAGCAGAAACAAAGAAGCTGTACTGTGCATCAAGCTCGCCGAGTTCCCGGGCGGCGGCGAGGGGTTCGAGTTGGTGGCGAGGTTCTGCTACAACAACGGGCGCGTGCCTCTGTGCCCGTCCAACCTCCCACTTCTGCACTGCGCCGCCGTGTTCCTGGAGATGACGGAGGAGGTGTGCGCCTGCAACCTGCTGACCCAAGCGGAGGCCTTCGTGAACGGGCTCTACTACTGGACCTGGGCCGACGTCCTCGCCGCCGTCAAGAGCTGCGAGCCGTTCGCCGCCGCGGCCGACGCCTCCGGCCTGCTCGAACGCCTCATCTCCGCCCTCTTCTCCAAGATCACCGCCGCCGCCAGCCCGGAGACGCCCACCGCCGCCGTGGGCACGCCGACGAACCGGTCCTCGTCGTCGTGCTCTTCGTCGCCCGACACGGTGGGGTTCGCGCGGTCGTCGTCCTCCAAGACGCCGGAATCGATGCGGCCGTGCGTGGGCAGGGAGTGGTGGTTCGACGACATGACGTCGCTGTCCCCCACGACCATCGAGAAGGTGATGCGCGTGCTGGGCTGCTACGGCATCGAGAACAAGAACCTCATTCTCACGCGGTTCCTCCTGCACTACCTCCGCGCCGCCACGCGCAGGCCACCGCTGATGTGCAAGGAGGAGGAGGAAGCCATGGCCGGCCTGGCGGACACGGCCGTGCACGGGGTGGCGCTCGTCGGGGGGACGGCGTTCTCGTGCCGGGGCCTGTTCTGGGTGCTGAGGATCGTGTCGGGCGTGGGGATGAGCAGGGAGTGCAGGCACAAGCTGGAGAGGCTCATGGGGCTCATGCTGGACCAGGCCACGCTCGACGACCTGCTCGTCTCCGGCGACGGCGGCGGCGGCGTCTACGACGTCAACCTCGTCATGAGGCTCGTCAGGGTGTTCGTGAGCTCCGAGGAGGACGCCGACGCGCCGTCGCTGAGGATGAGGAAAGTGGGGAGGCTCATCGACAAGTACCTCGGGGAGATCTCGCCCGACCAGGGGCTCAAGGTGTCCAAGTTCCTCGCCGTTGCTGAGAGCCTGCCGGACGCCGCCAGGGAATGCTACGACGGGGTGTACAGAGCATTGGACATCTACCTTGAGGTAATTAATAACCACTCGACTAATTACCTACTGTATGTTTTTTTCCAGAGGTTGCTTACTGTAGTAGCATCTGTTCACATACTTCACTTTTTCTCCCCTGATGAAAAAAGCCAATTTTCGTACTGTTAATGAGTACATCAACGACTGTCCATAATCATGATTAGACCATGATAACAGAATGTTGATGCTATTGGGTGGCCAACCGTAGGGTACAAGCTAGGGGCAGAGACCTGGATGTACTATCTGGCACTATAGTAGCAAACGAAAGACGTTAGTATTAGTAGTGAATTTTCTAATTTCCGAAAAAGTACTGGTGAACTTTACCTATACTCCTTTTGCAATGTTCAGTCACCCCTGCTTCGCATTGTGAATTTTCTCTTTCTCTTTCAGAATCCGCTTTCTGAAATTTCTGAGAAGCGAGTGCCTGAGTTCTGAATTTGTCAGTTTTTCTCTATATGTCTTTTACACCTGGCCTGCCCGCGAATATTCTGTCAGTTTATGATTGGTGTCATGATGGGTTAGCCTCTATTCAGTTGTTATTGGTGGCACAGCATTTTGGCGCTACTTTCTTTGACACTTTGGATACTGCTTACATCCGGAATTCTGTTCATCGCTGAGACACCGCATTTCTCTCTCTCTCTCTCTCTCTCTCTCTCTCTCTCTCTCTCTCTCTCTCTCCCTCTCCCATAGGTTTCGCCTGTTCATTGTCTAATTGTAGTGATCGATGAGATTGCAACTGAATAAAGTTCGGCAGTACTATCATGGGACGCTAATGATGGACAGATAGATTGTCGTGTACTTTATGTTATGGCGGGAAACATTAAGTTGTTGTGCCTTTAGTCCTTCTGAAATGTGCAAGCGTGTGCTTTTTGGATCATAAAAATCTGCAAGCCTTGTTGCTGGAGCACGGCACATGTGTTTCCTTTTATGAGTGTCTTAACCTTCCATCCATGTTAGTCAATGAAATCTGCTGAGAATTGCGATGTCATGCACTATCCCTAATCTCAGACAGCCTGTAGTGTACTGTAAACCATTCCTAGTCCTTCACTGCTGTTTCTGTTCTACAATTGATGCAAAATAGTTTTCAGTCTCCAACTAATTCTCTGCTGCGAATGACTATGATATCCAATTAGCACTTGTGCTTTAACTTGGTCTTTCACTTACATGCATGTTTGAGCTTTAGTTGGAAGCATGCAGACGTGCCTTTAACCTTTTGCCTTGTTTACAGTGCGCTTTTTGATTCATCCTGTCATTGGGCCATCGAATTTGGTTCCCCTTTTGCCTTAGCCTCTGGTCATTTTACAACTAAGATCTTGCGCTTGTTTAGTACCGGTGCCCCATCTGCCAGATTTGCCTTTGCTCTGGCCTTTGATGCTTTTGATGGGCAAATGGGTCTTCTTTAATCATCTCCCTCCGTGTAATGTATTCCTGCTCTTCATTCCCCTTTGCATCCCACACTGACTTTCCTTAACGCACTAAAAGAACTGTTGGTGCAGTGCAGTGCACTTTCATTCATCATTTTGCTCAGCATTATCCTTCTGTTGTGCATCTCACAATGTGCTTGCCACATTCGGGGAAGCGACGACAGATTGAACAAAACTCATGCACAGGAAAGATGAAAACTTGCTGAATATATATGTGGTGTTATTTGAAATGCAGTCGCACCCGACGCTTTCCCTGGAGGATCGCACGACGCTGTGCCGATGCCTCAACTACGAGAAGCTGACACTGGAGGCGTGCAAGGACCTGGCCAAGAACCGGCGGATCCCGCCGGGAGTGGCGGTGCAGGCGCTAGCCTCGCAGCAGTCGAAGCTCCAGATCAGCAAGCCCGCCAAGGAGGGCGGCAGGCCCGACCCGTCCCAGACGCCGAGGCGGGTGGTCCGCGGCAGCGCGCGCACCCGCAGCGTGGACCTTGACGGCGGCAGCGACGAGAAGGAGGTGCTGCGGCTGAACCTGCTCAAGATGCAGAACCGGGTGGTGGAGCTGGAGAGGGCGTGCAAGGAGATGAAGGGACAGATGACCAAGATGGCCAAGGGCAAATCATTCGGCGCCGCCGCCTCCTGCCATCAGACCGGCGGCAGAGGCTTGCCGAGGCTCTGCTGATTCATACAATAGACTACTAGTTTTAACATCATTTTCTTACTTATCTGGTGAGGTTGTCACATAGATCGCGTTTTCCCCCTTCGATTGATGATCCTTTTTTTTTTTGTAAAGTTAATTCAGTCGGTGGTGCATTGGTCCTTTTTACTTTGCGTTGTGCTGATTGTGAGTGAGATAGTAGATGGGCAAGAGTAACAACTGATCGAGTGAGAGGGATGTAAAGTTTTACCGTTGTCCCTTCTTGTTTTCCTTTTTTTTTTCTCTGTAATAACTTAAACACTGTGATTTAGTAATCCATAAGCACGATGAAAATGCATCTCTTTTTTTTGGGGGGACATGAGCATGAAATGATCTCCCAGCCATTGTGAAAAGTAACTTTTTTTTTGAGCAGGTGAGTTACTGTCAGAAAAAGCTGGCGCGTTACAACAGCTTTGATCTTGCCCAGGAACCAGGATAAAACTATCCGAACAGGGATCACGGTCCAGATTCCAAAGTGTGCAGCTGCTGCCATCGGCAAGCTCCAGGTGGACAAAACGGTTGTGTCGGGTTCTCCCAAAGGCACGGTCGTCGACACTCACAGGTCGCTTTGTTGGTGCGAATCGAGCTGCAACCGGTGCAGAGTCAAGAGACCGAACCACTGCCAGTCAGTCAGCTCGGCATGGCTCACGAGAAGAACTGGTAGCTGCTTCGCGCTTACACCGTTGACGTATCTGCCGCCGCGTCAGACGGTCGCCGTCGCACCGCCTCCCGTACCGTACCTTACCTTGAAGAGACGACGAACGTCATGTCGTGTCGCCACGAGCAGCGGCCTCGTGCGTGCAGAGTTACGATTACACACGGACACACGGTTACGGAATTCGCCGCGGCTCGACTTTGCTTGGTCACCGCAACTATTGCTAGTGGCATCACCATGTGTCCGAGTTAAACTTGTTCTAAACATGTCTCTCAAATGTTTTTGAAAAAAAAACTGCTGTATTTTCATGTCCAAAATACAATCAGATAGAAAGAGCCCATGTGAATGCTAAAGAATTTGCTCGGCTGTTACGGGTTGGCCGTATGATATCATCCTTTCCATCAACCGTGTGGTCGCGAGATGATTTCTCGTTATAAAAATAAATAAAACAATGACGCATAGTGCTGTATTGTTGTCAACGTCCGGATCCCCAATGCTCGGTACCTGTAGATGCTGGATAAATGGAGAGTTTGGAGGTTGGCCATAGGACAGCAGCGAAAAGCCGAAAGGCCAAAGCAGCCAAACACGAACCGTATTGTTTGTCACTAACTTCTGTTACACGAAGAGTGTCGCTTTTAATTTTAAGATATTATTTTTGTTTTTTTATCTTATTTAAAAAATTTATGTAAATATTAAAATAAATATATTATGATTAAAATATATCTATTGATAAAACTAATTATAAATAAATAAAATTTGTAAAAAAAATTTAAATAAGACGAACAGTCAAATACAATGTTAAAAAGTTAAAAGCGACACTCTTTATAGGATGGAGAGAGTAATTTCTAGCATTTTCCATTTTCAGACAGAGTGTCGACGTTTGATGTCAATGTTAAGAACTTAAGATAATGCCGACGACCAGTACTAATGCAAACAATAATTCGCCATTTCTTATAGGGAAACAATAATTCAGCTTGGATGAGCATTCTTAATTGCTGGGCTTCCAATCTATCTAATCCACTGAACCAGAAGGTCCTGGAGGCCCACGTGTACCCATTCTGCCCGGTCCATCGGCCGAAACTGACTTCAAGCCGATCGAGACTGGTTCGCGATCTCGCTCGTGAGCCAAATCCGGCTCGGCTCGATTGGACTCGACTAATCTAAAGCTTTAACGACAAATTGTTATACGAACACCAATCCAAACACAAGAAAGTAAAAAAGCCCGGCTCCAAATTGACACGCGGACCCCCAAATCCTCCCCATACATCATCTCCGAACGGGAGATCTCGCGGGATCACCGGCGTCGGCCGGCGGCGAGGATGTCCACCGGGCGGCGAGACCACCCGCCGCACGAGAACGGGGCGGACAGTGACGGGGACGACGAGCGGGAGGAGGGGGACGACGGAGACGAGGGCGAGGAGGAGGAACAAGAGGAGGATGCGGAGGAGGAGCCAAGGCTCAAGTACCAGCGGCTCGGCGGGAGCGTGCCGACGATCCTCTCCACCGACGCCGCCGCGGCCATCGCCGTCGCCGAACGCATGGTCGCGCTCGGCACCCACAACGGCACCCTCCACATCCTCGACTTCCAGGGCAATCAGGTACCCGTCGGGACAGGGCGCTTATGGAATTGTGAATTGTGGTGGGCACTGGGGGGGGAGGGACGTGTGCTTTATTTGATGAGGGGCTAATCAGGATCATGGCATTCGTGTGCATTTGATGCTTCGTCTCAGCTTGTCAGCCGGGACCTTGGTCTTGTGATGCGCTGTGCAAAGCTACTTACTAGTTCATTCAGTGGTGAACATATGAGGGAGCGATTACTTACGACCATGCATCGGACTACGATTGTGTGCAACATTTAGAACTGATTTGGAATTTCTGAAACTGATTTGATATGGCTCTGTGACGAGGAGCTTCTGCACCATCCCTAGAGATAAATATTTGAATGCCTTAAGATTGCTACTAGCTTCCTTCATTACTGCTTGAAATCATGCAATGCATTTTCTAACACAGGAATATAATCCTGTTCTTAATAGGTTTGAGAATTCATGCAACTCATGGATAAACAAATTGACACATAATATGCTGAATGAAGTGTGCGCACCAATGTTGCCACGCCATGTAGATTTATCTGTAGAAATGCTATTTTCTTAAGCTAATATCCATCTTTTGATTCTTTGCATCAATATATCTGTAGGTAAAAGAAATTGCTGCTCACACAGCAACCATCAATGACATCAGTTTCGATGCGGATGGCGAATATATAGGCAGCTGCTCAGATGATGGCACGGTAGTAATAAGCAGCCTCTTCACTGATGAAAAGCTGAAGTTTGAGTACCATCGTCCCATGAAAGCAATTGCTTTAGATCCTGATTATTCCAGGAACTACAGGAGATTTGCTACTGGTGGTTTAGCAGGTCAGGTTCTTGTGTTGACAAAGAAGACCTGGGGAGGAGGCTACAACAAAAAGGTGCACTTAGTTTCCTTAGGGTAACTGATGATCTGATGTATTCAGGGAGTTCTAACGTCGTTTCATCTCTCCATGCTATAGGTTTTGCGTGATGGTGAAGGACCAATCCATGCTATGAAGTGGAGGACAGACCTTCTTGCTTGGGCTAATGATGCAGGGGTGAAAGTGCATGATATGAAAACAGACAAAGGAATTGCATTTATAGAGCGACCAAAAGGAATTCCTCGGCCAGAGTTTTTAGTTCCCCATCTAATCTGGCAGGTAAATCATTCTGTTGACCATATGAATGATGTAAAGTGTAGTTGAACCATGTATAACTTAGTTGTAACATTTCATTTTGGTCAGTATATAAACAAATTTTGACTGAAGGGGCGCAAAAGCAAAATAGTTCAGTGAAATGTTACAGCTAAGTTATACATGTTTCCTAGTTACTTCAGTGAAGATAAGACACGGAATATTAGCCAAAAAAAGTAGGTAAAATCAATAATGCACATAAGTTCAGGAATGGATGGATCATATTGTTAATTATGTTTAGGAGTATTCAGCATATTTTTTTTTTATCATGATCACACCTGGTTGTTGGTATTTCTGACTCACAATATTTAAATTTTTAGGTTTATAGTTCAATGGAAAATGTACCTATTGCACTGACTGATCTTTACATGCTTAGGATGATAGTGTCTTAGTTATTGGTTGGGGAACAAGCATCAAAATTGCAGCTATTCGAACAGATTCATCTCAAGGACTCAATGGCTTACAAAGGACTATCACCACAGCGAGTTCTGAGAAGTATGTGGATATTGTGGGTTCGTTCCAGACTGGCTACCACATTTCTGGAATTGCTCCATTTGGCGACCTTTTAGTTGTGCTTGCATATATTCCTGATGAGGATGACAAAGAGAAAAAATTTAGGACCTCTGTTCCTTCACGCCAGGTAACCATCAGTTTCTATCACTCACATTGTATTCTGTAAATTGCTATCTCATTTGTATTATATTCTTTCCTTTAACATTGCACTGCCAAGGTTGATATTTTCCATTTCAGGGAACAGCACAACGCCCAGAAATACATCTTGTATCGTGGAAAAATGATGAGCTCACTACAGATGCGCTTCCTATTCATGGTTATGAGCACTACAAGGCAAAGGATTATGCTCTAGCGCATGCACCGTTTTCAGGTTTAATTGACCATGCTGTAACAGCAATGACAAATTATTTTTGTCGTGATGGATTTTTCTAATGAAGGAACCTTGTTTTGTTCAGGAAGTAGCAATGCAGGTGGGCAATGGGCAGCAGGCGATGAACCTTTGTATTACATTCTGTCTCCTAAGGATATAGTGGTTGCAAAGCCAAGGTTTGTACATGTTACACATCTAGAGTTGATATGAACCCCCAATTCATTTATCAAACTTGTCTGTTTGTCACTTTGAGTACCTTAGTGATTTCAATGTTTTTATTTAACAATTTTATTGTAATAAGGAAGAGCGTCTACTGACAACAAATCACTTTAGTGAAATGTCTATACAGTGTTGATTTCATTTCTTTTGCCTATTATAGGTATAACCAGGCTAGTTCGATATTTGATTTTTTTTTTCTATTTGAAATGCCTACATAGTGCTAATTTGTTGAAATAAAAGTTCATCTGATATAATGTGTGCCTTCTTGTTAGAGATGCTGAGGATCATATTGCATGGCTTCTTCAACATGGTTTTCATGAAAAGGCATTGGCTGCAGTTGAGGCAGGACAAGGACGGACTGAGCTTCTTGATGAGGTAAACTGGAAATGATCAAGTTTGATTAGGAAAATGAAGAATCCTATGCATCATATGTCTGATGATGAGGTTCCTTAATATAGGAATCGAGCAGACTGAGCTCTCTAGTATTTGTGTTTATTTTGTTTATTATGAGCTGTCAATTGGACAATCTCTATGATGCAACAGTAGATTTTCATTTTCATCAAAAAAGGCAATAGATGTTCATTGGTGCTTATTTCATTTCTGAGCTGTCGATTAGAAAACCTCTATGAATCTATGATACACCACTCTACTTACATTTTAATTTGAGTAAGTTAAGTATGGCATTTTCTCATCTAAATGGTCTACCTTTTAGGTGCCCATTTATGAGGACTTCTCCAGAACTATAAATCAAGACCTAATTACATGAGAATTATAATGAATTGAATTATTACAGTTCTCTTCGTGTTTCATATTAGGTTGGTTCAAGATACCTTGATCACTTGATAATTGAAAGAAAGTATGCTGAAGCGGCTCAACTCTGTCCAAAATTGCTGCGAGGGTCCCCTTCAGCATGGGAGAGGTCAGAAAAGCATTTATGGCCATCAATTTGTGATCCTATATGAAGTGGCAAGAGTTTTGAGATTTTGTCTCTTTTTGTGTTTGTTGAGTGTTCTTTTCCTCATTGTGTTAGTAATAAGAATTTTTATGCCACAGGTGGGTCTTTCACTTTGCTCATCTCCGCCAGCTTCCTGTTTTGGTTCCTTATATACCAACAGAAAATCCTCAGTTGAGTGATACTGCATATGAGGTGCTGTGCTGAGATCAGAAGTTTTTTGCTTGCTTATTTGTACACTTATATGTTTGTAATATTATTATGATCATGTTATGTAGGTTGCCCTTGTTGCTCTAACTACCAATCCTTCTTTCCATGAACTTCTCTTGACTACTGTAAAAAATTGGCCGCCTTCATTATATTCTGCTTCACCAGTCATATCTGCCATTGAGCCGCAATTGAACTCCTCATCAATGACTGATCAGTTGAAAGAGGTGGGTTTGGATATTCTTTAATGGATGTCAAAATATAATTTGGGATACATTTTAAGCTCTTTGATTGATATATTGCTCTTCTGTGCATTATAGGCATTAGCCGAATTGTATGTGATAAATAATCAGTATGAAAAGGCACTTTCTCTCTATGCTGAAGTAAGTAGTTCCTATTGCAGTCAAATGTTTCATATTGCACTACAATATCTTTTTCTATTACATATTCTGATCCAATGCTATTTTGTTCAGCTCCTGAAGCCAGAAGTATTTGAGTTTATTGAAAAGTACAACTTGCATGATGCTATTCATGATAAGGTATGGTCTGAATGTAACAAGATATTTCAGTTTGCATATGTGATTTGCATTAGAAGCTTACTGTGTTTCTAATTTGGCTTATACAAAATTGCATATGTTTCAGGTCGTCAATCTTATGATACTGGACAGTAAAAGAACAGTTTACCTATTGATTCAACATCGTGATATCATTCCCCCATATGAAGTTGTGGAGCAGTTGTTGCACACCAGTAAAAACTGTGATAAGAGATACTTGTTGCATCTATATTTGCATGGTCTATTTGAGATAGACATACATGCCGGAAAAGATTTTCATGATATGCAGGTATTGAGTTGCCTACTTTTAATGTAGAGTTTTTGTGCTAACATCTACCTTCTTGCCATGTCCATTGCCCCCATTGTTCTACGCCTCGTCTGTGTTTTGACAATAACTAGTAAATTAAACTGTCTATGCTATAGGTGGAGCTCTATGCAGAATATGAGCCAAGGATGCTACTACCTTTCCTACGTACCAGTCAGCATTATAGGCTCGACAAGGTCATAATTCCACAAGACATCACATCAATAGATTCTTTTTTTGATTAATTATTGGCTTGACAATTCGTTTTTGTTATTCTAGGCATATGAAACCTTTGCACAAAAGGAGTTTGTGAGGGAGCAGGTTTTTGTCCTCGGTCGAATGGGGAATGCTAAGGAAGCTCTTTCAACAATTATAAATAAACTTGAAGATATACAAGAGGTTCTAGCCTGATTGTTCATTATCTATGTAACTAATTTGGTGTTTGAGTTTAGGCAGGAGCATAAATTTTGAATTACATACAGGCTGTTGAATTTGTTATGGAGCAACATGATGATGAACTGTGGGATGAGCTGATTAGACAATGTCTCCAAAAGCCTGAAATGGTAATTGAAACAAATTAGGCTTAATCTTCCATGTGGCAGACATTTTTCTTCTAATCTAGTTTCTGTGACTGTTGAGCAGGTTGGGATGTTGTTGGAACATACCGTTGGCAATCTTGACCCTCTTTATATTGTCAGTTTGGTTCCTGATGGATTGGAAATACCTCGGTATGGTACTGTAAAAGTTGCAGAAAAATCATGATCCCACAAAATATCTTTACATGGTAGAAGAGCCTGTCACTAGAAATAACCTGCGTGGACCCCTTCTTTGTTTATCACAAGCAATCATCGTTATCGGGTTATGTTGATACAACAAAATTCTACTGATCAACACCTTTTGATCCAACCATTGAAAATTGTGACAGTTTTATTTATTTTTTAATATTCTTGCTCGTCTGATTCAAACCCTTATTTGATCCAATAATTTCCTTTCCTGGTAGTGTTTTACTCGTGCTTTTGTAGGTTGCGAGATCGGCTTGTGAAAATTGTGACGGACTACCGAACAGAAACTTCTCTGCGAAACGGATGCAATGATATACTCAAGGTTAACTATCTTTGGTTTACTACCCTGCTCTATTGATTCTCCATCTGAGATTTCTGAGTATTTCCAAAACTTGTCTTGTACAGGCTGACTGTGTTAACCTTTTGGTTAAATACTACCATGAGGCTCGGCGTGGAGTTTATATGGCAAGCATGGACGAGGAAGCGCATGGGAACAGAGCTGATGATGGATCTTTGCGAGCAACTGAAAGATCAACAAGTGTCCGGGCTTTAGACATCAAATCCAGAACGAGATGTGGTGCCCGCTGTTGTTTATGCTTCGATCCTTTGCCTATCCAGGACATCTCTGTCATTGTGTTCTACTGCTGCCATGCATATCATCTTTCCTGCCTTGAAGGTGGGTTAGACTTGATGAAATCAAACAGTAATCAGGATAGCGACAATGGCTCGGATGATGGTGGTTCTCCATCAGCCGAGTCTCGTATGCGCTGTGTATTGTGTACTACAGCTGCTGCATAGTTTATTTTGTGTTGGGTGTTATGTATCGCCATATGTTGTGCTGTAAGCTTGAGCCCTGTAGTTATTGTGTTCTTTTGGCGTGTTACATATGTACAGTAGCGTGATTCTTTGAGGGAAGCAATGTCCTCGGCAAGGGGATTTTTGTGTAAATTTATTAACAAGCATGAGCAAAGTCGTACGGCATTTTTATTTATGTATTATGCCACATTTGCCAGGTAATCAAAAGTTTAACAAGGGATGTGGAATTGTACATTTTTTGAAATATGCTAACCTATTACTTGTTACCAACTTTATGTAGAAGAGGCGCCAGATTACCGGTGAAAATAATGTTAACCCCCGGCCCCCCCCCCCCCCCCCCCCCCCCCCCAAACAAAAAAAAGGGACTTACTAATTTTCAGCTACTTGAAAATTAGGGGAACTTTCAATCACCTCCTTGAGCCATTGGATCTAGATCCAATGATTTGTAATTATTATACCAATAATCCTATAAAAGAAAAATTAAAACACAAAGTAACAAACTATTGACTAGAAACTTTCAACTGATTGAAAGCTAGGAAATATGAAAAAAAAAGATGTCAAAAGTGCATAAAATCCCACATGCACATCTTCATTCTAGAATTCATGTCGCTTATAGGACACCTGATTTGTATAGCCACATTTCATTCTTTTATATCCGAATGACTATTTTCAGAATGGAGGATTATCTCTGTAATTGTCATCAATTGCGTTTCCTATTTCCTCTTAGAAATGATGGAATTTAGCTCACTTGTAACAGTAGGGCAGGTCACAGCCGAATACTCAAAATCGCCAGTCTCAATGTCTGCGAGTGATAGATCCGTCGAGGAGCTGAAAAATTCGAAGCATGCCCTCTTAAGACTGAGGCAGCCGTGCTTCTCTGCTAGCACCAAGATAGTTACCACAGAGCTTGCACGGATGTGGTTCTGCAACTTATCCTCGCACATTAGCTTCAGCTTTTGCAGGTTATACCTGTCTGCCGCAACAAGCAGATGCTGGGCCATGGCTGACTCATCTTGTTGCTCCATCTCTGGCCATGCACCCGTATATATGAAGGTAAGCAATGCACTGAACACTTGTGCCTCCATATCATCCACTTGTACGATGTTTTTCGTCGTGCCTTCCTTCATGGGCCCATAGAGCTCGGCCTTGAAGACAGATGACCGTGCCCCGAGCACCAGCCGGTGTGCGGCAAAGATCTCCCCATTGACTTGAAATTCAACATCTGTGCCCACCTTGCTCAACAGGAGATCACCAAAGTGCTGGTGCATGTCAGACGGTGGCACCACGATGGATGTCCCTTGTTTGACGATATGTACATTGACTCTGACGGTGAAGCAATCATCTTTCAAGTAACTGGATTTCTCTAAGTCTTCCCTTTTGATGAACCTCTCGTGCCCATTGCACCTATTGGTGCTCGAGAAGTTGTGGATTTTAGTTGTCCAAGTGTAGTCGTCCACAGGTTTGTGGCCTTGGTCCAGCAGGCTGAACGTAGTCTGTACCATCACGTCCTCATCCACAATATCAACAAGAATTAACAAGAAAGAGATGTAATCTGTTGTGTCTGAACTGAGGCTCCCCTTTGGCAGGTAACTGATCTGCCAGGTACGCCCGCCAGCACGGAACGGGTGTGATTTGAAGCTGGGATGGTCACTACTGTTTGTGTTGAAGGTCTTTGAGTACCCCTGGATCTTGAGCTCATGGTAGGATCTCGCCGCGACAATGGTGCTGGCGGATGTATTGGACGCCATTGTGGTGGGCGAAAACTTTTGGGTTTAGGCAGAGTGGCTTCTTGCCTTTTTGTAGAAGAAGGCGGCACAGAGATAGGGATGATCGTCGGAAAAGAAAAAAGGAAAGAAACTCCAACTTGAGGTCGTGAGGAACCAATTTTTCCTTAAAAAGAAAGCTTATACTCTTTATAGGGAAAATTTCCTTCTCCGGTTTGTTCGTAAAACGGGAAGGGAAAGATTGTCTTTCCCTACCAGCAATTCAGACCGTAAGGAAACTCAGAGCAGTGGCAGTTGGAGTTGGAGACGTACGCCTTCTCTTCCGTCCTGCACACGTCGCATCCTCCCCCTACAAAAACTCCAAGAAACCCCTCGTCACCTCCCGTTTCTCTTCCGATAAAGCCATGGGTTCCTCCAGCGCTGACGAGGAGTTGCCCTCAGCTGCCACCTTGACCGAAAGCCTTCCACGAACTCAAAATCGATGGGCACTCAAGAATCTCAGACACTGCTGGCTGGCCTTGCTTCAGTTCGTGCCCGTTCCGCGCTGGAGGATATACATGGAAGATCCATTATTGGCCAAAAGGGCAGAGGTCGTACAAATATATTCCCTTTTTATGCAGGCTCATAAACGCCGAATTTAGCTCCGTCTACCTGGTTCTTGTCGACGAAGTCTCCGAGGCTGTCAAAGCGCAGGTTACGTTCAGTTTACTTGACCAAGACCGGAAGCCGGTGCCATCCTATCGCTGGGCCACTTCCGTAGTTGATTTCTCGACTCTTAAGACTCGGAGCTTTGGACATCAGAGGTTCATCAAACGGGAGGACTTAGCGCGATCACCATACCTAAAGGATGACTGCTTCATCGTGAGGGTGGATTTTTGTATTGTAATAAAGGAGGCCGTTCTTACACCTTGTGACGATGACATGCAGCACCTCGGCGATCTCCTATCTAGAGAGGACGGCACCAACGATATTGAGTTCCATGTGAGTGGCGAGACATTTGTTGCGCACCGCCTAGTTCTTGCTGCGCGGTCGTCCGTTTTCAGAGCACTGCTCTTTGGCCCAACAGCCGCAAATAATAATGTCATAAGAATTGACGATATGGACGCACACGTGTTTCGGGCTCTACTTGTTTACGCATACACGGATGCACTGCCAGCTGACATGGAACAAGAAGATGAGCGTGCAATGGCTGAACGTCTACTTGTTGCGGCGGACAAGTATAAACTGCAAAGACTGAAGACAATATGTGAAGACAGATTATGCAACCACATCAGTACCAGCTCTGCTGCGACTATCTTGGAGTTATCAGAACTGCACCAATGTCCTGGTCTTAAGAAGGCATGCTTTGAGTTCATCGACTCCTCAAACAGTTCTGTTTGCCATCATCGAGACCAGAGAATTCGAGCATTTAGCTCGAAGCTGCCCTCCTATCACGAAGGAGCTAATTTCCAATGTTATTGCTCGCAACATGGAAAAGGCATCATTGTTTGAATGCACTGGAGAGAGCAGCCATGTTATTAGTATCATCAAGACATCAACATAGGTTTCACTGATGCCCCGTCAACGTCAACAAACCAAGATAATCCAGTGAATGGTTTTTCATATAATGTAATTATAGAATTAGTAGTGTTGTAATGAGCAGCCATGCTAATATAACGAACAAATTTTTCTTTAATTTGACGAGCGCGTGGAAACATTTGTGATTTGTTCAATAACAAGACGCTAGTTGTAATTTTTTTTTTAAAACAAAACGCTAGGCTCAAACTTGTGCAAAACACTATTCAAACATACACGTGTTCCTATATATATTTTTTGCTTATCGATTTTGCAAATTTGAACCACTAGTTATAGTTTGTCCCAAGAACAAATTAAAAGAAGAGGAGAGGGAGTTTGAAGTTGCCATTTCGCGTGCGTTGAGGCTGTCATATCCTACGAGTCATCACCACACCCAGCCACCCACGTCACTCGGCTACTCAACACGTCATGATAAATCCCACCCACCCACACACGCCCATACACACACGGAAAAAAATTCCGTGCGCACCGTCTGTAAAAGCATTCATGTGCGGTCCTAGTCCTGATTGCTGCCACGTGGATGCCATTCCAATCTGACGTCCAACAATCCTTGGCTCCCACTTCCCTGACTGCGCACGGCGCACGGCTCGTAGCCGACGTCCGTGACTCGGACGGTCGGACCCAATATGCAGCCGCCGCCCCTGGATCGTTTGCGTTGTTTTCTATCTTCTCGACCCAATATATAGCTACACGCGGCGATCGCCGCGTGTCTCTTTCCAGGCCGAGAAGATGTCGCCGCCGGAGATGTCGCGGCCGTACGTGCTTGCGCTTGACGAAGTGGTCCATGACAACGCGCGGTGGTCCAAGTCCTCGCCTCGCGCCGCACATCGCTCGATACGTCGATCTTGTGGTCGAGGCCATAGGCGATGATGGCGGCGGCGGGCTCGTCGTACGTTGAAGTAGGCCGGGATCGCTGACCTCTTCTGGCCCAGGAACACATGCATCGATCGGCGGTCTTCTAATTCATCTTGCTGAGAACCATGGCGCGCGCTGATCTCCTCCGGCGAGGCCCACCCACGATCGAGGCCATGGGTGATGCTTCTTCTCCACGTACGCGCCCGTTCCCGTACAACAAATAGCATTTTGTTTCTAGTTATTTTGAGAGAATCACTTTTCATATCTAGTAGGATATCAAAAACACTTCTACCAGACCGTTTGGTAGTAATTTTTGGAGAAGCAGAAGTAAAAACTGTTTTAAAATCTATACCAAAGGGGCTCTAACACGCCCACGCAAGAGTGATCGAGTAGGTCGATGCCGATCACCATCGACGTCGTCCCATCCGCGCAGCCGACGGCGGCAATAAACAGAGGCGACGACGCTGCCACTAGGACCAGCTGTAACGTCACACGCGCCATCATCTTCTTTTCTTTTTCCACACAAGAGCTGCCTAGCTAGTAATATGGCACAAGGTGCCTCGCCAACGTTTATATACCGTAGTATAAGTAAAGTAGGTGAATCAATCAGAACGGCAAGTGACACGTGTCCCCGTCGTGTCGAAATAATACCTACTTTCATAGCCATCGATTTGCTTATCGGACGGAACATTACACGGGTTACCATGATGTTGACACTAATATCGGCAGTGGATCATAGGGCAACTCATGATCCTTGTTTATAGGTAAAGACATGCGCGAGGCCGAGAGTCGATGGACACACAAGACGTAAGGTTTAGACAGGTTCGGGCCTCCCGGAGGATAACAACCCTACGTCCTGTGTTCTGTCGTATATTATGCGGTATGATCTAGTTGTCTATGAGAGAGCCTCTGCCCCTTCTTATATATCCGGGGGGCAGGGTTACATGGCAAGTGTCCTAGTCGGTTACAACATGATTCCTAACTAGGATTCTATCTCTAACTTTCTATCTCTAGTATTGACTTGTCGTGTACTCCAAGTAATAATCTGAGTAGTTATCTTCATGGATTTTATCTTTATTGAACCCCGGCCCACTCGGCGATATATCCGAGTGGTGAAGTATTCCTGGTATATATATCCCACAGTAGCCCCTGAGAGATTTACAAGTTAGTTGTTGATCTTCAGTTGATTGACTAATGCTTCGTCATGAATATGATTAAGTTTTTTCATGTACAACAACAAACTTATAAAGGTCTCCAAGAATCTTCAAAAAGGATTATGCGTCAAATAATATCCATATGCGGGGAAAAAAATCCACCTACTAGGTATAGGTATAGCCCCCGGCTCAGAAGGTATTTAGATCACAAAATATCTTGTGAGTCAACAATAATAACACCGTATGTAAATCTGGATCTACCACTTTTCCTGATTAATTTGATGAGGAGTTTTAATACGGTAGCTCCCAAGATTGGTTCTACCACTCCCCCTACTAACAAAAGGGACCATTGGTACTAGTGAATTCGAGTGATACTTGATAAGATATATCAAACATAGCAGTCATAAAAATATCCGGATGATACTTGATCCACTATAATAAGTATAAGAGCCATCAAAAATATTCAAGCAATACTTGATTAAATATAACAAGTTATAGCAGCCCCCAGACGTAATTCCGAGTGAAAAATAACAACTCTTGCAGGGCTCTCCAATATTGAGTAAGATCATAGGTAATCAACATTGACCGAATAATCCAATAATATAATCGAAGGATATAACGACTCGAGACAAGAAGGACGAATGATCCAATAATAAAGCTGAATGATCCAATAACTCGGGATAACAAAACCAAGTGATGTCAATAAAGTAGCTCCAGTTGATATAGTGCTTAATATCTAGTGAGCCAAAGATGAGCCCCCGAGATAACAGCTCAAAAGGTCCGAAGAATCAAAATTCCAGAAACCATGAGTAGTTGATCATGGCCGAGTGACCCAATGACTCGACGCTCTGTGACCGAGTGATCCAATGACTCGACGCTCCATGACCGAGTGATCCAATGATTCGGCGCTCCATGACCGAGTGATTCAATGACTCAACGCTCCGTGGCCGAGTGATATCGACGAGATAACTGTAATATAAGAATACAAATAATATAGTTATATGTAAAATTAATATAAAGTACTGATGAAACAACGCCTTTAATATCTAAGTTTGTTGGATTTCTGTTATTCATCTAAGGCCAATGTTTGCTTAGAGTACTGGTAGAAATAATTGATCATTCAACCAACAGACATAAAAAATAAACAAGATTCATTAAAAGAACGATGTGTATGATGATTTCGACAAACGACATGAACCATGGAGCTAGACTGACCAACTTGGATAATGGGAGTCAGACGGGCAACTAAGCAAAACAGCTGAACTCCTCCTAATACCACTTATGTACTGCTAAACTCATTCGGCCAAACACATACGAGTCGAAATTAACCGAGAAAAATTATTGACCAATATTGTCAAGGCAAAAAGATGAGTTCAAAAGAAACTTGAAACGATCACAGTAAGATGAAGAACCTACGACCTTCAAATTGAATTGGTAGAATACAAAAATTATAAATGTAACTTAGCTTTGATATTTGGCGAGTCGTAGATGAGCCTCCGAGCATGTCACTGAACCATCAAGCCGATGAACGAGTCAGCGAGTGACTTGTTGTCCCGAGCTGTTAAGTGATTGTGTCGCCGAATGATTAGTCGAGTCACCGAGTGACCGGTGGACGACGATATTGATCAGTGTTGTTGGTAACACGTTCCTCTCAGATATAGGACCACTATCTTCCCTAGTGTTATCGCACAACTCGGCCAATGCAAGCCCGAGTCATCCGTCACGACAACTCGGACTCCTTCCTTGTGAGACGCGTAAACTTGGATTCGGCTTCCAAGTATAGCCACCGTACGTGATCTAGACTCGCCGAGGATTTCGTCGCTTGATACTCGCCGACTCCTCGGGCGTCGATTGCAGCAAAACAACGCAACACAGCATCGCACATGCAGCATTGCTACTATACGCGTATGTCGCCTCGCTCGATGGAGTTGTTGCCTCCGCTTGATCGTTGTCGATGAAGATCCAACTTTTTTGAAAAACTTGCCATCGAACTCGACAAGTCGATCTTCGCGTCATCCCTACCTGGCGCGCCAACTGTCGACACTAATATCGGCAGTGGATCATAGGGCAACCCATGATCCTTGTTTATAGGTAAAGGCATGCACGAGACTGAGAGTCGATGGACACACAAGACGTAAGGTTTAGACAGGTTCGGGCCTCCCGGAGGATAACAACCCTACGTCCTGTGTTCTGTCGTATATTATGCGATATGATCTAGTTGTCTATGAGAGAGCCCCTGCCCCTCTTTATATATCCGGGGGGCAGAGTTACATGGCAAGTGTCCTAGTCGATTACAACATGATTCCCGACTAGGATTCTATCTCTAACTTTCTATCTCTAGTATTGACTTGTCGTATACTCTAAGTAATAATCCGAGTAGTTATTTTCATGGGCTTTATCTTTATTGGACCTCGCCCCACTCGGTGATATATTCGAGTGGTGAAGTATCCCTGGTATATATATGCCACACATGACATACGTGTTGAGTCTGGCGTCTCCAAGGATATGACTTCTTCTTCTTCTTATAATTTGTTCTTGGGACAAACTATAACTATCTCAAATTTGTTCAATCGATAAGCAAAAGAGGAACATGTGTATGTTTGCACAAGTTTGAGCCTGCGTTTTTTTTTACAACTAGCGTATTGTTATTGACTGAGGTTGTTGGCAAAAGAAAAGGTATTCAGACACAGGGCGGCAGGTCCTGCATTTTTTGGGATTTGCAAGTACAGTAAAGTTCTACTATTTGTTTTCCTCCGTGGCCTTGAGGTCTCATTTGTAATATGCCATATTATTTTTTTTCCTCCTTCTTCTTCTCCAAACTCCCCACATCCACCAGCTTGCCCCACACGCCCAAAGCTTCCGGTGCCGACTGGGAGCAGGGCGAGGTTGCTAGCGCCGATCGACGGGGAGCTAGGTATCAGCGCGTGCGGGCTGCCGTGCTCTCTTGTGAGAGAGGGAGAAGCGAAGAAGGAGAGGCGAGAAGAAAGAGAGAGAAAAAAAATGGATTCCATTTGCCGCATAAGGCGCGTGTCCGATGCTGACTCCAACAATTGATTTGGTCAAAACCACTATCAAAACCGGGCAAGTAGTTGAATTAAATCGAGTATAATAGTTGAGAATGTCAGATACCCAATTTTATATATGAGAAAGACAAATTATTATATCTCATATAATCAAGGAGTATTTTTTTTCTTAATCGTAAGGCCTGCTAGCCCCTCTCTTCGCATGGATGAGCCAAGTTCAGGTGGTAACGACTAGTGAATTCAAGGCCTGCCAGCCCGGCCGAGACTGAACTAACATGACACTTTTTGGGATTTGGCGCATCCACTCTACTCGTATCGTGGCATCATTGACTCGTTGCATTCATGCTCAGTCTCGCCATGAGAAATGTTTCCGGTTTTATAAAAAAACAAATCACAAATATTTCCACGCGCTCATCAAATGAAAGAAAAAAATGTTCATTATAAAGAAGTTTTACTGTTCAAAATACTGATCTAAAATTGTAACTACCGGCTAGCTAGTAGTTTCTTAATTTGAGCGCAATAAAAAAAATAAGAGTTATAGATTTATAGTAATTAATTTTTATTATTATAAATAAAGTTAAAGTAACAATCTGATTAATAAGCGTGTGGTAATTATAGGTAACTTTTAGCAAACAAGCTCATATGTTAATGGTTTAGCTTCAGTTAATACTATTCTGTTTTGTACAATTTAATCCTCGTAATGTCTTACTGCAAGAGAGATTGGAATAAGCTCAGAACACGCTAAGCTCATAATCTAAATGAGATGTTTTCTGGACTTTGTAATGGTTATGACAAGAATGTTGCAGCAAGTATTTAGTATTTCCGAGGAAACAGAATTCTGATCGTCTATTGATTTTCTATGCATTTTAGTTTTAAAAAATCTGGACACTTTTTTTTTATTTTCTGTAATATATTATAACATTGTCTTCACGACAATTCAAAAATCCTGTAACGAAATCTCTAAACCTTGATCGAAAGAAACCAATCCCTCCCATCCCCTTGGTTGAAATAAACCAAACGCTTATACAGAGGTAAGAAATTTCCCAACGTCCCAGACAAGCCCTTATTATGAGATAAAAAATACAGAACCCACTCTGCTAACAAGGGTCTGAACTAGGTAATTGCATCAAACCACTATCTTTATTAACAGTTTGGTCGGGGCCTACTGGATAATTCGGTGATAGACAATGAATCTCGTGAGAACTAGGTAGTCGGAGAGCGAATTGCAGGCATCGTCGTATGATCATAGTCGTAGGTGGATGGATCGAACGAGAAGGGGACTAGTACCTGAGAGGACCATGGCACCCGTAACGTCGGAAGAATCTGGCAGAGGAGGAGGAGGAGAGGGCGTCGGCTAAAGTGTCTTGGGTACGCGCACATGAACTGGGCCCGTACCGTACCACCTTGGCAGGTATCCTCGTGGCGCAGCCCAACTGCCCGATCCGGTGTTTTTCCTTGAACTGCAAACGGAAAGTCTCTTTCTTCCACCACTCACACCACACCTGCATCGCGCGATGCGCCACACAGTATATAATGACCACCACCACTCCACCAGCGAGCTATCGTAGCCATTGATTTGCTTATCTGACGGAAACATGTGGGTTATCAAGTGGGAACTGCCTTTGCGTTATAGGAGGAGAAATAAAGGATGAGCTATCTGGACATGCAGCTTCAAAACTTTTCATGGTCTATTCAACTGTTCGTGAATTTTGGAGGAAATTCCCTTATGAACAGTTATTATCTGATTGCTAGTTATTTCTTACATCTCGACCCTAGATCACGTGAGCAAGTATCATTATAATAATATGTTACAAAGATGTAACTTAACGATTTGGATGACTTTGTATACTCCTATATCTCTGCTTGTTATTAATAGAGGCTAGCTGCTTCAGACGCATGACGTTTAGGACCTCTGTGCATCGGCAAAACCGGCGCTGAGGTGGCTGCCTGTTGCCGAGGGCGATCGCGGTGTGGGACGGCAGGCAAGGAGGACAGGTGCAGGTGGCCATGGCCGACTTGCTGCTCTTCATCTGCGGCGACGGCAGTCTCGCCTCCCCGGCCGGCCGCCGCGCTCCGCCCGTTCGCCACATCCAACCCGGCGCAAGGTTGCTGCACGTGTTGGCCTTTAATTTCTTGGGTAGAGCCGTCGTCCACTTTTAGCTTCGGTTCACCTCCGTCTCCAACAATATTGTGCCATCACCCTTGCCCGCTTGCGTTCCTGAGATCGTGATCGCCCTCGCCCGGTCGCTGGGTAACGAAACCACGTCCTGGGCATCGCAGCCTCTGTCCCGAAAAGAAACAGCCGCGCCTTGTATCCTGAAGATCGCGGCGGGCGCCTCTCCACCGTGTAGTGTAGTAGTGGACCTGGCGGTTGATCGGACTGCGCACCATCGCGGAAGCTGGGTGTCGACAAGACGGCAATGTTTTGATGCTGAACTCGGGGTCGGGGGATCGAGCGTGAAGTTTTTTTTGTTCAGAAGAACCCCGGGGTAACAATAATGTCCAATTTATCTGTCTTGGCTTTTGGTTTTGCTTTTGACGCACATCTGTTAGGATAACGATTCAGTGGTGGATTGAGATCATTACTGATGGATTTTTTTTTTCATTCTGAATGTATCAGCATTCTATCTCACACGTTTCAAGTGAATATTATCAGTCTACTAAGCAGTTTTGCCTCTCGATCTGCAACCTTTTCTGAATCCTGAACTTTAGCTAATTAAACCATGTACCAGAAATTAAAAAAAAAACAAAGTTGGCGTTTGTTGTTCATTTCATTTACTGAAACTAAACGATCCAACACTACTCCTGTGTCTCCCAGACGCTCTTTGCTGCTTTGTTCGTCCACTCCGCCGCGTGCATCCATACCGGCCGGCAGCGTGCGTGCAGTGGGATGCATGGTGACGACGGATTGAGTCATTTGTAGTGGTCACAGACCGGCCGTGGTGTCGATGGCGATCGATGCGGCACGCTCTTTGCTGCTTTGTTCGTTCTCTTCAATCATTCGTTGCAACCGTAGGACAAATTGTAGTAGGGTACATATAGCATTTTGTTATACTCTTCATCGATCCATGTTATTATGGACGGTTTCCCAGGTAGTACATGTCAAGAACTCCCGCTTAGTTCTTAAACTAACCGTGTAGGGTGTGACTGTGTGAGCTGCCTTCTCCAATTATTACTCCCTTTTCTTCAGTTATTATTGCAAGTCAGTCATTTCTACTTTCTTGCTTACTAGTGTTTATATATATTATATGAAATTTGGTGATTACACGGGCTAACATAATGTGCAAAAAAGTTGTATGCATTGTAGTTTTAGTGCATTTATTAAAAAAAATCCTTTTCTGATTTCATTTGTATATAATAAAGGACCAGACCACTAGGATTTCCAGCAGTCCAATGTTTTTCTTACAGTTTAATCTGAAGTTGTAGTATAATCATCAGGCAATGGAGGAAGAGAAGATTCAGTTAATTAGAAGCCCCGCATCTGCATCTTCAGATAGTTTTTTTTTGTAAAAAAGTCAGGAACACTGCCATTCATTAAGATAAGTTTACATAAATTAACCTGGTAGATCCGTCTTAGATCCGAGCTATGAACATCATCAAGCCCGAGATGACGATCCAAAGAACAAGACACTAAATTGATAGGCAGACAGAAACTAAAAGACATACATCAACAACTAGGAAGGTAAACTAAGAGTCTCCAATAGTTTAACCACTTCAGAGAAAGCCGTCGTCAACTGATTATCCTCTTGACAAAGATCCACTTCTTCGTTAACATATCACGGACTACTCTAAAAGCTAATGTCCATATCACGGACTACTCTAAAAGCTAATGTCCTTGACTTGATTCTGGGCTTCTTATTAAGATTGTAACTTTGAGTACCCTGTGGACACACTATTAATTTCTTCTCAAACGAAGAAAATTGTCGAGGAGACGAGGGAGCTGTCATCAACTGCTTGAAATTTCCCAGAGCCTTAATTATCTCATACCCAACCAATTGTTTTGCTTTACTCCTAAGCAACATAGGAGTCTGGACTTCTTCAGAGAGAGGGGAGAGAGGGGGGGGGGGGGGGGGGGGGGGGGGAGACTAACAACATGTAGGGGCGTAGTAGCCAACGCTAGCGTGGAGGAGCTCACATGTGTGTCACGCTTCTGGCTGACAAGGAGGGCTTCAACTAACATTGGATCTGAAGAACAGTCACATGCTATAGGTGGTGAGTTATGCTTTTGAGCAGGAGACTGTCATCGGTCACGACACCTCGGCATCATTAAAGTTGAGTATCCCTTAGTTTATGACCGGAGGGGGCTGCTCATAGGTTGTTCGAGGTCGCTTGAACGACATCCTGTGGAGATGAGAGTGAACCTTGTGCATTGCCAACACCTAGGTAGGTTGCGGCATGAGGCAACCTTATAATCTCGGGCAAAACAATTGAAGCAAAGCCCCTTCAATTTTCGAAGGTAATGCAACTGTCGCTCCTCCCACTGTCCTGCTTCACGTTCAATGGACGGAAGCACAAAGTACGGTCATGGGTGCTTAGTCTTCACAACTTGCCAACCATCTTCACATGTTTTCGACCCCTCGACAACAACTGGTTGTCTTCTTCCTTTGGATTATAGTAGCACCTCTTTGTAGGAGGGTTGTCCTACACAGCACCCACCGCTATCATCCACGATCGACAACGGGTGAGGATGGGTCGTCCGACAACTAAGGAGGGGCGTGACTTCGACGACCACCAAGAGCGTGGCGGCGGTGGCTGAAGGACTTTTTTTTTTAAAAGTAGGCAGGAGATCTGCCATTCATTAAGTAGAGGAATAAACAGAGATTACACTCTAGTTTTGTACAATACTAAGCCGACTACATCACCAGCGGCAAAAGAAAGAGTAAAAAAAACAAGAAAGAAACAGCAAGGAACAAAAAGCAGCCTTAACTTTGGGTTTGTTGGTCAGATTGCGCCGCCCGGACAAAGTTAAATTGATCTAGTACCTTGGAGGACACATGACGATACGAGCTTTCTCGGTTTTCAAAGATTATGCTGTTTCTCTCCATCCAAATTTGCCACCAAAAGGTAAAAAGAGCGCCAAGAATTTTCTGCTTGTCTTTTTTTTCTTTCCTTTAGTGATGAATTCAACCCATGATTTGGTCCCATGTGGGTGGTAGACCTGACACTCCGGTGGTAGCCGAAGAGCAGTCACCACAGTCCTCCAGGTAGCCTCAGTGAGGTTGCACTGTGAGAAGAGATGATCGTTTGTTTCCTCCTGACAATAGCAAAGAGAGCAATGAGGCGCACTGGCCAGTTCTTTTTTTCTAAGTTGTCAGCAGTGCGAGCCTTTCCGTGCATTGCCAACCAAGCCAGGAATTTATATTTTGGCTCAGCATTTGCCTGCCAAAGCGTCACACCATTCTGCATGTTCATGGCACCATGGAATTGAGTCGTGTAAGCCGATTTTGATGTGTATTGGCCATCATTAATCCATTTCCATCATATCCGATCAGGCTGGTCTGTTAGGTGAACCTCGCGGATGAGCGTGTGCAGTAGCACAAATTCCTCCATCTGCTCAGGGGTGTGCAGACGGCCTAAGCTACGCAACCAGTTATCGTTGTGAAGTTCTTGTCGGACTGTTCTATATTTATACCTGGACTATTCATACAGTAAAGGAGCCAAGATCCTTGGTGAGGCACCGTTGAGCCAGCAGGCATCCCAGAAAGGTGTTTTGTTCCCATCCCCCAACATAATTTCAGTGGATGCAAAGAATAGTCGTCATTCAGTTTGATCCTTTGATTTCAGTAATCTTGTCCATGGTCAGTCATGGGTGTCCCATGTGTATCATAGCCACCTAAGCCTGAGAGCCCTGTTATGCTTTTCCAGATCCTTGATGCCTAATCCGCCCAGGCTCTCCGGTCTGCAGCAAGTCGACCATCTTACTAGGCAATGTCCCCCCCCCCCCCCCCCCCCCCCCCCCCCCTTGAGCTTTTCATAATCCCTCCCCCTCCACAGGAAACTTCTCATGAATTTTTTGATGTTGCATATTGCCTATTTCGATAGCTTAAAACTGGTCAGAAAATATGTTGGAATGGCTACCAAGACTGACTTGATCAAGGTTTTTCGCCCTGGGTAAGTGAAGAACTTTCTTTTCCAGCCCGGCAAGCGGCCTGCTACCTTCTGCACCAATGGTTGCACTGAGCTTCACGACAATCTCCTGATGTGTAGTGGGAGACCCAAATAGGAGCGTGGGAATTGAGATGTTTGGAATTGAGTGCCAAATAGTTATGCAAGATCTAGTTGTTGACAACGGATAGGATAAATTTCTGTCTTGTCCATGTTCGTAACTAGACCGGATGCCTCCCCAAATTTTTGAAGGATCATTTTTGCTGCTTGGAGATCCTCTGGATCAGGCCTGATGAAAAGTGCAGCATCATCCGTGTATAAGGACATTCTGAAATTTTCACAACAGCTATGGAGCTTCGTGATTATTCCCATGCTCTGGGCTAACTGAAACATCTGATTCAATGGCTCCATGGCTAAGAGGAATAACATAGGCGATAAGGGATCCCTCTATCAAACTCCCCTGGCATGCCTAACTCTCACTCTAGGTTGCCCATTCAGCAGAAAGCAGGAGGAGGTGGTACCCCCACAGGTTTGCGATCCAATTTCGGCATCTACTTCCAAAACCCAAGTGCTCCATGATCTGTAGAAGGTAGGGCCAGCTAACGCTATCAAAAGCTTTAGAAATATCAAGCTTAATGAACATTAATGGTATTTTCTTCTTGTGGAGCTCTCTGATGGTATTCCCAAGTGTTCCATTGTGGCGGCTGAAGGACTGGTAGGCGTCAACTAACAGACGACCTCATACGTCCCTTTGCACGTCAAGGCCGATGCCAGATATACCCTGGGCACTGCGACAACCATAGGCTGCCTGCGGGCGCCTTCTCCTCGCCACCAGCATAACAATAACAAGAGAGGGAGGCTACAGCATAACAATAACAGCACTAGATACAGCTATAGTTGAGGCCGATTGGTTACGTGAGCTCTTGATAGACTTGCCTATTATCAAGAAACCTGTACCGATAATCCTCATAAATTGTGACAATCAAACTGTGATAGTCAAAGTGAATAATTTTAAGAACAATATGAAGTCATCAAGACATATTAAGAGACGTTTAAAGTCTGTCAGAAAAATAAGAAACTCTGAAGTCATATCAGTAGAATATATTTCAACTGATGAGAACCTGACAGATCAATTCATCAAGGGGCTGTCACGTAATATGATAGACAATGCATCGAAGGAGATGGGTATGAGACCCATATGTGCTATTCCATAGTGGTAACCCAATCTATGTGATCGGAGATCCCGTAAAGTAGGACCTGAGAAGAACAAGTTATTGGTTAACATGAGAGTAATCTTTTATGACCCACTCGAGAAGCGATGCATTACTCTCGATATCTGTATGGCAGGATGGTTGTTGCCTTAATATATTCAGTTGGCTTTAAATAACGAAGATGTTGTCCTACAGGACATTCTTGAATGAATACACCTATATGAGTCTGATTGTTGTAAGGTCGCAATCTGTGAGATTTGGGTGATCTCTATTAAGCTCATGAAAGACCAAGAGAGTATGACCTATATGCTCCACCCGCGGAGAAACCTACTAGAGGTCTAGTATCAGTTATGACAGTAAGTGAAACTTGTTTACACAAAACTTGTAATTCAAGGTGTAATCCATTGTTCAAGTTGTGAAGCGTGTAGTTTATTGTTCTAGGTGGAAGTTCAACGTCTAATTGGGACTTTAAGATCTGGTGAGGGGTTGTTAGAATTATATGGGCTTGGCCCATTAATATTCATAATAATTCCTATAAAATCTCAAAGGCTCATTTATAAGTGATGGGAGTGCAAAGGTTTAGTCCCATATTGCTAGTGGAGGTGGAGGGAGTCCAACTTATGAGGTTGGTTGCTCTAGCATCTCTTACAAGTGTGTGGATGGGAGGAAGGAAGAACACACGCGCGCGCGCGCTCGCCTCGCCTCGCCGGGCCGGGCGTGGGCGATGGGTGATGGGCGCGACCGCACATCACCTATGTGAATGGTCCACCGAAATTCGGTCCCTTGCCTTGCGGGGGCGCGACTTTCTTTTGCACTTTCTTTTTGCTGCGTATTCCATATATTTAATTATGGAAACCGACGTATTAATATGGTAACTGACTCGGTTGCGGTACGCCCAACCCTAACGGTTTCTCCCTATAAATACGTACGGATACCGTCGCAAATCAATTCACACAATCGACTAGGGTTTTGTCTCTCGCTACTGTTGTGCCGCCAAGTCTTCTCCATCTCGATTGTCGGCATGCACCGGCAAACGGGAGAGCAGGTCTCCGGAACCGTCGTCCTCTGTGATCCTGCATCGGGAGCGGGCGAATAAGGTTTTTAGGAAGCGCTCTACGCGACTGCTCGATCACTTCCTCGTCTTCGTCAAGCTCGTCGCCACGGCTCGTCTTCCTCGTCGTCAAGTCGGTCTCAGCCGCCGTCACCAACAACGTGACGGTGCTGCTCATCGTCGCTGCCTTCTCTACCCAGTCCAGAAGAAAACGTACGTACTCTCATCTTAAACTATATCTTCCATACTAGCTTTCGTAGTCTGCTTATCTATGATGAATGATATTAGTATGATAGATGATGTGCTTTTATCTGACTTTATAGACTTGTCTAGATCTTGTGTAGATTTGTCTAGTTTATTATGCAATCTGTTAATTATATTTATGATTTATGTCTGGATTAATATAAAACTAATAGTGCTAATTTATCCAACAAGAATAACTAAAAAGAAAGGACTAGTAAATAACATTGTAAATCTCATGTACTCTGTTATATCTATATATCAATTATTGGTATGGCTTTTGAAACTATTTATATTGGATGGTTTCAATTTAATCCATGAATCTAAGCATTATTGTATTAATTAGTGTATATATACCAAATTGCATTGTTAATTTTACAATCATTACCAAATTGATAAAATAGATTTATCAAATTGTATATAAAATTTTTTGAGCGACATACTCTAAGCTAAAATCCTAATTCGCCACTGCTGCAGAAGATATGGGTGCCGTCATAGACGACACGCTCTCGCGGTCCTGGCTCTGCTTGCCTTGCTGCCTCGCACAAGACACACGTCAACGCCATTGATTGTGATTGTGATCTTAAGCAACATGTGATGCAAAGCATACTGCAGAGGACAGTAAGTACTCCGAAACTCTACCACTCCTGTTTAATTTGTGGCCGTTGATTTAACTCATGCCCCCCATAATTGAGGTTTTTTTTTTCTAACACCTACATAAAAGGGCACATTCGTCGCGCAAGAGCCATCACGAGCCGCGCTCTCACAGATGGCTTGCCGGAGGAGGACATGGAGAGGACCATGGCGAGGGTTGCACTCTGGGGCTTTAGAGCGATGGGCGTGGTCTAGGGTTTTGGGGTTTGGGCGGCGGGTTGGAGGAGACGAGGTGGGTAAAGTAGCTACAGTGGAAGGAGGGAAGAAGAGTGAGCTCTGGATCAGAGGCAGAGCATACTCTGCTCGATGTGAGTCAAAGCAAAGACCAGAAGAGTCTATGGACCCAGCAAACTGTTGCAAATCTGGAGTTTTTTTTCCTCTTAAATAACAGGAATTTTATAAAGTTGCAAATCTGAAATTTTGTCATAAAACAAACAAATTTTAGTCATGCTCCAAACTAACTTACAAGCATGAATGGTGATCAACGCAAATGCAAAAGATCCTAGCAGCAAAATGAACACGAGTGTGTCCTCCTGCATGGTGTTGCTAGTGCAAATGGTCATTGTCACCATGCATTATGTTAGTATAATATAAGATCTTCTATGTCAACTAGGCACGTAATTAACCACTGCATGGGTGCAAAACTGTCACAAAAAATCCTCAAAAAGCAACCACTTTTGTGGACCCGCATGTCGGCCAAATCGCACTTTTCAAAACGATTAACCGATGGGAACTCGAAAACTCCATCACAAGTCGTATGTAGAGAGAATTGTTTTCTGAAGCTTGACTGTCTATTGATGAGGACACGATACGATCCTGTGCCAAGTTTCAAGTTCAAGTCCAAACTCGACACCGATGGAAACATATAAAAGAAGAGAGTGTTTAATTTTTTGTCAGTTAAAAATTAGGATTACATTCAACTATCACTTTTGGTTTTTAGATCTATAACAAGTATAAAAGGACAATATTCTATAATTTATATATAATATTAATTAATATATATAATCTTACAAATAAATAAATAACAAAAAGAAACAAAAGCAGTAGCAAAAACAATATCGATTGAACAGAATGCTTCTTTTCAACCGTTTGAAAAGAAGCATTTCCGATAAAAGAAAGATTATTCTAGAACTACGAGGCATTTGTGATATCTTCTTTTTTATGTCACAAATGTGTTCACGTTTCGTACCGATTTTTTGTGCTATGTGATTTTAGATTGTGTCCCTCTTAAGTCTTATAAATATAAGAACTTATTTGCATTGGTAGGGGTCTGAGAATTATGTAAAAAAAATCTTAAACTCTGGATTATATGTGAAAACGTTTTTTCTAGCTTATTGTGTTTATCTAGAAAATCCTTTGACAAAATAACTTGCCAATAACAATACGGGTAATTTTAAGGAACAATTGTATTACAAGATTTTTTTCAACTCCAATATTAAAAATGGATCTATTTTTTAATCTTTATAAAAATGGATCTGTTTTTCCTAAATAGCACCACTTGCAGACTCACTCACCGATCGTACCTTTTTAAAAATAGGTCTAAAGATTGGGTAAACAAGTTTATTCTTAACATTGAAGTTGAAAACAATTCCTGTAATGCAACTGCCCCTAATTTTAAGGTGATTTTATGTTTACATTGGGATACAAGCCGGTAAAAGTTAATACAATTTTCAATTTTTGGTTTGTAGCACAAAAACGAAAACAACTTATATTGGGTGAGTCTAAAATATTTAGTAAGACCTCTTTTGGAATGGAGAAAAAATGTAGGATTTTTATTGTAGGATTCAGTCCCTACAAAAAAAATTCTTGTGTAAGCCTTTGGAATGCAGGATTGAATCCTTTAGAATTCCAATGGGATGCTTTCCTTTATTTAAGTTTTACTAAAAAATAAGCAAGAGGTCTAACCTTCTGTAAAATTCTTATGAGTCTCTCTCTCTCTCATTCTTGTGTTGTGTTGCTACAAAACGCTTGTTAGTCCAACCTTCTTATTTTTTTAGGAAGCCTTCAAACTCCCAGAACTTCGCCCAAATTTCAGCTGCTATTGCTATCAAATCTTATTGGCTGATCGGTTGATGGAGAGGCTGCGAGATCCTCAATAGTACTAGCATAGAGAATAGGTTGTGTAGTGTCAAACGGAGTAGAACTCTCTCTTTTTGCTTCGGAGGCTCCTAGACCCACCATCAGGCGTTGAAATCGTCTGAGTTGTGCATTAACAGTAACAGTGTCTAACATATGGGCCCGACTCTATGCCAGCCCACACGTCAGTGACTGCTACTACCAATGCATTACTGCAGAGGATATGAGTGCATCATCAGACGAGAGGCTCCCGCAGTCCTGGCTCCTGCTTGCCTTGCTGCCGCGCACAAGACACACGTCAACGCCATTGATTATGATTGTGGAGTGATCTTGAGCAGCATGTGAAGCAAAGCATGCTGCAGTGGACAGTAAGCTACTCCGATCTCTACCACCCCTGTTTAATTTGTGGCCGTTAGATTTAACTCATGCCGCCCCATAATCACAGATTTTTTTTCCGGCACCTACTTAAAGGGCACATTCGTCGCCCCAAATGCACAACTTGAAACATCACCGGCAGCTGATCATCATATAGGTTTATCTACAATGCATGGATCATCAGTGTGAAAACCGGACGTTGCATCAACAAGTTCTTGAGCCTTCATGTATATGTAAACCATTTTTTTTAGGCGAAAACTATATTACAATTGCAACTGCTATGTAAGTGGTGCAAAATTGCAGCATAAACACATACGGTATCTTCTGGATGTTACAGTCGTCCCGTATTTTGTTTACGAAGGGGAATTGTTTCCACTCTCCAGCTGGCAGGTGCCAAGCATGTCGTCGTCCTCGCCGGCGGCGTTTGCCCGCTCCACATGCACACGGCATTGAGGGTTGTCTTGTCCTTGCTCAGTGACGGCATGGACCGCACGGTGAGGCTGAGGCACTCCTTACACTACTCCCAGGCGGCTAGGCTAGGCGGCGTGCCGTCGGAGTCTTGTGCAGGTGCAGTGGAACGACGAGTGGACGACACAAGATCTACAATTTGGCTCCATGTGTACAGAACCAATTGACGGCCAGCTTCGAGGTGATCAATTTCCACATCCTCCGCGCTCTTCCAATCCGGCTCGCGGCCAGATTTCTATGCATTTGCTCATTTACTAGCGACAATATAGCGAAGCTCCCCCGGTTGCTGATTTGCGGTAACAGAGGCACATTGCAGCAAAAGAGGTTTGAACTTGTACTACTAATACTCAAATGGCAAAAACTTGGCCCTCTTGAAGCAGTTGCCCACTTTCTGACTGAAGCAGTTCAATGAAGCAAATCCAGACTTCAGAACAAAATTTCATTTTCATTAATTTCTGTTGGTTGAGTTTGTTCGTTATGTCCATTTCATGAATAATTTTGTGTTCAGACTCTAGCAAGGTAGCATCCCTACTCAAGTGTACCACAACTTCAAAACAACTAATAATGGCTCGGCCATCACCTCACAACTAATAATTTTGCGGTTGCAGAGCTAAGGCAAGAATGAAGATGCTTTTTCCCGTCAACATTTCAAACACTTTTTTCACCTGCATTGCGGGGAGTAACACAACAAAAAACTCATAGATAGTAGCAAACATCAACAATGCTCGTCCTGTAACATTCTGACCAACATATACTTGAGTATAACTAGCATAGCTTCTGATGTGATAACATAGCAATTATCAGCCCACAGATTAAAACCAAAAACAACCGTTACATACAGAATAGACTAGTCTATATGTTACTCTTCTTGGGGTCAGGACATGGTAGAATGCCCCAGTTTCTCCTCACTTCCTCCAAGTCTTCATGGAAGTGCTTTTCATAGTAAACAGACATCAGATCCGTGCATCTGAGACCTGCCTTTGTCGCCCATGGGAAGTAATGCTGGAAAAACAGTGCTCTCTGTTTCTCATTGAATCTTGCAGAGCCCCCGACAACTGACAGCATGCACATTGGAAGGAACATTTGTTCAAATTCGATCACCTTTAGTGCAGTCTCCCCAATCAGGTTCGTTGGAAGACCAAATAACACATGCCAAAAGTCATGCACCTCACGGGCACGTGTTGCAACATATGCAAGCTCATCAGTGTCCATGAAACGGACAGGTGGGCGGTCATCTGGTGAGAAGTTCCTTGATCCCATGAACTGAGCATATGCCGCACCGAATGTGTTCTGAGGCATGTACCAGGCATGAGAAACCTGAGAGGAAATAACACGAGGTCTTTCCAAAAGAACTTCCTGGAGGAATAAGGTTATTCAGTGACATGGATGGAAAAAAAATATTCATGACACCATAGTAGATAATTGCATATTGCAAGAAAATCTAAACTGCTCACAAAGGTGGTACATTAAGAGTCTAATTCAATGTAAAATGGAACAATAAAAGAATGCAATTGGCTACAGCATGCTTAATCTGAATCACAAGGCAGTAACCAAAATTCAAAATAATTATATTTTGGAATACTAAAACATCCAAGTAAAAGGGGCAACATGATAATTTAAAAATCTTTCTAGTAACAGAGTATAATCATCTTTGATTCAGATAATCCACAAAATAAACTGTATAGGAGTAATTCTGCATATAATTCACAAAAAACTGCTAACACCTGAAGCTATAAGGTATTACGGACTATACATGGCCTAGGACAACAGTTTAATGATAGAGGGGTCAATTCGGATTTACCCTGCCTTCTGCACTGTTCTTCATGCGCTGCAACACACGCTCAAATGCCGGTTTCCCTGTAGTCTCCCCGAGAGCAGCTATCAGATCAGCTCTTCTAGGGTCAAGCAAGGCCCCAAATGCGGAACCAAACACAACAGCGGCCTGTTGCCATCCCTTCAAATGCACACGTGCCCCCAGCATCACTCTACACCCATCAAGAAACAGCGATCAGAATGGTACAATCGCATGCCACTTTTGAGTTACTGATGAATCACAATGGCAACTGGCAAGTAGCATTGTGGAACATATAACAAATATTACACACACTACATACTGCAACACATTTTCTACTTGTACCATAGACAATCATTCTACATGCATATGAAATGAGGGCGACAATACATGCAAGGAACAGCATGGCATTGAAAATGTGTCGGATAACACACTTGTGTACACATTTCATCAAACACCCCCAAGACGAGCGAGGCGTCGCTGCGGCCTACAAGGCTTGGATAGTTGCACCAACATCCTAGAAGAACCCCAGGCACCTTCGAGACACCGAACAGTCTCACCTAATTCTAAGATCAGTTCGACCAAATCAAGTACCTAGGGCCGGGGCGGCAGGGATGAGAACGCCACCCCTCGGCCGTGAAGGATGCCGCAACTCCCTGAGGTGTGGATACTCACCCTGACGGCCGGCCGGAGCGGGGAAGTTGGTGGCGCGCACCCTGCTGCAGCGGAAACAACGACGGAGCGGGCGGGGCTTCTCGCCGCTGAAACGGCCTCGAGCCAACGAACGGGCCGTCGTCTCCCAAGACCCAGACAACGAATTGGATTGTGTTAATATGAAGAAGTAAGGGTGTTTATCTAAAAATGACCACACCCCAGCTGACAAAGTTCAATGAGACCCTGGCAAAAATATTATTCGCGAAAAACTCCCCAGTTTATCAGTCTGTCACACAGACACGAGAGGTCAGAGAGGCCACACGGCCGTGATGGCGGTGGCCGTGACCGCGGCGGCAGTGACCACAGCATACCACTGCTGCTCCATCGCCTCCCCTCTCCGAAGGCTGCCGCCTCGTCGCCGGCTTCCTCCTACTCCTCGGGCATCGGGGGACGTGGAGATCCGCGTGTGCACGAACCGCACGTGCGCGCGGCAGGGCGGGCGCGAGGTCCTAGCGGCGCTCGCGGGCCTCGCGCCACCGCGCGTCGATGTGGCCTCCTGCGGGTGCCTTGGCCGCTGCGGGGCGGGGCCCAACGTCGCTGCCTCTGTCGCCGGGAAGGGCGCGGCGGTGTTCGGGCACGTGGGCACGGCGGCGCGCGGCGCGCAGCTCCTGGAGCACCTCCTCGGCGCCGCGGAGTTCAACGCGACCACGGGGCTCGCTGTGCTCGCCGCGAAGGAGAAGGCGGAGACCTCCCTGGAGAAAGGAGACGCGGCTGAAGCAGAAGCTCTCTTAACAGAGGTGCCACTCTGAAAATCTGAAGTGTGTCGTGCCTGCTGTTTTTTATATTCTTACTGTAAATATGTTGTGCTTGCATGTTTTTTAGGCCATTGGTCTCAATGCTTGTGGTGGTGTGCATCTGGTGTACAGCAGCAGGTTTTTTAGTGTTATTTTGGGTTTGGTGTGTGATTGTGCAATTCAGCGGGTCTGTCAAGTTTGATACGTGAACTTTATGGCAACTATTATGCAGGTCCAAGGCAAGACTAACACTAGGGAATATCTCTGGTGCGCTTGAGGATGCCGTGGACGCAATAAGAATAGCTCCCAAATTTACTCAGGTATTTAATTCGCCAAAATTTCCTGACAAATCCCTTTAGCCATATCCGTGTCTTGCTAATGTTATGATGTCCTTGGGTATAAATTTGATCAGTATGCAGTTAGCAGTTGCTGATGTATATCTTTGTTTTCTATTGTCTCACTTCCAATCGTAAATTGGATGGATCCAGTTCGCCAATGTTTTGCCGCTGACTTGTGCTAGTACCTACTCCCTCTGTTCTTGATTTTTTGTCATTTGGACAACACTTTTAGTTCAATTTTTTACTAGATTTGTTGTCCTAGCAACATCAATTTGAGAATGGGGGGAGTACATAGTAACCAGTAACTTTTTGATGGGTGAAGTGAGGAAGGTTTGGTACTTTTAACAATATAAAAAATACTAAATAGTACCATTCATGACTTCTATGATTGTAATTTTTCAATGCACATTTCTAAATTATTTGGTGTCATATTTGTATAGAAATGCTTATTCTTTTCAATACGCTTTCGAAGGGCATAAGTGGTTTTGGGTGGTAAGTGCCACAACTGGTTTATAATATATATCCGTAAATTGTTCAATCTGAAATTAACTTGTACAAAAGCTAGGAGCTTCTCGGAGCAGTGCTTATCTGATAAATTTAATTCTGTGCATTAATAAAAAGGAAGTTTCAATAATAATTTTTTTAAGTCAATAGCATCAGTTTGAGCCCTTGATGAACAGTAGCACCATAAAGAGTTACCAAAAAAAAAAAGTTCACACACCATTAGTATGACATTCAACCACTTACTCACAAAATTTAGAGCAGAACTCGTAACTCGACCTACACAACAAGTAAGAAAAAATAGGCTATGAATAGTGTCCAAACACTGCCCCTTGAATTTGACACTATTCATAGTTTGGTTTCTCCTTTTTTGCTAATCAATCTGCCCCTTAGGCAGGAAGCACAGAATACATTTTTCATTATCAGCGTTTCAGACATAACTTCCTTCCTAACTCCCTGCTATTTTCACGTTATCTATTTCGTGTTCTGTAAACTCTTTTTGGCCATGGCTACACAGGCTCACTTACTGCATGGCGATGCTCTTTTTGCAATGGGTGAATATTGTCTTGCAGAGGATGCTTATGCAGATGCCTTGAATCTTGATCCATCCATTCGTCGTTCCAAGTCTTATAAGGTTAGCACCAGATAGCATTGCAAATACCTCATGTATTCTAGTTGCAGTTAATTTAGCTCTATCAGCTCAATAGCCCATGTGTCATGTCATATTCCCTTGTCTAGGTCCGTGTGGAAAGGCTACAAGAGAAGCTTGCCTGTGTCAGCAGCTCAACATAATCTGTAGCTCATTTTGGAAATTCCCACTTCTGGCATCAGAAATTCCACCCGATGTACATATGCCTGGAAGATCTGAGTTGTTCAATGCAATATCTGGAAGTAGTATACAGGGTTAGTGACATGCCTTTTGGTTAGCGTTGCAGTGCATTGTCTTCTCTTCATTGTTGTTATATCAGTCTCATATTTGGGATAAATGATGATGATGATATTAAGAATGTGGTGAGTTTTTTTTTCCTTTTGGCATCTGTAGAAAATTTAAGACGCTGAATTGAATGAAACCGATAATGCTTATACATTTTTGCAAGCCACTACAGCTGGTAGGAATTATTTGGTACCATAGATGGGAAATCTGGCAGTAATCACATGAAAGGAATGCATTGTTGCTTTTTACCTGAACCAAGCTGGGAGCTCCAACTTAGTATAGTCTTGCAGATTTAGTTGTTTTGTGCTTGACAACTTAAGCTACTAATTTCTGAAACCATGCCTGTCTATCTCAGAAAATTGGTGATTTCTATATGCTTTGTGGTCCACTCAGATGTTATCTGGATGCTGTCATTTGGTTTGCATTTAACTTTTGGATAACTTGGGAGGGGGGGGGGGGAATACTTCAAGGATTTAATGCGTAACATTAGCACTCTCTCTCTCTCTCTATCTCTACTTACTCATTGCAGCATAGTACCATACTATGCTGATACACATTCTTGCAATATTTTTCAGAGTTATCGTAATATCCTGATATCCTATCTACTGCATCAGTTATGTAAGAATATACTAATATGTCACGATTTTGATGATTATCTGTCGTCTTCTACATATTTGTGGACGTTATAAGAAGAAATTGTTGGGCATGAAACG
The DNA here is from genome assembly GCA_032690845.1 of Eleusine coracana subsp. coracana. Classification (NCBI taxonomy): domain Eukaryota; kingdom Viridiplantae; phylum Streptophyta; class Magnoliopsida; order Poales; family Poaceae; genus Eleusine; species Eleusine coracana. The sequence goes on from CM064424.1 coordinate 979,163, forward strand.
AATCTGTATACTATTTATATGGAATGTATACAACTTTCTGCCTTTGTGTTAACAGGGCTTTAGCTTCCATGGTTTTAATGAAATTTCGCTTGGTATGATGACAATAAACCAAGTTTCAATAGTGAGTTGCTTAGAAGATGATGGAATGTAGCATTCTGATGGTTGGCATCAGCACCTAGCTGGTATGTTCATCTGTTTGGATTCCTACCAAACAGATGTTGCACAATATGCTAGGGAAATATGCCCATGCTGTGAAACTACATGATGTGAAAATTTTAGTTTTAGTATCATTGATCTCAGGTCTCCTAAAATCAATTGCAGTGTGCATCATATATGACTTTGTATTTCTTTATTTTCAAAATGTTCTAGTTCTTTTTTGTCCATGCTGTTTTCTGTTTCTTTCTTTTCTTTTTGGTCGATGATGCTTTCTTATCAAGTTTTATCATCTTATGTCAATGTGGACCAGCATACACCCCATGTATGTCCCACTGATGGAATTCAATCCTTTTTGCATCCGTATTTTAGGGGAAACTAGTTCTTTTTGTCCCAATATGGATCAGCGCATCAACATGGATATGGGTCCACATACGTCCCCCCAACATTGAAGTCTGAACCTGCAATTCTGGTCTTCAAAGCTGACCGGACCAATCTGCCAGCAAGTTGCCACCTTGCTTAGATACCAAACCAGCTTAGGGATGGGAAACTGCATTTCTTTCGTAGCGCAACAGTTCTATAAATTCTCGATATTCTGGGCCATCACCTGGACTTGTTTGAGCACATGCAAGATGATAAGAACATTCTCAGCATGCTATATTTATTTATTTATTTATTTAGAAACTAAAAAAAAAGAGGAAACATTAGCTGTCCTGATTACGATGGTAGCTGCTTTGCTGCCCGTGTGATGCATTGTATGGGAAGAAAGCTTAATTGCATAACCTTGCTGAACTCCGCCCATTATCTGCCGATTTTTATTTATTTATTTTTTGAACTTTTATCTGCTGACTTTGATCTGGTAAATGCCAGGTCTGTCCTAGACACTAATGAGATTGTTGAAATAGTCATTGTTTACAAATACTTGTATCAACACAAGATGGTTGCAGCAACACTAGCCGTATTGTTGAAGATTGCAGACATGGCCTTACGTTACTGTAGTTTGAGTCATGTTTGTCCTGCATAACAATCATACGTTACTGTGACTTGCAAAACCTTCAAAGTTCAGTCAACGGTATAAAGAAATGGCTGGATGACTGGTGCAGCAATTTCATTTTTACTGTTCTTTTGCTGTTGAATCATTTGTGTGTCTTTTTTAAAAAAAATGTATTTATTGATCTTGACGTTTGAATCCATAATATGGGCGATTTCCATTTCTTCTTCATAGCATGTTACAGCTTGACTTTTGACACAATTCTTATTTGTTAAATGCAAAATGCTTCATTAATATCTTACGTTTCTGCTGACTGCTGGAAAGCAATTTTAATCTGTTACCTTCTGTATTGTTTATTTCGGAACTTTCAGTTGCTTGTCAGCCTGCCGTAGTTCAAGGTTACACATTTCAGACTTCAGGTGTACCTTTCCTGTAAACATCAGTTCGTCGAAAGGGTCTACATCCAACAGATCCTTAATTCCAGGCTTATACTCTTTCTTAATCTTATGACTTGTTCGTCCTCATTATCCATGTGTTGTGTGCAGCTGAAGTTTTCGTCGAGGTCAGGTCAAAGTCGACGGGCTAACTGAGGTTCTGACGCCCAAGTTTTGTTCACACCGTTTCGGATGCGTGGCGCTAAAGGGAAGCACGCGTGGTGGCAACAGTGGCGCTATCAAATGGCTCCAGGTAACTCCCTTGGCCGCCTCCGGGTTGCCGCTTTCAGCCGCGGTTTGTGCCTTCCCATTGCTTGTTACCCCCTTTAGAGCTGCATTGCGTGCCACGGAAAAGCGAATATTTGCAGCATTTCTCGTAACACTCGAGCTGACGCTCTATAGGCCTAAACATGTGTGACGCTTCTCACATGGTGATTAGTTACACACGGAAATGTCTTCTTTGCAAGTGATGCAACACTGATGTGCCAAGGCCCGTGTACGTTTTTTTGCGTCCACGGTAAGTAGGAAAAAGCCAAAAAGGATTGGAGACTGCTAAGGTTATGATGGACTGGACATATCGGCGAAGCATCCTGTCTTAGATTAAAAAAAAATCATGAATCAAGCATGCTTTCCACGCTGGTTTCGTCATAGTTTAGACTTTTGAAGTCAAGGTAGCAGCACATACACACGTTTTCTGAAAAAATGTTACCAGTACCAACAGAAACAGATGCCCAGAAATAACATTGCATGTGCATTTAGGATTAATTCCTTGTAAGCGTGTACCCTGTTGATTCAGATTGTCTTATCCCTTCTTGAATTAGAAAAAATGTTGATGATGGCTGGCTAGCAAGACAATCATAGCTTAAGAGAAGCACGGGGGAGCTTTCGCGTAGGAGGGCATATTTTGATTCCTTGATCAAGTATGCATCAGTTAAAGATTTGCTGCCGTGACAAATTGAGGACATTCGTACACCTCAGCCAGGACCTACGCACTTCACATTCGACGGTACTCCTTTCGCCAGTTCAGTGTGAACTAGTACTCAGTAATGTGTGGAGGTGTGAACCGTGGAGGAGTGCAAGGATCGCACTGAAAATTACTTGTACGGCGATCGTAGGATGCGACCTGGACCGTGAAATGCCTGGAGATTAATGCCATAAATATGAAAGCACGACAGAGTGGGTAAGTAGTCAGTTATCAGACTGAGGTAATGAGATGAAAAATATCTCCGAGCGACAATAATGTATGTCTCGCCAGGCAAGGCAACATTCTAGTATGTTCCGCTAGCAAGCTTGTATTTGACGTCTAGCATCATCTGTAGCCCACAAAATCTGTCGTCAGTTTTCTACTTTTCATCACCGCTAATCTCACTAGTCAACGGTTGCATAAGCTTACGCGGCCGCGCCAGCCTGCCCATGCTGCTTTATTATGCGATGCTCGTCAAGATCCCACAGAAAACTCGTTCCGCTTTGAAAAGATAGAAAAAAGGCTTAAAAGAAAAATATGAGATAGGAAGTGGTTGCCCAAACGCCCTAATGGTCGGTTTGACATAGCAATCCAGAGTGGCAAAATACGTTTCGTTAGGATAAACATTCTAAAAAAAGTGTAGTTGTCCACTTGTGCCGTCCTCTGAGGTCGGCAGCCAGGATTGGCACTCCATTTAGTCAGGTTCTTTGTTTTGTTTCTTAAAAATAATCCAAGAATAATAAATCAAAAAGAAGGGTTGAGTGATGGAAGAAGCGTGAAGGAGGGAGTGTGGCAAAGCAAAAAGCAAGAAGCGTTCCGGGAACGCGTCTACGCGGCGGGCCCACGCTGCTGGCTCCCATCGTCCCCTTCCCGGAAACGCATCCTTCACACCGTTGGTTGGTTGGCTTCTTTTCACACCCGCGACGCGACGCGACGCAACCTCTCCTATATCCTCCGCTCCGTCTCTTCCCTCTTCTTCCCTGACTCGCCGCCAGTCTCCATTCCGAACGCCGCAGCGATCCGCAGCTTAGCTTACTTTTTAGCATATAAGCTTAGCTAGCCGCCCAGGCCCAGCACAGCACAGATGTTCCTCACCGACAAGTACAGCTTGCTCGCCCCGCTCCACCCCAAGGCCCACAGCCAGGGCAAGGCGGCGGCGGGTCCAACCGCGCGCTTCGACGCCGCCCTCGCCGCGCGCCTCCGCGGCCTGCTCCCGCTGCCGTCCTCCTCCCCGCTCGCGGCGCTCGCGCGGCTCGCCGACCTCCTCGCGCTCACGCTCGGGGACGCGGCGGCCGCGCTCGCCGGGGAGGGGGTCGCAGCCCACCTCGACGCCGGCGTCGCGCTCCTCGACGCCTGCAACGCCATCACCGCGCGCCTGGAGCGCCTGCGCCGGCGCCGCCTCCTCGCCCGCTTCGCGCTCCACCTCCTCTCGTCGTCGTCGGTCGGCCGCGCGCGCGCCGCGCTCGCCGACCGCGACGGCGCGGCGTCGCCCGCGCCCCCGCTCCCGTCCCTCCCCTTCGACCAGCCGCCACGCGGCCGCCTCTCCGGCGCCGCGCGCGTCCTCGTCGCCGTCAACGCCGTCTCCTCCCTCGCGGCGGCGGCCGCGGCCGCCATCCTCGGAGGAGGAGGCTCCTTCCCCCTGGTCGTCGTCTCCGGCGACTTCCCCTGGGCGGACGCTTTCAACGCCGTCTCGAGCCAGCTCTCCGCCCTCGCGACCAACACCGGGGAGGTGGACGCGATCGACGAGGCCGTGCAGAAGCTCGCGTCCGTCCTCGACGGCGAGAGGGGCGTCGACGAGGCGGCGCTGCACGCCGCTGCGCAGGAGGTGGAGAAGCGGACGGAGGAGCTGACGGCGCGGCTGGACCGCCTGGCTGACGCCGTCAACGGCGTGTTCCGCGCGGCGCTGTGCCTCCGCAACGCCGAGCTGGGCAGCTTCATGGTGGGACCCGCCGAAAAGACCTGTAAATAGCTGTCGCCCCGTATAACCGCGTGCTCTACTACTACTGCTAGTATACTACTAGGTGCATGTAACTGTATAGTACCGCCGGTACAGGTCACAACTTGTTCATCTTCCTTTGGGCTGGAGGTTGGTTTGGTGTGTCGTGGTAGCGGCCGAAGGTGAGTCTGTGTGTCGAGGAGGCCGCATACGTTTGGATATGTGGAATCCGGTCATGTATGGAACAGGAAAATTGCTGCAAAAGTGTCAATCCCGTTCTGTAATTTTGCCATGTAATAGTATTATACTACTAGTATTGAGGAATTTGATATGCGTGTTCATCCTGATCCATCTTTTCAATTCGGTCGTTGTGTGCAAAGCTCTCTTAAGTTGTGCACTAGTCTAGTATCTCCAGATGAGGCCTTCCATATCCCCGGGTCATTTCATCTCGAGATGGCTCCTTGAAAATCAAAACTCGCTCAGAAAGACTTGCAGAGCGCGCAGCCGCAGTGAGCTGGGTTGTGGCTGGCGGACATCCCGGTACGAGCGGCGATTGGCAGCACCCGAAATGCTTTGGCAGTTGGATCGGATGCCGGGAGAAGCGGCATCCATTTCGTGAGCGCGGAAGCAACACCTCTTCTCTGCACGTCGGATCGGAGGAGAAATGTCAGCGTCGGAAACGGGAATATGAGATGGGGCAGCGAGCAGTGCATTGACACGGCACGGCGAGCAGGATCGCCCACCCAACTCAACCACTAGTCCGGCCATGCTGCCGAACGTGCAGCCGTCACGCAACAAAGCCAGGGCCGAGAAGGGCAGTGTGCTTTTCCCGTAGCGGCAAGGCGCATTGGATGGGCGCTTGTGGCTTTACATGATACCGTCCGTCGCAGGGCCTGGTCGGGTCGGCAAGGGGAGTTGCCGTGCCGGACCGACGACACCATCCAACAGCGCTTGCCCTCACTCCTCTCATCTGCTTCCAGCCTATCGCCTTGCCTGCTTGGCATTTCTCATACTTCTTCTGCGGCGTCAGCACGTACTCCGTACGCGTCCAACACGAGTAGTGAGACTGGTAGGCCATTGGGCCTACAAGTCCAACTCGAATAGTGGCACGGCACAGCTGCAGCCCAGATTGAATGGCCAGCCGAGAAGTGAAGCTATGGGGGCGATCAACAGGGGAGCCAGAGCCACGAAACGCAAGCCACGGTCAAACTGACGCGGTCGAACCAAACAACGATCAATGAATGGATCCCCCACGTTCCACAATTCCCTCCTCGAAACTCTAACCACCACCTCCCTTCTCGACTCACCGCTTAACATTCCCTTTCCCCCCGTTCTCTCTATTAATTACCTCTCCGGGCTTCTTCCGCCCAAATCTTCTGATAATCAACTCGTCGGTAATGGTGATGGCGCATCCAGTCTCTGTTCTGCTTCTCCTCGCCCTCTTGGGCGCATTGTGTCGCCGCGCCGGCGCCACCGCCTTCGACGTCGGCGGAGACGACGGATGGGCCGTGCCGCCCTCCAACGACGGCGGCATGTACAACCAGTGGGCGTCCAAGAACCGCTTCCTGGTCGGCGACACCGTCCGTAAGATCCCTCCTGTGCTTTATTTTCTCATGCCATCTGTGATACTATTATGCATGCGCACACTTTAATGCAATGCAATGCGTGGCGTTAATCCGAATCAATGATGGCTGATTCATGGCCTGTGTGTAGATTTCAAGTACAACAAGGAAGACTCGGTGATGGTGGTGACGGAGGAGGACTACAACAGCTGCGGCGCGTCGCACCCCATCTTCTTCTCCAACAACGGCGACACCACCGTCACGCTCGACCGCCCGGGCCTCTTCTACTTCATCAGCGGCGTCGCGGGTCACTGCGAACGCGGCCAGAGGATGATCATCAAGGTCATCGGCAGCGACGCGCCGCCGCCTCAGGCGTCCACCCCGCCGCCGACACCGAGCGGCGCCGCGCCAGCTGGCACCAACGTCCTCGCCCGCGCCATTGCCGTCGCAATGGCGTTGCCGGTCGTGGTGATCGGTGTCTGAGGTCTGATCTTGCCGAGATGACTGTGTTCGTGCGCTCATCGATCGCGAAAACGTTACTCCTGCTCCCTAGTGTACTAGTAGTTTGAAGGACGTCCGTCCGTCGTGTTCCGTTGTTCATTTAGATCGCGCATTGTTTGCTGGTTCTAATTGATACTGATGCTATCGCCATGTGGAGAGTTTTATTTGTGACTTTCATTCAGATCTCTGGATATCATTTGGCTTAGGTAAAAAAGAACGAACATAATATTTCCTAAGATCACTGCAGCCGATGCCGATCGCTCTTTTGCGTACCAGGCGCTACGCTTGTAAATGAAACAGGCAACACTACCTAATAGTACTCGATTTTTCTTTGTGACAACTGGCACAACTGAAATTTCTATGCGTTTGGTGCTGGGCCTATTATTGTCCAGAACACAGACGGGCAGGCCCAGCATTCGTAATTACAGGCTTACAGCCCAGATAGAACACAGACGGGCAGGTCCTGACCTGAACGAAATGGGTACCCAGCCCGCGTGGGCTGACTACAACACGGCCACCGTAGCCACGGTGAAAAGCACTGCGAAACGCGCCAAACTCACACGATTTCACCGGCAGGCCCGGCGCCAATTCCAACGCCCCGCGCTCCCAAACTTGACCGCTCTCCCTCCCTCCTTCCTCACAACGCGCGCTCATCTCGTCCGCCGCTGAACTGAACTCCATTTCTGTTTCCCCCACACAAAATCTCAGCGCAGCTGACCCAAACCCTCGCCGTCCCCCAAATTTCCCCAATCACGGACGAAGGTCATGCCGCCGTCGCCACCCACCCCGGCCGCTCCCAAGACCATCGCGGACTTCTTCACGCGCCCCGCCAAGCGACTCCGCCCGGCCGTTCCCGCCCCGGCCGCCTCCCTCCCCACCTCCGCCTCCGACGCCAACCTCTCGCCGGAGCAGCGTCGCCGCGCCGACACCAACCTCGCGCTCGCCCGCGCGCGACGCAATCTCCGCCTCGCTGAGTCCAAAGCCAAAGGTACCCCGCGTCCCCACTCCCCTAGGGTTCCATTTCGCTCGTACGCAATCTCGGCGGTCGTTGTAACCTGAGGTTTTGGTTACGGGGGATTTTTAGAGTCAGGAGGCGCGGCGAAGTTGGAGGAGCTTCTCGTGGAGGAGACGTGGCTGGAGGCGCTCTCGGGGGAGCTGCGCAAGCCCTACGCACTCGAGCTCTGCCGCTTCGTCACTCAGGAGCGCCAGCATGGGCGGCTTCCTGTTTACCCGCCGCAGCACCTTGTCTTCCACGCGCTCAACTTCACCCCGTTCGACCGTGTCAAGGCCGTCATCATCGGCCAGGTATCTCCTGCCTGCATCCTTCCCTCTATCTCTCTTACATACTTGTTCCAAGTCTGAAACTGCATTGGCAATCTAGCAGAGCAAGCTTGTATCAATTGGATCATCCTTAGATTTTTCATTTGACATTTTATCATTTGTGTGGAAAACTGTCATGGAATAGCTAATAAATGTCCAGTTTATCATGCTTGGCATCTGCATTACAAATACGAAACTGGTCCTTTATGTTACAGTGTGGCACTCGTTTTCATTAATCTGCCTTCATAAACATTGACACATCAACTGCTACTATTATTGTCATTATTTTTGAACCTACACTGTCCAATCGATACGAAATGTAATCTCATTTTTGTTCAATATAGCAGCCCTGCTTATGCTCAAGAGTTACTGTACCAATGTGCAGCAATTCTGGTATTGCAGCATCTTTTCTAAATTTGATAATGTCTTAGATTTCTTGTAAAGCTGGCTCAGATGATCTAACTGTTGCATAAGTTGATTTTTGGTAGACCAAATCACATGTTGCAAGAGTACAATGTTTTGCTTATGTTCTTTGTGTAACTTATTATGATACATGATCTGTTGCTTCTGAACTTAACTGATGTGAGCCTACTGGTTTAACTGTATTGCATGTTTTCTGGTGTCAAATCATCCATATTATGTCTCTATTGTGCTGTGAGCCTTCTTGGTATATCCATATTATGACACATGATCTATGCTGGCTGCAATGGTTCATGGTGTCAAAATGCCCATGTTATACCAGCTTTTATGTTGCACAGTATTGGAGCCCTTGACCTTTCTATATTGATCATACTATGAGATTTGTGCCTTGTATTGAAAAATTCTTGGCATTAATAGAACAAAATTAGCTACTTCATTTTGCAATTAGTTTCTGAGTTCAGTTTTTTTCATTTTCATGTTCATTTTGTTATGTTGAATGGTGCATCTATGAAACAAGGGACATGTCTGTTCAGTGCATTTCTACTATTGTTTCTCAATGCGCTCACATTGCAGTATGTATATTTTTCAGGATCCTTATCATGGCCCTGGTCAGGCCATGGGATTGTCTTTCTCGGTGCCAGAAGGAATAAAAATACCTTCGAGCTTGGGAAACATATTTAAAGAGCTGGAAAAAGACCTAGGTTGCACTATTCCATCGCATGGTAATCTGGAACGATGGGCTGTGCAGGTAAAATGACAATATTCAGTCTTGTTACAGAAGAGGCTATGTGGTGTGTGACATAACATGATTTTTCTCCTTGAAAACGCAGTAGAGCTGCACTTCCTTATGATAAGAAGAAAACATAACATGAAATATTGGAGAATAATTTTTTTAAAAAATGGCTTCACATTGTCACTGAATGCTATATATGCCATCTGTATGATTATATGCATTAGTTACTTAATCAATCGTCTCATGTATATTCTGTTCTGTAATGTGCTAAGCATCAAAGGAACCCAATTTTGTAGCTATATGGGTGCACCATGTAAGGAGTTAGTTTCCTCATTTGCTTATGGTTAACTAAGTGATTTCATCAGAATGGGTTAATAAAGCAGCAATGAACAAGGTGGTAGCTATATAAGAATTAGAAATAAAAGGTGGCTGCTGCATTTGAAATTTTTTACTTTAAAGTGAGTGATCAACAAAATGAAGGTGCTTCCTCTTTAGTTATTTAGCATCCTATATAAAAGGGTTCCTTAAATAACATCACAGATTCATAGTTTCTCTTAAATATTGCTTTTCAGGATATTTACTAATTTAGACAAAAAAATTGTCTATTTTGCAGGGTGTTCTTATGCTCAATACTGTTCTAACTGGTATAATTATTTTCTCCATCAGAACAGATTTATTTTTCTTCCCTGTTGGTTCTTTTCTATCTCAATCTGAACCAAACTATGTTACTGCAATTTGTTTTGTGGATATGTGTATGTTGGGTTTTGGCCTAATTGTACTTCTCTCTATTCTTCTAGTTGCAACTGGATTAGGATTGTTCGTATCCACTTTCGTGGAGCTTGATTCTAATTTTTTGGATTCTCGTGCTTTTGGTCGAGCCTTGGAAAATTCTTAGCCACTTTTGCTATTATAATTCGCTCCTCTAGGCACTTCTAAACAAAGGCTTAGATTTGTCTTATATTTGCAAGAGGCCCTGTCTACACTGACAGATCATAGCTATTGTTTTCCTTTTATCTCGATTGTTGTCATATTTTTATTTGTCTGCAAAGTAGTTATATGAACAGTAATTAGACCAATTCTAGTGTGCATGCACATAAGCACGACATCCCTTGATGAAACCTTCCATATAATGCGATACCACTACGATTAGCTCCTGAAAAGCGTGATTTCATACAGTTATGACATTTCCAGTTCTAGTTGTGTTATCTGTGATCTATCATCCTTCTGCTGTGTATGAGTGATGTTTTAGAGTGACTCAAAACTAGAAAACAAAATGCCAACACCAGGAAAAATATAGGCTGCCACTGTCTTTGAGATTTACAAGTTGGGTAGCGCTGCATGCCATTGTCACACTTGGTAGTATTTTGGTAAAATGCAACTTCGCTTATGACATTAGCGTAAATCCTGCACAATCTGACAATTATGATGCAAATTGCAAGATAACCTTGAGGCCATTTTGTGCTCTTACATGTGTTGTGCTTCTCTCTAGTTTTGTCCAAAATAATACTACTTTCTGTTATTTCCACTCTCTGGCTTATATTGTGCATGACACTAACTTCTGATTTGATTGTCTCTTACCAGTGAGGGAGCATCAAGCTAACTCACATGCCAAGAAAGGTTGGGAACAGTTTACTGATGCTGTTATTAAGACTATATCACAAAAGAAATCAGGACTAGTCTTTCTTCTGTGGGGAAATTCTGCTCAGTCAAAAATAAGGTATGCTTACTTACATTTGGAAGACTTGGAACACTGAGTTGCAGCACTGAGCATGAGTCGTACCTAATTGATAGTTTGTTTTTACTTTTCAAACCGATGCTTAGAATTTCTTTTGATGTTGTTTTTCAGATTGATTGATGAAACAAAACATCACATTTTAAAGTCTGCTCACCCATCAGGCCTGTCTGCAAACAGAGGTTTCTTTGGATGCAGGTTTATTTCCTTCTCTCTAAACTGATCTGTTTTCCTGCGTAGATCAGTCTTAAGTAAACCAAAGAAAAAAAAATTGAGAAAAGATTAAAGACACGAAAAAAAAATCATCTGCTGCATCGTTATTGGGGCTATACTTGTACGAATACGAACAAAGACGACCACCATCTCCCATTAATAATATTAATTGCTTGTTTGCTTCACCATAATGATTATTTTGATGCTAGGCCGGCTGCGCTTGTTACTGCTAAGGTTTAGGTAGTAGTACGTTTATTGATTTATCTAACGAAAAGAAGATTTAACCCCACCAGCACCATATACAATTTAATTATCGGTCCATACTGAGTGGTGTATTGAACACTCGTTGCTTTTGGCCGTCATGTCCTCTCTTATTTTTGCCAACTTGATAGTAGTACTTTTGCCTTTTCACTTGCTAGTGTTAATGGATACTGCTGAATGAGCATTAGCTGAGGCCTGAGATATATGCAACATCGAATGGATCTTGGCATCTGAAATCCTGTTTATGGGGCCAGTGCAAATAAATGAAAGCGTTTGCCTTTGCTGTGATTATACTGAGTCTTTTCTCAACTGCTATTATGCTTTGATGATGCTCAGGCACTTCTCGAAGACAAATCAGATCCTTGAGAGGCTGGGATTATCCAGCATCGATTGGCAGCTCTAGACAATGCCAAGACGGCATGTGGCCTGTCTGCTTGACAAGCACTGTGGTATCGAGTGGAGGCACCGATATTCGGCCAAATTTTGTAGTAGCAGCTTATTATATGGCCGATATGAGTGACACCTCTACTTTTTGTATAGCCTTCTTTTGTATGTTGTCCTATCTGATTATCATACCGTACCATATTCTGTGTTTTCACACCAAATGCTGCACTAATATTGTTCAGAGTCTTCTAGTTGTCGTACGTGTAACTACTTTGTTTGGCACTAAGACGCCCTGTCGGGTCGCGTTGTTAGATCTGACGTATAATTTAACAACCGTGCTGCCCATTCAAGTTTTTAACTACCGCATAAAGTCAGATCGTCCTTCCTCATTTAGATCACCTTGTGCAGATTCTACGAAATCCAATTGCGATGATAAAGGCATGTACATGGCTTTTCTTTTAAGACGATAGTACCGTGTCAGCTGTCGCTACATGAACCGATACGTACACGTACATCGCTGCAGTGAGCTCTTCGCAGCCGACAGGGTACACGTCCTGTGCCTAGCGGCCTAAGTGCCGTATCTGTATTCTATACTAGCACTGTATAAAGACCTGAAAGGAGAGTCGTGCCCTTGTGTGATACAAAAATTTGGTGCTCGATCCAGTACAGGGAAAGCGTCACGTCAGTAGTATGAGATGTTGGAGCCAGTGGGTGGAACGCACAGTCGTGTTAACAGTACTGTGAATGAAGACTCTTATCAATTCAAAGTTGAAAACCGAACTATAGAAAACGACGTGACATTCTGCAGCCAGTGTGTTTTGACACCCCGTCCATACCGGGTCCGGCGACCGGAGACTTGACGACGGGGCTCGAATTCGTTGCGTTCGTTGTTGCATCACAAATTCACAAGCACGCTCCCGGATCGATTGGTTCCATCAGTGGAGAAAGAGAATCACTGGGGATCCGCGGCACGACTTGCATTGCATCCGATCGGACGGAGGAGACTAGAAACGATGTCGCGAGATGCCGGAACGCGACTCGGAACACGCGGTGTGGACGCGCAGTTGAGACTTGAGGCAGACCATCCCGCGGAGTCTCCCTTCGGTCACGAAGAAAAACAGCGGCCGTCCAAGGTCTAGAAGGCCGTCGTCTTCTTCTCTTTCTCTTCGACACACACTGCACTGCACACGGAAAAGTACCTAGTAGTACTACGATCGGTGATGATGCGCCAGCAACGCGGACTCGGTCGGAACTGCGTGCACCATTAACGACTGATCGGAGTACACCGTATATATGGGCTACACTGACCTAGCAGTCCCATAGCCAGCACGGCCGGGCCGGTATCTGTGTGCAGCAATGAAAAAGTACATGTTCCCAAACAGCATTTGTACTATACTGCCGTGGTACTACTATACTACGTACTACGTGCAGCTGTAACGCCCGTGATTCTTCTCGACTTGATCCACCCGATCCTCCCGTTGTTGTTGCAGACTTGATGAGGCCTTCATCAGATCAGATCCTCTGAGAAAATATTTCCGGGGCCCCAACCGGATCCGGCGGCAGCCAGAGCCAGCACAGGGCAGCAGCAGCAGGTCTGGACGTCTGGTGGTCCACTGGTCAAGTAACTTTGAACCCTTTTCAGGTTCAGGCCCTTGAGAATCAGAAACGCCGCCGTCGAATGGATACGGCATTTGTGGCTATGCCTTTGAGACCCTTTACAATGGGTTAGGATTAATATAAATTCTTTATTTCTATTAATCTAATAGTTTAGATATAATTATATTATATTAAATATTTAAATAGTATGAAGTAGTATATCAATATAGTATGGAGTAGTACGGCATTTATGCTAGATTATGTGCTGCAAATCAACAACAAGAGGAAAACAAACCGGCCCCGGTCCCGTCTCCTCCTCCCGTTTTCCTTTGTCATCATGTCTCCCACGTTTCCCTCGTGAGGCTGCCAACTCTTTTTTGTGGGCCATAGGCAAATTGGCAGAGGCCAGAGGCAGGCCCCGTCGCGATGATCTCCGGTGGATTCTGACGATAGGCTTGTTGTCTTCAGGCTCCGGCGGCCACCACGAACCAGATTACCTCTCCACATCATCTCCTTGTCACTCGATTCTGCTGCAGATTTTGACGAGGTTTTTTCTCCATCGAATATATACGACGGCGACATCTCGCTTCCGTCTCAACGTCGAATCGGAGAGAGCGATTTAACTGATTTACAGTTCTAAGTAATAGGATGATGAACAAGGCTCAATTCAAACGAATCACGTAATAGGATGGGAAGCAATCAAAACAGAAGTACGATGAGCGGCACGTGCCCTGCTACGTACGTGAGTAGTACAGTACACGGTACGGGAGCGAGAAGCAATTGCGTGCGCGGCGAGGAGCAGAAGCGGCGTTGCATGCACGCCACGGCCGCCGTGCGTTTCAAGTACGCACCACCTCGATTCGTGTCATCTCCTCCGTATCTCCCTCTCTACTAGCATCCCGGTAGCCCGGTCGGTACTCTCCAACCAACATCTCCGTGCGAATGCACTGCTCATCCAACTACGTTTCGAGCTGTTTCATCAAGCGTAAAAAAGGTTCAAAAGATTTGCATCTTTGCAATTCAGAAAAAAAAAATATTCAGGCTTGTAAACAGACATTGCCCATCTCTTGCTCAGCGTTTTCTCTTTTGTTACTTTTTGTGATGTCATGGTTACTAAGCACTTGTTTGGATCTCTCTAGTTTTTTAAAAAACTGATGTTTAGAACTGAAGTACCTCTAAACATATCAGTTTTTATGTCAGTGGATTATAGATTATAAGTTTTTAAAAAACTCATAATCTAACTCAATTAGGCTAATACTAGTTTTTAGCTCATTCCAATATAATTAACTAGTAAAAAACTAGTTTATAGATTATAAAAACTATGAGTAGAATCTAAATACCCCCCGTCCAGGGTTTATTTAAAAATCAATTTCTAGAATTAAAAGTGAAAACTAGTTTTTAGAAAACTGTGATGAATACAAACAGGGTCTAAATTGTTTCGTTCTGTCATCATGAAGACTGCAAGTGAGCCGCCGATTCCGAAGATAATAATAATTCACCGCTGATTCGGAGTAAAGTGACTTTCAATACATGCCTGAAATAAGGTCCTGATGAACGAATTTTCGGTAATGCATTCAGGTAGCCATTGTTATCAGTTGACCTCGAGCTGCAGTGGATGTACTAAATCTCGAGAGTGCCAGACATCAAATGGAGAAAGTGATATAATCAAAGCCAGGACTGCTAGGAGCCCCAGGATATATTAAAGGTCAAAAATCCGTTTCTAAAATCCGACTTTTTTTCACATTGTTAAAATGTCACTGGCAATGTCAATTGCTTTTGATCCCGTAAAGAATTCAAACTCAAAGTCGGTCATACTCGCACAACAGAATCAAAGACATGAACAGTTCGCCGGTGGACTTTCCTGTTGAGACGGATCCGGTCCTGATCCTGCAGGTTCCCAGCAGGGAACATTACGTTCCAACTACGTCAGGGAACAGGGCCACATACACTGCAGGGTCCCTTTTGCAGAATCTGCTTCCAGGTAAGCAAATCTTTGGGGAGATCCTTCCACTGGCTTCATTATCATACATACATGCCCTTGGACCTTTTCAAATTTTTTTACACACCGTATACAACAACAGCTCACCTAAGACGGCCAAGAACTCATTTGTATACTACTTTGCCGATACGCACCGCACAAGAATAATGCATTCCTGATACGCACAGCTAGCGCAAGCGGATTGTGCTTGTGCGTTTGGGCCACTGCTAATGCAATTTTAATTATATACGGCAGGCATATTCCAACCATCAACATAACTGATTAGCAATCAATCAGTTTTCTGAGCTCTTGAAAATAAATCAAAGGAGACAGGCAGATCGTGGATGAAGCGTGATAACCATGTGGAATGGAAATAAATAATTTAAAATATGAATTGAATCAGGTGGTTGCTAATCCTGAAATAACTGGTGTCAAAAACTCTCTGATCTTAAAACAGTTGACTGCAGTTTTGCAAAGATGCTACGTAATTTCAACAGGTGGTGAGGAGAGAACTTTTTTCTGAACAACATCAGAAGAATTCTTTTCCTATTTGCTGATCAAGGGAATGAATTTTCCATAGCTTTTTCCTTGGCATCTTTCAGCACATGACAGGCCTAATTCCTAACCTCCTAAAGCTAGTCTCCCTAATAAGCCTCAAAAGTTAGCTTCTTGTTGTTTGAGGCAGCAGCAGATCTATGTCCAAAAATTGAGAAAAAGAACAGAACGAACAGAAATCCTAAAGGTAGTCATCTTCCGCGACGCGGCGATCATCTGATGCGGCTGCAGAGGCGGGACACGTCGGACGGCCGGACGGGCTTGAGGAGGAAGTCCTCTGCTCCTTCCTCGAGGCATCGGGTGATCCGGTTGGGCACGTTCTCCGACGACATGATCACCACGGGGATCTCCTTGAGCTCGGACGACTCCTTGACGCGCTTGAGGAGCTCGTATCCGGTCATGCCGGGCATCCAGTAGTCCGTGATGATCATGTTCACGTCGGGGAGCAGGCCGAGGCAGAGGAGCTCGAGAGCCCTGGTCGCAGAATCCACAGTAGTCACTGCACAAGTCAAGAACACAATTTAGTTCGCCGAATCATATATAGTTGCTGATCGATTGATTCTGATGAATCAAACAAACAGTCGGGGAAGGGGAATTGTGTATTTCGCAGGACCGATATTCACCTCTGTATTTGGAGCTGCGGAGGATCTTGGCGATGACGGCCCTGTCGACGTTGCTGTCGTCGACGGCCAGGACGTGCAACATCTGCTCCTGCTCGACCTCGTCGGCCACCGTCACCGGCACGACCTTCCTGTCGCCGCCGGCCTTGGGCGAGGCAACCTTGGTGGTGGGGGCGGACAAGGCCGGAACCGGAGACGGAGCTGCAGCAGCCATTGCAGAATTGCAGGATCTCTGACGGAGGTGAAGTAATTCGAATGTGTCTGTTGTTGCGCTGTAGCTGCTGCAGTAGAGGGATCGATCAAAGCACTCGAGTTGGAAAAAAAAAGGAGTTTTGATTGCGAGGAGAAGCGGAGCCGCGCGCGCGGTATATATACAGGTGTGGGAAAGAACAGGGGAAGGAGAGGCAGAGAGGATAGGAGGGAGAAATTAATGCGTGGGAAATCCTGCGAGATCTCAAAACGGATCCGAGGCGCGCGGATCGAGTAAAACGCCCCGCCTCCCAGTCTTTCCGGGCCCACGGCCCAGGTTGCCGATCCGGGGGCGCGGATCCGCGGGGCCCACGCGCCATGCGCACGAGGTGGGGCCCGCGCGGCGATCCGGCCGGGATTTCCCTGCCTCGGCTCTCGCTTTCGACGCCTGTCACCGTTCCCTCTCCTCCTCGTGCTGCTTTGCTTCTCTTGTGATTCCGGGCAGATTTGCATGCACGGGGCATGGATCTTTTTTGTTTACTTTTCATGCCGCCACGGGCTCTTTCTAAGAGAGAGCTGTGCAATGCAGGGTTCAAATCGAAATCTTCTCGAGTTTGGGCAATATTTCCCTTCTCCTATTCTATAGTACGGTTGCTCGGATGACGAGGAGTTTAGAGGATCACATTCACATCAATCAAGCTCATTCCAAAATCTTTAGAGGATCATCCAACGATTGCCGCAGGATACAGAGTCGTGTGTGTGTGGCAGCATCGATGAAATGAAAGGAGAGGATCCCGCGAATTCAAAGCCGGACGATACGATCGCGACCCGATCACGGCCGGCGGCGATCGATTCCTTCCGTTCCGTGGAGCAAAATCTCTCGACGTGACCGCCAATTACGCGCCGCCTGCATACTGTATTCACGACACGGATGATGCACTGCCTTGTTGAATCTTCAGTACGCCGTGCTCTCGTTTCGTTTCGGGCTCATCACATTCATTTACCACTGACCCATCGACCGATCGATACCCGAGGAACGGGGACCAGGCTAACCACACAATCTTTCGCCTGCCTTGAATCTCCATGTTGATACGTGCCATGCACAATGCTCTGCAGATGGATGTGGACATGATGACACATGAGTGGGGTGAATAATCCCAGAGATCCTCTAACCAGTGAATTGGTAGTACCCGATTTGGTTGATGTCCTAGAAGATCGATCGGATTCATTTGCGTCAGGCAAGGGTAGTACAGACGATACGGAGTCGTAAGTACGAACCTGTAGCTGGCGAGATGAATGCTCATAAATCAATACAGGTACTTGTGTCTCTTGACGGGTGAAGCTCATTCGAGAAAAAGAACGGTGAACTTTACCGTACTCTGTTTTAACCACCGTATTCGTTTAGTTTAGACAATGAGCCTCCGTATACATAGTACCTATACAATGTTTATAAATTTATCGAAAAATATTTTCTAGTTTCCATTCTACTGAAAGCTTTCTATGATCAGTAACTTTGTCTTTTGATTCTTTTTAAATAAATTATCTGTATAATAATTCTAAACTATTAGATTTAGATTCAATTACTAAGAGAGTTGATTTCAAAAAATTATATTGCTTTTTTTTTTCACTGATCCAGTAGACAGTTAACACAGATCTGTCATGCCCAGAAACTGCTGACCTCGAACGCTTAACTGTTACCATTTTTAAAGGAGGAAAAACCATTACAAAACAAAGAATAATTATTATTTATTTCTGACCTTTTCCCGTTTACTAAGAAGGCTGAGATGTACGCTGCACTCCATTGACTAGCCAGAGGATCTCATTTTACATCAGCAGGAAATCCCATGAAGTGGTGCCATCAGCTGTATTTTCTTCTCATCAAAAGATAAAGTTTCTTTTTTTCTCAGCGAAGAAGGGGTCATCGCACTCAATTCCTAATCCCGCGTGGCTTTGCTGGTATCTCACATTCTGGCTGCTGATTTGCTTGCGTCAACCACGTATCCCCAGCGGATTCTCTCGGTGCAGAAACTTCTCACCTGACTCGTTGAAAGTTGGAATAATCCTTCCAACAACCACTGTACCCGTGCGTGTAAACCTGCATTGACCGGACCCCATGCCATAATTCTAGAGTATAGTTATTTCCCTTTCTCTCCCCTCCCCTTCAGGTGACATATGTTTGGTCAAACGATAAACAAGGTTAGAAGCAAGCAACGCCCAAAAATAAAACATTGAAATGAAATAAATAGCTTGTGCATCACCAGTCCACTATTTTATACTACTACACTGTTCTTATCCTCTCACATGGGCGAGGGCGTTTTTCTTTTGTCAAGCATGACGCGAATCTTAATTAATTACAGCGGTGAACTATGGCTTAATACACGTAGCAAATACTAATATTCTTGTATTTTCCTTTAGCTGGCTACTTAGTCCGAAATTACTGACCGTAATGCTGCAAAATCTTATTGACTTATCATATGAACTGCTCTGCTAAACTGAGATTTGTTTTTCCTCGCTGTTAGCAAAAAGTCATTTAGTACAAATTGTACTAAGCAACTTGCCCCTGGGGCATGAAAAAAACTCCTACAAGATTTTAATTTGAAGTTTGCACAAGTGTTCGCTGTACCTGTATGTGCATCTAGAAGCTTATTGAAATAACAGCTGCTACTACTCGTGCACTAGTAGCTGACAAAGAATTTCACAAGCAGCAGCACTGGAAAAACAATCAAACGCGAATCGCTTTGCTTGATCCGTTTCGGCATTCGCGAAGGAAACTACAGTCTTTAGCAACTGGTAACATGGGACGCGAGATCTGGGCGGACAGGATCTTCGGCCGGTGAGAAGAATAGCATACCTTGCTTTTTTCAGTAAGAAATGGAAATGTTATGTACTTTTTGGTACTGATGAAAAAGTGTTGATGAATATATGAATGGCGTTTGTTCATTGGAAATCAAATTTGCCATTTCAGTTAGCATTATTTGAAGTTTGGTTTATTGCATCCAAAGGTACTACTGCACCAACAGATCTTTTTCTTACAAATACTATTCTAACCTGATTTCTTTCTTGGGTAGTGTTGGCAGATTTCTTTTCTTGGGTAGTGTTGGCAGATTCGTTGCAGAGTTTTTTCTCCCTTCATGAAAAAGTATTGTACAAGTACTTGGTTCCTTGAGATGTCAGGAAAGCGCCACCCAGTTTAAAAAAAAAAAAAAGGAAAGCGCCACCCGTGTGGAACTGTTCCTTACCTGAAAGAGGAAGAAGCGCCGCAATACGCCACAGCTTGAAAGCTTGACAGATAGCGCACCGATCAACTGACGTGTTGTGCATGCAAATCCTTGTTTCATGCGCTAATAAGCTACCCTGTCATTGCAGATCTCGGAACCGGCACCATATTCTTTCAGTCTACCAAGGTGCCGCCATACACGGCAGCCGAGACGGTGGAGCTGACCGATACGATTCGATTCTTAGCCTGCAGCTGCAGCTGTATGTGAGATTTCTGAGGATAAACTTTCGAAAGAAAAGGGGATACTGTACGTTTCTCGGGAGAAGGTGTATAGTAAGGTTTTTGTGTACGAAGAAGAGTATAAACTAATGCAACGAGTGGGTGATGCTGGCTGGAGTTTTTGTGCCGACTTGCAGCAACATGCTTTGGTGCCGGGGAATCGTATCGTATCCTAGCTGCCTCGGTTGTCGACAACCCGTGGTCCTTTTCCGGATGAGTGTAAAAGAAAGATTCTTTCCTAAAGTAGGGGGACGCCAGGTACGAGAATGGAGAGAGATCACCTCACGGAGAGCATCAGATCCTCCTCCGTGCCAGTGCCATTTCGGGAGCAGGGCTTGGGTTAATAACCCACCGGCCACCACCCTGTTTCAGAGCTGCATAAGTACTATAGCTTCCATGTGCTCGCCGTTGATACACGGTTCAGTCCTTCACCTGATGATGTAGTGTGACGACTTCTTGGACGAGGTCCATGGCGCAATGTGACCTGCAATTGTTTACAAGAAAATTCCAAGTAAATGACAAGAGAATGAGGTGAGGTGATGCATGCTCCTCTGAATAGAACGCCAACTGACGGGATGGACCGCGTCCGTGCGGGGACTGGAAGTCTGGAAGCAATGCATCCAATCTGCACCATGACCTCGCATATCCCTTTGCAAGGACGGGCGTATCCTTTGGTTTGGAGCATGCGGGTTGAATGAGATGGGGGGATGAAGTCGGCAAGGCAGCACGGCACGGCAACGGCATGGCGCGCGTGTGAGTTTTTCTCTTTCTCCGCCACAGCGTGATCCGCTTCACGGATAACACGGGATCGGAGGATGGACGGCGGTGGCGGTGCGGTATCTCCTCGGTCCAATCACTGACGCTCGATGATGCCGGCCGGGGCAAAGGAAGCTGCTGCGTGTGCGTGCTTTGGTTTGTTTTAGGACGGCATATCGCTCAGGTGGCTCGGCCACACCCACACATGACATGATGCAAGTGAGGCAATAATCATGGAGCCCATGCAGCATTGCTCCTCTCCTCACGCGTCCATGGCTCACGAGGGATTATTTTACTCGCCGATCGAGTTGCAGCTTGCAGGTTCAGTAATCAGATCGGGTCGGCACTGGCTGAGCAGATATTCGCGAGGATCGAGTGCCCCCTGTACCAATATGGCTCATCCAATATGGCTCATCCAATTCCAATCCGTAGCTCCAGGCTGTTCTTATCAACTCCCTCGATTGTGCAGTTGCGGTTTTGATCATCGATGATTCAACTTGTTCCGTCGTTTCACTCTCACAGACAGCTTGGTATTCATTCAGTGTTAGTTCTGGCACGCGATTTTTTTTTTTTGTCTAAACAATGGCTAATCTTGTGGCTTGAGGGTTTGCTCACGATGCTGGCGTATCAAATTGAAATCGACGTTGCTGGAGCTGGCGGGAGCAGTAGCCCGTCTGCTCAAGTCCACCGCCTCGTCACTGGACGATAAACAGAGCAGGCAAGCGTGCGACATTATTCTCACAGATCATGGAATCACAGGAATCGCCACGTCAAAGCCACTCCTTGTTCTTTACTACCGCTAAATGATCCGTATCTGCACAAAACAAACCATGCGGTGCTCGCAGGCAATGTCAACGAGATAGCGGGCAAAGAAATAATTTAAACCACTGAACCAGTCACGCAACACGATTGAATTCCTTTTAAATGGGGAAGTCAAAGTCGGGGTGATATGGTATTCACAGTTTATAACCCTGTGCGCTCTTACTCTGTTTCTTCCTTTTTGTTTAATTAATTAATTGGTCCAACATCTGGAGATCCCGTTATCAATTCTCCAGCGGTGTCCAGCCTGAGGGAATGTCAACCTCTGAACCGTTCAGGGCAAGCCATTTAGTATTCAGAAGTGTAAACTATTTCCACGTTAGGAAGCAGCAGCGTTGGGAAATTTGAAATAATGGTCCGATCAGATATTTCCGGGGATTCGATGATTCATATCAGTTTTTCTAATAATTGTTAAATGAGTGTTGACTGATCCAGTTGAAGATGCAAAATAATGCTGTTGCGGTTCGGTCGTGCGATGCATATGTTTTGCCTAAAAATTCAGTGGAAGTGAGCGATGGGGACGGTCCTCGTCGACTTGATCTCACGATGCTAAGTTTCATGTCATATCTTGTCGTTAAGATTGTAAGCACTAAGCACTGGTCACAGGATATTAAACCTGCACTAACCAGCTGGAACATGAAATGTCAAACATCTCATCATCTTAATTCTGCAGATAAGACTGAAGGGGAAAAAATCTTCGAGAAATTAACAGAACGAAGTACAAATCACTGTTCAAGTAAGATGTCAAAGCTTTTTTTTCTTCGAGAAATTATGCTCGAATGGAAAGTCAAACTAGAAGGGCCGAATTCCGTATTGCTCCACGGTCCGGAGAAACAGAGCCCAGGATATTGAATCGAGAGTGTATTTGCATGTTCAGCCCATTTTATCACACACAAAGCCCAGTAAGACATCATAGACTGGCCTACATGTTGGATTGGACGGATAGGCCTATTAGGTCAGAGTCCAGGTTTCATTTAGATGAGGCCGACATCGATAGGCTCAATGGGCTATATATATATCTCAATGTTTTTGTTGAGTAACTTGAGTCGCTAAAAAAAAAGTTTTTGTTCACATGTAAAGGCCCAGACATTACGAACGTGCATTCTCCGAGTCTCCCTCCGTTCTCTTCTCGAAGCGGGTAGAACAGCTGCACAGCACAAACACAACTCCCTCGGAGGCTCTGAAACTGAAAGTCTGAATCCCCCTGCGAGTCTAAGAAAAATGAAATATTATCACCTGATTGATGAGTCAGATACCTTATAGATAAAATGCAATATAATACAGGAGCACTACTACGCTTGCACAAACCGTTGGCGAATCTGGTCGTTTAGAACCACCAGAATTATTGGCGATCGAGAGGAGCATGTAGGAAGAATCAGATCTCCCCTTTGGAGTCAACAAGATCTCCCACTTTCTGGCGGGGTCATGAGAAAGTAAAATTCCTCAAAAGGAGAAGTACACTACTGTAGCAGCATCAATCAAAACAGAGAGAGCACACATATATTCGTCGTTCCAAGCAATCCGACATGAATTTCCCACTTCTTTGCATGCAGAGACAACATAAAGCTGGAATTACACGTGCTTGTGACGTGAGCTTAATTTCCAGCAAAAGAGGTTACTGTACCAACCAGTGGCCCGAATGCTTTGGTCTTTCTTCTTCAGAGAATCTGTACTGTGCCCTGAATGAAGAAAAATAATTTGGCATCTGGGTAGGGTAAGGTACGGTCCAAATTAGGTGTACAGTACCACACCGTGCATGTAAACAAGTCGACGACGCATGAGTCGATCAATCCTGGCCGCTCAGTTCTCATGTGGAGCAGCTGCAGGCAACGCGACCAATTTGTTCTTCAGGGTCAGGGTTGCTACTGGAAGGGGGCCATGCATGCTTGACCTTTTGCAGGCAACGCTCCTTCTGACATGCACACTTGTCAGCTTGGCTGTCGCTGATGAGGCAGAAAGAACCCTCAAAAGCCTCCTCCCACACGCGTCTCCAATGATTAAGGACGCGAGCCAATGAGCTCCGCTCGCCGATGTTTTTTTTTTTTTTGAAACATCGCGGATGGATGGTTGGTTGGTCGCGTTGCTGCTTTACTTTAAGATCAACCACAACCAAGGCGCCTCACTACTCGCCGCTGCGATTACCACTACTAGTCAACCTTAAACCGGAGGTGATTGATGTGATGATGATTATAAACTAAACCAAGCCAAGCCAAGCCAAGGCTAGGCGTGGATGATGATGATGCTGCTGCCCCGCGACTACGCAGCAACTATCTGGAGGCGCTAGCTTTATCCCATCGCGTGCGGGGCCCGCCTCCGGCCTTGACGAGTGCGCTTTTGGCGTTTTGTTTATTTCGGCCAAGATATTTTGTTCAGGCCCTTTTCGGCATTAGTTGGCCACTTTTATCAGACTGCTTGTTAATTAACTAATATAATAGATAGACTACTGATAGAGTCGCTTTTTGTTTACTGATACTGCTAGTATAGTCTGCCGTGCCAGGTTAGTTAACGAATGGAACTACGAGCTGTGCATCGTACTCTCGCGTCATGCGTGGTGGCGCTAATTATGGATTAGGTACTGCAGTCGTGTCTCTTTCTTGCTTCTTCCTCTTGATGTATGCAGTGGCCAGTGGATGATAAAGCTTATTCATAGTTTGCCTCTCTCCTCCTTGCCTCGTGGATGCATCATGCACTCACGAGCTCCGTGACTGGCCGGACAGCATTGTTTTTATTCTTTGTTTTCTTTTTCTTTTGACACACCTTGCTCACAACTGATCGCTCAACCTGGTGGATGCATCATGCACTCACTAGTCACTAGTAGTATTGTGAGCAATAAGCAAGCCTGCAGTGTTTCATATTATATGATACTGTGCCTCACAACATATCACTTTTTAAATAAATATGAATAAATTGAGTAATTGGCGACCAACCAATCAGGTTAGATTTTGGTAAAAGCAGCTTCGAACTTGTCAGTAGTGGATGTTGGACTTGCAGGATGCATGCATGCGTGCCCCCGGTTTGCGAATTTTATAGTAACGCTTATTAGCTGCTTGTGGTCCTGACCGGCCGTTGGATCACGTAGTGGCCATAAACAGCGCATTGCTGCAACATAAATATTAGAAGCAGTACTATTTATAAAATGACGCCTTTGCTGTTGCTTTAGGGGCAATCAAGATGAAAGCTTATTGTATGCTCGATTAGCAGCATCTTGCTGAAAGCACAAGGCTCGCTTGAGCAGTCGTGCTCGCCTCCTTCATCTGTAGTCACCGGGCGCGTCACTGCTTTCTTCGGAAGAATCTTCTTCCCCCGCCTCCATCCAGGCTAGCTGATGACACCGTACTTATCCACACTTGACACCAAGCATTGGTTGGAACATCGATCTTTTATACAATTACCGAATCTTGCGGCTGTTAAAAAAAAAGAAGAAGAAGGCAGGACCACGCATCACTATGTTGCGGACTCGTTAGACAAGCGCGCGGCTGGTAATGGTAATTAATTCCCTCCGGCACCAGTTTGCGGACTCGTTAGACAACGTCGTCGTGCTGTTTTGTTACATTGCATTTTGTTTGCTTGCTGTTGGGAGTCGGTACTAGCTAGTATACGCACGCGTGTACCGCTTTCAGTTGATGATACTGCCCCCTGCTGGTGGTTCAATTCCTAAATTGTTTTCTAATAATAAAGAAGTTGTTTGAGAAATTGTTACCGGTAGAAAGATGCTTCAGGCCACTACTAGCTAGCAGGACAGAAGATAAAAGCAGCCGCTAGTTAGTGGTAATTCAATTGTCTTCTTTGAAACCTAGCATGTACTACACGATTGCAACGTCTTGTGTTGTTTTGTTGTCGTCGACTTTGTTTGCATGCTGCTGGTACTAGTGGTATACTATAAGTTGTACTGTCATTGGATTCTTTAATTCTCTCTCTCTCTCTCTCTCTCGCCCAAGAGTTAGAGTAGTGCCATTGGATTCTGGTGGTGTGGTTCAGTTCTTTAAAATGTTATATTGAGTGTTGTTCATCATCGGATGGAGACACTATAGTGTGGCCGTGAGAAAGATACTTGAGGCCACTAGCAGAGGAATAGGGGCCTTTTTCAAACATTGCAAGCAAGCACTCGCGAGGTTAGTTTCACAGCGCAGGCTGCCACGTTTTTATGCTGTGCACCACACAACCAAAAGTATTCCTCTTGTCCCGGTACGTATATAGACGCCTTTAACTTTCTGTGTGATGTGCCGTCGCAAAAGAACCTTTACTGACGTGTGTGGTGTCGAATGTTCTTCTACCCGGGCCGGCTTGCTTGCTACTACCCCAGATATGGTTTGTAAAATAAAGAGACAGCATAACAGTTATTGTTGGTTCCAAGCCGAAGACGGCACCAGTTTATGCTCGTGAAAGTCATGTCATGTTGCGGCAATGTCTCGTTTGTGTGTAGTCATCACATGGGTACGTAGCCCAGCCGGAACGTACGCACACAGAGCATGGCAGCTCGACAACGCAACACTCGGCGGCCCCCCTGTTAAGCGCATAATACCGTTCTCTTCCGCCATCTACGAAAAAATATACTGTACTTTGTATTATACCGTTAATACAGTATGACTTACGTGTTCTATTAATTACTCATATATAAACATGCTGTTTGTTATGCTATTTCTTTATTTTTTTTAAGAAAAAACTCCTCCAGCTGTTGGCGACTGATAGCATATTTGTGGGAGAGAAACATAATTCTCTTGCTTATGACCAAGAATATGCAATGGTAGCTAGGCTAGACACATTAGCCAGCCCCTTGCAAAAAAAAAAAAAAAAGACACAGACACATTAGCCAGCAGTATTATTAGCACAATCCGTATCGGCTTCTATGATGAGAGTACTTTGGGTAAGGAGCCCCAACGAACAATCCAGCAGACGACTGACAGGACGACACGTACGTACGGGCGGCTCCTGCAACTGCAAGTTGCTTCAGCTGCATGGCATCAATGTCAGGGAACAAGTTGCGCGCAAGTTGCAGCACGTTGGCGTGTCATGCCGAAAGAAGAAAGGAGGACGGTAAATAACGATTTCTTTTCGAATGAAAAATAACGATATACAGTACTGTACTATTTTGATGGCCTCTTCTTCACTCTCTGAGCGGCACATGCAGTGGTTTAATAAAACGAACAGAACAAGTGACAAAATACCGGTCCATCGAACTGGCAGGAGCACCAGTAAAAACTAATTTCCTTTCCCATCTAGAACAAAGTAATTAAAATACCATCTCATGAATTCCTAACGGAAATAGTACTGCGTCGCCTGAAAATTATGTTCTGTCTGTAGGATTTATGCACAGGAACTTGCCAGATGCGAAAATAAAACCTTTTATCGAAAGTTATACGGAAAAGAGAAAGATTTGGATATGAAAAAGAAGACACATGAGAAACGATGGATGCTCGGCGCGGCTTTGGTGGATGGACCGAGTGGTGGGATTTTGGTTCTTTTCCACGAGGTTTGGGAGATGCAGATCATGGCAATTTTCTTCTTCTCCTCTTTATTTCATTTCAAAAGTACGATGGTGGGGCTGGCATGCGTGCGGTGTTCCCCACAGGGGAATTTTGTGTCGCACTCGGTGGTTGGCTTTGGCCATCAGCTACGCTCATCATTTCTTCTCTTTTTATTTTTTCTCTCTCTTTGGTTTTGGCTTCTCTTGCTTCGCCATTACGCTACACGGCATCCCTTGTGATCAACAGAAACATGCCCTAGCTCGTGAACATTGACACATCCAAAGAAGAAACCGCCTAAGAGTTTTTTTATTCTGACAAGTTTCACTACAATTAGTATTCTGCATGGTACTAGTTTTAGATGATTAGTGAACGTGCCAATCTACGCAAGATGTTGGTAGCAAATTCAACCACATGTCCATATGTATAAATATTCTTGCTCATATACGACATTGTATTCTTCACAGGCACAACCAAATAACGGAATATGAGTGTTGATCATGATGAGAAGTACTGATTTCTTGTTATTAACAACTGTTTATTAGAAAAATATATAAAACTGATCAGTGTATGTGCCATGATTATAAACTAGTTTAGATCACTATGGTCACCGTACTTTTTGGATACCACCATGTTTTCATGATAGATTAAGTATTCAAATAAATTAAAGCAGTCAAAGCTGTACAAGGATCATGAGAATTAGTATTATGGCTTAGCTTTAAAAAATGTAAAACTCTTCCATTATGCCTCATAGTAGATTTTCCTTTTTTTTTTCTAAATAATCTTTCTTTTTTCCTCCCAAGTTGCCTATAGCTATTGGGCCATGGTCCCATGAATCCATCCTTTACGAGACCGTTATTCCTAACTTAAAGGCACATATTGTATCGGTTAGTACTTTTGCTTTTTATGATTTGGAGATGCGAGGTTCCTGATAAAAGTATATTGCTATGGTTAGATAAATTACATCCCCATAAGCATGCATGCCTTTCATCCTGTATTATTTTTATTTAGACATTTCAAGATCGAGTTGTATTGTTGAACCGAACTAGAAGTAGTTGTTGGAAAATAGTACTGCCAGCACATATGAACACATAAAAAGTTTTTCAGTAGCATAAAGATTACCATTCCATGTTTAAACCTTCTACTACTAGGTAGGATCTCTTTTTACAAGCAGCGATGTTATTGTTCTCAAGAAACTATAGAAACCTGCATCGATTCGAAGCCATAGCCACTAACGTTTTTTCACCGAGCGAGTATCTCTTTTTACAAGCAGCGATGTTATTGTTCTCAAGAAACTATAGAAACCTGCATCGATTCGAAGCCATAGCCACTAACGTTTTTTCACCGAGCGAGTATCTCTTTTTACAAGCAGCGATGTTATTGTTCTCAAGAAACTATAGAAACCTGCATCGATTCGAAGCCATAGCCACTAACGTTTTTTCACCGAGCGAGTATCTCTTTTTACAAGCAGCGATGTTATTGTTCTCAAGAAACTATAGAAACCTGCATCGATTCGAAGCCATAGCCACTAACGTTTTTTCACCGAGCGAGTAGTCCTGTCTTGGGTGGCAGGCGAATTTTAGCAGTCCTTCATGCGGCGCCCACCACAAGTGGAGCTGGTCCAAAGGCAACACACTCCAGTTTTGCTCTGATTGACAAGTGGGACCACTCACATGCAACTTTAGCCTGGTCCCTCGTGTAAATGGGCAGTGCGAAAGAGTGCTGGTACGTGTTCCTGTCTCCACGGTTACTGCTCGTGATTCCGTAAAGGACAGCCAGATTCGAGATTCCCCTTGGGCCCACCCGCCGAGGCGGTCCATCCTGCCCGGTTCAATCCCGCCTGCAGCCGTCGGATCCACCCCAACACGTCATCACCACCGTACAATCACCAACGGCCGTGATGCGCGCATCGTCCTGCCTCAAGTTGTTTCGTAGCTCGACACTTTGCCCGCCAAAATGGCAGCCTCGGTAATTAATCCTAGTTTAGGGGTCAAATCCGGGGGGCTCTATAAAACAAAGGCATGGGCGTGATGAAGCCTAGCAGCGCCCTAGCGGTGGGAGCCTACCAGTAGGCTGTTTAAGAACAAAGACTGCAAACCAAAACCCGACGCGATTAGTTCAGATCAAACTGACCGTAGAAAAAAAAAGGGGGTTTTATTCTCCGGGCTCGCTTGGGTTCGCGTTCGCGTGTGCTGATCTATATAGCCCGGCGACGCCAGCATCTCGCGCTCGATTCGCACCTTCTGAATCGTACGCACCCATAGCGACTGGAGCCGGAGCTCGAGTTCGAATTGGATTTGGATTTGCGGCTGTTTCGGTGGGGCTGGAATTTTCGCCGCCTCCTCGTCAGGTGAGGTGAGGTGAGGTGAGGAGGAGCTGGTGGTTGCGGCCGGTGCGCCAGCTAGCTCGTCCTGTCCCTGACCTCCTTGCGTCGGGTGCCGGGAGCCGCGGCGGACGATCCCTAGCCGCCGCCGTCGCCGGAGGCACCTCAGGCAGGTGAGCCGCTCGGATTCTGCGGGTGCTTGTGTGGATTTGGGCAATTTCGTTGCGGTGGTTGGGGATGCTTGGGTTTGGGGTGAGGTGGGGCTTGGGTTCTCCTGGTTACTGCCCTGGAAAGGCTTCGATCGGATCGTCCTCGGGAGCCGGAAATGCGAGGCTTCCGCTGGAGCTGAGCTGCACGGCTCCCGAAGTGGACTTCCCTCGCGTTCGTGCTGGAGTTCGTGGGATTCGCGGAGCTGCTCGCCTGCTGGAAATCAGTTGTGTGATGCTTTGTTTTGGTTCGGTTTGTGCAGGTTGATCCGAATTTGAGCGATTTGAGTTTCTGGAGAATTTGGGGAGTGTTTATGGGCGACTAGATCGGAAATTTTCAGCTGCTTCGGGCCTGATGGCAGCTGATTCAAGCATGGGGTTTCACCAGGGGATCACCACCTCGGTATACAACCACCACATGCTCTCCTTCCAATCCAGCAGCGATGGTGGCATCAACGGCGGCGGCGTTACCGGCAGTATGGTCATGGCTCCCAGGAATGTGAGTGGGACCAGTAGCAACGCTGGGCTTTACCTCTCTCCAAACACCGGCGTCATCAGCAATTCGTCAGGGGTTGGCCCGTCACGGAGCTCGTCTGGGGATGTGCTCCACGGCTCCGGGACGGGGAGCCCCAAGTATAAGTTCGTCACTGGTTCACCTTCTGATTGGAGTGACCAGGAGCTGAGTATACTGAAGGAAGGACTTGTGAGGTATACTAATCCATCATATTTATTTCACTTGTAGCCCTGTAGTATAGTGTTAGTGTGAGTCGTTGCATCTATGAATTTTCTCACCTCCTGTATGTTCCATGTTGGTGGACCATCAATTAAGAATCAAAAGGGAGAATTATGCAAGTGAGCCTTTTCACCTTATCAGTTTGAGCAAAATTAAATGAACTTTCTCTATTGCTTTTGCTGTTATTCTGACTATTGTAGAACATACCCTTATTTTTTTGCACACACTTCTTAATGGCCACTGTCGGTACATTATGACTGCATTTTTACATTGCCAATAAGACTGCAAAATTCTAATTTATTAATTGTTTAGAAGTGCTGTCGTTTTGTGAATCAATGTTATATAATATTAGAAACTATCCATTTTCCATTCTGCTGCTAATTTTTCATTGACATTGGCAGATATGCTCGGGAACCTAATATCATGAAGTACATCAAGATAGCAGCTATGCTGCCCAAGAGAACCATCAGGGATGTTGCATTACGGTGCTGGTGGTCTACAGTTAAGTTATCATCTTTCAAATATTTGGTATTTCTTCAGCATACTTGTTCAACTCCCATGCTGAGGAGTTCTTACTTTCACAAAATAAAAGTAGTGAATTCTTCAGTGTACTTCTTTGTTTCATCATGGGAGCAATTTTGACACTACTAACCTGCTAATCAGCAAGTACCATGTCCTTAGATAAAAATCTATAAGCGTGTTTTTGGAGAAATAGAGTGTCTGTTACTTTTGAAGGCAAACAAGGTGGTCAGTAACCAAGGGTTAGGTCGAGTATAATAACATATAATAAGAGCATAGAAATTTCTGGCTTAAAGTTACTCTGCTTTGTATCGAAAGTGCAGGTTTCTTTATGTTTGCAATCTGAAAATACTTGATGATTTTTAAAATTTGATCCTTTATTCGGGTTAAGTGATGCCTACTTTTCATCTCTGCAATGGATCCATACTTTTCTCTTTGGCAGTAGGCTTTGATATATTACTGGGACTAGCATAGGTAGCATATGAAATAAGCTACATTGTCCTAGTAACATGTTTTAGTTATTACAGGGTAAAGATAAGAGGAAGAAACTTGATGGATTTTATCCAGGGAAAAAAATAAGAGACATGAAGGTAATTTTTCATATACAAATAAATTATTTAGAGGCCCACCTTCCCTATTGTTTTATCTTTTCAATTATCTATTTCTTCTTTCATTTCATAGTGTCAATCATGTTACAGGAAAAAATGGTTACATCTTCCCAAATGGGTAATTTTCACATGACACATGCAAACAATGTGACTCCTTTCTCAATATCAATGCAACAACCAAATCAACAATGTCAGGTTCCAAAAGAAGGTTTACCCCCATCCATAACTTCTATTTTCTTGGTTTTGGTTCAGCTGTTCCTGAAATCATCTCCCCTTTGTCAAATAAGGTTTAGGTTGGACTCATAGTTTTGTTCAAAAAAAGTCATGCAATAATTTCAGTAGACTGTTAACAAAGTTACTATCTGAAACTATTTAGCCTAACTTGAAATTTCCATAGAAGTTTAATCATAAAGTGTTATACTTGATTCACCTGTTAGCTCTGTGGAGCTAACATTAAATTTTTAACTGGATTACTATTCTTTTCAGATATTTTAAAGTAGAAGTAGAATATTTTCAAGATTATGATTTACGTATAAATATTCATTTGTATGCAGTCCAAGGGGAGTTAATAACTTTAGAAAGTGCACCTTTTCATGTAATAGTAATGAGAAAGTGGACTTTCCTCTAGTACGTCTGTCTTGTGGTCATCTTGTTTCTTCTATTAACATTCAGTTGGTTCTATCCTGAAGCAGCTCCTGTTGTCGACAGTGCAACCCAACATCTCCTAGAGGAAAATAATCAATTACTTCACCAGATTGCTGCAAATATTGAAACATTCAAGGTCCATCACTTTGTTATCTCTCGCATATATCTATCCTTAACTTACACTGCTTATAGTATCCGAATGTCGTTCATTGAGCATACTGTACCTCTAAAAAATCTGTCCTCAGTTATCGCTGTTGGTTATATGGTTGCCAAACTCCCTCTGTTCTTTCATATTTAACACCTATTAAAAATCTTGTCATGAATTGTGTTCACAAGTCCACAAAAAATAGATCAGATCCTCTGACTGATATAGTAGTATTTATTGGATCCGGTTGAAGCTGAATGAAGAAATTTGTGTGAGAAATCAACAAATATCAGATCCCTTGCATACCTAATTGTTTCTTGAATCTGTAATATAAGTTATAGAAGTACCCTTAGCTCTTGTAATCAGTACCATAGATCACAGAAATAAATCCATAATTCTGAGGTTTCATTCTCATTTGGAGAATTCTAGTGATTGTTTATTTTTGGACCATAACAAGTATGATATATGTGCAGTTATTAATGAACAGTTGACTGCACATTTATTGCATCAGTAGCAATTAGCATCAATGATACCGGACATCATGTGACCTAAATCTGTATGCCATCAAATACTTGATGGAGGCAGGCCTTTATTATATGTTGCAGCTTGTCCCTCTCATTGGTTTGCTGAATACTAAACATTCTGGGGAAAAGCATGTGCTAAGTGTGGGATATGTTTCATGATCTAAAATCTTCATGCCTGAAATTCTTGCAGGCAGAGGATAACACGAATCTGTTTCTTCGCATGAGTAGCAATATCAAAGCGGTTTTAAGCAGGTAAAGCATTTGTTGCCAATTACTCCCTCCGGACAGAATTTGTTGTCGTCCTGACAGAAAATACAGTTCATTTTTGCACTACAGCTGCTGTCCGAACGTCAACAAAACTAATCCGGAGGGTGTATTTAGTTTTACAGTTTTCCTTCTTCTCATTCACTTTGACTTTTAAGTTTTGCTTTATGATTGGTGCTTATTCTTAGGTCGAATAATTTTCTCGGAATATTCTGAAGTAGAACGAGAAATAGGTTTAGTCTTAATAATTATAGCCTTGTGCTACTCACATAATACTTTCCTCTAATGTTGCAGAATGAGTGAGACGCCTGGTATCATGGGTCAGATGCCTTCATTGCCTGTATCAGTAAATGAAAACCATCTGAATTCGCTGCTTCAATTGAACAGAATGGTTAGATCTCACAACCTGTTAGTAATATGAGAGGCAGACAATGTTTGCACAAGCCGTGGTTTCGATTATGTCTAAATGTATTAATTTATCTTGAAGGTTGCATCATATGTCACAACAAGATCATCTCATCACACAAAGCAAGAGCCACGGAGCTAATGTAGCATACATTGAGGGAGAGGAAAATAGGAGATCAGATGACCGGAGCTTCCCCAGTTCTGTTGACATGCTGCAAGAAATGCTTACATATTGTTAAGTCGCTGACTGAGTGCAGGAAGAGCCACCATGCTTTCTAGGTGTTTAAGTGACCTGATTGTTTCCAACCCATATGCCTGCGCCTTGATGAAGCATATGGAAGAAGTATGCAGTTGTGGCATGAGAGCCGCAAGGTATTTGCTGCTCTTCCTGTTTTCAGCCAGTAGACTAGAGCACCAGACACTTGGTCGGAGGCTCCGCAAGTGACTGTAAATATTGAACGGCTGGAGGCGTCACATGTTTTGTTTCTCTGATTGGTCATGAATATAATTTTTTTTCGTGAAAGGGATATTGCATTGTTCTTAGTAAGTACAATCAATTGGCCCATTAGTGTTAGTTAAAATTCATATAACGTTGAGCCTGTAGCCTTCGCCCTACAGTTCATCAATTTTCTTTTTGCACTATAGATGGAAAAACCTCCCTGTGTTCCCCAAATGTCTAGGAATTATCTGACATAAAACTAACATTCATGTTTGTCACTTGTCAGCAACGTATTCCAGTCCCGTGAGTGCCCACAAAACAAAAATACTGTAAAGAGACAATGTCACTAGTTGTTGGGTGATGCTTCAATGAATATAGAATAAAAAATTAAGAACGTTGTCCAAAACTTCTCGTATACTATACACTCAATAAACAAATAATGAAAGCAATGAACATCCCATCATCATTCAGATCCATCAGCTGGACACGATGCCAGCAAAGAGGCAGTCCTGGTACCCTAAGGCTATGCCACGATGAAAGCACCCAAAAGCTACCAGTTGCTACACGCCAATAATGCACAAAACATGGTAGTCCATATGCTACCGTGTAGGTACAAAATTTGGACACCCTGACAAATCTTTGTTACAGATGAAATTCTTAACAAATACATATTCTACAGGAAAGGACGAGTTCAATTGGCAGGTTGATCACAACTTGCCTCCTCCACTGAATCTTCTGCAGGATGTTCTTCAACAGTTCTCAAGGAGCTCACAACAGGGCTGGCAATACTTGAGCTTGCTAGGCTTGCACCAGCATGGTCAATTGTGCTGTCTGAATGAGAATGTGGACTCTCCTTACCAAAATTAGGACCAACGCTACCGTCAGAACGAGGACTAGGACTCTCCTTGACAGAATTAGATACTAATTCCTGATCATCATGCTGCCGGGATCCATTGAGAGCATTACAGTGAGGACAGTAATATGTGATGAATGCAAAGTCCTCCTTCCTTGAGAGACCTGACAGAGTGAAGTTGATAAGCTAAGAGCTATAAGTTAGTAGAGGAAAGTAGTCAGTTATCAGTCACCTACCATTATGCATATGGCAGTTGCCACATATTAGCGCATAGCACTGTGTTGGATCCTCCCCTACAAGCAGAGCAGCGACTCGTGCAAGCCATCCTCCATCATTACCTGCTGGACCTCTAAAGTGCTCAACAGACCTTTGATCCGGAGTACCAAGACCTTCTTCGTTAAAATCATACACATTTGAGGCGTCTAATGGCTCGGGGGAATGGGTCTGTCCGGTGACATTGCTTAAACGTCCTGGTTTTCTTTGCCTGAGACCAGCAGTTTGACCAATATTATTTTCATTACTTTTACCGAGTGTTGCATCCCTGCCTGAATCATCTCCCACAAATACTCTTAATCCAGAATCCGCACCCAACTTAGATGCCAAAACACTTGCAGCTGCAGCCTTTGCAGCAGGGTCCAGATCATATCTCTGGTTCACAAACATGAAGAGTCAGCTGTTTGCAAAAGAAAAAAAAAATGAAGAACAGAAAAAACAGCAAGCAAACCTGTATGAGTTGCTGAGTCATGTAGTAATTTGTTTTCTCCTTTAATTCATCAATCTTGGCTTGCCTTTCAGCTCGAAGTTTTTCAAGAGTATGTTGATCTCTATTATCAACTGCAGATAAGAAAAGAGCAGTAGTAAGACATGAAGTATTATTGTACTGGTTGAAGCAATTTACTCAGCCACACCTCATGCTACCGCAACATATTTTGTAACTTCTTTTGCACACAACAATTTGTTGAGGATAAATAACCTAAGCAACAATCTGTTTTGTACTTACTTCTCAAATATAATGCATGAGGAAGTTAATAGCGATATATCAATAGCACACTTCTACTACCTTGCTTTTGCTCATTGCTCAACCTCAATTGCCAGAATGTGTAGCAACTAGCAAGAGCCCAACTATATGTTAAGCGTTTTGTGCGCGGAGGGATGTGACAACAGAACATGAAGATGAACATAACCTTGTACTTACGCATTTTTGTGAGACTTGTAATTGTTGAGTAAATTAGAGCTGCTAGAGCAGGAATCAGAAACATGGGCAACACCCTGGCAGCCCTCATCTGCCAGCTGAGGTCTGGTGATCTCGTAGTCATAATCGCATATCCAACAGCCGCAATCTGTTCCGGAAAGGAAAAACAGAAAAATATCAACACACAATTCATCGCAATTCAAGAGCCTGTGTATGCAGGTGGCACTCATGAACTAACTCCAATGCAATTCTACTCATTGTGTCCCTACTTCCTATCCTTGAGCAGGAGTAATGCATTATTGCACGGGTAAAAGTCACGAAGATGCAAATTATTGAACAGTATACCTGATTTGATTAGGGAGCATCAGATTTACCTAAGAATCAAACTCTATGTTCCTGTGCAGAGAATCTAGACCGAATTGCACGACAGATAGTCCGCTAGTATGTACAATTTAAAGCCAAATGAAGCGGGGACGCGATCGAGTCACCTCGAGCGTGCCGGCGAGGGCGAGGACGTTGTGCGCGGACTGGCGGGAGGCGCGGGCGCGGCGGCGGAGACGGGTGCGCACGGTCTCCTCCTCCTTGGACAGCGCCTGCAGCAGCTTCTCCACATCCTCACGGCCGCCGAAGATGCCCTTCCACACCCGCGATACAAGTCCCCGCTGCCTCCGCGTCTGCGTCGCTGGCGTCTCCGGCGGCGGTGGCGATCGAGGGGACGCCGTGGCCACCGCCTCGCCTTCAGCCATGTGCCGCGCGATCTGGACCAGGGATCGAAGCCTGGTAGGATCGGGATCAAGGGGGTCCTCGGCTGGAAGAGGCCAACGCAGAGATGCCGCCGATTTCGTGCGCTCCTCGATTCTGCAAGGGGATGGAAGATTTGCTTCGTGGAAGCGCGCTTTTGGTTGGGGAAGGAAAGGCAAGACAAAGGCGAGGTCGGAAAGGCAGGCGGGCGAAGGACATGCGTCCCACGGTCGGTGCGTACGTGTCACTTTTTTTCTTCAGCCGATCGTGTTAAGCAATCGACCGGACGTGTAGAAATGGTCCATAGAATTGATGCATCGGCACCTGTATAAAAGCCAGAATTAATAGATGAGCGTGCGTTTATCGTAGACCTGGTCTATGTTAATATTGGGGCGTCTTAGAAGCAGATTCCTTAATCAAAACCTGCCTGCAGCGGGCTACCGCTTGTCGGAACAATGGTCGTGGACTCTCTCAACTGCAACCGGGCAGATCTGGGCAAGCATTCGATGACCCGCTCAGCAATTTCTAGCTCCAACTCTTTATTGATCCAGCACAGAACACCCACCGGAATTGTGCCAATGTTTGGCACAAGAAGGCTTGAAACAACAGTTCCCTCCAGTAAAGAAAAACCCTGAGCCAAGTCCAGCCCAGTTCCCGAAAGAATCTTCCCCACATTAGCCTTAAAGTGAATGCAAATAATACCATGATCCACAGTTACTTCTATTATGGCTGCGCCCGCACAGGTTGATAGCAAAGAAGAAGCTTCTTGTTATTTTATTTTACATGATCAGTACATCACCATGAACTAAATGGATCCAGCTTAGTGTTCTCATTATCTACAACACACTCAGCTATGAGCCAGTTGAAAGAACATGCACAGCAATGTGAGAGCCATTGGATGCTTGCCTGATATATTTTTGAGGGCTCCAATGGCAAATGGTTTCATAAGATTTGCATGACACAACACAGCTCAGAATGACTTGCTGCTAAAATCAGCATGTTTAGTGTGCAGAACCCTTCGCCAGTATAAGAACTACGCCTTCACGAGAAAAACTGTTCAAGATTTGGAGAGTTGTATACATTGGCCGCAACCTGACCTCCTTCCATTGAGGATATAAACAGTTGACATCGGATGAATCGCTGATAGCAAAGAAAAATAATGCCATTATAAAAAGTTGAACATTGAAACAAACCCACCACCAAGGTAAAGCAAAGGTACAAGATCACATACAGATAACTGAGAAACTACGTCGAGGCTAGTATCAATATGAAAATCTGCCTCCAACTGCCGAACAAATGAAGTTCGGCCAACTTCAGTGCTGCAAAAGAGTACCTGCAAACAAAAACATTGTTCCCCTTAAAAACAAACGCAGGTGATAGGAATAACTTAAGTAAACCATTTCAAGGTAGATACATCTGGACTAACTAGAAACAAGCAAAACTATGCTTTTGTCCATCCAAACCTCAAATGAAGATTCTGTATGATCTGCTGCACTGATATGTGAAAGTCACTTAGATCTTTCAATGTGCATGTCTGACTATCAGGTAATCTATCATAAATCCAACAAATGACTATAAATGAAAAGATCATTCAAGATAAAAAATGAGAGCAAGAACATGAATGAGCTACAGTGATGTGACAAGTTAAATAATGAGGACAAGAACACAAATGAAATTATAAGGAATTTACAAATTTAATAAGTTCAATAATGAAATTCACAAATGAATTTGAGTGAATTGACAGATTTAATTTGAGTCCATAATTACCTTCTCTTTCATCAAGCCACCGGCTCTGAAAAGTCCAGCACTCTCCAGGGCCATTAGGGCGTTCTCCTACAGTTATTCCTCGGTCATATTTCAGATGATTCAATGTAAAATATTGATGTAGTACACGATGAAGAAAAAAAATGCAACGAAGTTTGTACCTCGCTCTTGTCATCAAGTACAGTCTCCATCAGATATAAATCACAACATTTGCATATTTCCAGTAATAGCTCTATTACTGCAGGTCTAACTGTGGCATGCTTCTGCACCAAGGATGGATAGGAAAACGTTAAGTTGCAGTTGTCGGAGATAAATACCCTCAAGTGCACTGCTAATCATACCTGAAGCTCCTCAGGAGTTTTCTCCTCAAAAACAACACCCAGCAGTTGGCATGTAACCTGCATGAGCATGAGCATGAGCAATATCTATGAGATCCTGTGAAATTTAATTATCCCATCATTGCAAGCATTAAATTTGTGTCGTTGCTGGTTCTTATGGGTTTCATCTCTAGAGACTAAAGGGCTTTGTTGTTGTTGTTGCATTGCAAGCATTTGAGAAGATAAATCAAGCTAAATTGAATCACTATTAGCGTTCATGTCTGCTCATTGTATACATCATGTTCTTCTCAGGGTAAATTCTTTAAGGCGTTTCTTTACTAACTTGGTTCATATATAAAACCATAAAGCTCAGCACGGCTATCTCTGGTAGGTCCTATCTGCATGGTCCAAATCGGTTCTTTCTTCCTATTTGGACAATGAAGTGGACTTCTGCGATACAGCAGTAGATGAAGAGGAAGGGGAATCAATGTACCTTTCTATACCCGCTCAATCGCTTTGCGACAGTTTGCCGTGTTATCAGCTGGCAAACACAAATTTCTTGTCAGAAATAATCTCACACATTCAACAATAGTACAGTATGAACACTCCAAACAGAATTTACCTTGCCAGCATCACCGACAGGTTCCACCGCTTCAGAAGGTGTTGAATCAGTGACCGCCGGAGCCACCGGGGGTGGGGGCCGCTTGGGGGCAGGCCTGCGGGGGCGCCCCGGCGTGGACCGCAGAAACCTCCACGCGAACACGACAGCGATGGCAAAGCCAGCGACTGCGCCGAGGGATCCGGCGCTCTGCGAGACAGGAACAGGGCCTCACGGTCAGCTAGGGTTAGGGGTCGAGCACAGGGATCGGGACGAGCAGACCAGTTCTACCTTGTGCTGGAAGAGCAGAGCCACCAGGTCCGTGACGCGGCGATTGAGGGCGCGGGCGACGCGGCGCACCAGCGAGACAGCGTCCTGTTCGGCGGCGAGGCCCGGCATTGCGTGGTGGGCGGGCTCCGGCTTTGATCTCAACTTCTCGATTCAGGAGTGGAGGAGGTCAGGTGGAAGGAGGATTGATGGGCACCCCGGATTTGAAAGGCAGTGGCGGAGGTGGCCGGGTATCCACGGCGTCGCTGGCCACGGTGGCGATGATCGAGAGCAGAGGCGAGCACCTGTGCTTATCTTCGTGGCAGGGGAAGAACATCAAGAGTTTTTTTAAAAAAAAATATTTAAAATCTTTTTTTTCAATGTATCAGGACTCATGACTCGTCAACGGAGTTCAGACGGAGACCTGGAGACCTGAATCTGCAACGTTCACGCGCGATACCCAGGTTGGAATAACAAATAAAACCGGCCGGTTATCCCGGTTAACCGGATAACCAGTTCCGATCGATCGCGTTAACCGACTGGTTAGTCGAAGAAAATTGGACTTGGTATTGTAACTATATGGTTAATCGGCTGGTTATCTTAATTAACCGATCGATTTTCATCGAACCGAGCCGGCGATTAAATCGGTTATTTGAACCCTGGCGATACCACGGTGAAAGCCTGTTGACTGGAGTTTACTATGTTACAAAACACCCCCTAATATGGATCGTTATTATTAATCGCGATCCAACTATTTTCATAAAACCCCCTAAAATGAATCGTAGTTAATAGTCACAATTCAATATTTTGCACAAAACCCCTTAAAATGAATCGTGGTTAATAACCGCGATCCAACATTTTACATATAACCCCCTAAAATAGATCACGGTCAATAGTCGCTATCCAACTTTTTTCATATAACCCCTTAGTGTAATATTTTGTTTTTCAAAGTAGTATCTCTACTGCGCATGCTTTCCTCCGCTCGTGATGGCTCCCCTTTCTCCTCTGACGATGGCGACGCCCCGTCATGACGAATGGACCCCTGGTCACACTGTAGTCCCTCCCCCCCTCCCCCCCCCCCCCCAATCCGTTCTGAAAGCGTTGGATATTTGATAATGTGTACATATATATGCCGAGAGGAGTCGTATCCAGGTCAGGCTTATGGAAATAATGCCGGCGGGATCGAAACCATATTAGGCATGAGATACACAGTATCGGAACCGAATCAAAATTGTCTAACACTCCCCCACATCTGAGCGTTGCTAGCCACATGAAAGAACGTTTAGACTGGATCGGAACTCGACAAAGATAGATGTCGGTAGACCATTTGTGAAAACGTCCGCATACTGTGAAGAAGTCGGAATATGCAACACACGAACTGCACCGACGGCTACACGTTCACGGACAAAGTGAAGATCAATCTCAATGTGCTTGGTGTGTTGGTGTTGCACTGGGTTCGTCGAGAGATACACAACACTGATGTTGTCATAGTAAACAATAGTAGCTCGTTGCACAGGCACAAACAACTCCAACAGTAACTGACGAAGCCAGGTTGTTTCAGCAACTGCATTAGCGATGGTACGATATTCCGTCTCGGCACTAGATCGAGAGACAGTAGGCTGGCGTTTGAAAGACCATGACACAAGATTGTCACCAAGAAACACGCCGTAACCAGAGGTGGAGCGTCGAGTATTGGGACAACCAACCCAGTCTGCATCAAAGTACGCAACCAGTGAAGAAAGATCAGTGTGGTAGAGGTGGAGGCCAAAATCCAAAGTGCCATGAAGGTAGCGAAGAATATGCTTGATCAATGCATAGCGTGGCTCCCGTGGATCATGTATGTGAAGACAAATCTGTTGAACAGCATACACAATATCAGACCAAGTGAAAGTGAGATACTGCAAAGCACCAACTAATCCTCAATAGTGTGTCGGGTCAGAAACGGGAGCTCCCTCATGCGCAGAGCTTAGAGCTCAAATCAACCAGCGTGGAACATGGTTTGTAATCGGTCATCCCAGCACGCTCAAGAACCTCAAAAATAAACTGGCACTGAGACAGATGAAAACCATCATCCTGACGAGTGACAAAAAGCCCCAAAAAATGATGTAGAGGACCAAGGTCCTTCATAGAGAACTCCTGCTGAAGTGCAATGATGACTCAACGAAAAAGCTGCTAAGAGGATGTTGTAAGAACGATGTCATCAACATAAAGGAA
Organism: Eleusine coracana subsp. coracana; assembly: GCA_032690845.1. Taxonomy (NCBI): domain Eukaryota; kingdom Viridiplantae; phylum Streptophyta; class Magnoliopsida; order Poales; family Poaceae; genus Eleusine; species Eleusine coracana. The sequence continues at coordinate 1,020,995 of CM064424.1, forward strand.
GAAATATGTTGTCTCGTGAGCTTGGTGATAGATGAAGAGGGACGTGTCGGACTTAGCACCCACAAATCCAAGAGAGAATATGTGAGTGGCAAAACGACTGTATCAGGCACAAGGAGCTTGCTTCAGTCCATATAGAGATTGTTGAGCCGACAAACAAAATCAGGACAAGCACTATCAACAAAACCAGAAGGCTGAGCACAGTAAACCGTCTCGTCGAGGGTGTCATGAAGAAAGACATTCTTCACATAAAGCTGGTGAACAGGCCAAGCATGTGAGAGAGCAACTGTAAGCACTGTCCGAATAGTGGCAGGCTTAACAACCAGGCTGAAGGTCTCATTATAATCAACTCCAGAACGCTGTGTGAATCCCCGAAGAACCCAACGAGCCTTATATCGATCCAAAGAACCGTCAGGATGAAACTTGTGATGATAGACCCACTTCCTAGTGATAATATTGGCACCAGACGGTCGCGAAACGGGATCTCAGGTATGGTTGGATATCAAAGCCGTGTACTCTTCAGACATGGCGTCCCTCCAATTTGGATCCGCAAGAGCACCATGAAATGTCTTCAGGATTGGAGACAGAGGAGCTGCATGCAGGTCAAGCGGAGTCTTGGGCTGATGAAAGCCGCGTTTGCCGCACGTGACCATACCGTGCACGTTGTCCACACGAGGCATGGGTACTGCGTTGGCAGGCTGAGCTGTAGGCGTGCCGAGGTCAGCGCCAAAAGTCAGCACACAGTCAACCCGTGCACGAGCGAGCGAGGCGCACGCGGAGGAGCCCACCAGGATGCCTGGGCTGCGCCTCCCTGGGCCGCACTAGGAGCCTGGGCTGCACTGGTCCCAGAAGGCTGGGCCGTGCGAGCACCGAAGGTTGGGGCTATAGCAGCGGGCGAGGCAACGTCGGGAGACGGGGTAGCACCCAGAGCTTGGGTCCCGCTGGCAACGGCCTGCTGTGAGACAGCAAGGGCAACGGGAACAATAGCCAACTGAGTCTGTACCTGAAACAGGGGAGCTAACAAGAGAAACTTGTATAACATCAAACTTCGAAAGAAAATCAAAGTCGGATGAAGGAGGTGAGATGACCTTAGAGAAGGGAAAGGTGGTCTCATCAAATACGACATGACGTGAAACAATGAGGCGGTTTGTGGAGAGATCCAAACAACAGTAGCCCTTGTGTTCATTAGGATAACCGAGAAAAACACAGGGGGTGGAGCGAGGTGCAAGTTTATGAGAGGCAGTGGCGGATAAGTTTGGGTAGCACAAACAGCCGAAAACACGAAGATGACCATAGGAGGGCTGGACCCCATATAGAGCGATGTAAGGCATAGCGAAACCGAGCGTCTTAGTGGGGTGGCGGTTGAGAAGGTAAGTGGTAGCATGAAGTGCCTCGACCCAGTAAGAGGGTGGAACACTAGCATGAAACAAGAGAGAGCGCATAATATTGTTGGTACTACGAATGATGCGCTCGGCCTTGCCATTCTGAGGGGACGTGTGGGGCAGGACATGCGGAGGGTGACACCGTGAGTAAGAAAGAACGTGCGTAAGGAGGAGTTGTCAAACTCACGTTTATTGTCGCACTGAACGCTCTTAATCGTGGTGTGAAACTGGATGGAGACAAAGGTAAAAAAATGAGCAAGAGTGAAAAAGGTGTCAGACTTAAAGCAAAGTAGGAAAGTCCACAAGTAGTGAGAGCAATCGTCAAGAATAACCAAGTAGTACTTGTAATCAGACACGCTAACAACAGGAGATGTCCAAAAATCACAATGTATTAAATCAAAATTTTTGCTAGCACGTGAACTAGAAGGACTAAAGGGGAGTCTAACATGACGACCGAGCTGACAAGCATGACACAAGGGTTCTAGCTCACTTTTATTACATGAAATGGTTGAAGAGGAAACTAAGCGAGAGAGAGCATCATGACCCAAGTGACCGAGACGCCGATGCCAAAGTGTAGAGGAGGGGACGCCAGCGGCAAGCGCAAGGGGCTGGAATGCTGATGACAAAAGAGGGTATAGCAACCCAGAACTATTGCACCTGATGATCGTGTTTTTGGTTCGGAGAACCTTTACAGAAAAACCATAGGGGTCAAATTCAACAGAACAATTATTTTCTATGATGAATTGATGTACAGGTATGAGATTTCTAAGAAGATTAGGGGAAACAAGAACATTATTAAGGTGAAAGGAGCCACTAGAGTGAGGAAAAGAAACATAGCCAGTACCGGTGATGGGTAAAATTGAGCCGTCAGCGACAACAATGCTAGAAGGGGTGGAAGAGATGGGTGCAGAAATAGAGGAAAGAGTGACGGAGTTTAAAGTCATGTGAGTTTCCGCACCTGTGTTGAAGAGCCAATCCTGAGTCATTGGCGGAGGCTGGAGCGTCATGGTGTTGAAGGAGGACGCCAAGGCTTGAGGGTCCCAGGACAGCTCGCCAGGGATTGAAGCCCATCCTGACGGGGATTGCTATAGTGCTGGTCCATAGAGGCCTGGGGAGGCCAGCGTCGCTGTCGGGTCGGAAGCAGCAGGCAGCAGAGGTAGCCCAGGGTGAGGCGCGAGAGGAGGTGACCCAGGTAGAGGTGCAAGTGGTGGCGGCCCGGATAGTGGTGGGAATTCGGGCGGACCAACATAGAAGGCCTATGGGGGACGCGGAGTCGTGGGCCGTCCGAGCGGTGAAGCCTGGCGAGGATCCGGGCCGGCCCATATCTGAAAGGTTCCCGTGAAGGGATTGTAGCTTGTGGGCAAGATCGGGGTGGGATGAGGAGAGGGCCCAGGCCAGGAGGAGGAGGCCTGGAGGGAGCCGCCGCCGCCATTAGGTCGCTTGGCGCCGCTGCGACGCGTCTTGTTGCAGCCGCCGTTGTTGTTGCCGGACGGCGAGGGCTGCGGCGGGGGACCCGGGGCAGGCGGCCGGGATATGCCTGCGGCGAAGGCGTGCATAGAGTCTTGCTTGGTCTTGGTTGTCATCTCGGAGAGCTGGAGGTCGGCGAGCACGTCGGCGTATGGTGGCAGAGGGCGTTGGCGTTGAATGAGATCGGCGAGATGAGAGCACCGAGGGTTTAAGCCATGGAGGACGTTGATCACCAAGGTCCGATCAGGCACAGGCTCGTCGAGGTCTGCCAACCGGTCGGCGATGGACTTGAGGCGCCGGCAATACTCGGTGACCGGCAAGTCACCTTGGATGATGGTGCGGAACTCGATGTCGAGGAGCATCGCCCGTGTCTCACGGTTCCCGATGAATTGCTGCTCGAGCCCTTGCCAGACGAGGCGAGCAGTTGGAGGGCCATCGTCGCGGTTGAGAACGACTTCCAGGAGCTCCGCGGTAATGGTGCCGTGAATCCAGGAAAGCACCATGCAGTCGAGCAACACGATTTTTATGCAGGTAACGGGACGTGTCCCCTATATCCGACGGTTCACAGGACATTGCGCTCGCAATAAGATTCGCGGACTTTGCTGAGTAGGAAAGGTACTTATAACTGTAATCACACAATCTTGACTTTGGTTACAGTGCGGGAAATAATTTCGAATTTCCCACCCCGCGTGACAGAACTGACACGAACAGAACGCCCTCGACGCGTGTTCGCCGGACACCGGATCGCTTCCCTGTTCTCCCGATTCTTCGCGTTGTTCTTCATAACCCCCAGCCCCGTTCCGCCCCGGCCACCATCCTGTGAACCGGGCATGTTTCATGGATTATCAAGTAGCGGCGGCATCCGCGGTGAGCGATACGTGATCTGAGTACAACTCCGGCGTGACGGCGACAGCTGCTCCAACTCCTCCATTGGCAGAAACTGACTTGCCTGTCGGTTGTAGGTTCGTATCAAAGTTCATCGTTTTCGTTTTGGGCATTCTCCTACTTCGCCACCTTGACCCAATGCTTCATAATCTCCCCGACGGCTCAACTGAGTGCAGGCCGCATGACATGAATGTGAATCCCGAATCGCTCGCATCCACTGAGATAGCTGGCAAGTTGGGTCTCTATGCCGGTGTCGGCTCCCACTCAACCGACGCGACACTAGCTGCGCATCAGCCGTCACTTCCGATTCCGACTCCTCCAACACAAGAAAATCTTGTACCCGTTGCTTGGAGGTGAGAATCGACTAGCTCTGTTTCATAGTTTACGGTGATTCCTGCTCGTATTTTGGCGTTGTTTGTATGAGATTCCCGTTCAATTGCAGGATTGGTAGCGCAGATTCGAGCTCTTGCTGTAATGGGCATTTGGTACAGGAGCTTCGGACGTCGTTTGGTTATAAGAGAAGGTATCTAATTTGTCCATGCCTATCTCCTGACACTATAGTTCGCCTCATTGATTCACCTTTACTTCCGGAACCAGAAAGCGTGGTGTAAGCGGGCCAGATGCGTGTTTTGCTCCTGGGAGGGAGAGTGCCATCTCGAAGGCCATCCGGACGTACGATCACCTGTCTGGACGTCCTGTGTTCTACCCAGCGCTCGGGACTACGTTTTGTTCCAGCGAAGAAGCCAAGGAGTTCTACAATCTGCACTCGTGGGAGGTCGGCTTTGGTGTGAGATTTGCAAGGAGCCGTGAGAATAAGCACGAGTACATGACAAAACGAGATATCGTTTGCTCATGCGAAGTAAGTCGAACGCTGACATTCTGAACGCGCCGCCCTAAACACTTACTCTTTTGATGCACCTATTCTGATAATTGTCCCAAACGTTATGCATGTAGGGACTATCTAAGAAACGCAACAGCCGGTCATGCCGAACGCTTTGTCCAGCCATGATCCGAATCCACCGAACTAGCGATCACAGCTGGTATGTTAGTCGTGTGATAACAGAACACAACCACCCCCTGTCGTTAAGTTGCGGGGAAAAGAAACAATGGGGCTCGCATGGCCAGATCGACGGTGTTACCCGCGACTTCATACGTCGCCTGCGAGAGAACAATGTGCCACTTGGTCGAGTTTGTAGTATACTAAATGCAACCAGTGATGCAACCGGACACCATGGTATCCGGAGGGAGGTGATTAGGTCAGTGTGCTCACAGCTCGCGCAAGAAGGTATTAGGGACGACATTGGGAAGACGATGTCACTGCTTGAGAATATGAAAACTAATGATCCTGGCTTTGAGGTTCGCTACGACGTCGATGATGAAGGTCGTATGAAGACTATGCTTTGGTGCACTGGCAAAAATAGGTTGGATTACTCAAAATTTGGTGATGTGGTTACTTTTGATACCACCTACAGAACCAACTTGTACAAGATGCCTTTTGGTTTGTTCGTGGGGGTCAAAAACCATTTCCAGTCGATTGTGTTCGGCGGGGTTCTGCTCACTAGTGAGAAAACCGAGGACTTCGAGTGGGCCTTCACCAAATTTGTTGACATCATGGGCGGGAAGACTCCTCTGACAATGCTGACCGGTATGATCGACAATTATCATTCCTAATGGATCTGACTTTCCTACCATGTTTAGGTGTTTAATACACCCAAGGTATTTCTTAAATTGATTAACTGACTACTATCAAATTTCATACATAGATCAGTGTCAATCAATGGAAGCAGCTATTATGAGTGTGTTACCTAACACCCGTCACCGTTGGTGTCGGTGGCATGTTCTACGGTCAGCGAAGAAGCACATTGGGCCTACTTACAGCCGAAAGAACAGCGGATTTAAAAGGGATTTCCACCGACTGATAACTGATGAATTGGAAGTCAATAAATTTGAAGTGGGCTGGCACAAACTAGTATCAAGTTATAAACTGAATGGCAATAACTACTTGGATAGGATTTATGATCATCGGCGTAAATGGGCGAAGCCATACTTCAAAGATGTCTTTTGTGCTGGGATGAGCAGCACACAACGAAGCGAGAGCGCAAACCACATGCTAAAATCGTTCATCCCCCGAGCAGCACCAATGCATCTATTTGTCAGAAAGTTTAACGAGTTTCAGTTTCAAAGGAAAGATCAGGAAGAAAAAGAAATTCATCTTACAAAACAGGTACGCCCCCGTTCCTCCCTATCGTCGAAGCGCATTAATGAAATTGATCAAAATAAATCTCCCCCATGCATCACCTATTAAGATTTTAATGAGATTCCTCTTTGTGCAGCGACGCATGAAGCTTCGCACCAATGCGCCGATTGAGCATCATGCCAAACAAGTCTACACTCGTGCAATGTTCGAGCGCATGATCAATGAGCTTTTTGAATCAGGGTCATTTGCCATTGGGCGGAGAATTAGTGATCTGGAATTCTACGTGATTGACACCCAGGAAGATGATCTCCCTGATCAGCAAGAAACACGAGTTTGGTTCACTGACAGACGAGAGAAAATCAATTGCGAATGCGGCCTCATGACACACACCGGGATGCTCTGCCGTCATGCTCTCAAGGTAAAGGCAAATCTGCAAATATTTGTTTTAACAAATTATACATTGTGCATGTTAGTTGTACTCATCCAGATCAATGCAGGTGCTGATCCATCTGGACACCCGAGAGATACCTCCGGGAAACATAATGCACAGATGGACGACAATGGCCACTGGATCTGGTGGCCAATCGAATGCCAAGGAAGTGATGCCTGAAGGTGGCCATGATAATGCATCTCTAAAACATATGCTAAGAATGGCGGCGCTTGATCTGGTAAACAATATCGCATGCACTCCACAGTCGTTTGCTGAAGCCATGCAAGCAATAGGGGCGGCTAAAGTGGCCATGGTACGCCCATCCTCAGCAGAGGCATTGGTTACCTCCGGTGCCAAGACAACTGCTCCCGCAATCATGTGTCCTCAGCGACCACCCCCGCGAGGCCGCCCGCAAAGCAACAGCCTGAAGTCGTGGAAGAAACATCAGAAAAAGAAACGCTCCTTACCAGCTCATATTGATCCGGATGATCCGGCCTATGATGAGGAAAACCCCAAAGGAGGTAAGACTAAAAGTGTGAATGTTGAGCTCTGAACTACGTGATATCTGTGATGCCATTGAGACATGACAGACCGTATGTTCTGTCCTCTACAAATATCTTCAGTACCCCCTATAAATGCTATACAGTGTGGACTATTCCATATGATGATGTATGCTACATGTGAACAAATATTATGATGATTATTTTTTGAATGCGTAATACATCAAATTGTGCATAACGATGGGGTGCCTATACTTGGTACCTCATTCGATATTTTAATTAGTCATTCATTGGCCTGTTTAAACTACAACGACATGTCTGCCTAGCTTCCTGGGTAAACAAAATACAAATACTATTACGGAGCCGTTGCATTGATCTGATAAGCCACATATGTCTGAGTCGTGGACGGAGCCTAATCTCCCAAAATACATGAAATCCACTTGGTTGAAAAAAGAGCCATCGATGTCGTCACATGGCGGGGTAGTCAGCGATGAACTGCGTCACCGAGACTGGGTTCTGATGCCGATTCTGCAATCTATAACATATGGTCTTCTTCATTCCAATAGCTTTCTCCTGCCCACAGAATGCAAATTTATCAACTACACCCATGATCAAATCGCAGCCAATACTGAGTCTTTCCAATCCACTTGATTTGGTAAAACAAAACGCATGCTCACCCTGGTTAGTGGAAAACACATTTCTTTCCCGTTAAAGCCAACAGCCATAAGAGCCACGTAAAACCCGTCATCCTCCATACTGCACATACATACACATGGAACCCCACATCAGCATATCATAGTAATGTAACATGAATCTAAATGAACAGCAACCTCGTGTATAAAATTTATCCACATAGCTAATTAAATCAACCTGCTAGGCCTGGTGCCATTCCATTGGTGATGACGCATTTCCCACTGAATTGGGTCTCTGAAGTGGGTAGCCCCATTGAACACCCTTAGACATACCAAGAGGCCTCTCAATATTTGAAGTGCTGCTTCATTCCGAGACTGATGCACTGAGTACCATTCACCCATCGGCACATTAGGATCTAAGATTGTTATCACCTCATTTATCAGGTCGAAACAAAAGCAAATCCAGTCACTCCCCACCCTTGCTGTAGACATGACCTGGTAATCATGTATCATAAAAACAGGAATTATTAACGACAATGCATATGCTTCTATTTAAATTTGATATATGTGAGAAAATTACATATGGGCATTTGCTGGGTTGGTACGACAAATACGGAGGCCTAAAGAAATGACTGAAAACCTCTGCTCCGTCTTCAGTCAGCCCCATGTACATGCATTGCTCCTGCCGGCAAAAGTGTGGACATGTTAGTCCTTCAATTGGTAATCATATAAAAGGATTGCTAATAGAATGAGCTTTACTTACTGAAACTGCTGGAAACATATAGTGGCGTTCCCTTGTGCCTTTGCTTGCACCTATCATAAGATCTTCATCCTCCTTAAACAACGCCAATATAGCTGTCATGACCGCAACATCCATCTTGTCATTGCCATATAGCTGCCCCCATAGTTGATACCCGTTTATGTAAGTAAAAACGGGTTCACCGAAAAAAAATACATACCCTGCAATCAGAAAATCTTCAGTTTCTGCACCTTATGTGATATAATTTGAAGTATGCATGAACACCCCGACCTCCCCCTGAAATGCCAACATGCTGACTGATTTTACATCATGACGTCATGGTACCTCGAAAGAAAATGATTTGTTGGCCTCATTGACTGAAGCCAGTTGAAAAAGTTGTCCACGTTCCTCTTAGACGATTTCATACCGGGTCCCTCATGGGTGACCCGTGTTCTCTTGTGAGTAACCCCTGGTGAATGATCAAACATCAGTGGACCTCCTGCGCACAGGCGACCATAAAATTATTATCAATCATAGCAACTCAAATTTTTTGTTACTGAATGCCAGATCACCACTCTCCCCATTACCTCTTGATTTCAACAAACTGGACTTCCTGGCATCAACTGTTTCTCTTACCACCCTAATCTCTTTAAGCGAAGGTGACAACGACAGTCCAAGGCTTATTTGTGGAGACTTGTTCGTTGCATCTGCATCGATGATCCAAATTTTCATGAACAAAAAAATCTTGATCATAACTGGTTGTTAGTCACCAAATTTAAAACTTGTGAATCTGCATCGATGATCCAAAGCTGTGATTTACCTAATGCGGAGCCATCGACGCACCCGGGCGTAATATCAAACTGTATGGGATGATTTTCTGGAATGGCAACGTTATCATGGCCTTCTATCTCTACACCAATCTTACCGATAAGATCCACGGCTCCATCAGACTTGTGGTTGTCGGTGCCTTTTTTGCTACTATGCAGTCCCTGTATTCCTGCCATAATGTTTATCGACATTAAATTCTAAGAATTTAGTGCATAAACTTATTATTATAACACTTGGCATGAATCGATTTATGTTACAATAACTATCATGCTACTTCGTACCTCCGTACGCGTCCTTCTCCATATTTGTCTCCTGTGGTATCACGTCACTACCGTTGGATCTGTTCCTAGGCAGAAATGTCTGCATGCACCATTCCTTCAGTTTCGCTACCTCCTTCTGAATCAGTGTCTCCATGAAAACCGTATCAGAGTACTCCTGCATTTTTTTTTTGTTACTCATCGTCGACCAAGCCTCACCTAAATTACCCATGAAACCACGTTCATTCCTGTGTGTTAAATGAATCACCTCATCCCGAAACATGTTAGAATCCGCTCCATCGTCGGCCGCATTATTACTGTCAACATTAAGCCTCCGTGCCTTCACCCTCTGATGTACTCCCCCAAATAACTTGATACATGCATAGAAATATAAAAAATACTGTGCATTTTACTAAACTGGAATAGGCTCCTTGATTCACACATTAAACTGAATCAACTGCTAGCTGTCATGCTGATACGTGTACTAGTTATCCCGGCTCCCCATGATCAACTCCAATTTGCGGGGGTTCTTACATCGAAGTGGAGCTAGGATGTAAAACAACAGAATATATGCAGCATTAGCTCATTAATTACTCGGGGCATGGACTACACCTAACACCTGTGTGATTTTTTACTGATCAACTACTCCTTTGATTCATTGCTACCCCGTGAGTTTGTTAATGCATGTACATATGCGTAACATGCGAAACATGGACTTAGTTGCATAAACAGTTATATTAGTCGGCTACTACTGTACAACTTTCCAAAAATTGTTATACCGCTATTGTCATGCTGAATCAGACGCCTACTTAATGTGCCCCACATGAACAAAAAATACCTCTTTCTCTTTAACATGCATGCTAAAATGAATTGATTTCATATGTTGCCCCCCTCGATAGAAATACATACGCTACGTGTGTGGCTGACCAAGAAACGTGTCCAATAAGCTCTTTCTCTTGTGTGCCTCCTTTTTTATTCCCGTCTTAAGCAACTCCGGGGTGTACGCCTTCATACGAGGAATGGCCCCGGGATCAAGACCAGCCACCTGACCTCCTAGAACCTCCATGAAAAGAACCTGCAAAAGCATTGACGAACTGCATGTAAAAACCACCTATTTATACTAAGTGTGAATTTAAAACTCATCCAATCCTTACCAGCACAAAAAGCGTGCATCCAGAAACCTCAACACCAAAATTTTGATGATGCGTCAGTTGCTCCTGCACATCCACCGCACACTCAAATAGGGAGTCAACTACATATTGAGCCCAATCATATGCTTGAACTCCTAGCGGATCATCGCTAATCGCCACCATAACCTCGGAGTCTATGTTATCCTTTCCTGATCTGGGAGCTAGAAATGATCCTACAGCCACAATTGCCAAAGATGCTGCAAATGCTCTCTCCTCTGCTGCAGAAAGGCTGTCCTTGACTGCTAGCTTCCTCAGGACTCTTTCTGCCTTCAACCAAGAGCAACCCGGCCTGGATCCATCAACAGCAAGAAGGGATGCGATTGCTGATTTTGCATCTGACGGGTCCCCCACTGGAACCTCCCTTAACAACTTCCCTCCCCTAGGCACACCCAACATGATAGCAACCTCATCTGCGGTGATAAACGCCCTTCTCCCATCCTCCAACTCCAAGCACTTGTCTTGGACATTGATGCGGGAGTATAGCCACGCGATGAGACGCCGGTCTGTCCACTGATGCTTGTGGATGTGATATACAAACGTGAAACCCATTCGCTCCACAATCTGCCGCTGCTTCTCCTTGTCCTTGAACAACCCCACAACACTGTGCAGATGCTGAGTGCTGAAGGATGACTGCACCCTCTTATGAATCACCCTGACTTTCGCCTCTGCTAAATCAGGCAGCGACGCATCGCGGCCGCCCATGGATCCACCAGGAGGAGGACACCTTGACCTCCCCATGACGCCACCTTGCGGCCACCGCTTCCAACCACTCCACTCTCTGCTCGCTCACTTGCAAGAGAATGGTTGTGCCAAGAAATGCAAGATAGAGTGTATGCAGCTATGGGAGGCGAGACGGAGGCAAAGTGAAAAAATGGAACTTGCTCACCTTGACATACATGTCGCACATAGAAATCGAGACACGGGGAAAATAAAAAAATGTACGCTGCTCACTTTGACACGTAGCCCCCCCTCCCCCCATGTGATCATATTTTTTTCGGGGGAGGGGGGGGGGGGGGCGCTATGCAAATACGGTTGTACAAGATGTGCCACATCTTCCGTCAGAGTGCATGCACGCTACGTAGATGCCCCCTGCGTGCCTACGGTAGCTGGCCATGACAACCCGTCGCAGAGCGTAACCCCGAGTCGTCCGTTCGGTAGCAGGCACTCGATTGCGGTGCAGGTCACATGCTGAACCATGCATGCCGACTGGTCATTCCGATGGATTCACGATGTTGTCAGCAATACACATTAATGTGCTTGCACCTACAACCACATTGATGATTCGCTTGATCGCATGATCGTGATTTGATACTAGTGCAAAAAAGGTTGCGACTATCAACACACATGCCTAATTACCCCCGCCCTCCCCCCCTCCCCCCCCCCCACATAAAATCTAAAATTACGACCAGAAAAGATTGCGTCTTCGTAACCCTGATTAATTCATACAATTTTTGCGAACCACCCCCTCCCCCCCCCCCCCCCCCCCCTCCATTGCCTAAGGCCTCATCGTGCTCTTGCAATTAGCTGCGACAGACTTGCGTCACATGCGTGAGATATGAAAAATATGATGCACTTACTGTCTGAAAAGCGCGTAAAAGCTTGGTCCCTTGCTTACACTGTTCACCTCCCCTACAGTCCGCCCCGCGGTACCAAGACTTCAATGCGCCTGTGGCATCAGAGTTGCATGCCTTCGTTTCCTCGGTTCGAAGTCAAGGCGACAAGACATTGCAGGGAGCTACAGTTAGAAGCCTCGGTTTCCTGCAGTCTGTACCTGTCGGCATGCACTGACCCGTCAGATGGACAGTTTCCTCATCACGACCTTGTCTGCCCCGAATCCTGCCGCGCGATTTTATTCCATAAATGGAGTAGTCCATGACCACATCTTTGTGCGGATCATGTATCGGTCTACGCGCAATGCTGGTAATAATGGTGAGTCTGATGATGAAGTCCCCGTGGTTAAAAACTTATGTGCCTTGCACACATTAGTGTCTACTTGAGCTGCTACAAAACGGAAATATCACCCCACTAAAAAACGAGAAGATGGTGCTCGTCCATACCCAAAATGGCTATTATTGTTGAATAAAACACTAATACCGCACATCAAAGCTTCCGAACCGCTTCTTGATCTGCTGTTACGCCTATGCACGCCTTTGTATTGTAACGTTGATTCAAATGTTTACTGGTACCCCTAGTATCATGCTGCCAAAAATCCATGGAACAGTGGAATGGTTCAGTCATGTGTCACAGACTCCGCGGACCCACAACCGGTGATCGGTGTAGCTACGTGCCCTCCCACTGTATTAAATTGCGTTTGTATCACTAACAACTATTTGTTCCATGGGTCCCACCTTTGTTACTTCTTTTTTTTAAGCCACACCTAACCAATGCTACTAGTGAAATTGCTCCGAACACATAAATATGAGCGTTGCAGTTCGTTGCCGAAAAACTGAATGCAGCTTGTTTAAAAAAACTGGTGTGACCTGTTATTTGCCTAGATCACTAATTATATTTCCATATCTAGAGACACTAGAAACACAAGTTGGGGTGTGCTACACACTAGGCTGATAACATTAACGTACTACCCCTGCTATTGCAACACAAAACAAAAGGGTAGCAACTCTGCCATTAACAGCTGTGCCCTCAACTGCGTTGGGTGTGGCTTCACTGACATTACTCAAGCGCTGTGCACTGCGAGACATTCATGCGTGTGCGCAATCACTAGGGGGGGCTGCAACTGCAGGCGCTGCCGCCTACTTGATAGACCTGTGCTGCTGCTGGCCGGGGAGAGTTACGAGGAAACATGTAAATTGACTGCAGCATGTACTGTCAGATCAAGCTTGCTGTCTGCCGTGACATCAACCAAAACACATACAACATGGGGCCCTACCCCGCCCGCTGTTTTACGCACTCCAACCCAGCAGCTGCAACTACACGTCGATTCTATATATAGAATGCTCTTCCCCTAACTCCTCACATCCATCCTCCCATGTAACACACCAGCACCAGCACCAAAAGGACTGCATATCCAAGTAAGCTTGCCGTATCCACAACGTAATGAGCGACTCCCCTCGCACCCCCTTGTACGATGGCCTTTGTGTTGGTCCATCCAGCGAGACCCTTCGCGACATCCATATGCCGGATGTGAAGTTGGAGGTATCCACGCAAGATGCCTCCTCGGCTACGCCGTCGGGAGAAGTGCAAATTGCAGCATCATCAAGTGTTGTCTTACCCGTGCACATGTCTACACCGCCTGTGCACGTAGATAATGCACACGTGGATGCATCTGTGACGCCGTCAGTTACTGCACACTGGCCACCATGGGTGCCACCTCCGGCTGTGACTTCTCAGCCAACGGGTGTGGCTGTTGACTTACCAGCATCCGCAGTCCGTCCTCCTGCGGCGAGCGCGTCGACCTGTGCGGGTCACTGGCCCCCGTGGATGTCGCCTGCGCCTGCCGTGCTGCCAACACAAATGACGGCCACGTTCAACTCTCGGGTGACACATTCGGCAACTTCGGAGGTGCAGACTGTGGAACCGTCGATGCAGACGATGCCGGTGGCTCACAATTTGCCGACCTGGCTGTCTGAGGCAGTGGCTACGCAGACACGAAGTAGCGCGGCACCGTCGGCTGCCTCTATCCAGCCGTCTCCTTTGCCGACTATGCTGACTGAGGCAGCGTACGAATACACCGGGCCTGTCGCGGCATCAACCACTACCATCAGCTACACCGACAAGGGGAAAGCTAAGGTAACATCATTATTCTTAATAATGAGCACTATTTCATACTACTGATTTTGGTTTCTCACCCCAAAGACTCCTATCAATGTAAATACTACTAGTTGTAATAACCAGCCAACCTCACACTGGAGCTGTGTGCTTTGTCATGTTTTTTTTCCAGACATGTTTTATCTACCAGTGCATATGCGTTAGTTTGACTTTTAACACAATAAATCCCTATATATTGACTAATGTTTTACGTGTACATACATATGACCGTGCATGCATGGAACGTGCAAACACCAATCTTCTGACATTCGTTCGTGCATTGAGGGAAATGTTAAATTCACTCTAATCTTCCTTTTTTTTTATCTTCCGCACTTAAATACTCACGTGCACTCATGTCACTAGTATTTTCCTTTTTTTCTTTTGAACCTTGATATAATTTTTTTTCCATGGATATGTATGTGTGATTTTCCACGGGTTATAAATCTTTATTTTAATAAGTTACTCCGTACTGATATTTTGGAATCTTTTCTTAAGTACCACTATAGTACATTATACGACTGCCTTTTTTTAATTATAAATGCGACGATGTGTACTTTCATTTCATTATTCGTGATGGTGTTACTTGTATACCATTTGATTTGACTTACCCCACGACCAACCGCGTGCTGCTGGCTGGTGTAGCCGGCCGCCCTATATCGCAACTGGATACGCTAACAGTTACTTAATCGTTCTTTTATGCTGCAGATAATAGATGGTCTATCCACCACTGTGCATGTGGGTGAGAACGGAGACAGCGGTGGTCTCACATCCAGGCGCATCGCAACCTGCCTGAGGAGTCTTAGCCACGACAAATACAACCAGCAGCTGGTGTGCTTCCTTTTCCTGACACGTATTGTAATACCATTTCCTTTTTTTTACTGAATCTTCAAATCAATTCGCGCTTATGCGGTGATTATGCCTCGCAGACTCTCCCGCGTGATTTCAGCTCCGCTATCAACGGCGTCATCGGATCACACGTCTTCATCCGCATGACGTCCGGCGAGGTACATCGCGTCCGTGCAGAGCATCACTCAGGTCATATCGTGTTTACCACTGGGTGGCCTACACTTGTTTGCCTTGAGTCTGTCGCAAAAGGCAACATTGCTCGCTTTGAGTGCCTCTCGGGCTCTGAGATCACGATGGAGCTGTACGAGTCCAATGGCACAGAGAAGCCCTGCCCCAAATGGTGGGACGAGACTGCGGATGATGACTCAGCCTTGGTAGCCCATGACGCTGAAACTAAGCACGCCGTTGCAGACTCAACTGATATGTCGATCGATGCAGATAATGCAGCCCATCCGCATTTTACTTCGGCCCTCGGCTTGCAGAGGCCTCCTGGAGCAGTCGTTCATGATCAGCGTGTGCAAGCAACACCTGCGCCTGTCCAAATACAGGCCCATCGTGCATACCAGGCTGGTTCGATGGCTGCAGTGCCACCCCCTCCCGGCCATCACCAAATGCACAGCAACCCCGATGTGCCTGCTCAAGCACAGAACCAAGGTAATAAACTACGGCAACACATTCTATGCATGGCCGTTTCGGCAGTGAGTAACTTTAAACATGCACCTCTCCATAACACAATGCTCTCTCCCATCCATTCCTTGTAGACGCGGGAGTTCCTGTGCACTTAGAAGACTGGGGTGTAGAGCTGGAGTGCATGCGTGGACTCCAGCTGAATAACGACCAACGCGGCAAACTGGTCGAGATCTGGGCTGACTTCAACCATAGCTACCCTCTCTACGCCTTCCAACTCAAGACAAGCCAAGTCCTCAACAACTGCATGGTACAATGCGTCACTATTCACAACATCATGCCCATCTATTTCTACCTTCGATCATATCTTCATCATTATTTTTTTGACCCATTGGCTCCAATAGTTGAAATGTTTTCACCTGCAGTATTTCAGCAAGAAGTTCTCCTCCCTCCTTCCGGATGAGCCGACCCCGTTGGATCTACGCTACGAGCGCGAAGACATTGACTTTCCATGCAAGCTGAGAAAGCAGACTTGTGGTACATCCCGCATCACTAGTGGGTGGGCCCAATTCCGGATACAGAATTTCCTCGATGAGGGCGACACACTCCTCATCTTCCTCAGAGACTGTGATGATGGGCGGATCCGAGGCAGAGTGTTCAACCTTGACGACTGATTGTGGTGTTAATCCACATGATGAAAAGCAATCTCATATGTCCTACCGACGTTCATGAACAAGACAATATTTTGCCTGTCGGTCTCCTACCTAAATGTGTTTCTAGAACTACCGTGCTTGGACCATAACTATCCCTGTCAATAATTTATGTAAACGTGTTTCTAATTACTGCCGCCTGGCGCTGACTTGATCAGTGTCCTATCTGCTGCAAATGTACCCTATTAGTCTATGCTACGAGCTCTGTACGGTAACCTAAAATTTATTATAATCGCTGATGATGCTTGTGATTTCTCGCTCCTAAATAATATCATGGCACTTGAAATTTGCGAAAAACAAAAAAAAAAAGCTTACATCTCAACAATTCCAGCTTAGGCTGTGATGTTGGCTTATGTTGTCCATCAACAAAAATACCCACACTACAAAACCGTCAATTACCATAAAAAGGACACACATATATAAAACAAGTACATAGATTATCACACTCGTGCGGTGTTACTGCTGCTGCACATTCGACGCGACAAACAGACGATACACAATGCTTATTAGCTTGCTAGGAACAAGAACATCATAACAAACTATGGAAATGACCAACATAAAGCGTACAACAACTGAAACACCATCTCTCACTTATTCTTCATTCAACCCGTCTGACTCGGGGGCTCTTCCTTCACTACAGTGGTCTTCCACTCGCAACCTAACTTATAATTATACTTGCTTACAGTAGTGTATATGCAGCCAGCTCTATTAAGCTTTCGTAGAGCCTCGCTGTACAACCAAACATGCATGTGTCACTGACACCTTACATTCGAATAAAAAAGGACTTAACATAATAACAACAAATAAAATTACTGCACTTACTGTAGCCACATAACGGGTAAATCCAGTGCATTTAACATAGATGCTGTAGACGGGCCACGCTCGGAAGCCCTGATAAAATAAAACAAAACATCAGACTCAAGCACAACATTGTGCTACACTTGGTTTCCGAAGAACTAATACTTGCGCAACAACTACCACAGTGGTACCTGTTTTCCGGTTCCGCCAAGAAGTCGAGAATCTTCTCCATGCAGTACTGCAAATATGTCGTTCCCTCCTCATCTTCAGGTTTCTCCTTGGTCAACTCCAGGTGGTGGTGCACAACTTGCAGAAAGTGAAGGGGCACTTCGTTGAAGTCCACTATCTTCCTATTTTTTTGTTATCAATGACATACCATATTAATCCTGCCCTGACAGCCATATGAAGAGGGTTTTTTGCAACTCGACATCGTTTGTGAAGCTTACCTTGTTGTATACGCAGAAAAGTATGTTGTCCCCCCTATATCACGGCTTAAGTGTCCGGTGATCATATAGTATGTTCCTAGGCTGTTAACACATCACATAATGATGCATGCGGTCAGAAATGCTGGCCTTGGATGCATTTATTACATGGTGCATATGCGGTTGAGCAACAAAAGAAAAAGGACATAACAAAATCAAGAAAAGGAAAGGACATACAGGCAGTTGCCGATGCTGCTGAGGAAAGCTTCTGGTTCAACCCTGCAAACATACCCGTAGGCATAGATCAGATACATTGCGTAACGACTATTTAGTTTCCGCATTGTCAGACACGCGCCTACCAAGTTTTCGCCTTAATCCTTCCAGTGCCATCGTCAATGGTGAACTTTATGCACCTCCCTTCCTCCTGCAGCTCCACAACCCTGCCGCAGATTTGAAACTGCGGCATTATTTAAGAACAGATGCACATTACATAAAAAACAATGCATCAGTATGTGTCCCATGCACACCAACTATTGCAAAGCTACTGAACCGTTTTACCGTGCTCGAAATGCAATGGTTGACTACCAGTGGCTGATCGGTTTGTCTAGCATTTGTTGCATCTGCTAGCTGCTTCACTGTCACGCTCATAAGGTTTGGTTCCTCATGGATATTGTCCCCAGCTCTCGCATCTCTAATCACTGCTCTGGCGTCGACCCCTTTCCCCTTACTTACCTGGCTAGGACCGCCAGTGGATTGGCTCGCCATTTTTTCTACGATATCTCCCACCTTGACGTGTGCTTCGAACTGCACATGCTAGCGCTATTTATGGACCCAATCTCACTTGATACGCTCCTCTCTCTCGTTGCCACTGGACCAGATGTGGTCTGTGGGAAACGTACATGTTTCAGGCTTAGTTCATGCATGGATTACACGCGGCTACTGGCAAGGGGCTTTCTCTGTTTTACGTTTGCTTTCGGCCATACCGTGCACCATCTCTCTATCTGGGTGTCCAACTTCGAACCCACTTTTACTCAGGCCCTGTCGCCCAGAACGTGTACTGGGCATTGACAAGTCATCCGTGCTGATGGCTCGTCTCTTATGTGTTGTCTCTTACCGCAACCCGTGAGTGTTGCTGCACGGTTTTTGAACCCCGACACCAAAACCATCTGCCGTGAAGTGACTCCACGGTCCTATGCACAGTCGTATTAAAATAACAACAATATCCGATTCAGCTTTCATCCTTGCATGCATGTCTCGCGAAGCGGCAACGAGTCTTGCCCTACACTATGTGGACAATACCAACAACACACTGGCACCCCGCATAGGCACCAAACTGGCCCATCACGGCAACCACGAACACTGGCCCATCACAGCCCATGTATGCACTCTGAACAAAAAAGAAATGTCCTACTCAAAAACCCATACGCAAACTGGCCGAAAAAGCCTGACAACTGATATCACACCTGGCTACTACAAAATCATACTTATTATGATTGTTTCTTCAAATACTTGTTGGATCATACACATGAGTATTGAATTCCTACTCATAAACCTCCTCCACTTGCGCAAGAAAAAATTTTGGCAATGCAAAGACTGCCATCACCTGGGCAGTGATTTACTCTCACTGTCCTTAGTCATCACCATCTCCCGCCAAGCCAATGTTCAAGTCCAGAGAAGCCTTCCTCTTCCTAGACTTGGAAGCCCAATGGCCGCTACATGATGCCCCCGGGTGTGCATAATTCAGTTCCTTGCTAATCCCTCCTAACTCCCGTCCATCATCTGTGCCTGCAATGATTTTTGCTACATGTTGATCACAATCCACATCGCGATGCTGAGTTAAAAGGATATGTCCATATAACTCTGTTGCTGTATCTAAAACTCAACCTGTTTGTTTGTACATATCTCTGGTGTGTGCATATCCCTTAGTACTCGACGATGCCGACGGGACTGTCCAGTGCGATGCATACGGACTAATAATTGAGGCGAGATTCTTCACAAGCTTATTCCCTTCTGCTTTCATGAAATCGTAAACTTTCCGGTCGTAGTTGGCCACAGCAAAGTAAAGCTTCCCGGCAGCCTGCCAAAACATATCTGGTGCCGTCAAAAAAATATCATATACAACGTGTTATAACTGAATACACATAATTAAAACCTAATTTGCATAAACAAACATAGTTTCTGAATACGCATTAATTGCCACATGTGAAACTAAAAAAAAAAATTGTTTTATTTTGTTATCACGTTCCAACCCCACTAACCTCTGATGGCACCTTAAGCTCCTCGGCAACAGATGTAACGGTCTGCCAGAGTTGTCCATCGATCCCCTGAAAACACCGTATCCTGCTAGCACCTTTTGCCCATCCATAGCACACCAATTCGGCTGGCCTCAACTGAATCAAATTTGTTCCATATAATTTCTTAACAATAAGCTTGGTGATTGCATAACCTTTTCCGTCTACTGCTTAGCTAATTATCTATAACTTACATCAGTAGCAATATCTGTTGATCGGTTTGGCCCCCGGTCCCACCTGGCACTCGCCGCATTTATCATGTTCTTCATACGCTCCGTGTTGAAGAATCTTATCCTTGGCTTATCACCATGATCAATATTCCAAACACCGAGATCGATGCTGTCTAAATATAACACCTGTACCACACAATAAAAAATACATCTTTATGTGTCGTGCAACATACAAACCAACTATTCATTATATGCATAATACAGATGTATCTTACCTGCAAGAATAACGAACAACCTGATATGTTGTTAACTCCTACCTTCTTTTTCATGTCAGACCTCAACTTCACTACTCCTTCCATTAACTGCTCCATCACAAAAGCTGACCAATCGTAATCCCCAATCCGCGATGGGTCCACCAAGGCCTTCCAGTAATCCACCATGACATAATCATGTTTTGTCGATAGGGCTAGCAGAGTAGACATGACAAAAACAACGAATGCTACCCTGAAAGCACTTTCCTCCACCGCACTCATCTCCGGACCATAATCCATCTCAAGTATTTCTTGAACTGCCTTCACGCTTCTGCATTCCTTTGGTTCCAACCCAAGGCACATAGGGATCTTATATTTCTTACCATCTATGCGTTGGGGGTCTCTGCCGAACACATTCATTCCGGCGGAAGGGATGCCGAACACCAAACCGATATCTTCCTTCAAAAATGGCAGCCTCTTTCCATCCTCAATAACAATTGATTGGTCAGTCACCTCAACTCTACTCATCAGCCACACTGAAAATCTCCTGTTCACCGATGCCAATGGTGGAAACTCTAACAGTCCACCAAACCCCACACTCCTGACCAACTGCTTTTTTCGCGAATCGAAACATGAAACTACTTGAAACACCTGCCTCACGGCGCACCTGGATGTAACTCCCCACGAATCTGCCTTCTCGTCATCCGACTTCCACTCGGTGCAATCCAGATCCACTCCCTCCCCCGGTGATTCCCTGATTTCCTCTGGTACTGGGGTATCGCAACCCCTGCTTCCGCCATTGAACTGCGCCATCATTGGTTGTGTCATACACAGCGATTTTTTTGGTAAAACATAACCCAAATGATTGAATGCAATAAAAAGAAATATAAATCGTCGCTAGTGTCATCATAATCTTTGCATATATAAAAAAACATTCGGGAGGGATCCGATCGACGCCTTCATTAGGCTTGCTGATGTCTTCCGCAAATGCTGGTCGCGCCTCCGTGCTGCTTGCTCCGTCTACTCCGGCAATAGAACGACGAACCCTAGCCGCCGCTTTCAGAGCTTGCTCTTATCAATCTACTTTTTTTTTCGCCTTCTCCCCTCTAATCATCCTGAACCGCACGCCGCTGATCGCATGACCGTCGGATCCAAAACATATGACTCAGCTGTGCGGTTTACACACATCCACTAGCATGACCCCACCTTGTCTGGATAAGGACAATAATAACTTACTGACCGGTTACATCTCGGGCGGACCGCCGCACATGGGATGGTTGACTCCCGCTCACCTCCCGCAGAAGCCACATCATCTGCTGTGTTAGTACTAATGGCTCTATCTCCTTAACCCACTCCACGTAATCATCCCGGCTTCCGAATCTTAAAGTCCCAACCGCCGGTCCCCGATAAAGGTGGTACGTCCCGTTAGCGTCATGGACATCTTTTCGTGCAGTCGAGACGCTTCCAGGTGACATCGTCGAAGAGGTCGTCGTCTTGAAGAACATGATCGACAAGAGCATATCGTTGTAGGGTGTTCATGAACAGGCCACATCATCTGTTGTAGTGTGGCGAAGCGAGATCAAGAACAAGAGGCACGAGGGACTTGATGTTGAGGATTCCCATGGCCTGAGTGTGGAGAGTGGCCATGGTGGCAGCGATTTGGGCGGTGTACGCTACGGCTTGGGCCTCTTCTGAGCGGCGAGCCAACTCACGACGAGCAGCATTAGCGTGCTCAGCCTCGAGACGCTCAGACTCCAGGTGCTCAGCCTCTTGGCGAGCTGCCTCGCGGCGCTCCTCGGGAGAGAGGGCAGCAACGTGTTGGCGAAGGGCTTCGTCGGCATTGGGCTTAGTCATGGCGCGACGACGAGGAAGGAGAAGGGAGCAGCGGAGGCACGTCAGGAGGTGGCGGCGGCGCACGCAGCTAGAGGCGGAAGCTATGTATTAGATCGATCCCTACTAATACCATAAAAGCGTTGGATATTTGATAAAATACACAATGCAATAATGGTTAGGTGTTTATGTACATATATATGCCGAGAGGAGTCGTATCCAGGCCAGCCTTATGCAAATAATGCCGGCGGGATCAAACCATATTAGGCATGAGATACACAGTATCGGAACCGAATCAAAATTGTCTAACACGTTCCCCGCGTATGAATCCCCTGCTACATTCTAATGGCGGGCGTATTTATCCCTGTTCGAACCGGAAGCGGACGAGATCGACGAGGAGGAAGAGCCAGCGATTCCTCGCCAATCTTTCTCGTGTCCTGCTTCAGCATTGCCTCGACCGCGCCGTCCGCAACTCCGCGCCAGGAGTGCCCGAAGTTGAGCAGCATTTTGGCTGGCGCCCGCCCATAGCGTCGATGTCGTTGATGGGCGCCGTGGCGCTCGGGTGTCCACCATGCCGCCAGCCGTGACGTCGATGAGAATGCTGGATGCGTCAGGCCGTCAGTGAGATTGAGTTCGTCCTCCATGAGCATGACCAGGTCGTTGGAGCAGCAATAAAATTGTTCGAAATTGAGGATTCAGTTTCAGAACCATGAAATACAGGTGGCCGCCTCAACCTGCTGCGGAATGAAACGCCGCGCCCCATGCCCCCATGTCGTCGTCGCGTCTGAGCTTCCAAACGCTCGAGCCGGCGCTCGCCGCGGCGGCGGAGACGCTGTTCCACTCCCGCTCCCCGCCGCGCGCGGTCCTCCGGCGCGCGCGCCCCCTTCACGCGCTCCTCGTCGTCTCCTCCCTGTCCTCCGCGCCCACGCGCACCACCTTCCTTGTCAACCAGCTGCTCGCGCTCTACTCCCGCCTCGCCGCCGTCCCCGACGCCCTCGCGCTCCTCCGATCCACGCCGCACCCCTCCGTCGTCTCCTACAACACCGTGCTCTCCGCTCTCTCCCGCTCCGCGAGGCACGCGCCGCAGGCGTTTCCGCTCTTCCGGGACCTGCACGCGTCGGGTCTCCGTCCCACGGCTCCCAGCCTCTGCGCCATCCTCCGCGCCGTCGGTGTGCTGCACTACGGTCGGGCAGGGGCCGCCGCGCACTCTCAAGCCGCGGTGCTGGGCTTCCTGGCCAGCGACATTGTGCCGACGGCGCTGCTGCAGATGTACTCGGCCTGCGGGTCGCCGCGGGACGCCAACCAGGTGTTCGACGAAATGACAACGCGGGATGTGGTGGCGTGGAACTGCGTCATGCACTGCAACGTGAGGTATGGCTACCTTGATCGCGCTCTCAGGAAATTCTGCGGGATGATGAGGATTGGGCTGGCGCCCACGGAGAGCACGCTTTCATCAGTGCTGAGTGGGTGTGCGCGCACTGGAGCCTCGCGCCATGGACGTGCACTTCATGGATGGGTGGTGAAATCAGAAGAGCTTGATCCTGACCTGCCGCTGCAGAATGCTCTGCTCGACATGTACTGCAGCTGTGGTGATATGGACTCTGCACGGCGTGTGTTTCAGAGGATTGAAACGCCTGACTTGGTGTCATGGAATACCATAATTGCTGGGTTTTCAGGCGTTGGGGATGGATGGAATGCTATGGATACCTTTGTTCAGCTCAAAGCCGTGGTCTCCAGTGAACAACTCGCTCCTGATGAGTACACGTTTGCAGCTTTGGTGTCTGCTACTGCTGCATTACCAGCAGTGTGTAGTGGCAAGCCGCTTCACGCCCAAGTGATCAAAGCTGGGTTGGAGATCAGCGTTTTTGTAGGGAATACACTGATCAATATGTACTTCACGAACGAGGAGCCGGAGTCTGCTCGGATTTTGTTTAATAAGCTTATGGTGAAAGATGTAATCATGTGGACCGAGATGGTTGCTGGCCACTCTGTACTAGGTGAGGGAGAATTGGCCCTAAAGTACTTTACTAGGATGCTGGAGGAGGGGCACAAGGTTGATAACTTCTCTCTTAGCAGTGCTTTGAACTCCACAGCAGATCTTGCAGGCCTTAAGCAAGGGGAGATGCTCCATGCTCAAGTGGCAAAAAGTGGTTATGAAGGAAATATTTGTGTCTCTGGAAGCCTTGTTGACATGTACGCAAAAAATGGTGCTCTTGGATGTGCCTATTCAGTGTTCAGCACTGTACAGAAGCCAGATTTGAAGTGCTGGAATTCTATGATAGGAGGATATGGCAATCATGGGGATTCTGAAATGGCATTCACATTATTTAGTGATATGATTCGTGGTGGGCTCCAACCTGACCACGTAACTTACATCTCCCTCCTTTCTGCTTGTAGCCACTGCGGGCTTGTTGAGAAAGGAAAATTTTATTGGTATTGTATGATGACCGATGGCATTGTGCCAGGGTTCAAACACTACACAAGCATGGTGAGTTTGTTGAGTAGGGCAGGTTTATTGGAGGAGGCAGTTGATTTAATTGTTAAATCCCCTTCTGCCAAGAGGTATCCTGAGCTATGGAGAATTCTGCTTAGTTCTTGTGTGACATTTAAAGATTTTTCCGTCGGTATTCATGCTGCTGAACAAGCTCTGGAGCAGGACCCAGATGATATCTCAACACATATACTTGTTTCAAACCTTTATGCGTCTGTAGGAAAATGGGAGAATGTTGCTGCAATTAGGAAAATGATCAGAGGGCTGGTGACTGAAAAGGAGCCTGGACTTAGCTGGATTGAGATTAAGAAAACAGTCCATGTGTTTTCTGCAGACGATGAATGCCACTCTCATATAGACGATTGTCGTGATGAGTTGCTTAGAGTCAAGGGAAACATGGTGCTTTTGGATAGTTGTGAAAATGACTTAATGTCAAATGGCCAGATTGCTGTGAATTGATTTCAATTAAATGGGGATATGGCATGCTTAGCTTCATCATACCAAATTACCAAGGAAGCTGGTGTACATAATAAGATTCTGAGCATAAGAAAGGAAACGAGAAGATACATATCAATACTCAACAGACTATGCAACAGTTGCTCAATTATAGTTATAAGAAAGAGCGTAAGAAACAATTTTAAAATTTACATGATAATAAGTAACCAATGGAAGCAGGTTCCAGTCAGCTGCTGTTCAGGTTCAATCAAGATGTAAGCTGCTTGAACTTTTATATGGTCTGATCTGGATGCTTCAAGTTGCTTGTTGACTTAATATTTTTACAAGCTCTTCTTGACTTTACATACCGAAGATTACAAGCGAGACGGCTTAACATATCTTGAAACTTGAGAGAGTGAAGCTCAAGAGCAGCCTGTCTCAACCAAGTCCTCCCTATCATGTAAGCTGTCTGTCATGGGAACCAATCATTCCCTTGTTATTGCAACATTTTGACTTGTTTTTTTTTAAATTCATTTTAGGGCACACAACAGCATGATTCTGAAGTTTTAATTTGATAAGTTGCTAACATAACCAGATTGTAGTTATAAAAAAAAATCAGATTGATTCATTTCCTTGCTAATTTAATACTATGGTTTGTCGCTTCTCATTTGGATCAATGAATGATTAGTTCAGATATGAATTACTGAGAAGGGGCGACTTACATAGAAGAAGAATACGGACCTACCAACTGGCTTACCATAACTGTCCATCATTATTCTTTTAATACCATGGCCATTGCCTTCCAGCGAAGCAACTAAAGAAAAGTAGATTCATCTTATTATGATATCTGTATATAGTATTGAGGTTTGATATTCAAGAACTACTTGCCTAGCATTCACAGTTTGACTGCAGTTCTCTGGCAAAGCATAATTTGAATTGTCTTGTGAAACATGGGTGCTTATGGTCCCATTTTGGTATGTCCGCATATGAATTACAAAAAATGAAAGTATTTTTGAGCAATATTTTGAATTTGAAGTGCACATATTCTAAAATGTGTTATTTGCATGTGTTTGTTTTCAGTAAGCGCTGCCTTTCGCAGATCACATCTCACCTTCTCAGTTTCTCTTCTTTTTTTCTATCTTTCTGGGCATTTATACTAGCTGAGGCAGATTGATTTGATCTATTCGGGCGCTTTTTATTCTTCCTGTTGTTATATGCCACTGGAAGCTATTTGAGGAATCACACTGACATTGATGATTGTGCTGCACCGTGATTTCTTTGCATGTACATTGAAGCTGGATTTCCTAGGTGTTGTCTTTTTCCTTCATCAGACTTGTTGAGGATTTTTTGGTAGCAACTGAAAGAAGAGTAGTTGGACTTCATCTTTCTTGTTTGTTTTGCATGGTGCTGTTTTCTGTTTATTTGGGTCAGTTGGATAATCTTCATCGGCACTACAGCATAATAAAAAATACAATCCCTTTCTGGATGCCTACCATCTTTGAAAGCGGGTGTTTTTTAATCTGCTTAATGGCAATGTGTTGAACGGTGCAATCTCACTTTATGCTGGTCTTCCATCAGTTTCTACAGAGACCATTCAATCCCATGTGCAAGAAGTACAATTAAAGTCAGTGCATATTGACCTGCCCGTATTCCTAGCCTAGATCAACCATGATTGGTCCCATCCCAAGTGGCTGCTTCCATCCTCCTCTTCACGCTTCCAGTGCTCAACTAATCTTTTTGTTATCACGCAGAGCCTATTCCATTCTCGCCTCATAGCCTCACTGAAGATGGGAGACTACCACTGTTTGCTATACATCTTGGTTGCCTCAGTATTGCTCCACGTCCATGGTGCTGGTGGTCAGTTCCTGAGCCAGACTTGCGATTCCGCTGACCTGGAGGTGCTTATATCTTTTTCCAATGGCTTGGACAAGAAGGACGCTGGGCTTGTTGGATGGGGCCCCGACAACGCGTCCTGCTGCTCCTGGACTGGTGTTGCCTGCGATCTTGGGAGGGTGGTCGAGGTGGATCTCTTCAACAAGAGCCTCCATGGCGTCATTTCCTCATCGATCGCCTCCCTCGACAGGCTCGTGACTCTAAACCTCTCCCGGAACTCGCTCCATGGCCGGACGCCTGTAGAGCTTGGCCGCCTCGCGAGGCTGCAGGTGCTCGACCTCAGTGCAAACTGGCTATCTGGAGAGTTTTACTCTACCGAAGGGAGCTTCCCGGCTATCAAAGTGGTGAATATCTCCTGCAACCAATTCACGGGCCCGCATCCTAGGTTTCCTGGCGCTGTGAATCTGACAATTCTTGATATCTCCAGCAACACCTTCTCTGGTGGCATCAACGCCAGCGCACTCTGTCTTGCACCGATCAAGATCATATGGTTCTCAGGGAATGAATTCGCAGGTCAGATCCCGTCTGACTTCAGCGTCTGCAAGACACTTGAAGAGCTCTGTCTAGATGGCAATGGCCTCACAGGGAGCCTACCCAGCGAACTGTACACGCTGTTGGAATTGATGAGGCTAATCTTATGGGAAAATCAGCTCTCTGGTAGCATCAGCAAGGACCTGGGTAACCTCTCTCAGCTTTTGCAGCTTAACCTATCCTTCAACAGGTTCACCGGCCCCATCCCTGAAGTGTTTGGAGGTATGATGAGGCTGGAGTCCATAAACTTGGCCACAAATGGGTTCACTGGTGAATTGCCTGCTTCCCTGTCAAGGTGCCCAACGCTGAGGGTAATCAATCTAAGGAACAACTCGCTGTCTGGTGTGATTGCTATTGACTTCAACTTGCTGCCGAGGCTGAATACTTTTGATGCTGGAAGCAACAATTTGAGTGGTGTTATACCTCCTGGCTTCGTGAGGTGCACCAAGTTGAGGACGCTGAACCTTGCAAGGAACAAGTTTATTGGGGAGATACCAGAGACCTTTAAGGACTTGAGGTCCCTGTCGTACCTCTCACTAACAGGGAATGGCTTCACCAATCTTTCGTTGGCATTGCAAGTCTTGCAGCACCTGCCCAACCTAACGAGCTTGGTGCTTACCACAAATTTCCGTGGGGGGGAGACAATGCCTGTGGCTGGCATCAATGGGTTCAAGAGCTTGAAGGTGCTTGTCCTAGCAAACTGTTTACTCTCGGGCATGATTCCGTCTTGGCTGCAGAGCATTAAAAGCCTAAGTGTGCTGGATATTTCGTGGAACAAGTTAACTGGGAGTATCCCGTCATGGTTAGGGAATCTGAATAATCTCTTCTACATCGATCTGTCGAGCAATTCAATTGGTGGGGAGCTGCCTCGGAGCTTAACATATATGAAGAGATTAGCTTCAAGGGATAGCTCACGTGAGCAGGCATCGACCGAGGTATTTCCATTGTTCAGTAGGAGTTCATCTGGCCATGATATGCAGTACAACCAGTTCAGCAGCTTTCCGCCATCACTGATCCTCTCTAACAATTTGCTGGTTGGGCCAATCTTGCCAGGCTTTGGCCATCTTGTGAACCTTATTGTATTGGACTTGAGCTGGAACAACTTCTCAGGGGCAATTCCTGATGATTTGTCAAACATGCAGAACTTGGAAGCGCTGGATTTGTCCCACAATGATCTTAATGGGAGCATACCATCGTCTCTAACGAAGCTCAGTTTTCTTTCCCATCTAGATGTCTCATACAACAATTTGACAGGTTATATCCCGACAGGGGGACAATTCTCCACATTCACAAACAAGGATTTTGAGGGCAATCCTGCACTCTGCCTTCTTTGGAACTCCTGCCATAAGATGTTAGAATCAAGTAATGAGCGGCCTCATGGGACAGATACTTCAGTACAGATTACATACGTCGGAGTGCAATCAGGGTTTGTTTTGGGGCTTCTGCTGACATGGATTATGCTGTTTTTTGCAAATTCTTGGAGGGTGGCATATTTTCATATGGTTGATAGGTCCTTTGATATGCTATATGTTTGGGCAATGGTGAAAAAGTCAAAGTGAACAGCCTCAGAAAGAGCAGGGGGAGATGGAGATGAAAGTCATCCTTAAAGATCGGGTATGGCTCTTCGTCGGTTATAGATTAGCGCTTGGGTACAAAATTTTGAATGTACTGTTAGATTTTCTTGATTCCGGCTTTCCTTGCCTAATTCATAATCTGAAGAGAAATGATAGATGTAGCGTCTAGTTCATGAATCGACTTGTCTAAGATTCGTAATGAAATATTTGACATGCGGCCTTGAGAGCGGAGGCCCATCATTAATACCGTCTTGAATGTATATAAAATGGTTTTGTGCATATTTGTCCTGATAATATTCTTTCACACAACTGTTAAATGTATTCACAGCAGAAAATGGATGGTACTACCCTACTAGTTGGGAGAACTGCTGCAAAACGGAATTGCAAGATGTTAAAGATCTAATTTGAAGTTTGCGTTGTTATCAAAGATTCAAAGAGTAAGGATTCATTTGGAACGTAGAATTTTAAAAATGTAGGAATAAGAAAAACACATGAAAGTATTGTCTGCCATATTAAATCCTACAGGATTTAAAATACAAGAAAGATTCCTATATGTTTGGATGTAACACAGAAAAAACACAAATTAGAGGAGAGAAATAGACTCGAAAGAATTTTCTATGAGGTTAGACCTCTTGCTAGAAATCCCTCAAAATATCTACGGAGGAAGTCATTCATTCCTTAGGAATTACTACATTGAAATTGAGGGCTTTCAATCCTTTGTTTCAAAGGGATGCATAGAAATTTTCCTATAGGATTCAAATCTTATGAAATTCTTATGTTTTTCCTTTGTTCCAAAGGAGCCCTAACACAATGTCTACTGCCTGTGTGTGGAGAACGGCGCTTGTGATCAGTGATCACACAGAAGGTACGGTCAAAGCCCCGCCAACTTGCCTAGCAGCACTGTCATCCAGGACCCAGCCTTGGCGGCGCCTCCGCCGAAGTTTTTGGGTTCACATGATCAAACATAATACTCCTCCATTCTGATTTCTTGTCGTTTCAGACAAGCAGATTAGCCTAAAAGAGAACTAATTTTGCATGTCCTAACAACAGCAATAAAAGAACGGAGGAGTACTGTACTTGGCTGGGACTTGATACAATATGCTGGTCTTCCATCAGTTTCTACAGAGAAGTGCACACAAAGTAGTGCAAATTGACCAGCCCGTATTCCAAGGTCAACCATGATTGGCCCATCGCACGTGGCTGCTTCCGTCCTCCTCTTCACGCTACGTACTCAACTAACCTATTTGTTAATTATCTTTTTATCGAACACGTAGGAAAACTGCAAGTCTTTGTATTAAGAAGAAGAAAAAGATCTAGTATAACGGTAACCTCGAGTTTATCCGAGGCAATCACACATGATTAAATTACAAACATGCCAATGACCAACTAATAACAACCAAGGTGCTCTCAGCCTACATCAGTTGTCTGAGCCCTCTACCTCTCGCCATCCCCAAGATGATGACTTCCTCTCTTATTTCATTTAGCAATACTTGCAGTTGTGGTCTGTGCTCATCAAAGACACACTTGTTCCTGTATTTCCATATTGACCAGATAACGAGCTGGATGAGCGAGTTGATCCCTTTTCGCTTGTCCCTTCTAGCTCGTCGCACAACCCGATGCCACCAAACAGTGAAGCTCTCATCTGCATGCGTAGGCGCCAACTGGACCATGTCGATCGCTTGCAGAACATGGAACCATGTGTCCCGCACAAACACGTATCCGATGAGTAGGTGATGCATGTCCTCCTCCTCCTGGTCACACAACAGACAACGTTGCGGATACGGCAGACCCCTCCTAGCAAGCCGGTCCGCCATCCAACACCTCTTCCACAGTGCGAACCAGATGAATATTTTCATCTTGAGCGGCGTCCAGGTTCCATAACCACTTATATGGTTCAAACTCAATGCCCCCATGAAGAAGGTCTCGTAGGCCGACTTGGAGGAGAACTGGCCTGAGGCTTCCCTCGTCCATACATGTGTCTTCCTGTTCTGGCAGCAGTTGTGTATCCTGTAGTGCGTTCATCAACTGGAGGATTTCCCACATCGCTGGCACCGGTAGTCCCCCAACAATGTCTGTCATTCAAACATTACTCTGCAGAGCGTCATAAACCGTACGCTTTCGCCACCCTCTTTTTCGAACGAAGGGCATAACTGTTGGCATGTCTTGTATTGATCTCCCATGCAACCATTTATCTATCCAAAATAGGGCGGTTTGTCCGTTACCCAACTGCATCACGATGCAGGCATGAAACAACGCCGCCTTGGCTGACACGGGACTGTCGATGTGTGCTATCAGTGTCTGTGGCTTTGTTTGTCGGATCCATAACCATCGCATCTTGAGTGCATGTCCCAGAAACTCGAGATTATGGATTCCTACCCCCCTAGGTGCAAGGGGCGCATGACTCTCTCCCACGCCACGGGGCAATTACCTCCTTGAGTGTCCCTCCTTCCGTTCCAGAGAAATCCCTTCTTATCTTGTCTATCGCCATTATCCAGCGCGGGGCATACCTAATTCCATTCTCGCCTCTCATCGCCTCACTGAAGATGGGAGACTACCACTACTGTTTGCTATACATCTTGGTTGCCTCAGCACTGCTCCACGTCCATGGTGCTAGTGGGCGGTGGCCAGTTCCTGAACCAGACTTGCGACCTCTCCGACCTGGAGGCGCTTATATCTTTCTCCAATGGCTTGGACAAGGACGCCGGGCTTGCCAGATAGGGTCCCGACAATACATCCTGCTGTTCCTGGACTGGAGTGACCTGCGATCTTGGGAGGGTGGTCGAGGTGGATCTCTCCAACAAGAGCCTCCATGGCGTCATTTCCTCATCGATCACCTCACTGGACAGGCTCGTGACTTTAAACCTCTCACGGAACTCGCTCCACGACCGGGCGCCTATAGAGCTTGGCCGCCTCGCGAGGCTGCAGGTGCTCGACCTCAGTGCGAACTGGCTATTTGGAGAGTTTTACTCTACCGAAGGGAGTTTCCTGGCTATGAAGGTAGCGAATATCTCCTTCAACCAATTCACGGGCCCGCATCCTGGGTTTCCTGATGCTGTGAATCTGACAGTTCTTGATATCTCCAGCAACACCTTCTCCGGCGGCATTAACGCCAGCGCACTATGCCTTGCGCCGCTCAAGGTCATACGGTTCTCAGGGAATGTGCTCACAGGTGACATTCCATCTGACTTCAGCGTCTGCAAGACACTTGAGGAGCTCTCTCTAGACAGCAATGGTCTCTCTGGTAGCCTACCCAGTGAACTGTACAAGCTGTCCAAGTTGAGGAGGCTGATCTTACGGGAAAATCAGCTCTCTGGCAGCCTCAGCAAGGGCCTCGGTAACCTCTCTCAGCTTGTGCAGCTTGACTTGTCCTTCAACATGTTCAGTGGCTTCATCCCTGATGTCTTTGGAGGTACAAGGGGGCTGGAGTTCATAAATTTGGCTACCAATAGTTTCGTCGGTGAATTTCCTTCTTCCTTGTCAAGGTGCCCAATGCTAAGGGTAGTCAGTCTAAGGAACAACTCGGTATCTGGTGAGATTGCTCTTGACTTCAACTTGCTGCAGAGGTTGAACACTTTTGACGTTGGAAGCAACAATTTCAGTGGTCCTATACCTCCTGGCTTGGCGAGGTGCACTGAGTTGAGGACGCTAAACCTTGCAAGGAACAAATTTGTGGGAGAGATACCAGAGACCTTTAAGGACTTGAGGTCCCTGTCCTACCTCTCACTATCAGGGAATAGATTCAGCAATCTGTCATCGACATTGCAAGTCTTGCAGCTCCTGCCCAACCTGACGAGCTTGGTGCTTAGCAGGAATTTCAATGGTGGTGAGACAATGCCCGTGGATGATATCAGTGGGTTCAAGAGCATCCAGGCGCTTGTCATTGCAAACTGTTTACTCTCGGGCAGATTTCCGCTTTGGGTGCAGAACTTAGAGAGCCTCCATGTGCTCGACATTTCATGGAACAAGTTAAACGGGAATATCCCGTCATGGTTAGGGGCTCTGAACAATCTCTTCTATGTCGACCTGTCAAACAATTCTTTCAGTGGGGAACTGCCTGAGAGCTTATCACAGATGAGGAGTTTTATGTCAACTGATGCCACTAGTGAACAGGCACCAACAGGGGACCTTCCATGGTTCATCAAGAACAATTCAACTGGACTTAGTTTGCAGTACAATCAGCTTAGCAGCTTCCCATACTCGCTGATCCTGTCTAATAATCTGCTGGTTGGGCCAGTTTTGCCAGGCTTTGGTCATCTTGTAATGCTTCAAGTGCTGGACTTGAGCTGGAACCAATTATCAGGGCCAGTTCCTAATGAGTTATCTGGGATGTCGAGCTTGGAAGTGCTGAATTTAGCCCACAATAATCTGAGTGGGAACATACCACCAGCACTAACAAAGCTGCATTTTCTCTCCAAATTTGATGTGTCGTACAACAATTTGACTGGAGATATCCCGACAGAGGGGCAATTCTCAACATTCACAAATGAGGATTTTGTCGGCAATTCAGCACTCTGCTTTTATTGGAATTCATCCTGCTTCGAGATGTTGCGATCAGGAAACGAAGAAAGTTATGTCACGCATAAGGTGATGATGCCAATTACATACATCATAGTAGAAGTAGGATTTCTTTTTGGTCTTCTCATGGTCTGGAACACATTATTGTTTATGAGGGCTTTGACCGCTGCATTTTTTCGGATGGTTGATATGTTATTCGACACACTGTATGTGTTTTTTTTTTTGACATTTAAAGCTCGTTCCTTTATTTACTCACCAAGTGGTCAGTGATAATCTCACGACCCACCAAGACAGTTACATGATCCGGGAGGGGATGGAGCCACACCGTATGTGTTGATAATGGTAAAAGTGAACAGCCTCGGAAGGAAAAGAGGGAACGAAGTTCACCCTTGAAGAGCGTCCATGCCCTTTGTATCCTATAGGCTATAGCTCAGCGCTTATGCACAGTGTTTTACTTAACTAGTATATTGTATTACTTGATTCCAGGCTATAGCTCATCAGATGAAAAGAAAATGGTGGGTGTGGTACGGTAGCTAGAACCACTTTTATGAATCATGATGCTAAAGTTGTTTGGAGTTCTGAATGAGATGTTTATCATGATGAGGCCTTGAGATCTGAGGTACAAATTAATTATTATACGCCGTTTAAAATGTTTAGAAAGAATCGTTTGTGTCTTCTCTGCCATACCAAGAGCTATGTACTAACCAAATCATATATAGAAAAAAATATATATAATGGTACCTAAATTCAACCTGAATGTCGTCGTATCTGTTCTCAGTTCCTTAACAACTATAGCGTCAACTACCAAAAGTCTAAGCTCACGAGAAAATAAATCCAATTTAGTTATGATTTGATACTTCTCTTCACATGTAGCTCTTTCGGACGTAAACATGGAAATACAAATAGTTTTTTCGAATAGTGCGATCACCGCTATTTGAACTCAAAACATCTATCTTGATATAATGTTAAGCTACTATACACCGACTAGCTACATCTAAAAGTCTAAGTAAAAAAGGGTGAATAATTTACTTATGATTCAACATTCCCCCTCACGCGTAGCTCTCTCGAGGTGCAAATGTGAAAATAGGAGTGGCGCAATAGAATATGCGTTCACCAGGACTTAAACTCAAGACATTTACCTCGATATCATGTTAAGTTATTATACACTAATCAATTGTATTTAAAAGACTAAACTTATATAAAAAAAGATAGACAATTCACTTATGGTTCAATACTCTTCTTACGTGCAACTCCCTTACGGCGTAAACGTGAAAAATAGGAACGACGTAGTGAAAAATATAGTCACCAGGACTTGAACTCAAAACTTAGCTCCATACTCGATATCATGTTAAGCTACTATGTATGGATGTTAAGCTACTATGTATGGATCAGTTACACTTAAAAACTTAAGTTAATGGGAAAGAGCGTGTAATTCTCTTATGATTCAATACTTCCTCTCACATGAAGCTCCTTTGTGATACAACATGAGAAAATAAACTTACTAGAATTTAAAACTCAAGATCTATGGCTTAAAATCATGCTAAGTTACTATGAATCGATTAGTTATGTTACTATGCACTGAACAGTCACAACTAAAATACTAAGTTGATAAGAAAGAATAGACAATTTATTTATGATTCAATAATTACAAATACATGTCTGTGGTCTGCGTTGCATATTAGCGTAAAACAAAGTAACAAGTCCTCACAATGTGGTTAGTGCCCAGACTTTTCAGAGTTTCAGGTTTTGTTAGGCTCGAATGGGTTCTTTTTAGTTGAAATAAGTGTTAACTAATCTAGATGTTCTTTATATACTTAACAGAGAGCTTTAGTGCGATCCCAGGAACGCAGCTAAGCAGGAAATCGTGCACAATGCAGAGCTTGGACTTGGCTGCAACAGGCCACCATAGGTATATCCGGCTGACTATGGACTGTGCGGCGCTGGAATTCCGATGCCACTCACCAAATGGAAGGCCAGGACACGCCTCCGTCGAAATTTTTGGGTTCACATGATCGAACACACTAGTACGCCGTACCTAGCAAGCGTCCGTATGCAGCGCAGAAGTCTTCGGTACTGCAGTCTGCAGAGAGAGGCCAAAATGGCGGTAACCCGTGAGCGGAGTACAGTACCACCACTCGACAATTCAGTCAGCCAGAAAATGAATCAGGTCCCACATAACAGGTCCCCTCCGTGAAGATCTTAATCTGGACTAATAATAATCATGAGCATTTTGGTCTATGTTTGGCGTTCAGGCGCCGACAGTGTAGCTGGATTTTTTCTTTTCTGAATGAAAAAAAGTCGTAGCTGGATGCATTTCGGCACGTGGAATAACAATGAAAGAAACGCGTACTAGTGCTCATCGACCGTGCTGCCCGCGTCCAGACTCCAGACCAGATCGCCGAACGCGTACTCACGCGCGGCAGGACAAGAACACGGCTGTTAGTACATGCAGCGCAACTGCTCGTTTCGGTCGGTTCATTCTCTAATCTACAGGGATTTTAGAACGAAGGAAAGGAAACAGCATGGCTGGCTAGAACGTTTCCAATGAAGACTTAAAAATAAATCTCTACTTTAAAATTTAGAAGCCTAGCCAATAAAATCTATTTTAGTGGAGCTCCTAGACTGGTACTACTACATCTCAAAAAAAAAAAAAACTGGTACTACTATTTTACATATCTTTTTAAATTTTAATCTCAAACCCTCAGCCATAGAAGTCTCACATCCCAATCTCAAATATGGATCCCATCTTTTTTTTTCATTTTTTCTTTTTCTTTTTCTTTCTCCTCTCCTCTCCTCTCCTCTCCTCCCCTCCCCTCCCCCGCCGTCCTACGTGTACCGAGCACAGGGGTGGGGAGACGTCGATGCAGGCGCAGGAAGCGGCCACCGTGTTGGCGGCGCTAGGTGCGGGATGGGCGACAACTCCAGGCCTTAGGCATCATGAGCTTTGAGCAATATTGGGCGCGCCGAGCCAGCCTCGACGCTCAAGGATGGCACCAAGATCCGGGAGACGAGGAGCAATGCCAGAAGCAGGAGCGGGACGCAAAGGTGGCGGTGCCATGTCCCATGTGCAAGCTTGGCCGGAGCAACGTGGCTGGGGCTGGGGGCGAGCGCATGCTGGCAGTGCAGCAGTGGCGTGGTCGAGCACGCGGCGGGATGGAGGAACGTAGGGGCGAGGTGGCATGTAGGCGGACTCGGGCCAAGCGGTGACGAGCATGAGAGGAGCACGGTGACGAGGGCAGGGCACGGTAGGGCCGCGGAGATGCGCGATGGGAGCCATGCACGACGGTGATGGCAAGATGCTAGAGAAGCTGCCGTCCACGGGGAGCAATCGAGCAGGGGGATGAGGCGGGCGGTCGAGGCGATGACGCTGGAGCAGCACGGCTGCGGGTGAGAGAGAGGAGCAATGCGGAGGCGGTGGCGCGTGCGGTCTGTCAGAGAAGAAAATGAATAGATTTTGTTTTTCATGCTAACTGTTGGGTCCCTTGGGGAATAGGAGTTCATATACAGGCTTTTACTGGAGTTGAACACAAATTTAGACTCCTAAATTTTAAAATTGAACTTGCAAAATAGAATTGAGGTACAAACGACATGTGACGACCTCCATAGAAATAGAATTTGTGCGTGTGCTCCACTCCACTCCACTCCAGGCTGGAAGCTATTTGAGGAATCACACTGACATTTGATGATTTTGCTGCACCGTGATTTCTTTGCACGTACACTGAAAGTGGTCGTCCTAGGTGGTCTTTTGCCTTCATCAGACTTGTTGAGGACTTTTATATATAGTAGCAACTGAAAGAAGGGTGTGTTGGACTTCATCTTTCTTGTTACGGTTTGCATGGTGTTGTTTCTGTGTTATTTGGGTCAGTTGGATCATCTTCAGAAGGAATGGAAACAAGACCAGAGAAACAAATTACGGAATGCAATGCGAGGCATTGAAATGAAAGTGAGGAAACAAATAATGCGAGACAATCGCGGTGAGGGAAGGGAAGTAATTGCCTAATTAGTGGACGGCCAGACGGGTACCTGCGGGCGGGTACGTACGGAGTTATCTCCCAGGGGAAAAACATGTTTGGTGTGTAAACAAAGGGTATGTAACAATAACCCTACTCGTGTGGGTTATTTGTGGATCGTGCGTTCAAATTTAAATCAAGATGGAGATCCAAGATTCTCAAAAAAAAAAAACAGAGAGATGGAGATCCAAGGATCAAAATTAGGTGGGGATTACAAAATTACAGCGTGACGATATATGTAATGTTTGATGTTTATTGTTGATAGTACAGAAAAAGATTGAAAAGAAAAACAAACTGTGACGGAGTTAAAATTGTAAGGAGCAATTAAAGAAAAACCAAGACAACAACAATCCACAATCTGTCCTGGACCCAACAACATTGCGGTAAAAGTAAGAAACAAGACAAGTAAAAAAAAAAAAAAAGAGTAACAAACAAGAGCCCTTAACCGGGGAATCGGGCACGCCACACCTTATGTATCATCATCTAGTAGAAAATCATAGCAAAGATCCACACAGATACACGGGTACAAAATGATGTGCAAGAGCGTGAAGAAAGTCATTAAGATGACAGGCGTGGCCCAGGCCCTCTGGATGTCGGCAAGGACGCCTGCCTTGCATGAATCGCACTGGAAGCAAAGCTTTCCCTGATCATTGCTCCACCGGCTGCAGTCGTCGTCGGTATTGTTGGTTGGGGCTCCTGCTGGTACCGTCCACGTCGTCTGATTCACATATGTGAATCCACACGATAATGGTGGTTTACAGCATCCAGACTGCTTGCAATATAATATAATATATATCCAGACGTCAGATATATATAATTAATGAGAGGTCAGTATTAGCATGCATGTGAAATATAACATCACACTGCTGCCTGCCTGCAAGCTAGCGAGCTCGGTCCTGAGAAGTTACAAGCTACCAATGGAGGTCGGCCAGGATTGTAGAAAGTGTACTCGCAAAAAAAAAAAAGGATTGTAGAAAGTGGGTTTATACATAGTACGTACCTCGATAGGCGAGAGGCCGGGGTCGTCGGGAAACTTGTTGCTTGTCCGGTTTGCGAGGAGCACGCCGGAGTTGGGATCGAGGAAAAGTGGGCTCATGCCGTTGCACGGGTGCCTGCGGAGGAGGCAGCCGCTGATTCGGGCCCAGAACCGTGATTCGCCTACCTGACGTTTGAGTTGGCCGCGGTAGTCACCGAGGCTGTACTCCCGAACCGGCTGTGGCTTGTCCAGCGCTTTCAAGTCGTTGATGTTTCTTAACCTTGGCCCGTCGTTAACTGGCTTGATATTGATGTGGACGAAAGCGGCGATCATTAAGGAAAGGAGGGTGAGGAGAGCCAACAACATGATCAGCAGGTACAAACTGCTGGTAGTCTCCTTATGGCGATAGTAGAATTTTACAACAATGATGAAGTTGAACAGGAGGACGAGGGCAACAGCGATGAAGCCCCACTGAAGGAAGGTGATGCAGTCCGTGGAGCTGCCTCGCGCTGCCACGTAGATGCCACAACCAAGACAAACGACCGACAACTTCAGCGACACGGTAAGGGCCGTCCCCGCGAATATTTTCTGTAGTTTTGTTGATGACCTTCCTCCCGGCCTCCGTAGCTCTCGCGCACTGCTCATGCTTGGTTTCTCTCTTTCTAATTCTTTCTACGGTACAGGAGAAGAGCGAGTGGATCGGGGAAGGTTGCATTTTGTCTGGGAATACATATAGACTGAGGGAGAGCACTGCACTGATCTTTGCCATATTAATTGTGCCATAGTATAACAATTCTCATCTCCCAACCAAGGTTCACATAACCGGTTTAACTGGCCGGCTCGGTTCACTGAAAAACCGACCGGTTAACTAGAGAAACTGATTGGTTAACCGAATTGCTACAGTACCAGATTCAATTTTCTCCAGTCAGGGACGGAGCCAGCAATTGATCCAAGGACATGCTGATCTCTTGTTGAACAGGTTATTAGGCTTATACTTGAACTATTTGCCTATCTTTTTTTAAACTTTTTAATTGCCTAAGCTGGTGTTTTGGTATAAAGGGGTGCCGCAGCATGGGCAGCACCCCCTATGGCTCCACTACTGCACTTGACTAATCGGTCAGTTAGCGTGACCAGCTGGGATCAGTTTTTCGGTTAACCAAGATAATCGATCGATTATTACCGGTTATGTAAATCATGCTCCCAACATGGTCACGTTAGTGGGTCATGGTT
Organism: Eleusine coracana subsp. coracana; assembly: GCA_032690845.1. Classification (NCBI taxonomy): domain Eukaryota; kingdom Viridiplantae; phylum Streptophyta; class Magnoliopsida; order Poales; family Poaceae; genus Eleusine; species Eleusine coracana. Next base: position 1,060,864 of record CM064424.1, read on the forward strand.
ATGTCCACGTCAATATATCGTTGCATTCATGTTGTTTGCAGCATAGCCTTTGTCACAGCGAGGCACCTATGAGAAATTATGTAAGATCTACTAGCGGTTGCGGCACTAATTTTATTTTCCTTTGTATAAGAATCTATTGCATCTGAAACTATATAAGATAATAGATGATTACATACTTCATCTATTTATATTTTTATTGGAACTTTAGTTACAAGTTTTACTCCATCCGTTCTAAAATTATTGTCACTATTGACATTTTTTTACTACCTTACATTTCATGGAACAAGTTAAGTGGGAATATCCCGTCATGCTTAGGGGCTCTGAACAATCTCTTCTATATCGATCTCTCAAACAACTCGTTCAGTGGGGAACTTCCAGAGAGCTTACCACGGATGAGGAATTTTATTTCAAATGATGGTGCAACTGAGCAGGCACCAACGGACGACCTTCCACTGTACATCAAGAAGAAATTCAACTAGCAGAGGATTGCAGTACAATCAGGTCAGCAGCTTCACCTGCTAGTTGGGCCAGTCTCTCCAGGCTTTGGCTATCTTGTGAAGCTCCAGGTGCTATAACTGAGCTGGAACTATTTCTCAGGGCCCATTCCTGATTAAGAGATCTTTTACGGTGTTTGCGAGGTACTTAGAGGTATCAAGAGGTATTACGATCTACACCGTTGATTAAGAGAGGGGCAAGGTACGAATAAAAAATATCTCATTAATAGTAATTGAGTAAAATATAGTAATTAAGAAGATTTGATTTATTAATTGCATCTTTTTTATTTGTCTACTCCATGGTTATGCACTACGGCATCAACATACCTCATTTTACTAATAAGCTACATAGTATGTTATATTAGTTACATATAGAATTTAGGGTAGTGGTATAATCCTTACATCCAATTAGACAAAGATATGAGAAGGGCAGACAAATCATCATCAACACAAACAAAATTATATGTTTGAGTATTCAATATCTAATCTACTTATTTACTAAGTTATCTAATTAATTACTGATTAATATATTGATTACTAAGAATTTGGACTAGGATATAGAGACTTAAAAACGGCTTGGATCGAGGAGCTCCTGTTTCAACTAGTAGTGATATATAGGATGAATGATCATTTTATTTTATTATATGATTTTACTATTTTGTAATTTACATGGTTTGGTGTGGATCAACTATATACGACTTGCAATATCTAAATATTAGAATATCTCTATGAGAAACATCTATTTGATAAAAAAAAACTTGAAACTAGTGTTTGGACTCGGGTGCGTGTTATTGACAAGGAAATAATTGAGTAAACCTGAATAAAACAATATAATTTAAAACCATTGGCTTATGAAGATATTTCCTATTTTGACTCGTACGCAAATGGTAAACAAGTAAGTGTCATGTAAATAGAAACATATCACGTATCAATCTATTTCCTAATATATTTATACCCGTCCAAATTTATTGTAGATGAAAATACATTTTTACCCTCAATACTTAAGTACTTTGATTAATATTAAAGTACCTTTTGGTTGGTACCTTTAATTATGGTCTATTACATCTAAAGCAATAGACGATCCATATTATTTACAAATACCGTAAAAGATCTCCCTGATTAATTGTCGAGCATGTCAAGCTTGGAACTGCTGAATTTAGCCCACAATGATTTCAGTGGGAGCATACCATCATCGCTAACAAAGCTGAGTTTTCTCTCCAAATTTGATGTGTCGTACAACAATTTGTCTGGAGATATCCCAACAGGGGGTCAATTCTCCACGTTCACAAATGATGAATTTGTGGGCAATTCTGCGCTTTGCCCTCTTTGGAATTCCTCCTGTCAAGCTTTGCTGGAATCTGAAAATGAGCAGCGTCATGACACCGATACCAGAAGAAACTAGAATGCAGAACACATTCCTCATGATAGAAGTAGGATTTGTTTTTGGGCTCCTGGTGGTTTTTAGTACACTATTTCTTGCTAGGGCCTGGAGTGCTGTATATTTTCAAATGGTTGATAGGTTCTTTGATACAGTTTGTGTCTTGACAATGGCGAATGTCGACAGCATCAAAAGAAAGGGGAATGAAGTTCATCCTTGAAGAATATCTAGTGCCGTTCTCTGCAATATCTTGGCACTTGTGTACTATTTCTTACTATGTGGAATTGTTAGATGCTGACTCAAGTAGGCATTAGCTGAAAATATTTGGTAGATGGAAGTGGTCTGATGCCTTGAGAGTTGAAACAGACTGCATTGAACTGTATGTATAGAAGTCATAGTTCCCACGGTTCATCAGAACCACTGCTTTTGTTTTCTCCTTGAGCACTGCTAGGCCCCTCTCTAGCTAAGTTCCTCACAAGGACTCTGTACTGTGTGTAAATGGAAAGGGGTGGGAGCACATTTCTGTCTTGATAAAAATCACTTTGACATGCGTATACATTTGTTATGTTTTAGACATGTATTGCAGTAGAAATGGATGATTAAAGCTGTATTTGGTGTCCATGTCCATGAAGGTGTGTAGCCTTGAAGCCTTGTGTAGACACCAATTCGTGACACCCCAAGTGCAGCCATCCCGCCAAGAGTGTTTCCCTCCTGATGAAAATCGCATTGCTTTCAAGACTCGTAATAACTCCTTAAGGCCCCCTTTGGAATGTAGGATAGGAAAAATATAGGAATTGAGATGGTATGTTTTTAAAATCCTATAGGAATTGAAAACATAGGAATTAGGATGAGAATGCCTTTGGTATTCTCATAGGAAAAACAAAGGAATCTATATCTTGCTCTTGCTCCATATGAAAACAAAGGAAAGAAAAAAGAGGTCTTACCTTTTGCTTTGTTTCCTCCAAAATCAAGCATAGGAATTCATTCATATGAAAAATATCCTTTGTTTTTCCTATGAGCCAAATGGTTATATAGAAAAAATTTCTTTACAATTCCTATCCTCCAAATTTCCTTTGTTTTTTCTTCAATCCAAAGGGGTCTAAGACTCGAGAAGCACTGTGCCGCAGTACGGAGAACGACGCTTGTGATCACACAAGAGGTTAAAACCTCACCAACTTACCGAGCTCTGTACTGTATCATCCATAATTAATTAAGTACTGGCAGGGCAGAGAAGCTGTGGTTAGTGTTAACAAATCCGGATGTTCTTTACTTAACAGATAGCTTTAGTGCGATCACAGGGACGCAGCCAGCAGATGAAACAAGGAACGCAGCTAAGCAGGAAATACAGAGCTTAGACTTTGGCTGCAACAGGGAGGCCAGGACGCAGCGCCGGCGGCGTCTCCGCCGAAATTTTTGGGTTCACATGATGGAACATACATACTGTACTTGACTGGGACGTGGATACAATACAATACGCCGCACTTGAGCAAGCGTCCATAAATATGCAGCGCAGCAGTCTTTGGGTACTGCAGTCTGCAGAGAAGGCCAAAATGGCGCCAACCCGTGAGCGCAGTACCAGTCGATAATTCAGTCAGTCGGAAAATGACATCAGATCTTATTAATCATGAGAATTTGGGTCTAAATCGCCGAAATCAAAATGAAGTTGTTGTGATCTAGTATGTTTCGGGTTCACGCGCCGACAGAGTAGTAGCTGGATTTTTTTGCTTTTCTTTTATGAAGGAAAGAAGAGTCGTAGCTGGATGCATTTCGGCACGTGGATAATAATAATGAAAAGAAATGCATAGTGCTCATCGACCGTGCTGCGTGCGTCCAGACTCCAGACCAGATCGCCGGACACGTACAACTAGTCTGTCTGATGTGATGAACACGGCTGTTACTGTTAGTATATGCAACGCAACACAGCTGCTCCTCTCAGTCGGTTCGTTCACTAATCTACGGGGATTTTAGAATCAATGAAAAAGGGAACAGGGCATGCAAGCTTCCAAGGCTGGGCATGGCTAAGCACCACTCCACGGTCGCGTACAAACGACATGTGAGGAGCTCCAATAGAAATAGAATTTGCGCGTGCTCCACTCCACTCCAGCGATGAACGAACGAACGAACGAACGTGGCTTCGATCCTCGTTTGCCGTTCGTCCTCCATGGACGCCTAACTGATGAGCTACTAATAATATATCCCCCCTCCCAAAAATTTTTTTTGCAACATGACAAAGGTTGCCATCTAATGGGAGGAGGAGAAGAGACAGCTGAGGAATTGGTCACGGGCACATCTGTCGGGCGCGGCTCATGATCAAATCACTTTGATTGGTGGTCGGATCGGAGGAAGGGAAGGAAGGGGCGACACCGACGTTGTGTTGGGGTCGGTTGGTGGGGCGCCGCGCCGGTCGACGTGATTGATTGATGAACGACCACGGACGCTGCAGCCTTTTACTCGCCAGCTTATTGCCTTTTTTTTTATCGTGTCATGCTCATTTCTGAACGTTGGTCGCGTCATATATTGTCTTCTACTTTTGCCTGCATGCGCGGCTCGAGCACGCACGCACGGGCGGCGCTGGGCTTGGTCATCGGCAGCAAGTTCGATCCGGCACATGGCACCAGAGGCAAAGATTCCGATCCGGTGGTACGTCAAAGCGCACAAACTTGGCATCAGAAACGGCCGTTTCACGTTGAAACTTTTCCCCCCTCCCCAAGCGGGGCTACTCATCAACCGTTTGTCCAACCATCGGCGGGTTGGTTGCCCGCGGCGCGACGAGATGACGAGGCTAGCGCAATCTAATCTCTTGTTTTGCATTCACCCGGCGCCTCTGACGCGCTGGCCGTTGCAAAGTTGCAACGCAGAAACGCCTCGTCGTCCGGTACGCAGGTGGAGCTGGAGCCTCCTCGGCGAGAACACGCACGCAGCCAAATCCGCCACGTTCTCACTGAGGCACTGACACTCTCGGTTAGAAGAACCACTCTTAGTCCAATAGGTTACCATGCGAACCGTGGTGGCTCCCTCCGGTCCAATGGACCCGGTCCGCGCGGGCGCGTGGGACCGGGGCCAAAGCGCAACAACAACGTCCTCGTGTAGTCGTGAGCTAAACCAAACCGCTTCCCTTCCTCCCCCGCCGCCGCGCCGCTTACCACACTACTCTGCTTCTTCTTCTTCTTCGTCGTCCCTTCCGCCTCGTAACTCCTCTGCTACACACTCTGCTCCTTCCCGAACCCATCCATAAAAATCGCGCCATTGGATCGACTAGAAGAACCACTCTCAGTCCTTCGCGACTCTAGTTGGGTCCCCCCACACTGCGCCTCCTCTCCTTCACCGCAACCAACCATCGTGAGTTCGTGACCCCGGCATTCTTCCCCCCCGCGGCTCCACCCAGGCATTCCTCCCCTCATTCCTCCCGCGCCCTCGAGTGGAGCTGCTCGCAGTCGAGATCCGTCCCCGCTTCGCTCGACTTGATCCTTACGCGGTAAGGAAGCCCGGCATTTTTCTCAAAATGCCAAGTGGTCTTATTTTTTCTTCCCCTGCCCGCCTGCCGTCCCTCAAATCCACAATCTATCTATCTTTACTGATGCGTCCTCCAGTCCACCTGCTCTTCTGTTTCTCAATCATTGTTAATCACTGCGTGGTAGATCAGCATTTTCCTTTCGTTTCCTGTACTATGTCGCCAAAGGAATGTAGTTGTTGGTTAACTTCTGGGCATACTTATTCAGGTTTGGAGAATAACAAGACTGCTGCTGCCTTCCTCTCTGCGAACTGGTGGCATAAAAAAAGAAGACAGCAGCATAAAGGTATGGCACCTCCAAGATCTGACCATCTCTTGTTTCCACTTTTCTAAATTCTCGCTAGGTTGCAGCATAAATTCTCACTCGTTGCAAAGAGCCAATAAACCCTCGCAAAAATTAAAAAAAAAAGCAAAGAGCCAGTAATAAAGGTACTATATTCCAAAAAGCGAAACAACAAACATGTCGGCAACTAAAACTTTCCTTTAACCAAACCGCAGTTTTAGGAAGAGCACGGTCCAATGCAGAATTACACATCCTACTGTCCTCTCGGGTTAATTTTACCGTGAACATGCCATCTCTGCTCGTTTCGTTATATACTACATGGGATCATGAAGGATCTGAAAGCTACAATAGTTAGACCCTGCCTGCCTGCTGCCTGATTGCCTAGTCAAGACAGCATTAGGTTCATTCATTGATTACCTGCTTGTTTTTCTGGTTGTAGTGGGCGCATTGTTTGCTTCATTATTATTCTGTCATTCTGTGGGCTAACACGTTGTATGGAGGAAGGTTTACCGCAGGTTGGTGCTTTGCACGGCCTAGTACCTAGGATTTTTTTTTTTATTGGTATGTAGGTAGGATGACCATTTTTGTATTTGGGCCAGTTTTCTTAAAAGGAAAAAAGGAGGTGCATTCCAGAAAGAAATAGGACCTGATAATAAATTTGTTATATCATCAGGCAGCTGCTAGCTGGTGGATGGGGAATCATTATGAGAAATCATGGTTTCTAGTACCATTGATCCGGTGTTATAATTTTGATTTGTACGATTGTGCTTTGCAAATAATGGTTGTTAGTGGAAACTGTCCTGATGGCGTTAGGTCAAGAACATTAGTGTTTTGTGTCTAGTGCTTTATTAGATGTCACAGCGGCGCAGTACAATATTCGCTAATGGTGTATCTTGCTTCGTGCTCTTATATCTTAATGAACACATTTGATACTTGTCACCGAATTGATCAGAGCTTTGTAACAGAACCAGATCACTACCATGGACAAAACCACCAATGTGGTGCTGGATATTGAAGGTGTACATCAACCCCCTGACAAATGCTGCTCTGGAAGTCCAAAAATGACAGTATGTCCTCTTCTAACTCAAAAGTTATAAAAAAGGGATGGGAGTCGTTTCAGTTTGTTGAGCCCTTATTTTTCACTTGCAGAGAGCTCTGTCACGTAAGGGTTCAAATCGCCTTGAGAGAAGAGGAAATGAAGAGCAGGAGCAAGATGATTTGGGGAAAAAACTAATAATCAAAGGTAACAAGTTGATGTTGGATCTTGTTTACGTCATTTTATTTTCTTTTGTTAAGGTATACCTTGGTGGAATTTCTTTGTATCAAAGATCAAAACCATTGCCATTTACCTACTGATACTGTGTATTTTTCTTCATTGTATCTAGCACCATCTGACTGGTAGTTGTCTTAAGATGGCTTGCGTTTTCAACTACAAGGTTACTGTATCTTTGATTGATTATATATGCCCCCTCCCAATAGGCTAAAACAAGTTAATAGTATATCGTATTGCTGTGAAGCTTGCCTAGTTTTAGCAAATGTCTAAAGTTTGTACATGATTCTCTGCAGTTGTGCCCTCTCAATTGGAGCAACCCCTGGTTCAAAACAAGACTCTGGCTGGTTCATATTGTGCTCCATCCACACCCGTTTTTATTGATTCTGTTGAAGGAAGAAACAAAAGATTTAATCGACTCACATCTATTAACCCTCGAAGAATTCTCCTATTCTTTGCAACACTGTAAGTTGATTTTCTTATTAATTGTCATTGAAGATTCTTATTCCTTGATCTGAGCTAAAAACATAGGTATAGCATGCTATTTGTCTTCTCATCTTACCATTGTAGTATGCTTCTGCTACAACATTTTGTTGTCAACTTTGTATTCTAATTGTTGTATGTATTTGTAATATCTGTGATATGAACTAGTTGTGTTTGGCTCTTACGGGCTTCATCTCTAGCCTACCCCAACTTCTTGACTAAAAGGCTTTGTTGGTGTCGTGTTGTTGTTGGTGGTGTGTAATATTATGTACTAGTAGACACACCACGCATTAACAGTGCTGTACATAGTCTGAAAAAAAGCAATTGTAGTACATTTGCATTTGTCTCTCCCTTTTGACAACATGCTAATAAACTCTGACCTGATATTGTTTAACAGGTCAAGCGTGGGGACGACAATACTGATATATTTCACACTTGCAATCAACAGCAAAGCGGAGGCGTAGTCTGACAAGACATCCTTATAATGGCGGGAGCAGTACATTCCAAGCTAGAGTTTTTTTCCCTTCAGTTTCCCGATCTTGTTTTGGTGGGGGAGATGAGCACCGCAGCCAGTGGTGCGCAACGCTCTTAATCTCTCTGATAATCTGCTGGAAGCATGCTTGTTGCTCCTTTGCTCCCCTTTTGTCTCCGGAAATTTCTTTTCATCTGTATGTATACCATTTGCTGTGACTGTAATGTGAGAGCCTGTGGAGATAGGAAGTGATATTGGCGATGAATGGTACTGAGTGGATGCTTTGTGTGTGGTGCACTGAGATGTGGTGAGTGATTATCACAGATCCAGTGATCCTTTCTCCCGTGTGCCAAGCTGTAAAAGCCTGAGACGCATGTGCCTTGTGGAGGTGCATTGTGATCCTTGAATGCCTTGTGTGCTGCCTTTCCAGCACCACCTAATTCATTGCGCAAAAACGGTTCGCCGCCTGCTCCCATTTACGCCACTATTACGTGCTGCAGTGTTGTGATAAACAAGCTGAAGAGATTTTTTTTTTAAAAAAAATAATAAACAAGCTGAAGGAGTGTGGTAGGGAATGATGACGGCTGGGGGCTAGAGTGAACGGTCGAGACGATAACTGAGCCGTTGGCCTCTTTTACTCGGCCTATGCAAAAGGCCGTGATTGACCCGCATACTAACCCTGGAATCTCAGCCCAGATCAACGCACGGAGTGGCCCAGCCGTCCGCTACGGCCCGAGCAGACCCCGTAAACCCTAGCGGGCACGGCACGCGCGCCGCGAGTCGGCGGCGGCGGCCGTCACGCGCAACGGCTAGCACTGTCTCATCGTCGGCGCATTCTGAGCTTCTGCTGCAAGAAACCCAAATCCTCCTTCCTCTCAATATTTTTTCCCATTCGGCCACCGTCCTTATCGACTCCTCACCTGCCCTCGCCGCCACCGCCGTCGCCTCTCGCCTCACCGGAGTCTGGAGTCTTGCCGCCCAGCTACAACCGCACAACCCACCGCATCGCGACTGCAGTCTCCCGCCGCGCCGCGTTGCTCCTCCATTAAAAGCTAGGACACCCTAACCCTAGAATCCTCGGTACCCCGGTTCCAACGCGGCCGTAGAAGCAGTGGGGGCGTGAGAGAGGGAGCTACCGTTGGTTTTGGTGCAACCCTCGTGACCTCCTCCCGCTTCTACCTCGCAGTGCCGCTCGTTATGGGGTTCCCGGAGAATCCCAAACTCCCGTCGTAGGCACATTTTGTTCTTTGATATCTGGTTCGTCCATGCAGTTTGTGGCTGCCATCGCCTTTCCATTATTTTTTTAAATTTTATTGCAGCGTAGTATAATGTAGGCATTGATTGTATAAGTTTGAATCGAAGTTGGATTCTTATGAGGATAATGTTGTTTTGCACGTTCTTATATTCCATCTCTTTCTAGATGATGGAGGTGGTGGAGCTCATTTTGGTATATAAATAGGATTTTTTTGTTGTTGAATATTTGTATGGATGGACTTATGTTGCTGCATTTTTATTGTGCATTGATCTCTTTGCTTGCTTTGGGGAATTATCTCATACTTTGAATTTGCGTGCTGTGTAGTATTAGCATTCTGATCTAATTGTGCATTTATGAGGATACGCCTTTCTGGGAATGGACTGGTGAAGGTGGCATTTCACTGAGAATTTCATTAGGATTTTTTTGTCAAAAAATGTGCAGTTTGATTCTTCATTTTTAAAAATTCGTTTCTAAGATCCCCCCCCCCCCCCCCCCGTCAATTGCAGTGTTGCTTTTTTTTCCTGAAAAAAAACGCTGCTATATTTCTTTCTTTTGATGACTTATATTGTATTGCTCTTCCATGTAATTTCGGCGAATTCATGTTTGGTCTGACCATTCCACTTGACTTATATTGTATTGCTCTTCCATGTAATTTCGGCGAATTCATGTTTGGTCTGACCATTCCACTTGTTGGGTGGATCCACCTGCTGTAGTAGCATTCCATCAGGGTTGGGTTGGCTGCATGGTTGGTACTCTAAACTATTGGCTGCCGTAGTAGCATTTTGTCATGATTGGATTGACTGCATGGTTGGTACTCTAAACTATTGGATAAATAATTTTTTTGGGATGCAAGCAGTTGTGTTGGTTTACACAGGGAATTGAAATGCCATGCAGTTCTATCATTTATAATTTGAATTTATATGGCCAATTTTAGAAGACGTTATAGCGGAGGTTTCTCGGTTATTTATGCTATTAGAAGGCGTTACTAGTCCCTTCAAAATTTTGCCTCTGGTTTGTTTGCACAGTGATTGATAGGTGTGCACCATGCAATGGATGCTCAAAAGAGATGCTAGATTTGTTTCTTTCTAAAGCGGTGTGCTGCGTACTTGATCATTTTTGTATGTTGTTTCTATTGATTTCATGTATACTTTGTCGTTTCTGCATGTTACTCTATTAATTGCTATTTTTGTTGCATTTTTTACTTGATGAGTTGACAGTGCTTGCTGTCATGTCTTCAATGCGGGTTCAATTTTGATTGAATGCTTTGCTTGATCACTTGGTGTCCTATGTTGGACACAGAAAATGATGTCTTAGTCCATAAGTTGTTATATACTCAGTGTTATTATAATTATTTATTCTTCAATATAGCAGAAGAAAGGATGAGTCAAGAATATGTAATGTTGATACCATTCATGAACATTTGCTTCATCTGATTTTTATATGAGAGATCCCTTAGCTCAAAGTGCCATGTATTGTTGTTATTTAGAGCCATGTCTCGCTAAAAGCAGGAAGTGATTTCTGTGCTACATCCTGTATGTACCAAATGCCCAAAATTACTAGGAAAGATCAGGTGGACTGTGTTCCAAACAATGTATCTGGTCTCAGCCCCCTATTTCCAAGCCACAACTATCAAAGTTGAAGTATTTCCCCCTAAAATAAATTAGACATCGAATTACTTAGAAGAAATCTTGAATTGTGTTTTCTATTCGAGTGAGACATTTATTCATTACCTTGTACAGGGTCGACACTGAGAGTTCAAAATGAAGGGAGATCTGTAAATCCTGTATCCGTATTAGGGTTTGTTTTCTTTCCTTCCATTTGTTCTGGTGGTAAACTGGGAATCAAGCCACCCCATGGCATCATCCCAAGAATCCAACTCACCATGCCTGAAGCGCAAGCTTGTTGATGATCGGCTGTTGAAAGAGTGCAAATCTCGCCGCGTTGAAGACAAAAATGGTCCCTTATTTGATTCATCTCTCAAGAGCTGCAACAGTTGCCGTGCACATCCTGACCTTGCTAATGATTGTGTGAATTTCCTAAAGAGTGGAGTACCCAGCCGTATCATGTATTACAAAAAAGGTTCTTGGCACAATTTTCCTGAACAAATAATGAACTCCCTCGTTGAACAATTTAGAGGCAATAAATCTAGTGTTGTGGCTGTGATGGACAATGAACCTCTTCTTGTTGATTTCTTGTCAATGACCTTGGTCAACCTAAAAAGCAGAAATCAGCGATCTGTAGCATGGTTTGATGACACTGGCAAGTGTTTCTTTCCGTCTGTGTTCTTTGATGAGGAAGCTGGTGATGCAGTCAATGGGGAGGCTGTTAAGTTTGAGGGCACTGCACAGGGAATAATGTTGGATAAAGTTGCAAGTTCTCCACCCGAATTGGTCAAGCAAGTTGTTCAGCAATCTTGCCCCCGGGATCCTCAGAAATCTTGCAACGCAGATATATTACGCAAGAAAATCACATATGTGAAAAGGGGCAGCAAAGACTTCCGATTTGTCCAGGACCTCTTCCTCTCTGGTATGGGTTCATTTGCAACCCCACAAAATCTACTTCATGTCTACAGCTACTCTCCAAATGATATAACTGGACACTGTAGACTTGAAGCTTTGGAAAGACAGATAAGGTTCACCAAAGAACATGGTGATGCAAATGTAAGATATGGATGGTTAGGATGTAGGAAGAATGACATAATCAGGATTCTGATTGATGGTTTGGATACCACTGGAAAACCTGTTGAAAAATCAGGTTTGAATGCCGGTGTTTATCTTTCACCAGAAAACCAAGCATTTACCAGGTGCCTTTTCTTATATCAATTGTGAAGACTATTTCGTTTTGTAATGTTTAGTATATTTTACATCACATTCTTTTTTTCTTTTTACCAGTGTTGGTTTTTGTGATGATGACGAAAAAGGTGTGCAGTATATGTTGCTGTGCCGTGTGATACTGGGCAAAAGGGAAGCCACCGAGCTTGGATTAGAAGAGGCTTTTCCGAGCAGTGAGAAGTATGATTCTGATGTTGATGATTGCTTAAACCCAAGGTGTTGTGTGATAGGGCAATCACATTTAAGATCTCACATCCGGTTTGAATATCTTATTAGTTTCAAGCTTGCCCCAGTATTTCGAAGTAAGATTATAATAAAAGTTAAGATCTTTATCTTTTCATATTGAGATAAGTGCAGTGAATAATTTTTCTGCTACACATTTTCAGATCAATTGCTTGGCTTGAAAGGTTTATGGTTTCACTCGCTGACAAAGAAAGTTTCAGCGGATCTCTGTCGTAAACCTGTGAGTCAACATTAATCTTATGAACTTGATCATCATTGGCATGGTGTTTTTCCTGTTAGATGTCTTTACACAGTGGGATAACCTAAGCTTGATCTTTGACATATTTGCTTTCCAGTGATCCCCTTACCTACTTCCTTTTTTTTTGGATGTGAAAACAGTAGGAGAGGCTCCCACTGTGCCCTTTACCCTTGCCTGCTTCTTTACAATGGCATAGTTTAAACTTAGGCTTATAGTAATATTCCACTAATCTAACCAGACCACCATGTATGCAGGTACTGTCTGAAACAGGTCAAGGACCAACTACCCCATGGATATCATTCAAAGCCCTGTTTGGAGGAATTCAAGAAAAAATATCACCAGTGGCAAGGGAGCTGCTCTTCCATCATTATGAAGAGCTGAAGGTACTATCTAAGTGAATTATGTTACGTCTGTTGGTGTGTTTATTGGTCATTAAAAGTTTTCAATTTTGCTATTTGACAGGAAAGAAAAATAACTCGTGAAGAAATGGTGAAGAAGATGATGACCATAGTTGGGGAAAAAATACTTTTGGAAGCCCTCAATAAACTTCAACAATGTGTAAGTCTCTACTTGTAGTATGCATGCTCCTTGCTTCACACTAATTCACGACGAATCATCCCTATACATATATGCCAGCTCCTAAAGAAATGACTTACTGGAATATGACGCTTAAGAGTTCACCTGAGTAACACTGTGATGGTTGCTATACTCATCACACACAGGTTGCCTCTATCATTATGCTTATACTGTATAAAATCCAGACTGAAATGGTGATCCATAACATAAAAAGACTTAACACCTGTTGTCTGGAGAATCAAGAGCTATAAGTGCTCAATTCTTCTTATGAAATTGAACTTATGTTTCTTGAATAGCGATGTAGACATCTGTCAACTTCTGCAAGCATATCGCTTTTCTAGAATGAAGACTTGAATCAAAATAAAACTATTTTATTGGTTTTTGTATTCTTTTGTGTTTGATTTTATTGTAGTAAATTATCAAGCAACACAATGTCTCAAGTGCAGGGAAATCTGTCTGATATTTCTTTGCTCTTCTCTTGATGTGTAGGCCTCTGATTCGTTTTTCCCTACCAGCCATTTGTGCTCCCTTTCTTTGTTGGTATTTTTATGTTTTTGCATAACCCTTTTTATTGCCTTTTGTTGCAGCCATCATTATGGTGCAAGCCTTCTGTTGAAGTGTCTAGCAAACCTGCAACGGCAGCAACAGAACAGTTATCCTTGGATATGGCAGGCAGGAATAGTTTAGTAGCTCCTAATGGTAACCATGAGCATAGTTCACATTCACCAAGACCAAGCGCACCTGGTAGGCCTCTCTGTACTATCAGCATCGAGTCGAGTCAAATGCTTCATGTAGCTTAAGATTGGTCGTTGCCTACCAAATGTTGATCATCGAGCCTGTCATTTCTTTTGAAGGACGTGGAAATTCACCATTAATAAGCACTGACAGCTTTGATTCATTATCACTGAGTATGTTGCCAAAAGGCCATGATACTCCAGCATCAAGCGAAGAGCCAAAGTGTCGTGAATCATCATCAGCTGATAGGATGTCACAGAGCAATCACAATCAAGTCCAAGATGCAGCAGCCAAGGTTCATAGTGCCCCCACATCAAGTACGGTACCAGAGAACTCACTATGGGGATATAGTAGCACCTTTGCTTGTTTTTTTTTCTTTCATTAACAATAATGTTTTTTTTCTTGAAAATTACAGGAACTATGGAGCTGAGTGACCAGGTTCCACCCTGCATATCGCAAAATAAACTACCTATGCCGGTTCGTACAAGAAGCCGCGTTATTCGGGCTGCTGATATCCTGGTTGCCTTATCAACTCCGCGAGAGAAGAGAGAGCGTTAGGTTATCAGTACAGTTCATCACTTCCCTTGATCCCCTACTTAAGTACATGTGAATGTGATGTTACCTATTTCTGGTGTGAACTGGTTGGGTCAGTAGTTTATCTCTTAGGTGACAAATCACCCACCAGTCGACTCTTCTGAACATAAAATCCTTTTCTATCCGAGTTAGCAAATTATTGTTATTACCAGTAATATATCCTCTGCCTATTGCGCGTGGTGCTCCCGTGTTGGTGTCCCATGTTAGGCTGTGCCTGTTCTGGCCGTGGGTGGCTGTGCTGCTGCACCAAGCACCATCGACCTTGTCGGCGGTGGATGGGACAAGCGTTGCTGTAACTGGTCAGTCTTGTGTTAAACGCATTTCGGCTGGGCTGCTTTGTCTGGTCTCTTTCCATAAGCTGTTGTTGTTTCGCGAGCCAATGGGCCTAAGGCCTATGCTTTCGTTGAATTTGACAAGCCCATCTGTTGGTCGGTTCTCTTTTGAGGCGTGTCCAAACAGCGGTTATATCGCTGATGCTTTGCAGTTTAAATCAAACCGGAGCTGTTGCATGTTTAAATGGGATCAAATTGTGTCAGAGATGGGCATTGGAAATATCATTCTGGAAACGGGTTTTTGATCGCCTCTAGTGAGTTGAAGGTCTTGGGACAGATTTTATCTCAGCTCTTGATGGGCATGTTGACCCTTTCCTGGACAGTCTTTCAGACTATGAATCCAATTTAGTTGTTTGTGATGCCGCAGGCAGCAGCAACTACATTTTTAATGAAATATGTAAATAAAAAAAAAGTACTACTCGCAGATGGCTCAGCTTCAGCTCCGACGCTTCGTCGCCTCCGTGTCGATGACTCAACCTAACCCTAAGTCTACAAAAGTCGAGCAATCATCCATGGAAGCATGGGACGGGCACGGGCATTGTGGCCTCCCCTCGCTGCTCACCGCCCATCATTGACTGCACAAGAAAAGCGGGGCTCAGGCCATCAGTGATTGCACGCGTGGCACTTGAGATGTCCCTCTACATCTCTCGAGCAACGCTAGAGAGCCTGCCTGAGCTTGTCTAAATGATGGGACAACGCCCCCACTTACTTTTTCACCACTCGCAACGCAAGGATATATACGCCATTAACCTCCATTTAATTGGACAAGTGATCAATCAGTTCAATTTTGCTTTTGTCAATGCTAACAACTTTCGCCATTGGCCTCGGTTAAGAAGCACTTGATTACCTCCCTGTTTGTGTGGCGTTAACCTCCTCTCCACTAACGTCTACTAATGCTAGTGGTGTCACCTCCGCGCCGCGCCGCGCCGTTGAAATTGGGCTAGCTGGATGATGAAAGTTTAAAAAGAGAAGATATCTGAAAACAAAGCAGGAATATGAGAGAAGAAAACCATTCTTTCTTCTGATGTCGTTTCTTTTCTCTGAGGGAACCGTGAAATGGGATTCGCTCATCAAGCTAGGGAACAACGTCGTATTCTGTAAAGAAGGGGAACAATAGCATCAAACAAGTGGAAATATATTCCAAGATAGCGTAGAAGCCGATATATGCGACAGCTTGCAGAGCGAACGACTGTTCTGCTGCACCTCGGAGAATCAAATCGAATTGGAGTGTTTGTTGTCTCTTTCCAGGTCCGAAAGTCGCAGCAACAAGAACAACGGTTGGGAAAAAGAATGTTTGGACGACCGGCCTAACTACCCTTTTTCGAAATAGTCGATCAATCAAATCTGTGCAATGGCGTACAGGAGCTGGATGCTCAAGCTAGTATAGGAAAATTCTACCCAGTTTTCTCCTTATGCATGAGCACCTTTTTTTTTCAGGTTGCATAGTTCAAGCTTTTCACTTGAAGAGTAGTGGCATACTGGCATAATGTAAATGAACTAATGGACTGTTAACTGAAAATATTCTTTGTGGAAAAGTAATAAACTTGCTAGAACACTTACTTGGACCCAGCTCGTCCAACTTGCACGGCTGTGCTTGTGCCTGATGCAAGTGGTATAATAAATACAACTTCGCTTCTACAAAGTCAGAAAACTGCTAAGCAGGAGTATGCCGTATAAGGAAAAGAAGATTAAGAACAAAAAAGGAAAGCAGAGAGATGAAGTTACTAAATACCAGGAGTATTTCCTTGTAGGTAAGCGGTATCCTGACGGGGCAGGTCAAATCCGTGGGGTACAAGTAGGATTAGTCAACCTGGCCCAGCGATTTCTCGTGCTCAAGTGGATTAGCATGCGCCCACTTTGCAGAAAGTTGAAAGCCTGACAGTTAACTGCCTGCAGACTTAGCTAGACGGAGCTATGGAGCCCTGCCTCATTTTCCATTTCTCTCCACAGTTCTTATAAATCCCTTTCGTTTCTTTTAATTTTTATTGGATTCGGTATCAAGCCGGCAAATTGTAAAACCGGCATCGAAATAATGGAGCTGTTGGAACCTATTTCCGGTGGTCTGAACCTAATGTGTGCGCCTCATTTCATGGTAGCTTATTCGCTCAGGAAAAGGATTCCATGCTCTGTTTTAGTTTTGTTGAGAGAGAATTCCTGCTGAACTGCGGAAGTTCAAACTCAAAATTAATTTGCAGTTGATCAGTCCCAATTGGTACACTTTTCTCTGCGCGAGACTGACTGAAGCAATATTTAAGCTTGTGGATCGGGTGAGCCCATTCACCTGTGCGCGCATACGAGCAGATCACAGAGCACTTTCTGGCCAACTCGTTTCCGGTGCAGCTTGCTATACATTGGTATATATCCGTCGTTAGCGACATTAACTACGCTGAACTGTGTGCACGATTTTGTTTGTTCAAATGGACTAGTCATTAGATTCTGGATCAATGTGTGTGTGGCTGGTGAGCAAACCAAACATTCCACGTGCGTCTGCATGTTTCTTGTATTTGAAAGATCTGCATCCATATGTGTTGACCCTCGAGAATGCAACGTCTCCATGCACGCACGCGAGTCTCATACTGTGTTCAGACTTAGTTGGACACCGGCTCCATATGCTACAGCTCGAGTACGTAGGTGATAATTGGAGGTTCTAGATTTTCTGCTTAACTTCTATTAAACTGATAAATAAGAAGAGATTATTTAGAGACAAGGACAGAGCCAACTGGTTTATCTGGACGTATTCCTAGAGGTGATTTCTGTAGTATTACTATTCGATGAGAACAGGATGGATAAGTTTGTATATGAACTGAATTCGTTCTGGTTTGACAATCAGTGGACTCGTACCTAACAAGTTAAATAGCAATCAACCTACTCTGGTAGTAGTTAACACCGGAGTTAAGTATTGTAACTGATCCACAACTGCTTCTTCAGTGTGCCTCAGGCCTGCCTTTCTGAAAACAAAAGCTGTCGCTCAGATCGGCACATGCACACGCATGTGCATAGGGATCCACTCCGTGCATTGCCTGATTCAAGAGCGGGGAATGCTTGCGTGATTGGGGAGTTAAGCATTTGGATACACAAGTTAAGGCGGCTTAAGATCAACCTCAAAGTCATACTGTTCGTCTGACATACGTAGGAACATCCTGTGTTCATCTTGGACTATTCGTCGTCAGGCCATTGTGCAAGTTTTTGTTTTCCTGATAAGTGACAAATATAAAAGAGGAGGCTTTTATTTTTCTTTTTCATAGTTCGTATATCATCCTACTAGACCGTCCACACGAACTGAAGTTGACTTCAACACACGGCTGGTGCGTATAAACTCGAGCTGGTTTGGTAATCATGCATGTCTTGAGTATATAACTAGTGCAGTTTCAAGGCCCCGTTTGCGCATCAGGTTGCTTCCTCTCCTTTTCGTGGTCTCCCCGATTTTCTACGAGTTCAGCTTCATCAGGTTGGTGATCATGTCGATCTGGAGTATACTACATTGTTTATTCGGTAATAACAATATATCCGGACGTGATCCCACGCAACCGATGCTTTGTTATCTATTAATTCCCAGCTCCGACGACGGCGACTGACTCATTGTCCGAGACTTTGACTTGGCGACGTTAACGAACTTGCAACGACCCAGCACGCATCACACTACTAGTAGAAAGCTGAAGGAACATGCTTGACACCAAAGCAAGGCTCTCCTAGATTAGCGTCGTTAACATCTGCCCCTTTCGATCTGCCAGAGTCAAACACATATGCGTGGACATTTCTCTCTCTGCTTTTTTTTTTTGGCAAGGGTGGATTTTCTGCATTCCACACTGACGCTTTTCAGAAATCAAAATATCAGTTCAGAGACACTCGTATATGAACACTGACCAGAATACGTACGCGTATATGAGTTGGACTGTTTCTAGCCTGTATTTATTTTTCTCGACGCGTGCTCTGTTCTTCTGACTGCAGCATAGGACCGGGTGGCTTTCAGTAAGTGTTACTCCAACGAGCTATTCTCGGTAGCAGAACTCAAACCGATCGAGATGACCGCAGAGTCGCAAGCTTGAACGGGAAGCGTCGCTTTTGCATGAATGCATCTCCGTTTTCTGCACAGCTAGAGCGTACTACTGTACAGACTGCAGCCCGTTCACGATAAGCACGGCATGGCACCGCTGATGCTGCTACAGTGTTCGATATGCGGCGAGCCATCATCACTCACTGAAACTGATGAGTGATGACTCAGTCTAGCAAGCTAATAGTCAAACCGAGAGATAATGGCCCTCTTTAGGAGGGCCGTACTATTCAAAAGCTATGAGTCTTAAAATTCAGCATAACTTTTACGAAACTCGGTGCGGACACTTTTGGAAAGTCTGAACTCTCTCTCGTTGGCAGCATCACCGAAGCAATCCACTTGACAAAATCTGAGGCCCATGGTAGTGGATTATACTAGTAACATTTTGTATTACTCGTCTTGTTGAAATTAAGAACTCGCACAGAGCTAGGCGTTGTTTCGTGAGTTGTCTGAGTCCAGTTCGCCCGCCGCTTGGATTTCACCGTTTCACACGGACGTTCCTGACGCTGCAATTTCGTCGGATGGTCGGAAGAAGTGACAACAAGCTAGTCTATATGCTTTAATGCTTATACTAATAGGCATTTTGGCCTTTGCTTGCGCGGCGGAGCAAGGAATATAGAAAAGCGGCCGGATCGGAGCGCGGAAAGAAAGGGAGAATGGCGTGAGCGTTAAGCCAACAAACCCCCAAAAAATAAAGCTCTCAAGTCTCAATCTCATCCTATCCATGGACGGCGAAACAAAGGAAAGCCTCGCTCGCTATCGCTAGTACCGTCGTACGGCTGGAGTGGGAGCTGAGACACGGTTGAACATCTGTACGCACACCGGTACGGTTTCTTCACCTTGCGCAATTAAGCTGTCCCACCGTTCAGCGTCCTGAAAATGTGATGTGCGGTGCACGTTCAAAAAAAGGGAAAAGAAAATGTGATGTGCAACGGAAATGAATCACGCATCCATATCATGGAAGATTTTAGTTTACCTTCTTCTTTTACGGGCACACTATTTCAGCGTGGCTCGGCCGTCGGTGTCTGTTTGACAACTGATTCGTACTGTTTAGAACAGTATTGCATTTTCTCCATTTTCCGTGTGGCAGCATACGTGACCGAGCACTTGTGTGTACAGTGTCTTTCCATTCCATCCGACAACTGATACAGAACAAGACTCCATGGCAAATGGCCAAATGATGCAGGTTGCATGAATGTCTTTCTGCGATCGCTTCTGCTTGTGTTTGACATATACAGTAATTATCAGCAGGTCCATGTAATTATACTGCTTTATAGTACTCCCTTTTGTCCGATCAGCAGACGTTTTCTATGTACAGTAATTGTCTGCTCCAGTAATTATATGTTCTACAGTGATTGAATGTAAAATTGGTATCTGTATTTTACATATCAGATCGAATTGGTCGCCGAGAGAGAGGGAAGAAGAAGAAAAGAAACAGGCTCCCCAGACCGTCATGCATGGTAGGACCAAAACTGTCATGCATGGTAGGACCAATACTACTCCTTTTGCCATTTCTTTGATTTCCCTTTCCCTTTCTTTGGCTCCAGAGCTTTGACTTCCACTTCCCCATTGGATGCTCCCAACCAACCGAGTTTACAAATTCTTCATCCCTCTTTAAGACCACCAACACGTCTGTACGCAAACAAATTCAACGGTCGTCTTTTCTTCTCTGCCGTGCATGCAAATGTCCATGTCTTTATTTTTGTTTTTTTTTTGGCGAAGGCAAATGTCCATGTCGATCTAAACAGAACGGATATATCCGCCACGTACCGTGTCATTCACATCAATATACAGTACATATACTACTCGTTTCATTCTAAAATAAAAATAAATGTGACTTCAATCTGTCTTAACTAAATTATATTTAGAAAAAATATTAAAAATATTTTTATATCTAAATAAGTTTCTTATAAAAATAGATTCAATAATCTACCTAATCAATCTGTCTTAACTGAATTACATTTAGAAAAAAAATAATAATAATATTTTTATATCTAAATAAGTTTCTTATAAAAATAGATTCAATAATCTACCTAATGATACTAATCGTATATTATAAATATTAATATTTTTTATATATAATTAATCAAAGTTAAAGTGTTTAACTCCTTAAAAAGCGAGAACGATATTTACTCCAGTATATTGAGGGAGTAGTATTAACAATTTAAGCAACAGAAATATGGAGAGGAAAATATTTTTACAGCTAATAGCAGCCATTGCCTAGCTGGTTTTGTCATCATTTTTTGCCATATTATTGCGTGCTCAATTGGAAACAGATCCAATAATTGTATCATGCTTATTTTAGCACCAAGTAAACTAAACAAGCAATAATAACAGCCAAATTCTGGAGCGGCAATTTAATTGACAGCGCTGACGAAAAACAACAGAGACAACAATCAGACACCATCGACGCATTTGCATCATGAGATTAGTTACTATGGCGATTAATTTATAATCACCTCTGGCTCCTCTTCTCCACCACTGCTGTCGCCATCAGACTCTCTGACCTCACTCTTCAAAGTCCAAACCGCCCACCTTGTATTTATTTTTCGCACGCATCGGTTGATTTGCTCCACTACCACTAATATGCAAGCCGCTTATTAATTGCGATTGCACTACCATATCTAATGCACAACTAGGACTGGTGCGCCTACCAGCGAGGGAGGAAGAAGACACGAGAAAGTGAGGAGAGAGAAAGAGAAACGCAGTATTAAAAAAAAGCAAAATGAATCTCCGAATAAAGAAAGGCAAGGAGACAGCGATAAACAAATTCAAGCTGCACTGCTGAGCGCATTGGAGTCAAAACCAACCCGTCCCTGTCTTTCTTCTGACTTTCCCCTCTCGCTCCTGTGATGTCCTCGTCCTCGTTCTGCGAC
Source organism: Eleusine coracana subsp. coracana (assembly GCA_032690845.1). Taxonomy (NCBI): domain Eukaryota; kingdom Viridiplantae; phylum Streptophyta; class Magnoliopsida; order Poales; family Poaceae; genus Eleusine; species Eleusine coracana. Next base: position 1,082,486 of record CM064424.1, read on the forward strand.
GCACACAATCTCGCGATTCAGCGTTGAAGGGGAGAAATGAGGAAAGTTTCCATGCGAGAGTGTTTACAAAAAGTCCATTGAAACCTGTCTGCAATTTGCTTCAAGGATAGGCCTTGCCTCCTTTTTGCAGAGTTCTTCCCACAAAAATTCTCTGTGATCAGTGCCTGTTCTTGATGCTTGGATGGATGCGGCCTAGCAAGGTGGCGTGAGTCTGGGCGAGAAGTTCCTTCCGGAGCCCTTGCCGTCGTTCATGCTCTGCAAGAAAAGAGCTTCCTTTCCGGATCCGGCCGCCGCCTGTCGCCGGAGATGGGAGGATTCCGCTGGCTGTTCCTCTTCTCGCTTGTCGCCGTTCTGCTCCACGTTCATGGCGCCCAGTCCCAGAACCAGACGTGCCACCCGGCAGACCTGAAGGCGCTTCTTGCCTTCTCCAATGGCTTGGACAGGAAGGGCGAGGGGCTTGTCGGGTGGGGCTCCGGCGACGCCGCCTGCTGTTCCTGGACCGGCGTCGCCTGCGATCTTGGGAGGGTGGTCGGGTTGGATCTCTACAACAAGAGCCTACATGGCGGCATCTCCTCCTCCGTCGCCTCCCTCGATGGCCTTGTGACGCTAAACCTCTCCGGCAACTCCCTTCGCGGCTCGCCGCCGGCGGAGCTCGGCAGCCTGACGAGGCTGCGGGTGCTCGACCTCAGCAGGAACGGGCTCTCCGGCCCGTTCGCGACTAGCGACAACGGCTTCCCGGCGATCGAGGTGGTCAACATCTCCTCCAACAATTTCACCGGGCCGCACCCTTCGTTCCCCGGCGCGGCGAACCTGACGGTTCTTGATATCTCCGGCAACAGCTTCACCGGTGGCATCAACGCCTCTGCGCTCTGTGTTGCGCCGGTCGAAACTCTGCGGTTCTCGGAGAATGCGTTCTCCGGTGAGGTCCCCGGCGGCTTCGGCCTGTGCAAGGCGCTGGTTGAGCTCTCTCTCGACGGCAATGGCTTAACTGGGAACCTACCTAGCGACCTGTACACGATGCCGAAGTTGACGAGGCTCAGCTTACAGGACAATCAGCTCTCCGGCAACCTCGGCAATGGGCTTGGTAACCTCTCTCAGCTTGTGCAGCTTGACTTATCCTACAACAGGTTCACCGGTCCCATCCCTGATGTGTTTGGAGGTATGAGGAGGCTGGAGTCCATAAACTTGGCCACAAATAGGTTCTTTGGTGAATTGCCTCCTTCCTTGTCAAGTTGCCCAACACTGAGGGTAATCAGTCTAAGGAACAACACACTGTTTGGTGCTATTGATATCAACTTCGACATGCTGCCAAGGCTGAGCACTTTTGATGCTGGAAGCAACAATTTGACTGGTCATATACCTCCTGGCTTCGCATCGTGCACTGAGTTGAGGACGCTGAACCTTGCAAGGAACAAGCTTGATGGGAAGATACCAGAGACCTTCAAGGATTTGAGGTCCCTGTCGTACCTCTCACTAACAGGGAATGGCTTCACTGATCTGTCATCAGCATTACAAATCTTGCAGCACCTGCCCAACCTGGCGAGCTTGGTGCTCACCAGGAATTTCCGTGGTGGTGAGATAATGCCAGTGGATGGCATCAATGGGTTCAAGAGCATCCAGGTGCTTGTCCTCGCAAACTGTTTACTCTCGGGCAGAATTCCGCCATGGCTGCAGAACTTAGAGAGCCTCAATGTGTTGGACATTTCATGGAACAAGTTGAATGGGAATATCCCGCCCTGGTTAGGGAGCCTGAATAATCTATTCTACATTGACCTGTCGAACAATTCGTTCAGTGGGGAGCTTCCTGAGAGTCTTACACATATGAAGAGATTGATTTCAATTAATGGCTCGAGTGAGCAGCCTTCAACAGAGGACCTTCCGTTCTTTGTCAAGAAGGATTCATCTGCCAGAGGTTTACAGTACAACCAAGTCAGCAGCTTCCCACCATCACTGATACTCTCAAACAATTTGCTTATTGGGCCAGTGTTATCAGGCTTTGGTCATCTTGTGAAGCTTCATGTGCTGGACTTGAGCTGGAACAACCTCTCGGGGCCAATTCCTGATGAGTTGTCAAACATGTCGAGCTTGGAAATACTGAATTTAGCCCATAATGATCTCAATGGGACAATACCATCATCTCTGACAAAGCTGAATTTCCTCTCCAGGTTTGATGTGTCGTACAATAAACTGGCTGGGGATATACCTACTGGTGGCCAATTCTCCACATTCTCAAATGAGGATTTTGTTGGCAACTCTGAACTCTGCCTTCTTCGGAATTCCTCCTGCTCGGAGAAGAAATCGTTTATGGAACCTCCACATCGCAAGAAGAGCAAAGTCACTCTAGCAGCTGTTGTGCTAGGAACCACAGTTGGAGTTGTTTCTGTGTTATTTAGTACTTATGTGATTGTATCAAGGATTGTTCGTACAAGAATGCAGGAACACAATCCCAAGGCCATAGCAAATGCTGAAGATTGCTCAGAGTCTACTAATTCATGCCTGGTGTTACTTTTCCAAAACAACAAAGAACTCAGCATAGAGGACATCTTGAAGTCCACCAACAACTTTGATCAATCCTATATTGTTGGATGTGGTGGTTTTGGACTTGTCTACAAATCAACACTGCCAGATGGGAGGAGAGTTGCAATCAAGAGGCTTTCAGGTGACTACTCTCAGATTGAGCGTGAGTTTCAAGCTGAGGTTGAGACACTTTCACGAGCTCAGCATGAAAACCTAGTCTTGCTGCAAGGGTATTGCAAGGTTGGCAATGACAGGCTATTGATCTACTCATATATGGAGAATGGCAGCTTGGACTACTGGCTTCATGAAAGGGCTGATAGTGGGGCATTGCTGGATTGGCGAAAGAGGCTACGAATAGCACTGGGTTCAGCAAGGGGTTTGGCGTACCTGCATTTGTCTTGCGATCCCCACATATTGCATCGAGATATCAAGTCAAGCAATATCCTACTGGATGAGAATTTTGAAGCCCATCTCGCTGATTTTGGTTTAGCAAGGCTCATTTGCGCATACGAGACACATGTAACAACAGATGTAGTAGGAACCTTGGGCTATATTCCTCCTGAATATGGGCAATCACCTGTAGCAACTTACAAGGGTGATGTGTACAGCTTTGGTATTGTTTTGCTTGAGCTGCTCACGGGTCGGAGGCCTGTAGACATGTGCAGGCCAAAAGGGAGCAGAGATGTCGTGTCATGGGTTCTTCAGATGAAGGCGGAGGGGAGGGAAACTGAAGTTTTCCATCCAAGCATACATGGCAAGGAGAATGAAAACCAGTTGATCAGAGTCCTTGAGATAGCATGCCTTTGTGTGACTTCTGCTCCTAAGTCGAGACCAACATCGCAACAGTTAGTTGCATGGCTAGAAGAAATTTCAGATGACTGACGTATATGCAATTATATGGAGTTTCCAATGGTTTCTTTTTGCTTGTGCATGACAGTTTCTAGAAATGATTAGCTGTACATAATATTTGAATAGCTTGAAATGCTGGGAGTTCCCTTGTCCTGTTCCTATCTCAAGCCAAATGATATAGACCTCCTATTTTGTTCATAAGGTGGTTGCAAGATCGCCAGAGTGTAGAAATGCTTTGTACTTAAAAACTCTCAGTACAATAATCAAAGCGATTATTTGGAGCTTGTAACTTCTGTTATGCATATGGTATAAAATTTTGGAGGTGTATGTTTAGTAACTGGCTTCTATTATTCTGTGTTTGTTCATTAATTGATTTTGAGAAAGAGCTGGGGCAACAATTAATGATTTTATTTTGCCGTCAGTGACAAAGTTCAAACTATATTTTGCTCTTTGGTCTAAAAGAATATCTTCTTTCACTATGGTTCTGTTAGTTTTCACGTTTCCTGATAATCTGCTGTTCCCTTCCAGAGTGGTTCAGCTCCTGGTTCAGATGTCACAACAGTGAAGTCTGCTTCAAAATTCATCTATGACTGATCATGACATGAGATCAATGTTCGAAAATGTGACGCGTTTTCACTTTGCAAAGCTGCTAAGTTCAGGCCATCAGGGCATGCTACGCTGAAGAAATGAGATGCAAAATTTCCCTCACCTGTTTCGGTAGGCCGGCCTGCCGATCATGCCGGAGCGTGCGATTCCCCAATCCCCAGAACTGCCCACCAGGGTACTCGCCGTCATCCCGATCCTGTGGCCGGGTCTGCGAGCAGTGACGCATGAACGGAAAGGGAGGTTGGAACCACGCCGGCGGCACGGCCGCATGTGGTGTTGTGCCGCTCTTCCCTCCGGGTAACAAGCGTGGACTTTCGGCCCAACTCATATGGGCTAGCAAGAGGAAGATAACAGTCCTGATTGCTACGGCCTGCGAATGGCCCATAAATACTTCAGTCGCTGGCAGCTCTTTTGAGCCCATCTAATGATCTCTTTCGGATTCTTTTTTAAAAAAAAAAAAAATCTTATGATCTCTCTCTTCTCCTACGACGACACGTGATTCAGACTTTCAGGCACATCACAATTCACAATACAGAACACAGTGAGGTGCAAAAGCCTGCTGCTACGAGACACCGCCTGCGTATGGCCCAGCTAGCATCGGTTTAAATTTCTTTTATCGTGTTGATTGAGAGTAGAAGTATGGGAATATTTCCATCTCCAATCAAGAAGGCAACACAGCACAGAAGCGGGAGCAGGGGGTGGGGGCAGCGGTACTTGCGAAGTGGGGGCAGTGCATTGTACAATCACACATCTCTCTCACCTCTCACTTCATCTTCAGTCACCATTATTATTACCACCCAGGACTTGCAAAGCCCGAAAGATCTCCACGCCACTGTCACCCTGTGCGTGCTTGTGCTTGTGGGGTGCGGGTGCGGCGTCGTCGCCCAAGCACTGCTACGCGCACGAGCGGTCGCAATTGCTAGTCACTCTTCACTGCGATTAACCCCACCTCCGAAGAGCTTGAATTAGACCAGAGAATCGTTAAATGATTCTTAGGGTGCGTTCGGTAATATTTATACTTAAAATATTTATAGTGCTTATTCGCTCAAAATTACTTATAGTACTTATAATATATAAGCAGTCTTTGGTAAAACTACTTATTATATTTTTATAAAACTGCTTATACTGAGAGAAAGTACCACCATAAACACTATAAATTATCTTTTGCTGCTTTGCTTAAAGTGCTTATGGATAATATAAAATGATAAAGTGTTTATACCTTATAAGCACTTTTCTATTTTGCTATTTGGTTTTCCAATCTGCTTATTGAGCATAAGCATTTCCAATAAGCAGTTTAATAAACATTATCAAACGCACCCTTAACAAATAGAATTCCAACATGTTTGGAGTGGAAATTGGTTTCTATAAAACTAGAAAAAAAATAAATGAGTCTAGGTTTCTCCCCTAAAAAATAACAAGTTTATAAGTTATTGTACGAAAAACATTATATAACCATATCGAAGAAAAACTCATGAACCATTTATTTTACATCTAATATATATGATATTTTTTAGAAAAAAACATCTTTAACCTTTACTGATAGTTTTGCTCGCATTTACTCATTCGCAGAGAAGGTAGGTGTGTAGAGCAATTCTACTCGAGTCAAACACTTCATGAAATCCTAAGTTGTGACTTTTTTACTAGGAACATTAGAATTGTTCCTCTATAGTATTGATAATTTTTCATACATCATTTTATCCATCATGTCGTATAATTACTAAGTTATGCTATTTTTTTCTCTTTTTCTCTCTTTAAAGAAAAAAACATAGTTTTTTATATAGCACTATATAACTAGAAAAAATAAAAGAGATTACATGTTGCTTTTCCAACCGCAGTCATATCTTTGAAGTGGTGAGATAAACCATGCAATATAATGTGGTGGGCAGGCCAGGCCAGCCGAAGCAGAGAACAGAGTGGTGGTAGATCTTGGGGGTGGTTTTGTGGGGATGGGATGCGATGGTGCGTGGTAGGGTGTGTGGCTTTTGCTTTTACTGATCCCGACCCGACCCGGGCACTGTCACTGCGCAGCCGTGCCGTGCAGCGCAGCGCAGAGCTAGGTGCTGTAATGTGGGGAGGAGGGGAGGCCCCATGCACAGTTGCTCTTGGCCAAGCGGGGCAAACAAAGGCTGCGGCTTGCCACTGCGGTGCGCACCTGGCCAAAAGCCACCCCATAACCATCTCCCTCCTCGAGTCCCAGTTCCAGTGGCATGGACCCTTGCACTTGCTTCCCAGTGCTGCTCAGCTCAGTTGGTGCATGCATGCACGTCACTGGCAATTTTTATTGGACTTTTTAATACTAGTAGTGTGCACGCACCGGTGCATGTCAGAGTGATTTGCGCCAAACTTAACAGAGTACTACTGCTAGTCCAAGTGGTTTGTTTAATTAATTACCTGCAAACGTGTGGGCATCACATTGTTTATGCTACTGGACACAGGTAGCTTAGGGAGACAGGCAGGGGACAGGAGGAGGGAAGGCAGGAAATGAAACGGAGGACAGAAGAGAAGAAGATGCCTACACTGAGCCTAGCATCGCGTCAAAAACAATACGGAGAGAAAGGTGACACGAGCAATAATAAGGCGTGCGAAAGCGAGGTTATGAAACAGTGGTGGGTTTGGATGGATTACGGGACAGGTCCAGTGATTCCTCCCCCTTTCCTAGGGATGCTGACTCGGGTAGCTAGGCGATGAGTGATGAGGACTTTCAGGGATCGCGCTTCGTGTTGGTTTCTAATAAGTACTACAGACACACCAATTATTCACCAATTATTCAGCGATTGAGATATGTGTTGTTTGATTAATTTCCAGCTGTGGTGTGGATCCGCTGATCACTTATACTACTAATTTGCAAGTGAGATGATCGATAACAGTGAGCCATGCAGATAACTGGGGAGAAGTAGCCTCACTGGTGTGACGCACGCAAACTGTTTGCGATGATCGATATCCTAGCTAGTACGAACGTACTACTCCCTAGTTAAGGTAGCGTTGCCGGCAGAATCTCAAATTCCCTTGAAGGCTGTCAAATAAACGAGATCTCGGTGACGCAACGCACAGGGGATTCCTGGGAAATCTCGAATCGTCATCATTATCATCATAAAAACAAATGATGTGCGTAGCAATAGGAAAATTTTGACCCCGCGGGACGCGTCGCCTGCCGGCACTTGCTACAACTAGGCAGTCGTAGTCGCAGTCGTACCAAAGGATGGGCGGGAGCGCGGCAACGGAGAGAGATCCTGCACTGGAGGAGGAGGGTGATGAATTATGGTGGAATGATTGATTATGCCTCGATCGGGGGCCGGGGAGCGTGAATCTCAAAGCTTTCTTATTTGTTCGATGAGGAGGAGATTCGTCATTCGTGGGTGTTCGCGACGGACTGCGAGGGAGTGCTCCGTGGGGCCTCATACCAGTGGCGATAGTATTTTTTTTTTCCTTTTGAAATTCCACAGTATTGACTGCTCACCTGGTAGCTGATGGATCCTCTGTGCCGCCGCGCAGCAGTGTACTAATAGTACTACTAGTGTAGTCGATTGAACTGCAACTCGTGGTGTAGACGAGAAGAAAGCACGCGCGTGTGGCTCTGGTGCTCTGCCTGCCCTGCCCAATGTGACTGTGCGAGGTCATAGAAACATCCCCGGCAACCACCACACAGGCACGCGCAACCGCAGCTCTGTGCCGTTAAAACTGTTGAACTGCAAAGCATCGCCGAAGAGCGAGGCAGTCAGCAGCAGCACACGGCATCGTTCGTCCCGGAAGAACACTCGATCTCAATTCTCAAAGCAAGGCAGAGGCAGGGCATGGCGTGTCACTACTTACTGCACGACAGGCCACAGGCAACGGCGGGGCGTCCGTCGGCAGAGAGCGATGGACGCGGCACGGGCCTCCAGCTTTTGGTGCAGCCCATGGGGCCCGGCCATGTTCCCTCTCTCTCACTTCTCTCTCTCTCTCTCTAGATGATCGTCCCCACTCATCAGTCATCGCCCCCAGGCCTCAGCTCAATGATACTAAAATAATCTGTTCAAAAAGCCAAAGGTGCCGCTGTGCTCTCTTCTCGCGTCCGATCCGTCGTGCTGTGCAGTTGTGCTGTGTCTGTGTGTGCTGGCGCCCGCCCGATCGATGCAAGGCCTGATGATGCACCAGAAAGCAACCAGGCACGTCCGTCCGGAGCATCAAGTTCCAAGGTTCTGTCACCGCACCGCATGTACGACTAGTCGTGTTTGTGTTTCTGATCCATAAATCCATAATCCAACGAGTACTATATATAGCTTCTTTATTTGTTCAAGTAATAAATAAAAAACTTGTTAATTTTCAGCTGCTGAAAGTTTTCCAAACTTTCAGTCATCTCTTTGAGTCATTAGATCTAGATTTAATAATTTATAATTATTATATAAATAATCCTACAAAAGAAAAATTAAAACACAAAGTAACAAACTATTAACTAAAAACTTTCAGCTGATTGAAAGCTAAAAAATATGAACAAATAAAGCGCTCTCGAAATAAAACATGACGTCGCTGACCAGGCCGCGTCGATTATTAACGACTATACAAAACACGCATGGTTCTTCATCCAGTACTACGCCCATACTTCACCTAGGATATACTATCACGAGACTGCCCTGCATGCAGACACTTGTGGTCTTCAAACATCAATAAGTCATGGGCACTTGGGACATGCATGCATTGTTTCGCAACTGTTCCACGTACCTCCACTGTTGCACTAAAATGGGTACCGTACCACTGCATGCCCCTCTCGTAACGTAACTTGTCAACATGTTTCGGCAGATTGTCTGCCCGGCCGGCCGTCTCACCAAACATGCACACAAGTGATGACGATAAAGCCGGCCGGGTTGATTGATTTTTCAAGTCCCTGGATCCTGTCCGCCGACTAGTACTACTACTACTAATTAAGCAGCTACATTGTCTATGCGGTGCACGACGGAGAGGGAACAGCCGAACAACCTTTGCGACTCCATGCTGGATGTGTGCTAGCTGGTATTCCATAATCATGCATGCGGGCTGACAGCATATGCATCATGCTCCATCTCCGTGTACGTACTATATTTGATTCTCTAGGCTCTAGCAGCCCTCACACAATTCAAATAAAATATCATGTACTAATAGAACAAGTAATTTAGCCTTCTTTTTTTTTTTTGCGAATAACCTTCTTTTCTCAAGACAACAATTTCAGTTTATCAAACCACATTTCGTTGTATATTAGTACTAGTATTCCTTAGCATTTGCGAAACGACAGGCTGCTAATTAATTTCATGAAGTTAATGAAGTCATAAATAAGATTCTACAGTACCCTATCTGGCTCTGCTTTGTACTGTACTTTGGAGCTCGGCTGCATCCCTTCCAAATGGGTCGAGTACCAAAATGAACCGCGCGCGGTAAAAACGGAAAGTGCATTGCATGTTCTGCCCTTTGCTGCTCAGCAGTACTACGTGCACACTGGTGTCAGACGTGGCACGGTCAAAAGCTGTGTACGGATGGGAGGAGGACCTCTCGTTTGGGTTTAGGACAGCACATGAATGAAGATCCCTTTTTCCCTTTCTTTCTTTTTCCCTTGGTAGTCGGTAAACTTATCTAGCAAGCCTAATTAAGGGAGCTTTATTACTACCAGTTTGTGGGTTTCGCTAGCTTAGCTTAGCTTGGTCGCAATTATGCAAATCATGAGCCCCACTGGTCTTCAACTTTTAAGCTAGCTTAGGGTGCATCTCTATATAGGAGAGTACTAGTTTGCTTTCAAAAGCCAGAAAGCAGCTGGATTCCATTAACATCATCACAAACAACAAAGATCTTAGGATATGTTGGGGGTTTGGAACCTTAAACCGCGACAACCCTTATCTTGCATTAGTCCTTGCCACTAATTAAACAACACGGAACGGTGACGACGTTGACACTCCTGACCTGGATTATTCGACAGTCAGCACGAAGGAGGCATTGCTTTAGGTGGAGACGGGTTGACGTAGCTATAACCATAAACCATCGTTAGTTGGCTTCACGAAATGTCGGTTCCAACTGCATGATTACGTGCTTCCCGTAGTAAGGGTGGAGTAATTTTGAGGACGCACGTAGCAGAATATACAACCAAGTTTCACTGGGAGAGCAGGTGTGCGCAGTTAAAAGGGCAAAGAAAAGCACGGAGAATATCCCTGCTCCCCGTCTCCGGCACGTCACGTCATGTACGAGTCAAACGTGTTTTCTATGTCAGTGTCACTGCCCTCTTTTTTATTGGATCGACGCATGCTGCTGCGTGCGAGCGACGCAAAAGAAAAATAAATAATTTTCCTTTCTTTCGCATCCCATGCTGGGATTGGTCACGTCACGGGTACGATCATGCCCCAGCAGCACACTAATAAGTTGATGTGACAAGATTGCTCCGTACTCCAACATTTTCTCCGCGTTTTTTTTTTATCAATCCCTCCAACGAACTGTCACGCTATTACCATTTCCTTGTGTGTTACAGTAGTCAGGATTAACCGGAAGCAGGTGCGGTAGCGGCAGGTGACACGAGTTAAAGGCGACCGCCATCATGTGCTGGCTGGTTACCATACACCAGTAGAGTAGTGGAGTCGCAGTGTGCTGGAAGCGGAAAGGATCGCAAACCACAGGGGCGCTGCCAAATCACGTCGCAGTTTTGGGCAAAGATGCCGCCGAATGGGAGCTGGGGTTGTCGTGACATCCGGAATGGCACGATTGCGAGTCTCGCCTGCGGGTAGCTCTGGATCAGCCAGCTACGGCAGCCTGGATACATAATAAAGCAGCTGGGAGCAGGGAGGAGATATTTTGTGCGCTCCGAAAACACGACGGCCACTTTACCACTTTAGCAACACACGAGGCTTCTTAGGCAAACAAACCACGCAGGTTATGGTGTGACGGGAAAGCTCCATCCACGCGACCTGCTTTCGAGATTATTATAGAATCTATTCCGAGCACATCATCACCTAAGCTCGTAGTGATAGCTTGGATTTAGGCATCTTGATGAAATGAACTGTGCAGATAAGTTTGAATCTACCGGAGGGCGGAACTGGACAAACATGTGGTAAGAGTTGAAAGCCATGGCGTGGCAGAGTTGGCCCACACCAAGGGACGCCAGTGACCAGTCAATCCGCCCATCCATCGATGATCCATCCACCACTGAGCTGCACTGCACTGCATGCCTTGTGGTAAGTGGTGGTGGATCTCCTCCATTCCATTCCATTACGGCCGCGCCGTGCGCCGTGGTGTTAAACACAACAATCTCACAAGCCCCGACAGCCGCTTACATGAGCCCATAAAATACGGCTTTTTTAATGCCTACTACGACTCGCTTTCTCTTCATTCTCTCTCCTCCGCTTTATTCAATTCAAACGAAAACTCGCCGCTGCACTGCGGCACAGTGGCGAACTCGCAGTCTTGCTGCGCGCACACACCACCCGCACGCCCACACACGCATCTCCGCTCGCTTAAATGCCCCAAACCTAATCATTCCCACCCCCTCCTCTCTCCTCTCTCTTCCGCTTGCACGCAGCCCCCACACCCCACTCCGCTCTCCCCCCACACAAACCATGGTGGCGATCTCCGAGCTCGGCTGAGTTGACGAGGTAATAAGGCGTCCCTGTCCTTCCCTTCTCGTCGCCGTGCCCGGTGCCCTCGTCTGATGCGGTTGCCTGGTTTGTTGCAGAATGCGGCCGATTTGAGGCGGGGGGGTGGATGGATTGGTGAGGGCGTGGTGGTGGTGGTGGTGGTAGATTAGGTTTTGGTTCCCGTCGTGGGAGATGAGCTCGTCCTCCGGGGCCAGCATCGGGCAGCCGCCGCCGGCGCCTCCGCCCGCCGCGCCGCCCGAGGAAGGTGAGCGTTTCGTTGTCTCTTGCCCACTGCCTCTTCGTCTTCTCGAATCGATTCGTTTGCTTTATACAGCTGGTTCTATTCTATAACTAATGGCGAGCGCGCTTGCGCTTGCGCTTGTATGTATGTGCAGAGAAGAAGTGCCTCAACTCGGAGCTGTGGCACGCCTGCGCCGGCCCGCTCGTGTGCCTCCCAACTGTCAGCACGCGCGTCGTCTACTTCCCGCAGGGCCACAGCGAACAGGTGAGTGCTTTGGTTACCGCCTGTTGCGTGCAAGGTGTTGGGTGTTTTTGCCTGCGTGGGGCTTGCTTGCTTGCTTGTCTTTGATCGTTGGCTTCTGCTCCTCCGAGGCTTCTTCGCGAGCTAATGCGTGTGAATCAACGTGTGTGTCAACGAAGGTGGCAGCGTCGACGAACAAGGAGGTGGACGGGCACATCCCCAACTACCCCAACCTGCCGCCGCAGCTGATCTGCCAGCTTCACGATGTCACAATGCATGTGCGCAATCTTCTCCCCAAATTTCTCAGATTCGTTTGGTCCACCATTTCGTCGCCGACGGATGCTGATAACTACTGTCTGCGCAGGCGGATGTGGAAACGGATGAAGTGTACGCACAGATGACGCTCCAGCCACTGAACCCAGTAAGTCGACAGACACCTGTTGCGCTGGATGATATCGGTGTGTTCAGAGTTCTTATATGCATGAGGTTTTCGATTGTATGTTGTGCAGCAAGAGCAGAACGATGCGTACCTGCCCGCCGAGATGGGGATCATGAGCAAGCAGCCAACGAACTACTTCTGCAAGACGCTGACGGCCAGCGACACCAGCACGCACGGCGGGTTCTCTGTGCCACGCCGTGCCGCGGAGCGCGTCTTCCCACCTCTGGTGTGATGAGTGTGTAATTTGGGGGCGGTGCCCCGTTTGTTTACCTGCATGGGTGCTCGGGTTTTCTGTTGCCAATAACAGGTGGTATAGTGTGGTTTGTAGGATTTCACACAGCAGCCTCCAGCACAGGAACTTATCGCACGGGATATTCACGATGTGGAATGGAAGTTCAGGCACATCTTCCGAGGTAAGTTACCTTCATGCTAGTGCAGTACTGAATTACAAATAAGTTGCTCCTGTTTGTAAGTGACAAGAATTTTCCTCAATACGTTTCTGAAATATCCGTGAGAGTCACGAGTGCTACATGGGCCTATGAGTGTACTAATGCACATCTTTCAGGCTAGTACAAATGCACCACACGTTGGTTCTTTTCTTATGTCTTGAAGACTTCTCGTTTCATAGAGTATTTGCGGATTTTGCCACCCCGAACATACTTTATTTTGTATGCCTTTAAATGCTGAATTTTGAACACAAATGCTAGTGCGATACCAATGAATGATGGTCCCTCTACTATACTGATTGTGAAGTGGGGTCACCAACACTAAAAATTAGTGATTACAGATTGATTTTTGTGCTAAATATTTCACAGGCCAACCCAAAAGACACTTGCTGACTACTGGATGGAGTGTGTTTGTCAGTGCTAAAAGACTTGTTGCGGGAGATTCTGTGCTGTTCATATGGTATGTTCCAGTGTGTCAATCCCACCCTTTTGAATTTAGGAATGACTAGGGCTTACTCCATCTTCATTCACTGATTTAGGAATGAGAAAAACCAGCTTTTGCTTGGAATCAGACGTGCCAGTCGGCCACAGACTGTGATGCCCTCTTCTGTTCTTTCAAGTGATAGCATGCACATAGGGCTCCTTGCAGCAGCTGCTCATGCTGCTGCTACTAACAGTCGATTCACGATTTTCTATAATCCCAGGTAAATTGGATGGTTTGATCAGAAAATGGCATTTCTTCCTTTCTTATGTTTTACTTAAATAAAGATAAAAATGTGCTTGCAGGGCAAGTCCATCAGAGTTTGTCATACCACTTTCCAAATACATCAAGGCTGTTTTCCACACCCGAATATCTGTTGGAATGCGATTCCGGATGTTGTTTGAGACTGAGGAATCTAGTGTCCGTAGGTGAGGCTGCAATTTAATACCTAAATTTGCTTGTGATTCATGCTGAGAGTTCTTTTCATGCATTTGAACAGTTCGGCTTTACTTTTTCTTGGTTATTTAGTACTGCAGAGGGTTGTACATTTGTATGGATCTGTGCCATTTTTTTCTGTTGTCAACTATGAATTATTTTATGCTCAAACTAGATGCTATAATGGTATAGGTATATGGGCACAATAACAGAAGTCAGCGATGCAGACCCAGTGCGTTGGCCTAGTTCGTATTGGAGATCAGTGAAGGTAAGAGTCTCTTGTTAGCTTAGCTGTCTTGTTTTTTTCCCCATGATATTAATTCTTTTTTTTTTGGCATACTGGGTTTTGTATTTGTCTTTTGACATCTGCAAAATCATGATTTGTTCATTTTCTTGAATTCATTTCTGACATTTTCTGTCCTATCTTCTGATCAGCTTTTCTGGTTTTCTTCCAAATAATCATGCAGCTCTTAACCTTCAGATGTTCTATTATCAACCATCCTTTTCTTTTGAGAGAAATATTTTTTTTCTTTATATTGTACAAATCATGATACATAGTTCGTTACTTCTCTGAATCCATCAGACTGGCTTAAAATTTTTATACTACAACTATTCCTAACCACCTATATCATTGATACCATAATGCAGGTTGGTTGGGATGAATCAACTGCTGGAGAAAGGCCACCTAGAGTTTCTCTCTGGGAAATTGAGCCATTGACAACTTTTCCAATGTATCCATCCCTGTTTCCACTGCGAGTTAAGCATCCTTGGTATTCTGGAGTTGCTGGTCTTCATGGTAAACTACGAATACTCATGCTTGTTATATCATCTCTATTGTTGGAGCTACTTTTTTTTGGCAGAAAGTGATTTAGACACTAAAAGCAGCTTACATTGTCCAATTACTATACATCACATGCGGCAACAGATCATTTGCTTTGACCAAAATGACCTGGAGTTAACATTTTTGGTGTTAACCTTTTTACTGGAATGTAATTATGAATGGAGATGAGGCACCCTCTCCATTTCATAAAAGCTGGTATTTGCCAACATCTTGTTAGACCAATATATTTTAGAGTAGAAACCTGTTGTATATGATCAGCTGTTATAAAGCAAGTGGTATTCTTAGTGTTTTTAGATCCTACATGCGAGTCAGGAAATCAAATGGTATCAGGAAACACGTATGATTTAAGCTAAAGATCACTATGTAGATGTGGAGCCGAAATGTTTTTTTTATTTCCATTTGCTCCAAAGGAAATCGGAAATAAAACTGTAGTATATATGAAGCAGGATATCTTTTAGGTATTAACCAAACTGTCCACATTGAAGCACCATGTTAGATCAATGTTATTGGCTTTGGGTCTTCATCTATTTGATCTTCAACTTGTCATATATTTTATCAACTGTATTCATGTTCTTGTTATGAGAAATGACACAATATGCTCTAATGTCGTTATCCTTGTTGTCACTATTCTCATTATGTTTTTTATTGGTTATTGGTATTGCACTTAAGATGACAGCAATGCTTTAATGTGGCTGAGAGGAGTTGCTGGTGACGGAGGCTTTCAGTCTTTGAACTTTCAGTCACCTGGTATAGGTTCCTGGGGGCAACAGAGACTCCATCCATCCTTGATGAGCACTGAACATGATCAGTACCAAGCAGTGATGGCTGCAGCTGCTGCCTCCCAGTCTGGTGGTTATCTGAAGCAGCAATTCCTACACCTTCAACAACCTATGCAAGCTCACCAGGAACAGTGCAACCTCAATCCGCTGTTGCAGCAACAGATTCTGCAGCAAGCAAGCCAACAGCAAATAGTTAGTCCTGAGGCTCAAAATATTCAATCTCTCCTCAGCCCAAGTGCTATCCAGCAGCAACTCCACCAAATCCAGCAAATGCAACATGCTCATAATGACCAGAAGCGTAAGATTCCACCAGATCAAACTTACCAAGTTTCTAGCAGTGAGATTCTCCCCAGTCCGACATCACTACCAAGCCACTTGCGCGAAAAGTTTGGCTTCTCTGATCCTAATGTGAATTCATCAAGCTTCGTCAGCTCTAGTAGCAATGAGAACATGCTGGAATCAAACTTTCTTCATGGAAGTTCGAAGTCTGTGGACTTGTCTAGATTCAACCAATCAGTAGCTAGTGAGCAGCAGCAGCAGCAACAGGCATGGAAGCAAAAATTTCTGGGCTCACAGTCAATGCCTTTTGGGGGTTCGGTTTCACTTAATTCACCCACTGGCAAAGATAGTTCTGTTGAGAACAAAATTGGCCGTGATGCGCAGAACCAGTCACTATTTAGTCCTCAAGTGGACTCTTCCTCCTTACTGTACAATATGGTGCCTAATCTGACTTCAAACATTGCGGATAATAACATATCAACAGTTCCCTCCGGGTCAACGTATCTGCAAAATGCAATGTATGGTTGTCTGGATGACTCTTCTGGTTTATTGCAAAATACAGGAGAGAATGACCAAACAACCAGAACATTCATTAAGGTGAGTGTAGTATATTATGTCTCCAGTTCTTCACTAGAACAAAAGTATGTCCATTCTAGTATAACCGCTCTATTAAAATCAGGTTTACAAGTCAGGATCAGTTGGGAGGTCCTTGGACATCACCCGGTTCTCAAATTATGCTGAACTTCGGGAAGAACTGGGTCAGATGTTTGGCATTAAGGGTCAGTTGGTCGACCCTGATAGATCAGGCTGGCAGCTTGTATTCATCGACAGGGAGAACGATGCGCTTCTCCTTGGAGATGACCCGTGGGAGTAAGATACTATTCTGAGAATTCTCGTTTCAATTTATAATTTGTTTGAAATTTACACCTCATAGTTTATATGGACATGCCCATGAAATTTACACCTCATAGTTTTTGTGGACATGCCTAGTTTGAATTTATAATTTATTTGAAATTTACACCTCATAGTTTGTGTTGACATGCCCATGGAATTATAATTTATATGAAATTTACACCTCATGTGGTTGAAATTTACTAGACCTGATACTCAGGCATCTATACTACTTTAAATCTGAATTTGACCCTTCAATTGGCTCATGAACCACTGCAAATTTAAAGACAATGTAACTTTATTTTTATAATTTGTCAAGTTTCCAAACACAAGATGGAAATGTCATTTGGGCAAGTTATCAACGTGATGAGTTGTGCATATGCAATCAAACTTGAATGTGTAGAATCATATTTGAAACTTCAAGACATCAGAGTCCATCATAGATTCATAGTGTAAGAGCTAAGTTGGTTGATATATTGGGTCCATAAGCACTTTCCTTAACATGCACCTACAACATTTTTTCAATACAGACATATATTCCCTCTGCCTCCTTGAACTCTATTATTTATATGTTTATGTCATTATGCATGCCAGTGATAAACCCTCCTGAAACTGAGCTCGCTCACTTTGTACAGGTCATTTGTGAATAGTGTATGGTACATTAAGATACTTTCACCCGAGGATGTACATAAGATGGGAAAGCAAGGAAACGATCCGCGCTACCAATCTTAAATCGAAAGAACGTGGAGCTGTATCTGGTAATTTCCATATCATGTTATTTTATTTTCTGGCATGGCTGCTTGTAAAAAATTTTAGGTAGACCACAGACTTTACTTTTATCAGTATAGTTATTTTGCTTAGATAATTATAATGATTGGTCTATGTTGTGTACCAGTTTATGTTTTATAAAACTATTTGTCCTCAGAAATGGTTTTGCATGAACCATTATTTTGGGATAGTGAACATAACGTGGAAACTATATAACTAACTGAATGATGATTAGTTTGTGATATTTAGCCTGTAAAAATAGCTTGCTTCCTTTTGAATGTCAACAAGAAGTCCTATAAATTAGCAGGTCATTTTCCTGTTAAATTACTGAACTCCTGGAATAGTGTTATACCTAATCGTTTAGAGTTGCTTTTCGAAAATGTATTTTCAATGCAAAAGCAGTTAAAAACTTACAAAACTTATTATATAAAATCTTACTGGATTTCTCCAATAACTTGAAGCCGCTTGCTTCTGATATTCTCTGAATTGTTAATGGCAAGGAACAACAAACTACAGACATATATCTGGGCAATGGGTTATGACTCAATCTTGGCCAGGTGTTTAAGAAAACTGCTGTAGAATATCTTTTTTCTGGGAAACCGTTAATCTAAAAAAAACCTCAGATTGATGATTTCTCCTTTTGTGGTTGTCTTCATGTAGCCGCAGTTGGGTTTTGTTGTCAGTGTGGTGTGTGTTTTAACTGAATTGACGGTGTGCCATAACTAGTATTATTATTGCTGTCTTGTTTGTTCAGCAAAATCAGTTTCTTCCTTCATATTTTTTGACCTTTTGTATTACCAAAGAGGATATTTAGATTGTTGTTTAATTAACTATCATGGCATTCACTACTGTCCAATAACATGTTTATGCTGGGTTGCATTGACAGGCTCCCTTGGCGATTCTGTGGCATCTGGTAGCAATCTTGCTCTTGGCAGTTTTGCTCTACGGTGCTTGCATGTTCGTCATTATCGTCTCTTGGTGTACAACATGCACGTCATCAGAACTCCCCGATACCCGTATCCGGTGCAGGCCACCGATACGCTCAACTTCTATTTTGTAGGTTCCACTTAGGAATCAGTATCAGCAATTCTGTCCTAGTCGCTGGTTTCTAGTGCTCAGCACGGCACTCTGTCTCATGTTGCGTCGAACATTCAGACTTATGCTTTAGTTGAAACTGTATTGTGATTTTTTTAAGCTACCTATGTATTTGAGGATTCCTCGACATGCTTTCGACGATGAACTGAAATAATTGGAATGCAGGAGGATTGTTTAATTTTGTCGTGTGGTTTTGTGCATGCTTGTCTTGCTAGATCTCTCTAATACTTGGTTAGGTCGAGCTAAGGCAGAAGTCCAGGCGTTCTCTATCTGAAACATTGTTATGAACGCCTGAACCATGATCGCGAGTATCGCATTTTTTTTGTTGTTTTTGTTGAGTTGTGGCGATGGTTGTGGATGTGCGATTGTGCCGCTGCTATGGCGAGGTTATTCGGTCTGGGCTTCAGCCTGTGACGAGCGTAGCTCCCGCTTCTACTGAGTCGAAGTCCAGCTGAGAAGAAATAGGTCGGAATCTCAAAAAGAAAAAAAAAAAAAGTGTTGCAGCTGGCAGCGCAGATCCCATTGGCTCCCCAAAGGTGTAATTGGGAGGTCCGAAATCTCCGTCATAAAGATAAGCGTAACTGACGCTGCGTATGTATTTTTTTTTCGAAAGGCCCGCTGCATATGTATTTACCTACACGCTTCATGCCCTTCGTCAAATTGGTGTTCAGCCTGTCATGGCCTTGAAAAGTTGGCACTTTCTTTCGTTCCTTTTCTCAATCTCGTCGTACGTCATACTCCTACTATGTAGTACCCGTGTAAACCTGCTGGCGTCACGGTGGACGAACAGTGAATGCAGATCTTTTCCCTCCCCCTCTCCTTTTTAAGACAAAAAGGTCAATTCAGACTTGCAGAGTAGGAGAGGGAAAGAGCGACCCAAACCGGAAAGAAAACCTCGTTCCCTCCCTGCAAGTGCAATGCTAGCCCGCCTGTGTTTCGTTGTCCCGTTGCTGTGCGTCCCCTGATTGATAAACCGTGACGTCTCCTCCCGTTTTGTTTAGCCCGCGGGCAGAGGCGGCCTCCAACCCAGTCCACACGGCACGCCCATCCCTTCGTCGCCTTCCCCTTCCCTTCCCCAACCCTAAGCCTGTGCGGCCACAGATCTACCCCCGCCGCCGCCAGCAGCAGCAGCAGTCTCGCCGAGCCCTCGCGCTCCCCCCGTCCGCCGCGGTCGCAGGCGCGATCGGCGCTCCGTCACGCCGCCCGGGGGCAGGGGCCGAGGATCCCGCGGTCCTCCTCGAGACGGGGACCATGGAGGTTGACGGTGCCGCGGCGGCGGGGGCGGCGGCCAGCGCGAAGCCGCTGACGCCCGAGGAGGAGGCGCTTAGGCGCAACACCGACTGCGTCTACTTCCTCGCCTCGCCCCTCACCTGCAAGAAGGTACGCCTCGTCTTCGTCCCTGTGCAATTTCGTTTCGGTTTCCGTGGTGACGTTTGTCTCAGGCGATTGAAGCTTGTAATTTGTGTGCGAGAGGTGGGTTTGGTCTGGGAACGGGGGCCTGGGTAGGCAGGGTTTCTGAGCTAGGTATTGGAGGAATTTCGCTGTGAAAGATTGATGCTTTCATTGTTTTGAAAACTTATGTGCTCTTTGGCGTGGGTAACCTGAGTAATTTGTGATTGACTGCTTTGGTTTATTTGACAAATTGATAGCGTTATTTCCCAGCGTTTTAGATGTCCGAGCACTCAGCAGTGCTGCGCTTTGAACATAGAACTTAGATATGGGACAAGGTTGTGAGAAAATTTTGCTGTATTGCTGTATTGCCACAGCACTGCAACATCACTAAGCTGAATTGGCACATGCTGTATTCCCCACGTAATTTTGCATGCATGGCATTTTATTTAGTACTAGTATGCAATATAATGTCAAACCAGTAACTATTTGCATAAGCTAGCGGTACACATGAAAAGTAATCACCTGACCGATATTAATCCAGAAACATAGTGCTACATTGTGCTGTGTTCATGACTCTGTTTCTTGTGTAGTTCCTGTGTTGTAAAAAAGACTCTATTCAATATGTGCACTCTTTTATTGCAATGTAATGTTAGGTGTTCAACCGCGTTATGCAGTTCAATCTTGTCTTTCATGCATACATGTCTCTTACCCTTTTCTGTTAACTTACTGCTGGATCCTACAGGGGAATGAATGTGATTTTCGTCACAGTGAGGGTGCCCGGATGAACCCTAGAGACTGTTGGTACTGGATGAATGGCAATTGTTTGAACCCGAAATGCTCATTTCGCCACCCGGTACGTCTCAATGTGATATGTATATCCTTGTTCATACCTAAATTAACTAATAACTTTTATGCTGATGTTCACGACATGCTGATATGTCAATGAACATAGAAGCACCTATTGCTTGCTTAGGTCAAAATCAAGATTGTTTGGGCATTTATGTTATGAAGTTTAATCCTCTTTTCATTATTTTCGTGCAGCCAATTGATGGCCTCTTTGGTGCTCCTACTCCTGCCATACCTTCAGTTTCTTCCCATTATGGTGGCTACAACTCAGGCAAGCAGATGGTCCCTTGCTATTACTTCCAGAAAGGGAATTGCATCAAAGGCGATAGATGCCCTT
The DNA here is from genome assembly GCA_032690845.1 of Eleusine coracana subsp. coracana. Lineage (NCBI taxonomy): Eukaryota > Viridiplantae > Streptophyta > Magnoliopsida > Poales > Poaceae > Eleusine > Eleusine coracana. The sequence continues at coordinate 1,103,530 of CM064424.1, forward strand.
TTTATCACGGACCGCAAGCTGTTGGTAATAATCCCCCAGAACAGTTGGCAAAGGTTTCTTCCTTTCCCCTGGAACAGCCTCAAGCGCAAAAGAATGAGGCATCTGCAGAAGCAAATAATTCAATGCAACAAGGCGCTCCAATAATTGGTGACAGGTCCAAACTGGCTGTTGACCGATCTGTGGTCCATAGTGCCAAGAATGGTGTAGCTGCGGTATCTTCTGAACTTACTTCCAATGCAATGAAGTCCAGGCTCAATTCTGAGAAGGTACCCAACACGCCAGCAGTGGAGAAAAAATTCATGACTCCAGAGGAGGATCCTTCTGCATGCTATCAGAACCAGCTTCCTCTGGAAAGTGACCCTATCCAAGATTGGAATCAGGATTACCCGATGCCTCCCTCAGATGACCTGCCACAGAACAGTAGGGAGGCTGATGAATTTTTGGGGGAGTCTTCCCCTGGTTTTGATGTTCTTGTGGACAACGATGCAGATGGTGCTGCTTATTTACATGATGAGGAAGACTTTGGTAGAGATATGTACCCTGTAGAAGACTATGAATATGCTCCTGCTGATTTTGACATGCAGGCTCATCATGAAAGAGAGCGGTTCAATGGAATGAGTGAGCATGGCCATGGACAACTATATGATGGCTATGAGAGGAAAAGGCGGAGGTCATCATCTGAGAGGAGCATGGACAGGCCTTTCCATTCAGACAGAAGGTTTCTTCACAGAGAGATCGATCGTGCTGATATGGATAGATCAGATCTACGCCATCAGCTCCGCAGGAGAAGAATAAATGCTTCTTCAGCAGGCATTAGCCCAGACCGCAATGGAGAACAGCACCAGAGGGACAGACCCTACAGGAATAGGGCACATAGAGATCACCAGACACATAGAGATCGCCATCAGGGCCCTCGTGGAAGCACTCTGAGTTCTCGTCTGACGGGCAGAATAAAGCTCCCTGGAAGATCACCTGACAGGGTTGATGCTCGCTTTGAGAATGAGCGAGATAGGAAGCGGCTGCGGGACAGACTTTCTCCAGCTAGGCATGCGGATTTTCACGGAGTTAGGCATCGTGAGGCAGGACAATATCATGATAGGAGCCAACGGAGGTCAGGTGAACTTTCCTCAAGTGTGAGACATGCAGATGGCCGCTATTCAGGAAGAGATGCGGTGGATTCTGTTCACACTGGTGCTCGGAAAAACTTACGAGAGCCTAGGAAGACCAATGGAATCATGGATTCTGAAGCATCTCTTAACTTTGAGGGACCGAAACCCCTCAGTGTTATCTTGCAGAGGAAAAGAGAGGCAGCAGTGAGCAATAACTCATCTTCCAGCTGTGAGAAATCTGCTATGGCTGCAGTTATGCAGCCTGATTCTCTGGTTGAAGCTGATAACAAAAACTTTGACAACACTAACAGCTCTGAATATTGCAAGAGTGGATCAGGTGATGAGTATAAGGATGAAGATCAGGTCCCTGTGGAGGGTCAGGGGCAATCTTCATCCCATGGTGACAAATTTGATGAAGACATTACTGAAGTGGACCCATCCACAAATCAAGAGGCAGATAACTATGAGCAAAGGGATGGCGAGTTTGATGACTATGAGACAATTGAAGGTCATGAATACAAATCTGAAGATGAGAATGCATATCAAGATGACGAAGATTTTGATGATGATGATGAAGATGACTTTGCTCGGAAAGTAGGGGTTGTTTTGTCTTAAGCTCCTTGGTTTTCATTGCTTCTATTGTTTGGGGCAAAGCTGAGCTGCTTGCTTCTGCCTAGTGCATCTCGCCTGGTGCTTCATGTTTCTTTTTTTCATGGAGTTGATAGCGCAAAGCCAATTATTTAGTGAGGCTTATAAGTATAGGTCAGATATGAAGAATAACTTTCATAAATGATGAGTCATTACATGTAAAAACAGCTGATTGTTCAGCGTATCTGATCTATCCTCAAACTTTGTATTGTATTAGTTTCCTTACTAACAGCAGGAGATTTCTTCGATCAATTTACGTCCAAAATGGAAAATACAATTAACCTCCTCTTACAGGGGGTCTTTTGTTTACAATCTTTTGTTGGGTTTCCGAATGAAACTTCAGTTATTTTTCAACATTTTTTTGGCATGATGTTGTGTGGATTCTTAAACCTCATCAGCCTTGCTGCTGGAGTGGTGCTTCCTCAGTCTTAAAATGTCCGTTAGAGTTGGTTAACACATTTGAAGAATGCCCGGCTCAAGAGCTGAAGAAATGTTAATATCTACATCCTACAAGACCATTTTGGACATCTATCCGAATCACGGATCATGATCTTTATCTGAAGAGTACTAGTATTTGTTTGTGTATATTATTCATTTGCATTTACAAGTTAACCGGTTCGGTGCTCAAACCTTGTAAAAGCTGGTAACCCGCAACCCCAGCAGACTTTTATCTTTTACTTTCAATATAAAGCGGGACCAAAAGGTCTGTGGTCATAAAAAGAAGTGACAAGTCAACCGTGTAAGCATGACTTAGATTCGTTAAGGCCTTAACAACTGGCCAAAATTCAGCATATGACGTCCTCCTCGGGTTCAAATCCTCTAACATTGTAAAGCAATGTCACAGTGTAACATTCTTCTACTCTTGGTCACTCATCACCAAATTTGTGGCTCCTGATTAGTATATAACTTAACAACTCAACAATTTCATTGACGCACCTATATTTTTGGTAAGAGTTTCTGGCAATATATGACAGATTTTTTTTTTCTGTCAGCCCTTCTTTTTACGCCATGACAGAACAAAAGGTTGATGTTCATCTATTTCGATGAACGCCTCACCAACCATTCTGGATCATATTGAAAGCGTTTGAATCATGCAATGCATTGATCGGTGTCAAACGTGGCACATATATACAGGTACAAGGTGATGTACAAGGCAAGGAAAGAAGATTACATGCCGTATTCTATCTATAGAAATCAGAAAGGAATCCTAGCTTGTATAGTCATCTGTAACCGACTCACGGTTGAAAGCGTTTGAATCATGCAATGCATTGATCGGTACCAAACGTGGCACATATATACAGGTACAAGGTGACGTACAAGGCAAGAAAAGAAGATTACATGTCGTATTCTATCTATAAAAATCGGAAAGGAATCCTAACTTGTATAGTCATCTGTAACCGACTCACGATAGTTGTCGTGTAGAATAGGAACTGTTAACACGCCCCCGCAGTGTGAATGTCGAAACTAGCTATCAGTGGAGACATTTAAACTAGAACGAAACTCCGTAAAAACTGAAGTCGGAAGACCTTTGGTAAAGATATCCGCATACTGTGAAGTGGTCGGTACGTGAAGTATTCGAATCTCGCCCGTAGTGACCTTGTCACGAACAAAGTGCAAATCAATCTCAACATGCTTGGTACGTTGATGTTGGACTGGATTTGTAGAGAGATAAACAACGCTTATGTTGTCGCAGAACACCACTGAGGAGCGCTGAGGAGGAGAATGAAGCTCGATTAGCAATTGCTGTAACCAAGCAAGTTCAGCAACTATGTTTGCCACCGCCCTATATTCTGCTTCGGCACTGAACCGTGAGACTGTAGGCTGCCGTTTAGAGGACCAAGATACCAAGTTGTTTCCCATGAAAACATCATATCCTGACGTTGAGCGACGTGTATCGGGGCATCCGGCCCAATCTGCATCAGAGTAGGCAACAAGATCTCCATCTGATGAGCGATGTAACCGTAGTCCATAATCCAGCGTGTCCTTGATGTAACGCAAGACACGCTTAACTAAGGCAAGATGAGGCTCACGGGGATCATGCATGTGAAAACAGATCTGCTGGATAGCATAGGAGATATTCGGTCGTGTAAAAGTAAGATACTGAAGTGCACTAGCGAGACCTCGGTAATGAGTGGCATCAGCAACAGGAGATCCATCACTCGGAAGCTTGGCGCAACTGTCGACTGGAGTGAAGCAAGGCTTGCAATCAGTCATACCCGCACGATCAAGAATCTCGAGCATGTAGTGGCGTTGGGAGAGAAATATAGTATCCGTGTTATGAGTGATGGACATCCCAAGAAAATGATGAAGACTACCAAGACACTTTATAGAAAATTCCTTGGTGAGGGAGTCAGTAATCCGTTGAAAAAGTGTCTTAGAGGAAACCATCAAAATAATATCATCCACATAAAGGAGCAAATATGCTGTGTCTGATCCATGACGAAGAGTGAAGAGAGACGTGTCTGATTTTGCTTCAATAAAACCAATCGACTGAATAAAATTAGCAAACATGTGGTACCAAGCACGAGGCGCCTGCTTTAAGCCATAAAGGGACTTATTGAGGCGACAAATAAAGTCCGAGCGAGCTGGATCAACAAAACCGGAGGGCTGCGTGCAATATACAGTCTCACTTAATGTGCCATGGAGAAAAGAATTCTTGACGTCCAACTGATTTATCGGCTAGTCTCGAGAAAGAGCCAAAGAAAGCACCGTTTGAATTATAGCTGGCTTAACAATGGGACTGAAAGTCTCACCAAAGTCTATGCCATGTCGTTGAGTGAAGCCAAGGAGTATCTAACGAGCTTTATAACGGTCAAGAGTACCATCAGTATGCATCTTGTGTCGAAATATCCACTTGCCTGTGATAATGTTGGTGCCTTGTGGTGCAGGTATGAAGTCCCATGTGTGGTTGGCTTGAAGCGCAGCAAACTCTTCAACCATGGCGTCACGCCAATTGGGATCGGTGAAAGCACCTCGGTAACTCTTGGGTAAGAGAAGCAACCTGAAGATCAAATATGTGCTTCGGCTGGTGGTATCCTTGCTTCCCACGAGTGGTCATCACATGGTCATTGGCCACAGGCTGAATACGTACTGCACCTGGTACAAGAGGCAGGGGCGGGTTGTATGGGCGAAGGAGCCGTCTACCCATTCGAGGACCCTGGTGATGCCGGCGCACTGGACGCAGCAGGCGAAACAGCAGGAGGCGCGGTAGTAGAAACTGCGACATCGGCCTGAGTCTCGCCGGTCGTGGAGGATGACCCGCTGGCAACGACCCGAGGAGAAATTCCACCAGGGGCAGCGGGAAGTAGGCCTGTACCTGCAACACATGGTGAACCAACAGGGCTAGAAACATAGTCAAACTCCGAAAGAAAATCAAAGTTGGATGAAGGGAGGTGCTGGAAGCTCGACAAAGGGAAAGGAGGACTCATCGAAGGTGACATGTCGAGAAAGGATTAGTCTATTTGTGGCAAGATTAAGGCAACGATACCTTTTGTGGTCTGATGGATAGCCTAATAACACACAAAGAGTAGATCGCAGAGCAAGTTTATGAGGGGTTGTGGCGGAAAGATTGGGATAGCACTTGCAACCAAAAACGCGGAGATGATCATAGGATGGGTGGACATCGTATAAGGCAACAGTGGCGGCTACGGTAACGGGGGTGGCTACGGCAATGGTGGCCCTACACATTCCCAAGGCAACGGCGCTCCTCCCTAGTCACCAACCTGGAACCCCCTAACTGGGACATTCCAAGTCTGGGCAGGCCAGCAGGGATCTCGCGGCCATCCTCCAGTCAATGATTGTCAATAGTAAAGTGACGCACAGATATAAGGTTTTTGATGATATGAGGTGATATAAGAACATTGTGAAGATGTAAAGGGCGAGCTACTGTAGGTAAAGACAAGGAGCCAGAACCGGTGACAGGCAGTAAGGATCCATCACCGACAATTATGTGAGAAGGTGTAAAGGGAGTGCGTGGGTGAGACGAAGAAAGAGAAGTGGAGTTTGAAACCATGTGAGAGGAAACACCTGAGTCCATGTAGTAGTCGGTGGTCGGCGGAGGTGTGAGCGTCATCGTGTTGAGTGAATTCGCAAGTGCCGACTGGTCCCAAGCCCACTGTTGTGGTTGTTGCGAAGCTGGATGGGGAGCACCACCGTAGAGGGGTGGACCTGGAGCAAGCTGCTGTGGGGCGCCTGTATGTCCAGTGGTGAACACCTGGGGACGTGGAGGGAGGGGCGCGAGTGGAGGATGGCCGCGAGGTCCCTGCTGGCCTGCCCAGACTTGGAACGTCCTAGTTAGGGGGTTCCAGGTTGGTGACCAGGGAGGAGCGCCGTTGCCTTGGGAACGTGTAAGGCCACCATTGCCGTAGCCACCCCCATTATCGTAGCCGCCACTGTTGCCGTAGCCGCCCCCGTTGTTGTTGCCCCGCCAGTGTCGGCGGTTTCTATAGCCGCCACCATTGTTGTTGCTAGGAGCGGGCGGAGTAGGAGGGTGAGACGTTGAACCACCAGATGGGCCACCAGGTGCATGTGGCGTGGGGGCACGGGGCGCCGGTGCTGGTGAAGTAGAGGGACCTGCCACCATCGCCGTCGGCATGGCAGCCTTGCTCGCCATGATCGATTCTTCGATGAGAAGATCTGATCGAACATCAGTGTATGGAGGAAAGGGCCGGGTCCTTGTGATCAGCGACGCCGGGTGGGAGTACGTCGGGTTGAGCCCTCGTAAGATGTTGAGGACAAGGGTTCGATCGAGGACTGTCTCTCCTAGGTCTCCCAATGCATCAGCCATGCCCTTCATCTTGTGGCAGTAGTCGGTGATGGAGAGATCACCCTGAACCAGGGTACGAAACTCGGCGTCTAGAAGGATGGCGCGAGTTTCTTTGTTGCCGATGAATTGATTTTCGAGACCCAGCCATAGAGAACACGAAGTGGATGACGAGGTGGACACCGCCTCAATAAGTTCAGGTGAGACGGTGCTATAGAGCCAAGACTTGACGGTACAGTCCGGGCGATGCCAATGAGTGTCCGTAGAGAAGTTGGTGTCGGAGAGCACCAGACAATCTAGGTCATACTTGGACAAAGTGTTGAGGAAGAGGGATGTCCACCGGTTGTAGTGTGAGGATGTTTGGTCAAGAACGAGAGGGATCATCGTCTTGATGTTTGAGACTGCAACAGCTTGCGCATGGAGTTGGGACTGCTCCATGTCCTCATACGCGGCAAGGCGCTCGGTGGCCGCAGCAGCTTCTGCCTTGGCGTCGGCAACTGCGGCTTTCAACTGGGCGATCTCCGTGGCCGCGACGGCGACGGCTTCTGAAGGATTGGTCATGGCGATGATGGGGTTTGGCAGGGGCACACGCGGCAGGGTGCCAAGCGCGGCAGAGAAAAAGGCACACCGCGGTAGCTGACCGGCGGCGGCAGGTAGAGGTTAGCGGAAGCGAGAGGAACGAACCCCTCTGTATACCATGAAAGCGTTTGAATCATGCAATGCATTGATCGGTGCCAAACGTGGCACATATATACAGGTACAAGGTGACGTACAAGGCAAGGAAAGAAGATTACATGCCGTATTCTATCTATAGAAATTGGAAAGGAATCCTAACTTGTATAGTCATCTGTAACCGACTCACGGTAGTTGTCGTGTAGAATAGGAACTGTTAACACATATGGTTAACTCAGAATCACTCAGACACGATCGTCTTGATATTATTGTGATCACATCATTATTGTAGCCTATCGTCTTGTCGTTTTGATCATCTTGAGTGTGTTATAATGCTAGAAGAAAATGAGTTGTCGCGCCAAAAACTCTTGCCGAAATAAAACAAAAATTATAATCCAACTAATAGCTAAATAGTTGGGATATTATGCAGCCACAGATTTGGAGATTTGGTGATGGCCGGGTGGTCAAGAATGGAGAAATGTTACACCGTGACATTGCTTTACAATGTTAGAGGATCTGAACCGGTCCTCCTCGTAGGCTCACATGGTAATTGCGCTGGCTAAGATCTGCTTAAGCTGCTGCCACGTTCTGCATGTTCTACTGAATGATTCCTCTTCCTTTTCTCGGATTGCAAATCATCATGCGTCTTTTGCCTGCCTTTGTATATTCTTATTACACCTGCGGGTGTCTAACAGAACAAGCTTTCTGAAAGAAAATTAGATTCAGTTATAAAGTAGAATTTGCAAAATGCGCACATCATTAGACATTAGAACCTGCTTTGACATCGAACCTGATTTTAATAAATTTTACCCTTCTGTCTTCCGATCAATATTTTTTCCACCCAGTGAAAAATGGCTGGTATAACAACTACAGTTGGTTTTGTACTGTTATTATGTCAAAAAAAAAAACAGGGTTGATTTTTATACTACATAGGCCAACCATTTCAGAACGCAAATGTTCTAAAAAAAGTACTGGTCATTTTCGAGTAAACATGAAAAAGGAAAGGAACAGGTGGTAGAAACAAAACAAATGAAGGCTATGTATTTCTCCGGATGACCCTCGAGTGGCATATAAAATTCTGCTCCACGGTGAAGCTTCTAGACTACGAGCTAGGCAACACAAACCCAAGCCTCTCGCCGTTGCTAGTGTGAAGCTGTGTGGGAGATCAGAGATGGCATCGAAGAAGGTGCTTCTGCTCTGCGGGGACTACATGGAGGACTATGAGGTATCTTTCCAATCGCTCCTCGTCTAATTGTCCTGGTTGTATTTGGATCAGGAATCAGTCTTACAGTGGTGTGTCCTCCTGACACATAATCGGTTTCCGAATTGATGGATTAGGTCATGGTCCCATTCCAAGCGCTGCAAGCATATGGGGTGGCCGTGGACGCCGTCTGCCCCGGCAAGAAGGCTGGTGACGTTTGCCGCACCGCCGTTCATCAGGGGTCTGTTCACCAGGTACTTGGATCGATTTTCCCCATCCTTTTCTCTTCTGCGTGGTCGAGTTATTTTTCTACGCTTTAGTTATGTCAGTCTTTGTTCTTCTGATATGACTGGACGTGGTGTATGTTCTGTGTTTGTTAAATTGACACTGAAGATTAGAACCTTGCGCCGACCAATTTTTGTCTTATTTGCCTACTCAAGATATAGAGCTCAGAAGAAATGTACATGTCTGTGATTTAACGGTGTAAACAACTCGTGTTTCTAGGATAAGCCAGTTTTACAGCTTCAGGACAACTGTACATTACACACTGAATCCACGATGTTTTAATGAAAAATGTAGGAAATGAAAAATCTGGGGGATTTTGGACTCTGAATTTTATGTGAATTTATACAAAAATTTAAATGCTTCTGTTAAAATCAGTAGAGCAACAAGAAAGTGGTGTAATTTGGTTGTCGTATAAACAGTTTTAATTCTTCTAGCGCCTGGGTATTATTGATTTTGGCATACAACTTTTATCGAAGATTCAAACATATTTGGTGGGCAGTTGACTACTTGAAGATTTCACAACATACTTGAGTTGTACTCTTATTGGAGGTTTGCCTAGCATAGAGTCATCTGGCTGAAAACTGTATATTATTTACAAGATAATTATCTGATTGAAAACTATGTGTTAATTGACAGATGACTAGAGCAATGCAAGCAGGTAGTAGAGTACAACAAAAGAACTGTGTGTTACTCTTAGCTGTATTTCTAATATACTTGGATCACATCAACCAAAGAATGAAACTGACATCTGTATAGATTTTATAAATTGCTGCACTTGGGATTTGGATCGCTTGATTAATCTGGATAAATACATGCTTGATAAACCCCAAGCTCATTCTTTTCTTTGTTTGTCCTTGTGTTTTGGTTCTTCCGGGTTTCATCTCTAACCTACCTTAACTTACTTGGGATTAAAGTCTTTGTTGTTCTTGTTGCTTTGAATCGAATCTACATTTGGAAGAATGAGTGGCAATGAGTATTCCTTTTGAATGTAGTTTAATGTTACTTTACATGTTAATATTTTTGCACTAATAAGTCTGTTCTCATTCTGTCTTTTACGATCTGTCATGCAGACATACTCTGAGTCCAGAGGTCATAATTTCACACTAAATGCTTCATTTGATGAGATTAGTGAGAATGGATATGACGGATTGGTAATTCCTGGAGGTCGTGCACCTGAATACCTTGCAATGGATGAAAAAGTGCTGGCCTTAGTACGAAAATTCTCTAACGCTAAGAAGCCTATTGCATCAGTTTGCCATGGACAATTGAATTTGGCAGCAGCAGGAGTGGTCCAGAACCGTAGCTGCACAGCATATCCGGCTCTTAAACCAGTTTTGCTTGCTGCTGGTGCTAATTGGGAAGAGGCTGATACCATGGCAAAATGTGCCGTTGATAGCAATCTCGTCACTGCAGCAACCTATGAATCTCATCCTGAATTCATCAGTCTATTTATCAAAGCACTTGGTGGTTCTGTGGCAGGATCAAACAAGAGGATATTGTTCCTCTGTGGGGTATGTATTGAGAAAAATTACACTCTCATTCATTAGAAGTCGTTACATGTTCTTATGTACCTTTTGACTATCTCTGTGCCATTATTTCACACGTTGCATTTATAGGACGATAGCAGATTCCTTGAAGGTTCTGAGTCGAATAGCCATTCTGAGTCATTGTTTCCATATTCACCATGCTGAACATTTTTTGCTTGATCACATGCTTGATAGGACTACATGGAGGATTATGAGGTTATGGTCCCATTTCAGTCGCTTCAAGCTCTTGGATGTCATGTAGATGCCGTTTGTCCAGACAAGGGTGCTGGGGACAAGTGCCCAACTGCCATTCATGACTTTGAAGGTGACCAAACTTACAGTGAGAAGCCTGGTCATGATTTTACTCTGACAGCATCATTTGAAAGCGTGGATGCTTCAAGCTATGATGCACTTGTAATTCCTGGCGGGCGGGCTCCCGAGTATCTGGCACTGAATGATAAGGTCCTAAGCTTGGTGAAGGGATTCATGGATAAGGCCAAGCCAATTGCATCGATCTGCCACGGCCAACAGATTTTATCCGCTGCTGGAGTCCTTAAGGTATATCAGTCTTTTTCTATCATTGTTATCTATTGATTTGGTCCTCATGATATATATTGTAGACTCTAGCTCTAGATGTTTCTTTTGGTCCAGCTGTTTCTACCTTCTAGTCAGTCGCGTGATGTATGGTTTTTATTCGTCAATACACCATCGTATTCTGCTGCGCCCTTAGCTTATGAATGTGTTAAATATTCTTAGAGCACTTAAAACTTTGATTGACATGTGCACTGATAAATCTCTTGTTGTGTGGATAATGTAGGGGAAGAAATGCACTGCGTACCCGGCCGTGAAGCTCAACGTGGTTCTTGGGGGAGGTACTTGGCTGGAGCCTAACCCGATCGACCGCTGCTTCACCGATGGCAACCTGGTGACAGGTGCTGCTTGGCCGGGGCACCCGGAGTTCGTGTCCCAGCTCATGGCTTTGCTCGGCATCAAGGTTTCCTTCTGAATTGAAGGGTGAGAGTGAGATGGTATAGCTTCGGCCATCCATACTCGTAATTTTACAGTACACACTCAGTCGCTGTAAAGTTTCAGAGTTCGCTTTTGTCGTCGTCTTGTACTGAAACAATAATAAAATCCTGTCTGTTTTAATCTGTCACACCAGAGTTTTCAATACTGTTTTCTATCTTTTCTCGGCGGTGTGCCGTACGGTTTCCTTACGTACGAGCAACAGGAAAAGGGCGAGATGCTCCAGAAGTAAGAGACGACGAGCTCGCCGGCGTCCTAGATGCTTGTGCTCGCCGTCGAGCTTCGCCGTGCAGCGCTCTTCTGTCTGCGTGGTCTTTTGACCGTCTAGTCACGACATAAGGCCTTGAACGGGCCCGGCAGCGTGGCCCACGGATGTTTTGCGGAGGGAACCCCGCCTCGACCAGAATAAGCCGTTAAGGCCCACCGATGGTTGGATCGCGATTAATAATTGCGATCCAAACTCGGGCCGTGATGGGCCGTTGGGTGCGCAAAGCGGTCCACGATGCCTTGACTAGCGGCCCAGGGGTTCGTTTGCGGGACGAGGCCTTCGCTTACTCCAGATTTCCGGTCAAGCCCACGAAAATTGGAGATTGGATCGCGATCCAATTTGGGGTCTCTGGTGACCGTCAGATCTGATACTAACGGCGTACGCTAGTCCACGCAGAGAATTCGTGGGCCTTTTTTTTTCATAGAAGCCCTCCAATTACTTGTATTCTCAACAAATAGGCTGTGCGAATGAAGCAGCCATGTCGCCGGCTACCAGTACGAGCACCCGAGTTCTCTACAACTCGGTCTCCTATCCTCCGTGAATCCATGCTGTGGCGGCGCCCGGCGCGTCAAGCGGTCGTGTCGCGTTGCCGGCGATCAGGGCACGTTCCGCCATTGAATGCTGCCGAGACCTAGGACAGATTCGAAGAAATTCGACAGCTGATGATGTTCCCCCGACATCTACTCTGCCGCTTGCGAGTTCGGATCGGAGGTGCTACGTCGTACGGCCACATCTTCGTCGTCATTGCGACCGCGGTGCCGCGGTGGCCGGAAAAGTGCCGGAGGATACTGGCCGAGCGCCAAACGGTCTCGGCGCTGATTGGTCTCCGTTACAGCCTCGCATGAATCTTCCATTTTAAACGAACAAATCCACCTTTGCCTGAAAATCGCTAGTGTTCTGCAAGTGCAATGGAGCAACCATTGAAGCCGGCATTGTTTTGATTTTGAGTAAAAAAATTGCTGCTGACTTGTGGTATAGGCGTATAGCGTTGTATTGAGTTTGAATACTTCATTTCAGTCTGCTTGTCTGAAAACAGTCTTTTTATCTGAACATTACATATGTTCTCTAACGACGACTGCAACGGAATCGTCAAATTACTACTTTGAAATCTTCGGACCACGGGGCTCTGACCTTGCTTGTTTCTCAGCATCAGTATGTCGGTATGTAGTTGTTCTTCTAATGCTCTGAATGGATGCTACAGTTCACTGTTCTTGGCCCAAGACTCTGGACGTTTTGTACATCTATAAAAATGACTGCATGATCCCATGAGACACGGCAGCGCTTGTCTTGGGGACAAAACTAATAGCCGTAGCTTAGCTCAAGTACTGTTTTATTTGCAGTTCACATACGATCCTGAAAGCTCATGGATGCGCGTCCGGTTCGGATTACATAAAGTGCAGGAACCTTCTCCAGAGATTGCTGCTTAGTGGTTCCCGGTGAGATGGTATAGCTTAGGTCATCCATACTCGTAATTTTACAGTACACACTTATAGTCGCTGTACGTTTCAGAGTTATGCGCTTCTGTTACTGTGTAAGGCGAATGTAGCGTCGCTTTTGTCGTCGTCTTGTACTGAAACAATAATAAAATCCTGTCTGTTTTACTCCAGAATTTTCAGTACTGTTTCCTATCTTTTCTCGGCGGTGTACGCCGTACGGTCACCCTACGGGCGAGCGGCAGATAAAGGGCGAGCCGCTCCAGAAGTAAGAGACGACGAGCTCGATGGCGTCGTCGATGCTCGTGCTCGTCGTACGGTCACCCTACGGACGTGCAGTGCTGTTCTGTCGCGGCCCATCCTGCAACCCCGACGAGCTCTCTTTCTTTTGATCGTCTGGTCCCGACGTGCGGCCCGTAAAAGGCCCAGCAGCGCGGCCCACGGACGTTTTGCGGAGAGGATCCCGCCTCGACCAGAATAACCCGTTAAGGCCCACCGATGGTTGGATCGCGATTATTAATCGCGATCCAAACTCGGGCCGTGCTGGGCCGTTGGGTGCGCAAAGCGGTCCACGATGTCTTGACTGGCGGCCCAGGGGTTCGTTTACGGGAAGACGCCTTCGCTTACTCCGGATTTCCGGTCAAGCCCATGAAAATTGGATCGCGATTAATAATCGCGATCCAATTTGGGTCTCTGCTGACGTCAGATCTGATACTAACGACGCACCCTAGTCCACGCGGAGAATGCGTGGGACTTTTTCCACAGAAGCCCTCCAATTACTCGTATTCTCAACAAATAGGTTGTGCGAACAAAGTAGCCATGTCGTCGGCTACCAGGCGCCGCTCCTCGCCGAAGCCGGCGCTGTGTCTTCCGTCCGTCGTGCACCCATGTTGTTGCGGCGCGGTAGCGCCAATCGATCGTGTCGCTCGCCGCCAGTGCTCAGCGAGCCACTGAGACTCTGAGAGACGAGACCTAGGTCAGGATCGAGGCTATTCGACGGCCAGCCACTCCGCCGCCGCCCTACGCGCTACGCCTGCCGCTTTCGAGTTTGGAGGCGGTACATAGAGCCACAGCTTCTTCCTCATTGGCTCATTGCGAGCGCGGTACAGGAGGATACTGGCCGAGCGCCAAATGGTCGCGGCGGTGAATTGCTCTCCGTTACATCCTCGCGTGAATCCACCTTTGCCTGAAAATCGAGTGTTCTGCAATGGAGCAACCACTGAACCCGGAATTATTTTGATTTTTGAGTAAAAGTTTTGCTGCAGACTTCTGGTACAGCGTTATTGAGTTTGAATCCTTCGTTTGAGTCTGCTGCGCGAAAACTGTCTTTGTATCTGAACGTTACATATGTTCTTTGACGATGACTGCAGGATGAGCAGCACAAGTCCATGGCCGGCGACGGAATTATCAAATTACTACTGTACTTTGGAATGTTTCCTCTTCATCAGACCACCGGGTACTGTTTCTCAGCATCAGTATGTGTATGTAGTTCTGAATGGATGCTTTCAGTTTACTGTTCTTGGCTGAAAACTCTGGACGTTTTGTATACATCTATTAAAATGACTGTATGATCCCATGAGACACACGGTAGCACTTATCTTGGGGACAAAACTAATTAACAGCCGTAGCTTAGCTCATGTGCTGTTTTGTTTTCAGTCCACGTACGATCCTGAAAGCTCATGGATGAGCTTCCAGTTCGGATCCATAAAGCGCAGGAACCTTCTCTAGAAATTGCAGTTCTCCACACCCGTTCATACACCCAGAAGTGGGAGTCCTAGTATTGGTTTAGGTCGCCGGCAGGTAAAGCGCATGAATCTAAATTCTAATCACCCGTTGATGACGAAAGGCAGCAAGCACCACGCTCGAGACAAGCAGGATTTTATGAGGCCACGCAGCGGGTTCCGCAGCCGCACGGCACTTTCCAGTCACCGGCCAATATCAAGCGGCACAAACGCCAAATCCATGATGAGGCTTACCACTCAACCAACTGGCGTGCAAGCTACTGCCAGCAGCGCCGCGCCGTCTCCTAAATCCTAATCCTGTCCGCTTTGCATTGCCTCCGCAAGAAAGCATTCTCATCAGCCGCGTCACACAAAGGACGCCGCCGAGGGCATTAGGATATTATTTAGCGACATTGGTTGTGTTCGTTTCCATCCCTCTGATTTTTAGATTTGTCACATCGAATATTGTAATACAAATTAGGAGTATTAAATATAGATTATTTACAAAATTCAGTTTATAATCCTCTCTTTAAATGACGAGATAAATCTATTAAAACTAATTAAATCATGATTAGATAATATGATGCTATAGTAAACATCTCTTAATAATGATTTAATTAAGCTTAATGAATTTGTCACGCTGGTACATATTCAACTCTGTAATTAGTTTTATATTTAATATATATTTAATAATTATATATAATATTTTAATGATTGATATAACATCACTAAAATTTAGACTCAAACAAACGAACACTTATTATCCGCCCTCTCACTCGCGCGATGCTTTTTAACAGACGGATCGCCTAACGGTCTTCACCGTCGCTCCCAAAATATCTATGGGAGACGTACGAGCAACATTTCCTTGAAAACGATTAATTTGTCGTTCCTGGCAAAACTTGACAGATTATGCAAAATTCACCGCAAAACTACTGACAGCTGCATGCTAATTTCTTGTGTTTACGATATTTTGACTGGTGATAATAAAACTACATATCAATCACCTAATATACAATATGAAGGCCACACATGCATCACTCTGATCAATAATGCGAGTAGGTCACCGCAACTTGCAACCATCTATCGACATGCATGGTCCAAGCGTTCGTGATGTGAATCTTATTATATACTCCATTTGTTCTTAAATTGTTATTATTATTGACTTTTTTAGTTAACTTTAACTATTTATTTTATTTAAAATAATAATGTGCATAATTTTAAGTTATATTTTAATTTATTTTGATAATAAAACAAACTAGACATTATATATGATATTACTTAAATTTTTTTAAATAAAATAAATGGTCAAAGTTAACTAAAAAGTCAATAATAACAATAATTTAAGAACGAAGGAAGTATATATTTTATTATTTATGATGACATTATTATAAAGAAAATAAGGAGATCTTATTATTCAAATCGACCTGTCCTTGAATTATTTTTGTACCAGTAGCAAACTAATAATGATAAGCCCCAGGCCACTTTGGCTATTTCTACAAATATCTACCATTTACCTTTGTCATTTTGATTTTCAAAGTACTAAGGAGCTATACAAAAGGACAGTAGAAAATGGTGGGAGCGGGTCTGTAATCGTCAGCAGACAGCCATGGTCGTCGTGACGCTGGACACTCTTGCAAGCTGACAAACATCAGCAAAGCTGCAAATAGAGATATTGCGATACGGGCCACGTCGATTGTCCATAATAAGAAACTAAAGTATCCCAGTACCTAACCCATGAGCATGATGGATTTCGGCAAGTAAAACAACCTCTACAAAATCGTGTGTTTGTACTGAAACTCATCTACCAATATTCTCTGGAGATATTTTGGACCAATAGTGGGTTTTTCGTTTGTTTTTTTTTTTCAGCTTCGACCTGTTCAAAAGGAATAGTAATTGTACAAAGCCAACTTTAATGGATTGTTCTTAAGCTAAAAATATTGTTCAAATTAAAAAGTAGATATACTGACCGATTATGATGGCTAGCTTTCACTAACCCTTTCTTCTTTGTTCAAGTGTATAAAGCAGGTAGGAAAGTTGCCTGTACTGTAAATACATGTCTACATCGTTGCTACAGCTGATGATTTAGATTCAGAAGCTAGCAGAAGATGGCCGGGACCAGATGAATATTCGGAGCGCGCTGTCTGCTTCGCAAATCTTCACAACTTTTCCCCCTATCCTATGGAAAAGGGAAGACCTGGACGGGACAGCCGCCGGTAGGCTTTTCCAAAGCCAAAAAGGGCTGTCTGAAACTGAATGGGACGATGAATCAATCCGGGCTTTACATTCTACTCCGAGGTAAAAAATTGTACAGGTCATTACAATGAGGATGCAGAATTTAGGAAGCATACAATCTATTGCCATACAATTAGTTCTCAAAATGATCAGCAACCTGAAGCATAACCCTTTTCACCGAATCGAGGCACTGCACCATCTTGTCGACAACAGGGACGATGTTCATCCGTGAGTTTGAGCACTGAATATGTGACGGCTAACAAGGTGGGCGACGACGTTGGGACCCACTTATACATTGATATTATTGCAGCTTTGGTTGACGGAGAGGCAGGAGGGACGGGAATCCAGGCGGGCCCGGAAGCAAGCAAACAACAGATCCAGCTTCCACCTGCCTTCTTCTCTTTTATTTATCTCCATCGATGGAGGCTCCTTATCATCGTGCTCAGGCTTCCCTCGTCCTGGCTGGTCCAACATGGCCTAACTTTTTTTTATCTCATCAATCTCGTCACGGCATTGCAAACTGCTGCATCAGCGTCATTTGAAAATTATGTTGTTGATAGTGGAGTGAAATGATATCCAAATATATAATGTGAGCGCACGTTGGTTTTGCAAGGAGTTCAGACGTCTTCAGTAATTAAAAAGGAAAACAAGATGCAATCATCTGAGAGCGTTTTGTATCTTTGGCATGGAATCACTGTGCAGTCCGTCAGTGCTTATTTCTCGTCAGAGTGTCAGACTACTATGGCTAGTATGACAAGAACGATACTGTGGCACGCGCTGGCAGCTGGCATCGTCCCCGGCCGTCACTATTGAGACGCTCAATATTCACCCCAACTTGAGAATTGAAAAATCATTCATGATCTGGGCCCAAAATGAACCTGATAATTTGATACTTGTAGGACCTAGCGAGCTTCTGCACTTTGCACCATGGAAGCAAAATATCCTCTCCAACAAACAAATCTCAATAGCCAGAATAGCTGTATCAGTCTTTATTTTATTTTTGTTGGTACAAATATATCAATCAAGAGTCTCCATGATTCCAATCCTGAAATATTTTATGTTGGCGGATCTGCATGGCCATAGCTGTATCTGTATCAGGCCGGTTTTCTTTTCTTTTTGTTTGTACAATTCTCAGATATATATACTCGGTACATTTCTCGAGACAACAAGACCCACCAATAATTGTGTCAGTTTGAAGCAGAGGGGCAGGTTACAACTTCGGTGCACGAAAGAATTAACATGCATAGAAATTAAATTGCTGCGAACCGTGACGGATTTGGTAGAGATAATTAACATGCTAGTAGAAGCCTAAAACTGAATAACGAGTGCCGGAGAGGTCACTCCGTTAGGTAGGGAATATACCACCAACTAATACTCGTTGCCAAGAAAAGCACACGGGAATATTCTTTAGGGTCCAAGATGGCCGCCTGTTATGTCCAGCGGTCCACCACATGCAGATCATGTACGCTTCTCTCTGGCTGGACTCACCGGGTATTTTGGTCATTTGGAGGGCCATCCTCTCTCTCTCTCTTGCGGTGCATCCTTACCTATGCAAAGAAGATGATGATCTCTGTCACCAATTTCCTCCGTTCGTCAATTTTCTCTCGTCTGATGCGTGTAGATTTTCGGATGTTGCTGATGACGATGATGGAGACTTGGTTCGTCAAGCTCGGTGGTGAGACGGTGACCTTCCTTACACCTGCCCGTAGAGTCTATCCCGTTCCCTCTCAAAAAAGAGTCTATCCCATTCAGAAGAAGCGAAATGGTGCTTGTCGTGAGGATCGGAGCTAGAAGGTTCCAAGAAACGCAATGTCTTGCTGTGACATGACCCTGAAGCTAAGCACGCATGGAGATCGATCATCCCCGGGTTGAGCGTCACGTGGAGAATGAGGAACACCAGCGGCTATATCCCTGCAATTCATAATCAAAACCAGAGCACGATTCAGAAGTACCATTCATCAGCAGGGACAATGGAACAATTGCACGGAGAACAAAGATAAAAGTCATGTGATTCCGCATACGCCCTCATTTAATTATTCATGGATCGCATCGAAATTGAGTACTGTATTTGACACAGCCAGCGATAGCGAGAGGGAAAAAGTGCTCGCGGATAGGTGATAGCGAGAGGGTACGGTCTGTGCTGCCGCTCGCGGATGGATCGATAGCGCAAGCGCAGCCGCCCGCCGCGGCTCAGCTCCGGCCTCCGGCAATTCGCAATACCGCAATAATCCAGGCCCCGGCGCGCAAAACGGCCAAATCTATATAATGGCACACCTCTTCCGTTTCGACCCAGCACCGGACCGTGCATTTGCAAATCATTTGCATTTTTGCGACCGAGTGCCACCAATTCCCCGCCTGCCTCGTCCCCGTCCTCTCTCCTCTCCACATCGCTCGGCTCGCGCGCGCGGCGGGCGGCGTGGCTCCGCGGGCGGGAAGCGCCGGTTTGGGGACGGCGGCGGCCCTCGCCGGCGACGAGCTGGTTTGGGTATGAGAGGCGGGGTCATTCATGCGGCGCCGACCACAAGCGTCCCCTGCGGCTTCATGGACGGACTCCTCATCTTCGTCTTCTACCTCTCGCTGCCTATACGTGGCGGCCGCGACAGCGCGTTAATCGCCTCTAATTGTTAGCCGCCGCCGGCCCCATCGGTCGGTCCGCACTCGCTCTCCGCTCTGATCTCCCCGACCCGATTCGAGCTCCATCGTCCTCGTCGCCGTGGGGCAGCAATCCGGATCGGGCCCCGTTCGTTTCGTCGCTTTTCACAGGATGGACAAGCCGCCGCCTGCTAATGGCTTCGGTGCCGGAGGTGCGTTACTACCCTGTTTTCCGTTTCCCTCTGAAACGTTTCTCTGTCTTGTCCATTCCTGGATTGATTTCGTGTTGCAGCATATACTGTAGTAATTAGGAGCAGAAGATTTTTAACATTCCAAATCAGTGCCATAATTTTAAATTAATTTCTAGCGGCAAGCTTGAGAGTAGTCATAAGTCGATTGAGTTACGCCAAACGTCCCTGTCATGGACCGCCGTCCATTCATTGTTGACTGTATAGCTATAGCAGCATAGTGGCCTCTCCAATGCTAAAAGGCCAAATGATACTTACAGGACTAAAATTATGATTTGGATTCATTCTGATACTGGTAGGGTTCACTGTATCATAGCTCCAGGGAATACAAAATTAATAACTCAAAATTTATTTGATTGTCCAGTCAAATTATTTTGGTGGCCCTGCCTGAGTCAATCAGCAAGAATCTAGGGTGAAGAATATTGCCAGCATGACCTCTAGAAATAAAAAAACAGGGGGGTGGTAAGGGAGATCGGCAGAATGAAAGGGATGTCGGACTAGGTTCCAAACTAGTAGAGGGCGCTGCATTTTCAAATAAAAGACCTTGCAGCCCGAGGAGAAAAGGCTGAGGGACCGCATTTTATGTCAACTTGCTTCCTTGTTCTTGTTTGTGAATTGTGCTTTTGCAGAATATGCTGCCCCATTGATTCATTCGAATTGATATGGATCGAATGATTCTATCGCATTTTGCAACCAATCAACTAGAAAAGATTATTTTGTTAAGTATATTCTTAGATTATCCTGGCACAAGTAGACAAGACAATCCAGCTAGCCACTAGGACATGCTAAGACAGCCAACCCTTTCCAGCTGGAAATTTAATAATCAATTCTTCAGTAAAATATGTATATTATAGTGAATTATCCTTAATAACATTACAAGGTTAATGTCTTAGTGGTTTTGAGATATTGCTCCCCCCAGAATTTTAAAGTGATGTTAGGACACTAGGATCAGTTCAACTTCCACAAAATCTGGATGGATTATATTAAAAGGTCTATGAGTTTCATTTTCTCATGCACTGAATACCACTTATGTTCTCCACCAGGTCTGTTTCTTCAGCACATTGACGGAAAAAACTCTTCGACCCCTTCTGTAATTGTAATTGGGGGAGGGATTTCAGGCATTGCAGCCGCTCGTGCTTTGTCTAATGCTTCATTTAAGGTAAATTTTTAGTTCGCGGTCCAGCTGTTGGATACTTCCACGCTTCTGTTTACTTACATACGGTTGAACAACTACAGGTCACCCTCTTGGAGTCGAGGGACCGACTTGGAGGCCGTGTGCACACTGACTATTCTTTTGGTTGCCCCATTGACATGGGTGCATCTTGGTTAGTGCATCTAAGTGCTATTCTTTTGTTTCCTTTATCATTCACTTAGTTTTGATGTTGACACCCCATGGTCTTATGCTTTTATCCTGATTCAGGCTGCACGGCGTATGCAACGAGAACTCTTTGGCACCATTGATTAGGATGCTTGGGCTTAGATTGTATCGCACAAGTGGTGATAACTCTGTGCTGTATGACCACGATTTGGAAAGGTAACAGATAGTCCATTAGGGGCAAAGCGTGTGATCTCTTCTATCTTGTTTGGCTTTTCTTCTCTTACAAGATTCATTTCTGTTTATTCAGTTATGCTTTATTTGATAAGCATGGTCGCCAAGTTCCCCAAGAAATAGTTACCAAAGTTGGGGAAACATTTGAGAAAATTCTTAAGGAGGTACTGCATTCTTTGTGCACATATTATCCATTCAATGCTTTTGTGGAATTATAATAAGCTTACTTGTTAATAACATGGCAGACGTTGAAAGTAAGAGATGAAAATGCAAATGACATGCCTCTTAATCAAGCCATATCAATTGTGCTCGACAGGAATCCACATCTGAGGTAACTGGAGTTTAAAAGTCACCTAATTATGCCATGGTAATGTGTTCAGATGTTTGATGGTGTCAGCTTACATTTGCAGGCTGGTGGGCTTACAATATGAAGTGCTGCAGTGGTGCATATGCAGACTGGAAGCATGGTTTGCTACAGACACTGACAATATATCTCTAAAAAATTGGGATCAGGTATGCTATGAGGAATTTTTTGTGTTCATATGCCCATATAGAAAATGATTTATTCTCTATTGAAGATATCGTACTTTAAATTTAGCACTGCATCTTAACATGGACCACACAAGCTTACACTTACATGACAATATAAATGACTTCGCTAATTTGCAGGAACATGTTCTTACTGGTGGGCATGGGCTTATGGTCAATGGCTATGATCCTGTGATCAAAGCTCTCGCTCGAGATCTTGATATTCACCTCAACCAAAGGTATGCAAAATAACTCTTGTGATAGAAGTCAAGTAGTTAACTGATTTATATTTTGCTGGAACACGTCAATTAGTATATATATTCTTTTTTCTGTCCAGGGTCACAAAAATCATCCAGCGTTACAATAAAGTCATTGTTTGTGTGGAAAATGGGGCAAGTTTTATTGCAGATGCTGCTATAATAACTGTTCCTCTCGGCGTTCTTAAGGCAAATATCATCAAATTTGAGCCTGAGCTACCAGAATGGAAACTTTCAGCAATATCTGATCTTGGTGTTGGCATCGAGAACAAGATAGCCCTTAAGTTCAACAATGTATTTTGGCCCAATGTAGAAGTATTAGGTAGGGTTGCCCCAACATCGAATGCTTGTGGGTACTTTCTCAACCTCCACAAAGCCACGGGAAATCCAGTCCTGGTATGCATGGTAGCTGGAAGATTTGCGTATGAAATTGAGAAGCTATCAGACGAAGAGTCTGTGAACTTCGTCATGTCTCAGCTCAGGAAAATGCTACCAGAGGCAACCGAACCGGTGAGCATTTGATATCTTTTTCCATAGTTCGCACTGTGAATACACTGAAAATTCTTCAACTTTCAGTTTCTGTGCAACGATTTCTAGCTCCTAATGCTAGTGCTGCCCTTCTCCAGGTTCGGTATTTGGTTTCAAGGTGGGGCAGTGACCCAAATTCCCTTGGTTCCTACTCGTGCGACTTAGTGGGAAAACCAGCTGACTTATATGAAAGATTCTGCGCTCCGGTGGGCAACCTGTTTTTCGCTGGGGAGGCCGCCTGCATCGATCACTCTGGTTCGGTGCATGGAGCCTATTCGTCAGGCATTGCTGCTGCAGACCACTGCCGAAGGCGTCTCTCAACGCAGTTAGGTATCTCGGACCTGTTCCAGGTCGGAAAGATTGTTATGAGGGAGGAGATGACTGAAGTCATGGTTCCCTTCCAGATATCCAGGCTGTAAGAGAAGAACGAAGCTATCTATTTATGTGTCGTATTATCCTGCAGCGTAGAAGGCTAACACTGTAGCTATTTTGCAGTAATGCCTTCAGAGATGTTATGTTGTCACGGTTTGATGATGTAATAACTTTAATCCTAAACTTTGTTCGTGGAAAGTGTTGGAATTTCATGGTATCATGTGCATCTCCGTTGTTTATCGATTAGCTCGTCTGTTCGAAGCAGTTGCTATTGTTAACGTTTGGGACTCTTTTGACTCCCCCTTGTGTTTGTCCGGATGAACCTAAAATGGACCTAGTATTCATCTGGATTAGAAGTCTAGAAATATCTGGTGATTTTTATTTTCTCTAGAAAGCTCTACACTGTCTGGGTGTGAAAGTGAGCTAAAAAAGTAAAAGGAGAAGAGATGGAATTGACAAAACCACGCCACAGCTGAAAGGAAAGAAAAGGACGGGATCTCTGGAGTTAATCAAATACCGAGAAGCAACTGTTCAAATTGCGGGAAAACATCGGTGAGTGAGACAGTCTTTTGAGAGCTAAGCTTAAACGAAACTATAAAAATACTAGACTATCCTTTTTTCAAAAAGGAAAAATACGAGACCGAGTTCTGCACAAGTGCACATCCAGCAATAGTTCCACGATCGAGTGAATAAAAAATTAAACGGATCCATTCTATTCCAGGGTAATATCCGGTGTCACAATCTGCAATTCCTATTCTTTCTGTCGAACGACCACGCAAAAAGCATCCACGTGACTCGTCATCACTACCACGGATTTTTCTGCAGCCAGTCAATTTCGTCACGGCAACAGAGAAGGCGTAATACGAAGAAAAAAAAAAAGCCGCCAACTATGCCGGAAAGGCCGACGCGGGTTCGCAAGCAAGGCGCCAGCCGTGCCGGGTCGTGCCGACTTCTACCTCTCCTCTCGTCTGGCGTCTATATAAAGCAAGCAGGCCCCCAAGACCGCACGCTTCATCTTCAAAGCAACCCAACAACTATCACCCAACAGGGAAGCGGAGCCGCAAACTACTCCATCTCCAAAAAAAAATCTACGCACGCCACCCAGATCAAACCCACCTTCCCCGGAGAAGAACCAAAGAACAACCTTCTCTTCGCCCGATCGGATCGTCGGAGGAGTAGATCACGAAGGTGTGGGGGGACCCCGAGTTGCCGGTTTGGAGCCAGATAGGGGTATGAGCTGCTACGCGCACCGCCGCTGCACCGACATCGCCCGCCGCCAGGACGGCCTCCTCGTCTTCGTCTTCTTCATCTCAATTCCCATACGTAGTATCAATAGTAATTCTAATTTAAGTAGTAATAATAGTAATATTAGTAATCTGTTGTAAACTGCGATTGCGTTCGCGGTTGCGTCTGCGGAGACGGAGGGAATTTCTGTTGTTCAATCCTCTGTTTCCTATTCTTCTTCCTTGGCGACGGTGACGGCAGCTATGGATCCCAATGGCTTCAAAACTGGAGGTACTGACTAATGAATGCTTTCCCTGTATTTCATTCGTTTTTAATAATTTTTAGCATCTTGTTAGACCAAGGGGAACTTTTTTTATTTGAGCAGAGTTTTTACCATTCAGGAGCAGTCTATCTATTCTAGATAGTCGGCATGCATGGATTTGGTTCTGCTTGAAAAACATATATATCAGATTACTCCCTTAATCGGTTGTTGATAAATATCTGATTCCTTAATTGATGCTAATTAAAATATGTTTTATTCCCTTAATCGGCTGTTAATAAACATCTTATTCCTTAATTGATGCTAATTAAAATCCGATTTATTCCCTTAATCTTTTGTTCATAAATACTTGACCCCCTTAATTGAATGTTAATTGATTATAAATCCGATTGGTTAGGCCTCTTGCTCCCGACCATTGAGAGGCGATGCACGTCCCCTCCATCCGTCATTGTGATAGGTGGGGGCATCTCAGGGGTTGCTGCTGCTCGTGCTTTGTCCAATTCTTCATTCAAGGTAACTGACAGCGAATAGGTTTTCACATAACAGTGATTTTCAGCGTGCGTTAATGTAAACTGACTCTGATCCGCCGTGTGCAGGTGACCCTTTTAGAGTCCAGAGATCGTATTGGTGGTCGTGTTCATACCGATTACTCATTCGGATGCCCAATTGATATGGGAGCCTCATGGTTAGTCGGCTGCACTCGAATTCGTTACACCAATGAACATAATTTTCTCAATGATTCATTTTACTTACTTTTGTATTGGTGCTTATTAAATTCAGGCTGCACGGTGCCTGTAAGGAGAATTCTCTGGCGCCATTGATCGGCTATCTTGGGCTCAGATTATACCGCACTAGCGATGATAACTCTGTTCTGTATGATCATGATTGGGAAAGCTATGCTCTGTTTGATAAACAGGGCAATCAGGTCCCCAAGGAGATAGTTGCTAAAGTTGGAGAGGCGTTCGAGAGAATTCTTGCAGAGGTACATAATAAACTTCATTCATATGCTGTATTGTAGCATTTCTTTAAGTGCATATCTGGTTTACACTGTGATACATTTTGCATTACAGACAATGAAAGTTCGTGACGAGCAGGAGCATGACATGCCCCTTCTACAGGCTATCTCTATTGTGTTTGAGAGGAACCCCAGTTTAAAGTATGTACTACTCATGGTTTATTACTTGATAAATATAACAAAATCCCTTCTTGTTAGCTGGCATAAATACTTACCGATAGTTACTTTTCTGTAGGCTAGAAGGGTTAGATGACCAAGTCTTGCAATGGTGTGTCTGCCGGCTGGAGGCATGGTTTGCTGCAGATGCAGATGAAATATCTTTGAAAAACTGGGATCAGGTTAGTGCAGTGCAACGCTTCAGAGTGAATTCTCCGCTTGGCTTGTTCTAGCATTCTATAGAAATTCGTAGCATCTCCTTTCTAGTAGGACAGAATTTGCAAGCTTAATTCTTATTGTCTTAATCTGACCCTTCATCCCTTTTCTTATCTCAGGAGCGTCTTCTTACTGGTGGACATGGGCTGATGATAAATGGATACAACCCTGTCATTCAGGCTCTTGCTCAAGGTCTCGACATCCGTCTTAACCAAAGGGTCTCCAAAATTAACCGGCAATACAATGGAGTTGTGGTAAGTACAGAGGATGGAACAAACTACTTTGCCGACGCTTGCATAATCACTGTGCCACTCGGTGTTCTCAAGGCAAACGTGATCAAGTTTGAGCCTGAACTGCCCTCTTGGAAGACCTCCGCCATAGAGGACCTCGGTGTCGGTATCGAGAACAAGATCGCAATGCACTTCGACCGAGTCTTCTGGCCAAACGTCGAAGTGCTGGGAATGGTTGGCCCGACTCCTAAAGCTTGTGGGTACTTCCTGAACCTCCACAAGGCCACCGGGAATCCGGTGCTCGTGTTCATGGCTGCTGGAAGGTTCGCGCAGGAGGTGGAGAAGCTGTCAGACAAGGAAGCCGTCGGCTTGGTCATGTCTCACCTGAAGAAAATGCTGCCTGGTGCCACTGAACCTGTAAGTGATCGTGTTGATACAATCTGTTTATTTGTATTTCTGACTGCCTGTTCATGTGACTGACTCATTGGGATTTGCTGATTAATCTCTTTTGCAACAGACGCAGTATCTGGTGTCGCGCTGGGGCTCTGACCCGAACTCCTTCGGATCCTACTCGTGCGATATGGTTGGGAAGCCGGCCGACGTCTGCGAGAGGTTCTCTGCACCTGTCGACAATTTGTACTTCGCCGGCGAGGCTGCCAGTGCCGACCATTCGGGGTCCGTGCACGGCGCCTACTCGTCAGGCCTCGCAGCCGCCGAGGAGTGCCGGAAGCGCCTCCTGAAGCAGAAGGGTGTCCCGGACCTCGTCCAGGTCGCCGCCTGGGAGGAGGTTGCTGGCACTGTGGCCCTGCAGATTTGCAGGACTTGAACAGCTTCGTCGCGCTACGTTTTGGATTCGATCAAATGTCAGCTGCAGCTTGCAAGAAACCAGTGAGGCACTGAAGACTGGCACGATCCAACCGAAGCCGGCACGCGGAGAGTACTGCGGACTTTATAAAATTTGTCTCTTTTTGTTTGGAATAAAGTCATGAGTGGATATGCCTGATTGATCCACTCAAAACATTGATGATATTACATGTATTTGAATGAAATATAATTGAAGAAGATCATTTTCATCTAACTGCTAGTGAGTAGTGAGGCGTGCTTGGGTTATGAATGCATTATGTATTTGGCTGTGCTTAACTTTCTTTGCGTGTATTTTGTCAGCCTGCAAGCACGTCGGTAGGTGAGTGCCCGGCCCGGTCGGCAGCATGCTTTCGTAGAAGTTACCTTGTTGACCGAGCTGTGAAATGCCCGCGAGTAGATCACGGGAGCAAAGTTTCCTTTCAAAAAAATAAAATAAAAAATAGCGCAATTTGAGGCAGAATCTAGAAAGATACCACGTGGATTCCTCTCCTCCAATGCCGCCGACCTTTTCAAATTTACACACGTGACACAACAGTCTAAAACCATGGACCCACCTCTCACGGGCCCACTCGCCATCGACCAGACACGTCTGTAACCGTACCTAACTAACACGGCTGTCCTCTCTCTCTCCTCCGTGTCGAACTCAAACACCCAAAGCCACGAACAGACGAGAAGAAAAAAACGAAATATCTCTGCACGCTGGTTCCTTCCCCGAGCGGCGAGATGGCGGGGATCTATCGTGCGATCCGGACCTGCGCCGCCGCGTCCCGGCGAGGCCTGGCGGCGGCAGCGGATCCTTCGAAGGAGGCTGCTGCAGCTGGGTTGAGGGCGGCGGCGGCGGCGTCGACCGGTCGCAAGGGGCGGGATCGGGAGGACGGGAGGCGCGTGCAGTGGGTGTTCCTGGGGTGCCCCGGCGTGGGTAAGGGCACCTACGCCAGCCGCCTCTCGCAGCTGCTCGACGTCCCCCACATCGCCACCGGCGACCTCGTCCGCGACGCGCTCGCCGCACCAGGTCCCCTCTCCAAACAGGTAACGAAGCTAGTTGGTCTGGATTTCTAGCGGGTAGTGGATTCCGGGTTTCGACTGGTCTCACCGCTTTCCGAACGATACTGTTTAGATTGATGGGTCCCCTGCCCAGGTGTTTATTATTATTGAGAACAAGTTTAGCTCCAGAAAATTGTGATACGTACACGAGTGATGACTGTTGTAGGAGTACTGCAATCTCAGACCATAGCTGCGCCATATTGCTTGGAGCATCGTCTGCAAAGTGTAAACGAGCTCGCTCGTCATTTGCACGCATGTCCCCACAATTTGTTTGTATGCAATCCTCACTGGGAATGCAGCTCATGGAGCTGCTGATTAATTTTCAATAGACTTTGAGGAAATAAAAACCGAATTATTGAAGTAGAGAGTGGAATGATTTCAAAGAGGTATATTGTGGCTAACACAACCCATATACTCAACACAAGCTTGTAAAGCCTGTTAGAATGTCGGACTTTGTTGAAACAAAAGCTTAAGTCAGTGAAAAGATAGATTAACCGTGGGCTGATGGTTGTAGATAACTGCTAAATCTAGTTGTCATATCATATTGATGCAATTTTGTGAAGATCATTAGGACCCTTGTGATGATATTTTGAAGCTATTTTTTGTGATTACTGTGTTGCATGTTTTTTTCATAATTGTGTTGCATGTGTGTTTTACTTCCAGCTTGCTGAGATTGTCAATCATGGAAAACTGGTGTCCGATGAGATCATCATAAATCTTCTATCCAAGCGCCTTGAAGAGGGAGAGGAAAAGGGTGAATTGGGTTTCATCCTTGATGGCTTCCCTCGGACCATAAGACAAGCGGTGAGCTAGTTATTTGACCTGACTGTAAGTATGCAAAAACACATACTTGCCTCATAGCAGTCAGCATTTATCATCTGTACTTTCTTTGGGCTGATTTTATCTTATGCAAACCTATAATGTGTAACGAGCTTGTTGCTGTGAAACCTTAGTTGTTGTAGTGCAGCTTATTGAATCTTCGTCTTCCTTATTTTATCTCATGAATAGATAGCCTAAATAAACATATTGAGCATGTATGAGTTGGTAAGAGTTGCATACATTTACCTTGATGTGCCTTTCAGCAACTAACTATAGAATTGTATCCTTAGATTTCTTTTGCATATATCAATATATCATAGTCGACGTTTGGTATCAATGAACAACTGAACATCACCTAACTGTTAATATTCACTTTCCCCTGACATAAACTGGTCATGTGCTTGGTCAGGAAATACTTGAAGGAGTCACAGATATTGATCTGGTGATTAATCTCAAGCTGCGGGAAGAAGCCCTGCTTGCAAAATGCCTTGGTAGAAGGATGTGCAGCCAATGTGGAGGTAATTTCAATGTGGCAGACATTAATATCGAGGGCGAAAATGGTGGACCTCGAATGTACATGCCCCCATTACTGCCTCCTCCTCAGTGCGAATCAAAGCTAATTAGTAGAGCAGACGACACTGAAGAGGTGGTTAAGGAGCGACTACGTGTTTACCATGATTTGGTATGTTCCAATTGCTCGAGATTTTCTTTCCAGTTTTTGTTGGTTAAATTTCTCTCTACTTATGTCACGTCTGAGTACTCCACTTGTGCTTGTACGGTGCACTAGTGATTCATTTTTTATAGATAAGTGAATTAGCCTATATGCTTGGATGAATATCGAATGTGTCAGATTAGATTTGTGAAATCATGAGGCATGATATAGGGCTTCATTATTGTACTGTTAGTCTATTGTAGACAAACATGTGGTTGATTTGCAATTTAGAAGTTTTCGTGTATCATTTCTGATTTAGTAAGGTGCACGCATGCTCTTTTTAAAATCCTATATTGTTGGATTACATTAGATATTGAATCGCCACGATAGGTATCATTTCTAAGTGAGCTGTCCTCTTTGCAGAGCAAACCAGTGGAGGAATTCTACAGAGCACGGGGAAAACTCTTGGAGTTCAATCTTCCAGGAGGAATACCCGAGTCATGGCCCAAGTTGTTGGAAGCCTTAAATTTGGATGACCCTGATAATGAAAGATCTGCAGCAGCATGATTGGTTCTTGGAATGTGCTCTACATATTTGTTAGCCTATTCAAAAGTAGTTAATTGATGAGCATTCCTTGTGTCTCTAGAAGTAGTTGATTGGAGGGTCAAAATTGTTTTGGAAGAGCACCCAATTGTATAGGTGATTGAATTGAATCATCGATATACAAATCAATGAGTATGCTGGTTGTAATTCTTGATAAAGCCTGTGGAAGGATCCAATGTATTTGACATTTATTTGTAGCCTGTATATGTCACAGGTGGTGCGAAGTGAGATTCGCAAACATTTTCTAATACAAATTATTACAGTATATGTTTCTTCAGCATTGCGTCTAATTCGATCGTGCACAAACCAGGTAACTGCTTACCAGTTCAACAAGTGATCCGAAGATGGGACCGGCGTGCCGGGCCGCACAACTTGTGACTGGCGCCGCTCGTCTCTCGGCCGGAATGCTGCTACGGCTGCCGGCGGCCGGCGAATCGATCGCTTCTGGATCTTGCTGCCAGATCAGAGCTGATGAGCAGAGATGGCGAGTCTCAGAGCTCATGAGCGGAGATGGCGAGTCTTGATTAAGTAGCCTGGTCAGGCAGCTGCAGATGGATGGTTAGTGAAGCCCTGAAGCTTGTCTAGCGGGATGATTATTGCTTTCTTGATCAAATAACAACTGGTCGATCTCGTATGCGATTGTAGTATCAGTAGTGAGAAGAGGTGATTAACCTCAAATTTTCGATCCTTCACGCCCATGCCCCATAATTAACAGCCCAAGAATAAAATTATGGAGGGGAACCTGCGAAGCTTTTTGTATCAATAATTTGGTACTATTTTATGTCCAAGACAGCAAGGGGGTGTAGCTCATATGGTAGAGCGCTCGCTTCGCATGCGAGAGGCACGGGGTTCGATTCCCCGCACCTCCAAATGATTATTTTGTTCACTAATCTTTCTTTGTTAGTTTTAACTGCTGTATTTTTTTTCAATCAAAAGGTTTATTGTCAGTTGTCACTGTGTCTATCGATCAGTGGCCTTACGGCTGGGCTGCATTTCCTCTACAAGGCCCAGCCCACCCCAGCCTCCCTTCCGCTAAAAAAAGCCATGAGCAGTTTGGCATCTCTGGAACTGTAGCTCTCCTGCAGAGGGCTAAACACATCCATCCCACCACGCACCGAACACAACGGCAGCATCAACAGCCTGCGTCGTCATCACGTATTTACTCGTTTATATCCATTCCTTTTTTTCTTTTTTGTTACGAAAGGACAGGCAACTCACTTGTCCATCCAGTGAAGCCCAAGAAAAAAGTTGGCATCTCATGCATTTTATCAGGTTGCGTTTCAGCTATCCAGGTCAGTTGGCTTTCCCTTCCTTTTATGCTAGAAAAGGCAACCAACCAACACCTACTATACATGCTAGCAAAAAGCCATAATTCGGTGAAGAATGTTCCTTGTGGTGATGACCTCTTGCAGAGCTAGGGCTGTAGGACTGTGATAGGCTGATTTGCTAGTCGGAGGGGCGAACGATCATTCGTTCCATTCATTCCCCCCTCATTTTGTAGGCTGGAAGAGATGAGAAAAAGGAGCCGGTGGCCGTCCAACTCCAACATAATGCAGCGAAAAGTGAAGGCCAGAGTGCCACATCTACAAGTAGAATTTCCTGGAGTGGACCTGAGGCTAGGCTGCTTCTGGTTCGAAGTGTGCAGCAGCCTGTGGGGACTTTTTCTGCTGGGAAAACAAAATGATTGTCATGGATTCAAGGAGTATTTTCATATTACTACTAGTACGAGATAAGATAGTAGTAGCACTCGATCCTAAGATTAATGTGTGCAAATGCATCAACAAGCGCCGCCGGCCAAAAAAGCTCCTCGATGAAAAGCGCATGATTTTCGCGTGTAGGGTAATATATTTTTTGTTCCAAACAAACAATCATTGGCATTTGGCAATAAGCTAAATTGGAGCAAGAATATATTTGTAAGAATATTTGTTTCGTCGCTTTCAGTAAACAGTTTGAGGTGGTGCATGCCGTTTGTTTGGTAGTATGTCCTACAGTAGCGGCAAGCACAATCACTGGAAACAGTAAGCCCTTTTTCCTAGGAGAGAAAGAGAATAGGGAGGAGGAGGGTACTCTCATCTGGTGGGTGGAAATGGCGTGGCCGGCCGGCGCTGGGAGAGGGGGCCCCGGGTTGTGCCCGGAACTGAGGAGGACACGCCGGCAGCTACGGGACAGGCGCGCGGTGGTGCTCCACGAGATTACTGCTTGCTGCTTGGTGGATATGTATCAGGTTTCGTTCGTAGTTAGTAGCTTACACGCCTAGCATTAAGGCAGGTCCTTGTTGATCACCTTTTGTCTCTGTGGCAAGAGAGACTTTATTAAGCACAGTTTCGATAAAACTGAAAAAGAGGCAACGGGAAATGAGGCGGAACAGAGGAGCCTGGTGGTGATGGCTCTGGCACTGTCACATGAGGTGAGGAGGAGAGGCGAGGAAGGAGCTCAGACAGAGGTCGTCAGCCCCCACTAGTCACATGGAACACCACTGGCACTGCACACACTCACATTGACACCCAACGCCCTGGCTGTGAAACGCTCTGCTTATGCCTTGCTTAACGCCACCACTAAACCACCCATCAGCGCAACGGCGTGGCATGTAAATACGGGGGGTGGTCGCGCAGCCGCAGCCGCAGCAGCAGCGCCCAGACACAGCCAGCAGCATTGCTCATATGCTTGGTGGCATCCCAATGCCCATTCTCCTCCTAGTAGTAGCCCGCCCATAGTAGTTTTGATTGATGTCGGGCAACACCGTAACCAATAAGGCGGCAGGGGGCTCCTCGGACCCCTCGCCGTCCTCCTCCTCCTCCGCCGCCGCCGCTGCCTCGCCGCTGACACACTACCGCCCGCACCCTCACCTGTCCATGACGACGACGCCGCCTTCCCCAGCCTCGGCGCCTCCGCCGCCGCCCCCGTCCCCGGCGCGCGACTACCGCAAGGGCAACTGGACCCTCCACGAGACTCTGATCCTCATCACGGCGAAGCGGCTGGACGACGACCGCCGCGCCGGCGGAGGCGGAGGTGGAGGATGTGGTGGTGGGTTGGGGTTGGGTTCGCCGCCGACGACGCCTCGGTCGGCGGAGCAGCGGTGGAAGTGGGTGGAGAACTACTGCTGGAGCCAAGGGTGCCTGCGCAGCCAGAACCAGTGCAACGACAAGTGGGACAACCTCCTCCGCGACTACAAGAAGGTCCGCGACCACGAGGCCAAGCGCGCATCCAATCCCGCCATCAACATCGCCTCCTACTGGGCCATGGAGCGCCACGACCGCAAGGACAACAACCTCCCCACCAACCTCGCCGCCGAGGTCTTCCACGCGCTCTCCGACGTGCTCTCCCGCCGCGCCGCGCGACGAGGGGGCGCCGCGATCGCCGGAACGCCGCTCGCGCTGCCTCCTCCGCCTCCGCCTCCACCTCCACCTCCACCTGCTTCACCGCCGCCGAAGCCTCAGCCTCAGCCTCTGCTCGCGAGTCCTCCGCCGGCGCCGCTTCGCCTGCCCATGCCGTCGGCGATGGCGCCGCCGGCAACGACGACGACGTCGGTTTCCGGTATGGTCGGCGCGCGCGCGCCCGTACTTAATACTGCAACCCAGCTGTTACATCTAGGACTATCATCTATCCGTCCATTTACTGTTTATTTCGTCCAAGCTGACACGTGGGACCACCGGCTTATTTAAGCCATGCGTTATGATTGGGGGAGATAGATACTACTGTACTACTCGTATGCCGCTCATCAGTTGGACACTTGACTGACTGGGTGTAATTATTTACCTCTGCCGGGATCACTCACTTTTACTAACCCTTTCTTTTACTACAGTAGTACTGTTGATTCCCGGCCGGGGATGGTAGTGGTAATAATGCTACTGTACTACTCTTTAGCTGTTGGTGTAGTGTAGAATAAAGCTGCGCAGCTCATGCATGCCAAAGTAGGCGGAGGAGAATCCTGCTGCTCAGTAGTAGTAGTACTAGTTTATGGAGGCTGAATTCATCAACAGGGAAATAAAATTATGGCTCACTGCAACTGATCACTCATCTGCTGCTGCAAAGAAACAAAGGTTGCAATCACTTTGTAAAGCAGGCCTCGGCAAGATCCATTTGTAAAGCCTGAAAGCTTGGAGCAACCGTGCAAGCATGCAGCAGAAGCTAATAAAGCACCTTTTCTTTCTCCTCTCAGATCATGAATACTTCTGACATTTGGCTTTTATGTACGCTACTAGCTAAATACTGTAGTAATTCTGTAGCAGTAGTAGTGTACATTGTTTGAGCTCCAGCTAAAATTTGGAGTACATTGACTAATAATTAATTGCTGACGTTTGATGGTGCAGGCGAGGAGCTGTCTAGTTCGTCGGAGTCCGGCGACGAGGGTGGCTCGGAGGACGAGCCGGAGCCGAAGCGGCGGCGTCTGAACCGGCTCGGCTCCAGCGTGGAACGCAGCGCCACCGTGCTGGCCCGCACGATGGTGGCGTGCGAGGAGAAGCGCGAGCGGCGGCACCGCGAGCTGCTGAGCCTCGAGGAGCGGCGGCTTCGGCTCGAGGAGGAGCGAACGGAGGTGCGCCGCCAGGGCTTCGCCGGCATCATCTCCGCCGTCAACAGCCTCTCCAGCGCCATCCACGCGCTCGTCACTGATCACCGCACCAGCGGCGACTCCTCCCGCTGATGATGTTGCTGGATGGAAGAAGCTCATCACTCATCACTCATAAGAGACGTCTGCTTAATTAGCTAGTGTTGATGTGTAGTGTTTGCAATCCGGGCTGAAAATATATGTAAGTAATTAAGGTGATTAATTTGTTGTGGATGTGGAGTTTGGAGGCTGTGACTAGTAGAAATTTTTTGGAGGTGCACGGCGTGCAGGTAATTTGGTTGTTTCTCCTTTGCTTTTTTTTCTCTCTCTCTCTCTTGTACTTGACTGAGACTGAAAGAGAGCAGCGGACAGTGCTGGCTGCTGCTGCTGCTGTTGTTGAGCCAGTGTGTTACTTATCAGTAGACCGAGGAGGAAGTGCTTCTGCTTGTGTTGCGTTTCTTGGGTTCCGGGGTTTGTTGCAATAGAGCGTTCTATCTCTAAGCCACTCCCTCCATCTATGAAGTGTGTTGTTTTTGACTTTTTAATATTATGTGACTATTTGTCTTATTTAGTTTTTTTTATAAATATTATTTATTTTTTTATAATTAGTTTTAGCAATAGATATACTTTAATCGTAACATATTTATTTTAATATTTATATAAATTTTTTGAATAAGACAGAAGGTCAAAAGTAATGTCTCAAAGTCAAAAACGACACTGACGGAGGTAGTATCTTTTAAAATTATTTATTAAAAAAAAGAGAGAGTAATCTCAGACTTAAACATAAAGTCCACTTCTCTTTAATTTTTTATCAGAGCTAGCTGCTATCTCTTAACTAACTTTAATATTAAGAACGGTCTTAGAGAGTTAGAGACGAGGAGAGAAGAGCATCGTTCGTCGCTGTCATGTGAAACCTGATACCCCCGCCGTGGGGCCTATCCTCTTCTGCGTTCCCTGATGCTAAGCTTAGCTGCATGCATGAACTCGGCTGCTGCTTCTGCCATTGCTTTCTTGCCTTGCTTCGCATTGGATGGACATGGACTCTAAAGTTTGTGGACCCTACTCGCTTCCTTCCAACCAAACAAACAAGAGCAAACAAAAAAAGAAAAATCTCGAGCTAGCTTTACGTACTCGCCCTCGTGTCATCGTGTGTGTATCATCTACTGCCTGTATGCATGATAATCGTTCAACGAGCGTACTCATGCGATCACCTGCTTCTTCCACCGGCCCGGTCTGCGGGATTGACGTGACTTGTATATCCCCGTACCATATCTAGCCACGCACCGTTGTCTAGTGGTACGAGTACTTTGTTGTTTACTGATTTTATTGTTGGACCTCACTCTGTCGTATTATATCTCTAAGTACCAGATCCCTGTACCGTCTTCCTTTGTATCATTACCAAGTACAATTGTCCCAAAAGTCGAGCCTACTATGTTAAAGAAAAATGCTGTCGCCACGCGCCTTATCCCTGAATCCATCAAATTACCGTGACGTTTTACCGACCACATGTACGTATATAATTTGACATTGTCGCAATTTGTAGAAGGGCTTATCTGTGTGTGTTTTTTTTGTTTGTTTGAAGAAGTCGGGAGGGGAGGCCCCTACCTAAACTTCATTGATCAAAACAACAATTACAGATGCAAATGCGATTGAGCGATTCCATGTGGAAATGCAAGAGAAGGAAAATAAAGAAAAATAATAAAAATTACATATCGATCAAGTGCCCCCGCTGCGGTGCGTTTGCATGGCCGATCCGCGTGTGTTCATTGATACGCGCAGCACAGAGATGCATGCGTTGTGCCGGGTCAAATCACATCGCAATAACCAAAGGCGGCACGCAAAAACTAATTATTAGCCCGATCTAGAACTGGAACGAACCCCTACATGCCGACACGTAAGAGACATACGCGCATGAGCGCATGCACGAGCTGCCGCATGTTGTAATTAGCAGCCCCGCCGTCTCGTCAGGGTTTATTGCAATAATAAACAGCCTCTTAAATATATCCTGATTCGTATGACGTCGAGGAAATATCGAACAATGACCACCGTTTAATGTAGCAGTCCAGCAGAGTTTATTCCGAAGATGATACACATGACAACGGAGGAGAAAGAAGAGATTAATTCTTGGTTCTCGTTACTGAAACAAAGTTTGGTTTCATGATGCTGATAAAACAAAGTAGATGGTGAGGCCTATATATAACTCCAGCTCTAGCTCTCTTCACGTTGCAACTGTGATTTGGTTTCATGACAACGGAGGAGAAAGAAGTGATCGTTGCGATTTGTCTGTTGAGTTATTATTTTTTATCTGCTCTAGCTAGATAGTTGCAACTGTGAGCTGGCTAGTTATTCCTCCTGAAGAAGAAAAAACATTTGAGCTGGGTTGTTCCCTTTCCTCCACTTGGCTTGGCTTTACGAAAGGAGGATCCACCACGGAAAAGGCCTCACGTATGCTGACCTCCCCAGCCTTTTCCGCGTAATGATCCTGCAGTCCAAAGCGTGGAGACGCCAGTACACACGCGCATGCAACCATGCATTTCTCTGTTATTTTCTTCTTCGTAATCGCCGACTGTAACGCCCGTCGCCGTGTGGGTAAACCGGATTTTTCTGAGGACCAGCTCGCCGGCGGTGGGGTGGGGGCTTAATTGGGATGTAAAGCGTTGGTCCATGAAAGCAGCAGTAGGAAGCAGGAAGCAGGAGGGACGGAGATGCGGTCGCTGCTGGTAGAGAGAGAGAGGGTGGACCGCTGCGTTGTCGGCATCCGCCCATCACCCCTCTCTCTCAGTCTCTCTCACTCTCTCTCTCTGCTTTCCATATTCACAAGCAGCTAGCTAGTGGTGTGCTGGGGGCAGTCTGGTCTTTCCTCCTCCAGTCCCCCCCACCAAGCCTACATACACGTCCACGCAGCAGACGCATCCTGTTGGGGGCAGTTGGCGCGCGCCGCTGGAAGGATTGGACATTTGGACTGGGGTGGTTTAGTGAAGAAATCTCTGAATGATCAGCGACTCAGCGGGCAGGGACACAGACAGAGTGCAGAACACGGCATGATTGAGAGCATGGAATCAGCTTCGTTCGGTGCCACCCACCCTAATGCTAGTGCTACATTACATAAGCATAAGCATGTCAGCTGAGAGCATAGAATCAGCTAAGGATCTCCAAGGTACAGGTTCGTTCCTCCACATGGCGAAGAACTGATGATCTTGGAATGGATAATTAGTCTTGGTGTGAAGATAAATAACGTGTGGATTTCTCCTCTTTTTTTGTGTGTCAGAGAAGGCCTGACAATCTCTGCTGTCACCGCCGCTCAGGTCCGTAGTCAAAGTTTCCCTTGAGACCGGCCGCAGACAGATGCCATCCCCATCCGTCCCTCCCCCGTATATAGCTGATCTCCCCAAAACGCCCCTCCCCTTCCCCCACAACAACGAACCACACTTCACTCCCAGTGTGAACTCGTAGTATCAACTGTCTGCGGCCGGTGAAATTTCTGAGTGAACAAAAAAGTTGCAATCCTGTTTCTGAAGAAGAAAATCGGGATGCCCAAGTGCTTTCAGGCACCATTGGCGCAGCGCAAAAGGGGCCCTACACATGTCGTACAACAACAACACTGGATGCAATGCAACTACTCCTACTACTGCTACCTCCTAGCCACACCTAGCCCTCAGCATTGGATGCTAGTAGCTCCACTCAGCAGGCCACCGGCCGGCTCTGTAAAAGGTGCTCGTAGGCATGCAATGCAATGCAGAAGTGGATCCGCCCGGCCCGCGCATGCAAACCTGTAAAAGGCACGATCCTCCACGCGCCAGCGTATCCCGTTCCAGTCCGGCCCTGTTCCGTTCCACAGCCAACACAACACTGTAGCCAGCTTCAGAATTCAGATAGATGCTCATGCATGTGTAAAGATGATCCCAAGATGCGGCCAAAAAGCGTACTACTACTTGGGCATGCATTGTACTACTCCACGCAGACACAAACCCAGCCAAAACGCCAAATAGTTCAGTCGGAGGCGCGAAAAAGGTCCAGGCCCCTACTCCATACATATATACTTCAGGCAAGTTGCTCTTGCTTGCAACGCAACGGAGGAGAGGACATAAATGGAGCGGATGCCATTGAATTCAGGATTCAGAAGGACAGTCATGGAGAGGCATGCGTTCGTCAACAGTAGCCGAGAGATGGATCTCCGGTAAAATAATTGGGTTTGGAATGGCGCTGCAGCGGTGCCGGTGGCCGGCGCGTCGGAGATATATGACGGGTATATAAATGCGATTCCGGGCAAACCAAACCTCCATCTCGTCTTCCAGGCCCCTGCTATACCGCCGTGGAGAGTCCACGGTCTATAGAGAGAGAGAGTTGTGTGTTTGTTTTTTGGGTCTAAATTTTAGTGAGGTCACATCAATCATTAAAATATTATATATAATTATTAAATATATATTAAATATAAAACTAATTATAGAGTTGAATATGTATCAGTTTGATAAATTTATTAAACTTAATTAAGTTATTATTAAGAGATATTTACTATAGCATCATATTATCTAATCATGACCTAATTAGTCTTAATAAATTTATCTCATCATTGGAGAATTATAGACTGGATTTTATCAGTAATCTATATTTAATACTTTTAATTAATATTATAATATTTAATAAAACAAATCTAAAAATTAGAGAGGTGGAAACCAACTGAAGGCTGGAGGCACCACGGGTGCAATAATTCGAGGTCAGTTGCTGTGGCCACAGGAGGACAGGGGAGGGAGGAGAGAGAAAGACGAATGGTTCTGTGTGTGTTTGCGACTGGCAGGGTGACACCGGCCAGTGCAACAGCGCAGGCAGGCACCACCGCAGGCAAATCATAAGCGCGGCCCCACGCTGCCAGTCAAACGTGCCCGGTCAAAACTCCACAGACCGTAACCCCACACTACCAGCCAGCAGTACACCTCCCCACGCGCCGGTTCGACGTTACCATGTCTCGGGAGGTAATTACGCAGGTGAGCTTGTGACAGAGTTACAGACCTCGTCTCATCATGGGATTATGTTTTTTAGGAGTTCATCAAGGCAACCAAAGCATGGAGACCTACGGTAATTATGCATGTTACCATGTTACAGTTCACGTTGTCTCGGTACTGCGTCACAAGCCAGATGCAGAGAGGGGGAAAAACAATTGACAACACATGAACGCAGCCAGTGAGTGAGCATACTGCAGCCACGCTAACAAGCTCATCGATCAACAAAATGTAACTGATGAAGGCGCGAATGAACACAAACCAATGGTTAGATTTCCGACAAAGAATAAGATGACACTACAAATGTCAACAACTTATGAAATCTAAGTTCATATATGGAACGGGTACCAGCAGCCACCGAAGACCGACCCCTCCAACATTCAACACCCATGCAAACATTTCTCAGTACACATGCTAACCAGCTCGTAACTGCACAACGCCTAGATCAACAAATCATAACTGAAGGCCCACAAGGGCAAGGCTTAATGGAGTCTGTAGAACGAGCTGAGCACGTAGAGAGACAGTTGTAATTGGAGGAAGAGACCCAGAACCAGGTAGAGACAAACATTCAGCACATGGGAAAGTACAACTCCAGTTAGCGCTGCCTCTCTTTCAGCATTTGACAAGACCCAAGGAAAAACAACACCGGGCGTCGCATGTCGCACAGTACACAGTACTACTGGACTATGATAAATATGTGCATTAAATAGAGCTACGTCCTATACTAGGGAGATGTTTATAGACAAAAGAACGACAGACAAAGGGAATTCCCACACTAAGCTCAGGCCACAGGTTTATCCTCGGCTCCAAATCATCAGGACAGAAAACGATAATCTGAGGAACAATAACTAAAACACCTTCAAGCCCATGTAGTAACTTGACAGGTTCAAAGCTCAAGATGGAAGTGGCCTTAGTCCCATACAAGGTTGATCATTGAGTTTGCCAGACCGGCTTCCTTAAAAGTCAGATCACTTCCGAATTCCAGGGTCTGGGATGCTCCAGGAATGGGCTTAAAAAAGTGGAAAGGCCTCTTCTCCCCGTCCTCCAGCTTAGGACAGCAGAATGACCACAGGAGCTGCAGTTGTTGTACAGACAAAGCATCAGTGGAAAGAAAAAAAAAATGAAACCGAGGGAGATTGAGTTTGGTCGTCTAACCTTTATAGGATCTGTATTCAGAAAATTCCTCTGGATCCTCCCACCGTCAGGTAGCCGAATTGCAACCCTGCAGAGAATATCCCTACTTCCCGTAGGTTCTACAGGAAGAGGAGGGTATTCCAGCTTCATCGGCTCCTTTTTGTCCTCAAGTTCAGCCATTTCATCAGTAGCATCAGATTTTACAACTTCTTTACCCTGCTCCAGAGAAGCTGCTACTGCCCGTGCTAGTTCTTCATCTTCATCTTCAAGGGCTGTTTTGCCTAAATTAAAAGATATACACTCAGCATTATTCTTTTACCAGTTGTAAAATGGCAAATTCCACAAAAACAATTGTAAAATGACAAGTAACGTTTTGAATGTAACAAGGTGATGACAGGTTATCAAATAATAACAGGGATACCACATTAAAATCTCAAGATCATCAAATTTTTCTGAAATCAAAATTCAAGTAGGCCTCATGTGTGTTCAAGAAAGAAAAAAGTAGGCCTCATGCACAAATGTCCAAGAAATCATGTAAACAGTGCATAAAAGCACTCTAAAGGAGACTGCTGACCACCAAACGCCACGGAGTATGCTTTGAAGAAAAAATAAAACGATCAACCACCGGGTATGCTTATAATTCTTAAAAACTGAATCTTCCTAGCTAATTGTTCTCAAACAGGAACAAAAACAGGTAGCGTTGTTGATTCAAGAATCAATAAAACCCCTACCTTGCTTGCCCATAGAAGTTTCTTGATCAACTTGCCTAGGGCGCTTTTGAGGCTGAACAGCATGGTGCTCCTTTGGACCTTTTTCAAGGTAAGGCAGCAAGTCCTATGTAACGGACAGGTCAGAAAAAAGTATCAAGGTAGAGACATCATTTATAGCTACAATTTTATTTTTCATGTAAGTAAAAGCTACAGGCACAGTACATAAGAAAAACAAAAGGTACCCAGATACCTCAAGCAAGCGGTCTGGGTGAACCATTCCGTTCCAACCACGCATTTTTTGTCCAGTGACAGGATCAATTAGGAGAATGGCAGGAATAGATACCAACTTGTAGTAGGTGCATACCTTCCTTCCCTCACTGCTGTCGTGATAGACCTATGTTTCACACATTAAAACATAAAGGCAATAACTGAGAATTAGACGAACATAGGTCAGTGTAGGGGAAAACTGAAGCATTCAATAGAGAAGTTTATGCTATCAATAACAGAATTTAAATTCTAATACAGAAGGTAAAACCAAACTAGAGGGTCATAGCCGTTACTCTGATATCAAAGCAGAATAGGAGGACAAACCTGCCAGAAGATAAAGTTTGTTCGAATTAACTGAGACACTGCTTCATTTCCCCAGGTGTCTCGATTAAGCTTCCATAAAGACCAACTCAAAAGTCAAAACTTGAAGTAGTAAACAGAAGGATCAATTGAAGTAACACAGAAACAAGTCAAAGCCTACTTACCATGTGAGAGCTGAACTCCTCTGTCGACTGCAAATTGATTAACAGCCATTTGTCCAAACAAGAAGCTTCTAACTTTGCCTACATTACAAGTTTACTGGTGGGTTAAAGGATTTGCATTATTATGTTATGGAGTTTAAACTCAAGAGTAGTAATGTGCACAAGTCATTGAACGATAAATCCAAAATAACACTACTGTAGACATCTGTTATTTTTTCAACGAAAAACACTGATAACAAAGCACACCTAAAACATAATTGATATCATTTCTTGTTGACCTGTTAATCAGACCAAACTTACTGCTCTACTGCTCAAGAAGTACAGTGGGATACAACACAAGGATATGTACATTGTGCAGTTTTATCGTAGATGATTATGACATTGGTCAGATAAACAAAGACTAAAACAGTGTCGTGTGGTAATTGTGGAGGCAAAAGGTAAGCATGCATTAATGATAACCAGCTTACCTTATCAAAGGGCCCATTAAACATCAAAGAAAAAGGAGGACGGTATAAAGAAGCAAGATTGTCACGAGAGCTAGATGTCGCGTTCTGTTCAGAATCCCAAACAGCAGACTGTCTTGCCTCCTCTTCGAAGTTACGAAAAGCAACTGTTGAATTAGGCCGAAGGCTGCAATAAAGGGCCAGCACATTTTTAAAAAGCAAAGCAGTGGCAGTAATGGTAATAAGTTCAGAAACAGACAATATAACAAAAACCAAAACATTACATATAGGCATAACTAACCCCCAAATGCCTGCCTAATAATTCCATGAAAAAAGCTGTGCCACAACTTTAATTACACAAGCTAACTAAAAGGGTAAAAAACATAGAAATGATGGTAACATCAACAATAGAGCAAAAGATTCCAACAAATGGTCGAAATCGCATTGCTAAAGGTACCCATTTACAATTAAAAGGACAGACCCAGTGCTGTAAGCTCCCACACTAGGTGGGGTTTGGGAAGGATTATATGAGACAAGCCTTACCCCTGCCCATTTACAATTAAAAGAGTGCCAAAAAGAATCAACATGTTGAAGTGATAGGACAAAGAAAGTATGGACGTGGAAGGATACCATATATTGCTAAATAAGCAAAATATTTAAATAGGATGCCAGCAATACTGGTAATTAGGAATGCTTAACAACAGTGGATATTTAGGTATTGTAACAATACAGTTACATGATAAGGAGGCTTATTTGCTTGCAATTATAGAAGCGTAGCTTGTACGATGAGTGGTATGCACAACACTTCAAGTTTCAGTACATCAGTACCAGTATTTCATTGTGTAACCACGGTGGTACTAACAACACGGGCACAGTCACTGTATAAATAGATCACTATCCGGATAAATCAGGCAACTAAATTTCGGCCCTTTTTGGCAAGTATGTAGTATTTGGTGATTAAGTGTAAAAAGATACCAACTATGGTGAATAATTGGAACTTCGCAACCAATAAGCGCAACAAAAAAAGCAAGAGTCGGGATGGGACTGGATGGGTGTCAA
Organism: Eleusine coracana subsp. coracana; assembly: GCA_032690845.1. Lineage (NCBI taxonomy): Eukaryota > Viridiplantae > Streptophyta > Magnoliopsida > Poales > Poaceae > Eleusine > Eleusine coracana. The sequence continues at coordinate 1,147,228 of CM064424.1, forward strand.
ATAGATTTGTGCTGATCAACAGAATCTAAGCGATTTCGGTCACAAATAACAGAATGAACTTACTAAAATTCAAAAATGATCCCCAACATTTGATTTGTCAGAGGAATCACCATTATTGCTGTCAAGTCTAACTGCTATACGCAAGAAATGCCTTGGCGAGGAACCAGAACACCCATCATTTCACAGGATGAAAACTATACTAGGCAGATAGATGGGCCCCACTTTCCATAAAAAACAGAAAGAAGCAGATTTAGCTACTGATTGCTGCTGCTTGGAAAATGCACATGACAATAGGCATGGACAAAGGGCCAACATTTTGCTGGATGCTATAGTGTCCATTATTATGAAAACAGTGGTCGGCGACTATATGAAGTAAGAAATCTATCGGTAGCGAGCAGACCAATCAAACACATTGTTAGACCTTGTTTGGGGAGTTGTCCTTTAGCTAGCTCAAAGCCACCAGAAAGTTAAGCAAATCAGGCCATGGTGTTGTCTTAGTTTTGGCAGTAAATGAGATCTTGAACCCCGCATGAAACACAACTTACTAGTTCAGTCCAATTAACACAGAGTACATGTTTGACTATTTCTAGCAGGATGATATAACAGGTGACATAGCATGCAAATGGAAAATGCAGAAACATATATTCAGTGTCATGAACAAGCTTCAGTCCCACATCATCGCAGTAGTTAATCAAGCAGCTTTACTTACACAGACACAGGGGCGCCGCCATAGAGAGTTTCCCGCTTCACAGGCAGCGGCGCACGGACATCATCCTCATCCACAATTCCCTGCAACATTCCATCCCCCAGTGCCGCCGCTGGTGGCGGAGCGAACCTGCCAATCACAGCACATAAATATCCTACCCTAGAAGCTCCATGAATCATGATCCCCTCATAACCAAAACCATAAAAGCTCCCGTGTGCCTACCTCAACGCCTCCTCCGCCCCGGACGCCGCCGCTACCGACGCGGCCGCGGCCGCTGGGGGCGCCGGATGAGACGCAAGGGCGGACTCGCCGTTGATGAAGAAGAGTTGCAAGGCCTCCTCCAGGTTCCAGTTCGAAATCTGCGAAATAGAAACTCCAGGGATCAGACCAAACTGCTCGAATCCAATCGAATCGCCCACAGAAGCCAGCTGGTTGGGTTTAGCGAGCGGAACCTGAAGGAACTGGGTTGCGATCTCGGGTGTCTGGCCAGCGGCGATCTCGAGAAAGCTGGATACGAGATTGTCCTTCTCGCCCGTCGGGGGATCGCCGGCCATGGCGGCGGAGTCGGCTCAACAAACTCCTTCTTTGGTCCTTGGGGAGAAGGGTTTGGTGGGTTGGGTGGAGATGGAACGGTGAGGAGTAGGAAGTAAGGCAGGGAGAGTGGAAAACGTGCTGGATGAGGAAGACGATCCGGTGAACGGAATGCGGGGGTCGTGTGTAGTGCTGTCCAAAAATCCAATGGCACGTTCAAAGCACTAAAAAAAAGCACCGTATGAATCTGACATGATACAAAATAATTTTGTGTCGGGCCGACCCGGCACGAGGCTTTGGGCTGTGTTTGGGCTGATGGTCAGGCATGTGAGCCAGCACGACACGGCCCATTTATGCTATGACTCAGTTAAGTATGTGGGCCGCCCAACACAAAAGCAAAGCCCGGCATAAAATTCAGCCCAATAATCGGCGGCCCAGCCAACGGTCTAGTCCACCACTTATGCTATGCCGCCTATAAAATATCCTCGTACCCTCTAGCTAACCCCCTCTCGCGCCGCATCGCATCGCGCCGCACCGTATCGCGCTGCACCGTCCACTCTCCCTCTCTTGCCTGTCGCCTCCTCTGTTTCTGGCCAAATCCGCCGCTCAGTTCGCCATCTCCGTCCAGATCCGCCTCCTCTTTCCTTTCTGCCACCTCCTCTTCGCTTTCCACCACCTCCTGTGCTTCTTCTCTGACTAGATCGGCGGTTATATCGACGGTGCAGGCTCCTGTGGACTACGGTAGTCCTCGTCGTAGCCCTACGGGTCGCGACAGCTTGCCGGCTCGATGACCGGCCTGGATCCAAGTGAGGAGGCCTTGCGTAGCGCGAGGCACCTCCTCTTCGGGGCGTCGCAACCGGAAGGGGAGGAAGCAGCGCCGAGTCCTACGACATAGAGGACGAGGCTAGGGCAGTGGACGAGCCCGAGGGTGGCCCCGAGGCTGACAACCAAGGGCACAACTCCGGTGACGGATTCGAGGCCGGGATCAGAGAGGGCGACTGGCTCTGCTTTGGCTACTCCAAGTTCGGCAGCGGCGGCAACTCCGAGTTCATCGGTGGTGGCGATACCGGGTACCCCTTCCCTAGGCGCGGCAGTAGCTCCGAGGCCGTCCTCTGCGACGACATCGAGGCAGGACATGCCTCCGCCTAGGGCACCTACGCGTGCTCCTCCTTCGACGCCCTCACCTGCAACAGTAATCAACGTCGACTCTGAATCGACGCCGAGTACGCCGACAGCAAGCACCGCAAGCACCAGCGTGAAGAGGGGTAGGAAGAGGACTTCAAAGGCGTGGGACGACTTCGATCCGGTGACCAAAGAGGTAAGTGGTCTCATGGTAACTGTTGGTGCTATCTGCCGCCATTGCAAGTCTAGGTTGTCTGCTATATCCAGTGGCGGTACCGGTCACTTGCTTAGGCATCATGCTACTTGCTTGTCTAAAACTGAACGTGCTGCTAAAACCCAATCTATGCTTGCTTTAAATCCTGATGGTTCTGTTCGTTCCTGGGATTACGATCCTGAAGTTGCTCGTTATGAATTATGTCGTTTGATTGTTGCTTTAGATCTTCCTTTAGGGATAGGAGCTACTTCTGCATTTGAGCGTTATATTAAGCATGCTCATAATCCAAAGTTTAATCATGCTTCTAGGCAAACAACTACTAGAGATTTTATGAAATATTTCAATGAATGTCGTGTTAAACTGCTTGAATGCTTGCAATCTAGTGTGTGTTCTGTTGCACTTACATATGATATATGGTCTGGTAAAGCTAAGGAAAATTATATTTCTGTTGTTGCTCATTTTGTTACTGATGATTGGTTGCTTAAGAAAAGGGTACTTGGTATGAGGCTTATTGATGTCTCCTATTCTGGACAGAATATTGCTGAACGTATTCATACTGTTATTGATGAGTGGGGTTTAGCTGATAGAGTTTTTGCTGTTACCCTTGACAATGCCTCAGCCAATGCCAATGCTATGAACATCTTAACACCTAAATTTTCTGGCTATGCTGGTTTTGTTTTCTTGCATCAAAGGTGTGCATGCCATATTATTAATCTTATTATTAAATCTGGTTTAAAACGTTTGAAACCTGTTGTTGAATCATTCAAAATTACAATTTCATTCTTAAACTCTTCTAACCAACGCATTGCTGCATATAAGACATATTGCATTGCAATTGGTGTGCCACCTAGGAAGTTTAATTTGGATATGGATGTGAGATGGAATTCAACATTTCTAATGCTAAAACACTTGCTTTCACATAAGGGTGCATTTGATGTGTTTATCAATAGCCATTATCAACAATTTGCAGGTGAAACATTGCTAACCCAAGAGGATTGGTATGTTGCTTTGAAAGTTTGTGATTTTCTTGAATAGTTTTATGCCTCTACTGTCATATTATCTGGTATTTATTATCCAACTTCTAATCTTATTATACATTAGCTTCTTGAGATATCTACTCACTTGAGCAAGTATGAGAATGATAAGTTCTTAAGAAGGGTTGTTGTTCCTATGAAGACAAAGTACCTCAAGTACTGGCAGGAAATACCCATATTATATTCCTTGGCTTTTGTTCTTGATCCTAGAAGCAAGATGAAAGGTCTTTCTAATGCATTAAAACTTATTTCTGACAAAATTAATCATGATTATTCTGATTATTTCACTAATATTCGTACCACATTGACTAATATATTTGGCAAATATGAGACTAAGTTTGGTGCAGTGAGATTATAGAGGCCGTCCCAGCAGGTAAGTACAGGCAAAAAGAGAACTGTTTGGGGTAAGATTTATGGTTCTAATGATTTTGATTCTAGTGAGCCTTTAGCTCAACCAAGTCGATCATTTGCTCATGTTTCAGAATTGGCAATGAACATCGATAGTGACCCCATAGTTATTTACAATGATGATGATTTTGATGTCTTGAATTGGTGGCTTCAGCATAAACATACCTATCCTATCTTGTCTATCTTGGCTAGAGATGTCTTAACTGTTCCTGTTTCAACAATTAGTTTAGAGTCTGTTTTCAGTCTTTGTGGTAGGTTGCTTGAAGAGAGAAGAAGATGCTTGGCAAGTGAAATAGTGGAGATCTTAACATGTTTAAAGGATTGACAGCTAGGAGAGAATCGACTTCAACAGGCTATTGAGAAGCACCATTTGGAGCTTGAAGTCCAGTACAAGGACGTGTTTTTCGAGGAAGCATCTGCCGCTGCTTCTACTGCTGCTGCCTCTGCTGGCGAGGAAGTGGCTACTGCTGCTGGGACTTGAGTTTATGATGTAATTGACCTATGAATCTGTAACTTAGGAATGCTGTAATGGACCTATGAATTTTTTGTGCTGGTTGTACTCTTTTTCCCCTTAGGCCAAGGGTTTTTAATGAGACAGTCAGCTTGTAATAAAGCTATGCTTTTTTTGGCCAATTTCTGAGTTTTTACTCTGGTTCATATAGTTTCTGTTTTATTTGCTGAATTTGGTGCTAGGTAATTAAAATTTCGGGCTTTTCGTGCCTTACATATATTTCGGGCTAGATGGGCCGGCCCGGCATGCCTAAGTACTAACGTGCCGTGCTCTAGACCGACGGCCAGACACGTGGGACGGCACGGCATGGCCCAAAATTAATTACATGCCAGGCCGGCCCAAAATTAATTGGGCCAGGCCATTTCATGCCTGGGCCATGCCGTGCTGGACGGCCCAGTTGGACAACATTAGTCGTGTGGGTTGTTGGACTGGACCGCGTGCCCCGGCTTGGAGCGGAAGAAAGAGCCCCCGTCAGAACAGTTGGGCCTCCGGAATCATCGACGGGCTTTTGTCACGAAGTGATTGTGGACCTCCTGCTCCGGCTTGGAGCGAAAGAAAGAGCCCGTCAGAAAGGTGGGCTCGTTTTTGGGCCTCCGGAATCATCGACGGGCTTTTCTATCTATACTATAAAAGCTAAACATCTTGTCCAAAAACTGTTACCCTGAGTAAATCTATCCATCCTTCTAATTAGCTAGCCTTTGGATCAACGTTGGATTCTCCTCTGATCGTCAGATTGCTGCTAGGCCCATAGACGAATTCAAAAACCTGACCGATGTGAGGAAAAGTTTATGCTTCGGTAGTCGTCCCATTTTTCCGCACGCATTTTTTGTTACCGATCCAAAGCTAGCCACCGCCCATACCCACAACCCACATATGCACGATTTGATTTGCTGAATCACCAGTCTTTTTATTTCCTAAACAATGTGTACGTTAATGGCTCAGCCTTTTCCACACACGTGGCTTCCTATCTCTCTCACCTTTCCATACTCCGTGCATGCCAGCTCCTCGCACCTCATAATTTCTGTGAGCAACGCACGCAGTCAATAGAATTCATTGATTTGGAATGAGATTGCCTCCTTGTTGCTTTCCTTCCTTTACGTCCTCCTCCCTCTCTTCAGTCTTCCCTGCCTATTACTTTCCATCCTAGCTACACCAGGTCACCGAGCATTTAACAGAATTTTCTTCCTCTATTATTCTTTGTTGGCGAGCGTTGATCACGCCAGGTTAGTCAGCTCTCTCTCTCTCTCTCTCTCTCTCTCTCTCTCTCTCTCTCTCTCTCTGCGGCATCAGGCGGTCATATCGCATCGAGGAAAACTAGCGTACCGGGTGGAGAACCCTTGCTAGAACTTACGGCGTGATCCGAGGCGAGATCGAGTTCTGGACTCTACCTTACAAGATTGTCCAACGTGTAAGTGTGTTTTCTTTCTTGCTACTTTCATTCACGTAATTTGGCTCACGAATCATCACGATATTTTGCTGGCAGCCTGGAACAACGCTCTGTCACTGCTCCGCACAAACCCTAGACTCTTCAGCCATTGGCGACATGAAACACTCAGGTGATTCCAGTACATGGATCCGGGCCTGAACGAGCCCGATATCATTGATGGAAGGGAGCAGCTCAACGGCGAAGATGGTGGCCTGCCTGCTCGACGAAGATAGTAGCGGCATGACCATCTCGATGATGGCAATATATCAAATGATGGTGGATCTTCGCCTGGATTTGGAGAGCAAGCGACTTTGCCTAAAATCACTCCACCAACGCCCTGACGATACCTCTGTACGAGTTGGTGGCGCTGCAGGCGTATAAAGGTGGTGGTCGATGTGGCAATTGGAGCTCCGATAGATGGAGTACCTCTGTGTTATGCATGACAACATCCTTGTGGAGGGGTTCGGCGCATGTGCATTCTCCGGCGTGGTTATTGAGGCAAGAGGTGCATCCTATGTCCCATTTCCTCATCCTTCATGCGACGCCTACTTCAGGTGAGTTCTTTAATGTGTTGTTACGATTTGGTCATATGTGGTTGGTTAGATAGAATTTCACTATTATTTGCCTTTTAGTGTGGTTCAGATGTCTCATGTTTTTGACAGTGGTCCAGATGTCTCAATTCTCCTCATCTCGGGTATTTTTGTCTCCTATACTATGATCGTATTTTACATCCTGTTTGGTTTGGATTTTGGAGTCTCCTAATTAATGCAAACCTTATTTAACCAAGTGTAGCACAATTGTGGGATTTCCCTGAACCTCGCTAGGACGGGACTGCTTACTTTACTAGATTGCTTGGATGGTTGTATTTGCATAAGGACCTCAGTTAATGACCAGCTGCATAGCACTGGCAAAGTTAATTAGGTTACCACATACACAGTGCAAAAATTGAAACAACAAAATTCAAAATAGAAGCAGATTCAGTTGCAGTTACCATGCAAACTTCAAGAGCAATCTGTAGTTTCACTTGAATTGAAACAGTAATCTGAAGTGCAGCCATCCTTTTAGTAGTATCTTGTATATAATCATGTAAAATTTTGTGCTACACTGCTATGCTTTGACAACCATGTATTGATTTTGATTGTGTGACCTATGCCTGCAAATAAGCAGACAACGAATTAGCTGGACTCTTGGATCTCACAAGTCCCTACTATTTATCACATAGAATACGTAGTGTTGCAGGGGGCACACTTGGTTACGTTGATCCCTACAGATTATGTTTGCTTACCTTAAAGCACTTGTTGATGTTGAAGTTTGTGATTTATGCAATTTTTGGGCTGTTTCAATTAGTGTTCTTGATGTTGTCTATCGCCGTCTCTCAGTATGCATACTGATTTATTTGCAGGAGTGGTAGCAATATCCCAACTTTTCCACATGCATATCTCGACTAAGAGACTGCAAAATAAAGGCATCACGCTCTTATGATTTCTCCATGGCAGGAAATATTGCGAGAAGATTAGTAGGTGAAATTTCACTGGTTTGTAAATTGTTTTTGGACATACATACATTAAGTAGTATATTCTTCCTACTATTTCCTGAAAAGACCCTGAGTTTCGTGTCCAAAATATTAGTGCCATCATCTACAGCCAACCTCATTTGTCAAGTGTTGATACTTCATTGTTATTTGATATCTTTCTTAAGTAAATGTTGGTATGGAGCTGAAAACTTATTGACCATCAATTAAACTATTTTGGGCACAAGATAAATAATTTTGAGGTGTCTACAGGTATACAACGTCAATTGTTTTGATCACTGTTTCTAATATTATTTATTTAATCATGATTTGCCTGTGTTGATGTAGATTTGAGTGAGTTGACTTAGGCTATAGTAATTAATTACTACCTTGCTATGCCTCTAGCTATAATGTGATCCTTTTTTCCTTGCTAGTTACTTCAAGAGCATGTTTCTTTAACGTTCAGTTGCTATAAAAAAAGTCTCAAAAGTCAAAACAACAAATTTGAAATAAAATGGTTTTTGTGCTGATTTATTTGACATCATTTTACTGTAACTTTTATATTCTTTCAACTTCTTATCATTTGAAAGCTTTTTAGTGCACCTTGTTATTTATAAATCATTTCTGTTTTAATATTTGTTTGGAGATAAAACAACAATGGCAAAGTCAAGTGGATAAAGACTAAAGATGTGTTCGGACTGAAGAGGATATTTTATAGAGAGATTTTTATCAGATTTTGTGGTGGTGAAGATTTTCCTTTGAGTTCAAGAGGAAATATGACTATTGAAGAAAACATTGCAAGTGTGGAGCTCAAATTGGGTGTGCAGTGTCATGCATATCCAAATTAGCAGTGCAAGGTAAGAATGTAACTTTTAGAATTATTCTCTTGGAAAATTATCATTTACTCACTCTTTGAGTGAAATTAGGTGGATGGTAAAATAGCTTCAATTTTAAAATTAATCTCACTATGACATGATGTTCACAAAATTTGTATCAGTATATTAAAAATAAAATAAAATTTTGGTTGATGTGCATTAGCGTTATATAAGAATGACAATTACCCATATAGATTGGATAGTGCTCGACCATGTTATATATATTTGGAGATCATAATGTGTCATGCATATAATTACATGAGAGTAATGTCATACTATTATTATATATTTATGGTTTTTAATTTCTTATGGTTTCTTGTTACAAAGAAAACATCTATGAAAAAGGAAGTGCAGATGTGATTAAATGTACATTTCTCAGCAAAGCATTGATGTTAAAAAAAAACCTGCAGATGTGATTAGATGTGCATCACTATTGTTGTGTGGAGGAATAATCACGCACGTGCAAAAAACTAGTGTTGCAAAGTGATCGTGGTTATATACTTTACCTGGTCGTACGAATGGTATCGATATATATTCAGCACTGCAACGTTCTGTTTCCTTTTTCTTGGATTCCATCACCATTTTTCATCGTCTAGAAAATCTCTGTATTTCCCATCAGTAGTTCAGTAATACCACTGGAACGCGGGCGATGCAATACAGCAGAAGGCGTGAAGGGGATGCTTGGGTGGGTGGCGCCTGGCTATAAATGTGCGTGCACCTGTGGTCTCATTCTTCTTACCCCTCTGGCCCTCTCTCAGGTGCGATCCTATCTCCTCTGTGCTCTCCTCTCTCTCCTCCTTTTTGTAGCGCCACGAATCTGGATCAGTAGTTTCGGTTGTCGATGAAGATCGCTGCGAGTTGGTTCTTGTTTCGTTTGTGATAGATTTCTGCAACTCTTTTTTCGATTTTTTTGTCTTGGACTGATGGCTAACTTCTCTATAACGTCATGTTTAGCTTGGTGCCGGTGAGACGCATCAGCTCCCGCCAGAAGATGGAGGTGAATACGGGGTCGCGATCCGAGACGATCGACTGCGGCATGCCATGGAGGCGGACAATCTCCGAGAAGAACACCTGCGCCACTGATTCTGCCGAGTATGGGTGAGCAAGCGGAATAAAGTGACAGTACTTACTGAGGTGATCCACCACTGTGAGAATGACTGATTTCCCGTTCACCCGGGGAAGTGCCTCAATGAAGTCCATGCCAATGTCGGCCCAGACCGTCGTGGGCACTGGGAGCGGCTAGAGAAGGCCCGCCGGGTGCAGATGCTCGGACTTGTAGCGCTGGCAGGTAGCACATGCGCGAATGTAGTCTTCGACGACGGCGCGGAGGTTCGGTGAGTGGAAATCCCGGCGAAGGCGGTGCAGCGTGCGCTGGACACCCTCGTGCCCGTCGTTGTGGATGGCCGCCACTAATTCCTAGATTATGGAGGAGTTCGGCGGGATGTACAGACGCCCCGAGAATGTCACCATGCCATCGACGATCGCCCAAGGTGCCTCACGCTGTCCAGCCAGCAGCTCGTCGCGGAGTGCACGGAGTGTCGGGTCCGTGTCATGCGCCGCCCGGAGCCTGCTGATGACGTCAAACTGCAGGACCGACAGGGCCAGGACCGCAACTTCCTCAGTGTCGCGGTGGCACAGGGCGTCTGCGACGGTGTTGTGACGCCCGGCTTTGTACTCCACCGTGAAGTCAAATCCAAGAAGCTTCCCCACCCAATGGTGCTGAGGGATGGTGGCCAGACGTTGGTCCAGTAGGAATTTGAGGCTGTAGTGATCCGTGCGGACCAGGAAGCGACGCCCCCAGAGGTATGGCCGCCAGTGGCGGATAGCGAGCACCAACCCGATGAGCTCGCATTCGTACGCCGCCAGTGACCGGTGTCGGGGTGCAACCGGTCGGTTGAAGAAGGCCACCGGGTGCTGATCCTGAAGGAGAACGGCGTCGAAGTCGTGTGTCGACGCGTCACATTCGACCACAAAGGGTAGGCCGAAATCTGGTGGGGTGAGGACGGGCGCCGATGTGATGGTGGACTTCAACTCTTCAAATGCCGCCGTAGTCTCATCAGACCAGGCAAACCCCTCCTTGCGTAGCAGGGCGGTCAGTGGAGCCGCGATGGTGCGTAGCCCTGCACAAACTTGCGGTAGTAGCCCGCAAGTTCGAGGAATCGACGCACGGCGCGGGCAGAGTGCGGCCGCGGCCAGTCCGCGACAGCCTGCACCTTGGCCGGTTCCATGGCCACGCCGGCAGCCGAGATGGTGTGTCCCAGGTAGGAAATAGATTCCACCCCGAACGCGCACTTGGAGCGTTTGACGAACATGCGGTGCTGATGTAGGACGGTGAGGACCACGCGAACAAGGCCTAAATGCTCCGCCCATGAGCTGATGAAGATGAGGATGTCATCGAAGAAGACGAGGACGAAGCGACAAAGAAACGGCCTAAGAACATCATTCATAAGGGCCTGGAATGTGGCCGGGGCGTTGCACAAGCCGAATAGCATGACAAGGAACTCGTAGAGCCCATCATGGGTTCGAAATGCTGTCTTGGCAACATCGTCGGCCTTCATCCGCACTTGATGGTAACCCGAGCGCAGATCCAGCTTGGTGAAGAATCGGGCTCCCGTGAGTTCGTCCAGCAGCTCGTTAACCACCAGAATTGGGTACGCGTCTTTGATGGTGATGGCGTTGAGCGCTCGGTAGTCGACGCAGAAGCGCCAGGAGCCATCCGCCTTTTTGATGAGGAGCACCGGAGACGAGAACGCCGACGAGCTCCGTCGAATGATGCCTTGGGCAAGCATCACAGTGCACTGGCGCTCCAGCTCATCTTTGTGGGCAGTGGGGTAGCGGTAGGGTCGAACGGCCACAGGTGCCGCACCCAGAGCCAAGGTGATGCTATGGTCCCTTGAGCACGATGGGGGCATGCCGTTGGGCACCATAAACATGGGCGCGAATTCCTCAAGGATGGCCTGCATCAGCTCCCCCACGTCGCATGCCGCCAGAAGTGGGCTGGGTGGTCTCACCAGGCCCTGCCAGCACACCCGGTGGTCATGGTGCCAGAATGCCATGCGTAGGGTGCCGAAATCCCAAAGGATCGGACCCAGGGTCGCCAGCCACCGAGTGTCGAGGACGACGTCATATCCGGCCAGTAGGAGGGCATAGAAATCGGCGGTGAAGCTTTCCCCTTCGATGTCGAACGGCGTGGAGCGGTAGACGCCCGAACATGCAACCCGATCCCTATTGGCAACCGTGACGCGCATCCCGGCGTGGGGAACAAGGACCAAGTCGGTGCGGGCGGCAGCCACCTCGGTGATGAAGTTGTGGCTGGACCCCGAGTCCAGGAGGGCGAGGAATGATGCGCCGCCGATGGTGATCCCCATCTGCATCGTCTCTTGGGTGCGGATGCCAGAGATGGCGAGCACCGAGATGATTGGGTCATCGGAGGTCGCCTCCTCCAAACCAACACCGTCATCCTCTATGGCCAGGTCAAGCAAAAAGATGCACTGGCAGACCCGATTGTGCCCGCGGCCGAATTTTTCATTACAGTTCAAGCAGAGGCCCAATCGCCGACGTTCCTCCTTCTCCGTCTGGGAGAGGCGCTTGATGGGACGACCCTCCAGCATGGCAGGTGCCGGTGCTGTTGGCAATGCCGGTAATGTGTTAGTCGGGGGCGGCGCGGGCAGCGCGAGGCGAGGTGGTGGCGCCGGTAGGATGCCCCGCTGGGAATTGCGGAAGGTCATCATTCCTGGCGCCGGTGCGGCACATGATGGAATAAGTCTTGTACTGTTTGGTCTTGGTCTTTGTTTGACTGCTGGTCCTGTCCAGGACAGCATATTAGTCCTTGTATAGGACAGCATATTAGTCCTTGTATAGGACAGCATCTTGGTCCTGTATAGGACAGTAGTTAGGACAGCATCTAGGACTGCATTAGATCATCTAGGCTGCACTTGCTTTATGCTTTTAGACTAGCATCTTAGACCAGCATATTAGAATATGCTGGCTCTTGGCCAGCTATAAATATGTATCCACAACCCCTTGGGTTGGCATGGCATTGTGTGAGTTGTGTGAGAAATAAACCAGAAAATTGCCCCATCTCCTAGTGTCATCCTCTCTCAATGAGAGTTACAGTTCAGTTTCTAACATCTGGTATCAGAGCCGTGTTGTCTTGTAGCCTAAACATCTCCTGCTCATCTCCCTCCCTAGCCTCTCAGTCAGCAGCAGGAACATCTGTTGTCCCTGCACATCTTCCTTCCCCTGCTCAGAGCAGCAGCAGCTCGTCAGGGACAGCCTCTTCCCCACGCAGCAGCCCCCTAGTGGCGTGCCATGTCCGCAGAACATTCTCGGCGTTCGGTCGCCTCGAGCGAGCGACTTCGGCAGGAGGCCGAGCTCGCCGTGGCAGAGGAGCGCGAGCGTGCAGCGGCAGCAGCCGCTGCGGTGGCGGCGAGGGCGTCAAGGCTGACAGCGGCGGAGCTGGCAGCAGCAAGGGCGGAGGCGGCGGCAGTGGCGGCGGCGGATGCAGCGCGTGCGGCCGCGGCAGACCTTGAGGCTCTGCGTGGTGGCAGCGTTGGCGGCTCTGTTGCTGATGGCAACATCGACGAAGAGCTCAGGGAGCTAGAGGCGGTGCGGGAGCAGGAGGCAGCGCAGGAGCGGGCGGCGCGGTGGGTGGCTGCGCACCCCCACGGGCGTGGTGGCGGCAACCCAGACGGGCGTGGACGCGCGGGCAGCGTTTCTGGAGGGAACGCGTGCGGCGGTCGCACTCCTAGTGGTGGTCGGGTCGACGGAGGTCGTGGCTCTCACAGGCAGCGCGACTCTCCCTCCCCGGACAGGCGCTGTGGACACCACGGGGTCCAGGCTATCATCAGGGAAGTCGGTCCCGGTGGCGGGTGGCCTACCCTCACCAAGACCAACTACGTCGAGTGGGCTGCGGTGATGAGGGTGAGGCTCCAGGTGCGGCACATGTGGGATGCAGTCCGGTACGGCGATGTTGACTACGACGACGATCGACGGGCACTGGATGCCCTCATTGCCGCTGTCCCGCCTGAGATGCAGTTCACGCTTTCCAAGAAGCGGACAGCCAAGGAAGCCTGGGACGCCATTGCTGCGGCACGCATCGGCAGCGACCGTGCCCGTAGGTCCACACTACAGGCATTTCGCAAGGAGTGGGAGAACCTGGCCTTCAAACCAGGTGAGGACCTTGATGATTTTGCTTTTCGTCTCAACACTTTGCTGCACAAGATGGTGCAGTTCGGCGATGACACCTACGACGAGGAGAGAGCTGTAGAGAAGCTCCTTCGCTGCGTCCCCGAGAGGTACAAGCAGATTGCTCGCTCGCTCGAGTCAATGTTGGACCTCTCCACGATGTCGATCGAAGAGGCGATAGGTCGCCTCAAGGTCGTCGACAACGACGAGCCACGGCCTCACTCGGGGCCTATCACCATCGGCGGGAAGCTCCATCTCACTCGGGAGCAGTGGGAGGCTTGCCAACGTGACGAGAAGAAGGGGGAGTATTCCTCCTCGACAGGCGGCCATAGGCGTGGCAAGCCGGGCAAGCCCCGTGGAGGCGCTCAGGGCGGAGGCGCCCAGGGCGGCGCCACCGGCAAACGAAAGCCGGCACGAGACGACATCTGCCACAACTGTGGTAAGACTGGCCATTGGGCTAGGGAGTGTCGGCAGCCACGACGCGGCCAGGCTCAGGCCCACGTCGCACGTGTGGAGGAGGAGCCAGCTCTGCTTCTGGCACACGCGAGCATCGAGCTACCTCCAGCGGCTTCAGCAGCAACAGCTCTTCTCCACATCGACGAGTCAAAGGCAAGCGCCTTCCTCGGCGACGGCTCCAACGACGACAAGTGTGACGGGTGGTGCCTCGACACCGGTGCCACCCATCACATGACCGGACGGCAGGAGTACTTCTCCGACCTTGACACGAGCATCCGAGGCTCTGTCAAGTTTGGGGACGCCTCCGGGGTGGAGATCAAGGGTGTCGGCTCCATTCTTTTCACCGCCAAGTCCGGTGAGCATAGGCTCCTCACCGGAGTCTACTACATCCCCGCGTTGAGGAACTCCATCATCAGCTTGGGACAGCTGGACAAGAACGGCTCGCGTATGGAGATTGAGAATGGCCTCCTACGGGTCTGGGACCCCCGGGGCCGTCTTCTCGCCAAGGTAAAGAGGGGGAGCAACCACCTCTACATCCTTCACATCGAGGTAGCACAGCCACTTTGTCTTGCAGCAAGACGGGACGACGACGCGTGGAGGTGGCACGAGCGTTTTGGGCACCTCAATTTTGAGGCCCTGAAGCAACTCGGTGTCAAGGAGATGGTACGGGATCTGCCGCACATCGACCACGTGGAGCAGTTATGCGACGTCTGCGTGCTGACGAAGCAGAGGCGGTTTCCCTTCCCTCAGCAGACGAGCTTCCGAGCCAAGGAGCGGCTCGAACTCGTGCACGGGGACTTGTGCGGCCCGGTGACTCCGGCCACACCAGGAGGACGGCGCTACTTCCTGCTGCTCGTCGATGACCTCTCCCGCTACATGTGGGTGATGGTCCTCGGTAGCAAGGGAGAGGCTGCAGACGCCATCAGGCGTGCGCAGGTTGCTGCAGAGGCAGAGTGCGGCCGCAAGCTGCGCGTGCTACGCACAGACAATGGCGGCGAGTTCACGGCGGCTGAATTCGCGGCGTACTGCGCGGATGAGGGCATTCAGCGCCACTACTCCGCGCCGTACAGTCCACAGCAGAATGGCGTCGTCGAGCGGCGCAACCAGACGGTTGTGGGGATGGCTCGGGCCCTCCTCAAGCAGAGGGGGATGCCGGCTGTCTTCTGGGGAGAGGCGGTGGTGACCGCTGTCTACATCCTCAACCGTTCGCCCACCAAGGCTCTTGATGGTAAGACGCCGTACGAGGCTTGGCACGGGCGCAAGCCGACGGTCTTCCACCTGCGGACTTTCGGCTGTCTCGCGTTCGCCAAGGAGCTCGGCCACATCGGCAAGCTCGACGACAGGAGCACTCCAGGAGTGTTCATTGGCTACGCGGAGGGCTCGAAGGCCTATCGTATTCTCGACCCGAAGACACAACGTGTGCGCACGGCGCGCGACGTAGTGTTCGACGAAGGGCAAGGATGGGCATGGGACAAGGCGGTGGATGACGGCTCGACTCCGACGTACGACTTCACCATCGAGTATGTTCACTTCGAGGGAGCTGGGGGAGCAGGCAGCTCCCCCTCACCAAGCGTTCCCGAGCCTCCACCGACTCCAGCGCTCACTACAGCGACCAGCTCTTCGTCGACACTGCCACAACCGGCGTCCCCGCGCACTCCAGCGTCCCCGCGCACTCCAGCACCGACAGCCACTCCGTCGGGCACGTCTACTCCAACACAAGCTCATGACGAGCAAAGCCCGGTGGAGTTTGCTACTCCGCTCTCCCGCGACGAGGAGCGTATCGACGCGTACCACGACAGCGAGCCGTTGCGGTATCGTACGATGGAAGACATCCTCGGCGATCAACCAGTGCCGGGACCGGCGCTTCGTGACCTGAAGGCACAGTTGCACCTTGCGTGCGATGATGGTGAACCTCGGTCTTTTGCAGAGGCCGAAAGAGACGGTGCATGGCGTGCCGCGATGCAGTCGGAGATGGACGCCGTTGCGGAGAACCGCACTTGGGAGGTTGCTGACCTCCCTCGTGGGCAACGTGCGATCACCCTTAAATGGGTCTTCAAGCTGAAGAGGGATGAAGCTGGTGCCATCGTCAAGCACAAGGCCCGCTTGGTAGCTCGTGGCTTCGTGCAGCAGGAGGGGATCGACTTCGACGATGCCTTCGCCCCTGTAGCACGGATGGAGTCCGTGCGACTTCTCCTTGCACTAGCTGCCCAAGAGGGCTGGTGCGTCCATCACATGGACGTCAAGTCGGCGTTCCTCAACGGCGACTTGAAGGAGGAGGTTTACGTGCACCAGCCGCCGGGATTTGTGATCCCCGGCAAGGAGGACAAGGTGCTGCGTTTGCGCAAGGCTCTCTACGGCTTGCGGCAAGCACCGAGGGCGTGGAACGCCAAACTGGACTCCACGCTAAAGGGGATGGGCTTTGAGCAAAGCCCGCACGAGGCGGCCATCTACCGGCGGGGCAATGGAGGCAATGCCCTGCTGGTGGGTGTCTACGTCGACGACTTGGTGATCACCGGCACCAAGGATGCGGAGGTGGCGGCATTCAAGGAAGACATGAAGGCCACTTTCCAAATGAGCGACCTGGGGCCTCTCTCCTTCTACTTGGGGATCGAGGTGCACCAGGATGACTCCGGGATCACGCTTCGACAGACCGCCTACGCCAAGCGCATCGTTGAGTTGGCCGGGCTCACCGACTGCAACCCAGCACTCACTCCGATGGAGGAGAAGTTGAAGTTGAGTCGCCACAGCACGGCAAAGGAGGTGGATGCTACACAGTACCGGCGTCTTGTGGGGAGCCTCCGCTACCTCGCCCACACACGGCCGGACTTGGCATTCTCCGTTGGTTATGTTAGTCGGTTCATGCAGCGACCGACGACGGAGCACCAGCAAGCTGTGAAGAGGATCATCCGCTATGTTGCGGGGACTCTCGACCACGGTATCTACTACCCGAGGTGTCGTGGAGAGGCACACTTCATCGGGTACAGCGACAGCGACCACGCCGGCGACATCGACACTAGCAAGAGCACCAGCGGGATACTCTTCTTCCTCGGCAAGTGTCTTGTTAGTTGGCAGTCAGTCAAGCAACCGGTGGTTGCTATGTCCAGCTGCGAGGCCGAGTACGTCGCGGCTTCCACCGCCTCGACTCAGGCGCTCTGGCTTGCTCGGCTGCTTGGTGACCTTCTCGGCAGAGACACTGAAGCAGTGGAACTTCGAGTGGACAGCATGTCCGCTTTGGCTCTAGCAAAGAACCCCGTTTTCCACGAACGGAGTAGGCACATCCGGGTGAGGTACCACTTAATCCGTGACTGCCTGAAGGAAGGAAGCATCAAGGCAAGCTACATCAACACCAATGACCAGCTTGCGGATCTGCTCACCAAGCCCCTTGGGAGGATCAAGTTCCTTGAACTCTGCTCCAGGATTGGGATGGTTCAACCTCCTCACAAGACAACGCACAAGACTTAGGGGGAGAATGATGGAATAAGTCTTGTACTGTTTGGTCTTGGTCTTTGTTTGACTGCTGGTCCTGTCCAGGACAGCATATTAGTCCTTGTATAGGACAGCATATTAGTCCTTGTATAGGACAGCATCTTGGTCCTGTATAGGACAGTAGTTAGGACAGCATCTAGGACTGCATTAGATCATCTAGGCTGCACTTGCTTTATGCTTTTAGACTAGCATCTTAGACCAGCATATTAGAATATGCTGGCTCTTGGCCAGCTATAAATATGTATCCACAACCCCTTGGGTTGGCATGGCATTGTGTGAGTTGTGTGAGAAATAAACCAGAAAATTGCCCCATCTCCTAGTGTCATCCTCTCTCAATGAGAGTTACAGTTCAGTTTCTAACAGCACACTGGTTGCGTGTTTCGATCTTGCGAGCGAGGCTCATCGCGACGGCGAGGGATTGCGGGTTGTGGATTTCCACATCGAGGCTGAGCGGCGGCTGGAGCCCCGCTGTAAAGAGTTGCACCTTCTGGGCCTCAGTGAGGTAGCCGACGCGCGGGAGCAAGTCCTCAAAACGCGTCTGGTACTCGACAACGGAACCCGTGCGTTTGCATGCCGCGAGCTCTCCTAGCGGATTGGAGCGGAGAGGGGGGCCAAAACGCAGGTTCAACAGATCAGTGAAGCGTCGCCACGGTGGTGTGCCTTCCTCGCTCTGAATCTGGATGTACCACGACTGGGCAGCGTCCAAGAGGTCATAGGAGGCCATCCAGACCTTCTCTTCCTCGATGATGCGTTGCTGGTGGAAATACGACTCACAACGGTTGATGAACGCTAGTGGATCGGACTGCCCGTCGTACTTAGGGAAGTCCATCTTCTGGAACCTCAACGGACGGTCGTTGTGGTGCTCGCCGATGGCTGGCGGTGGTTCGGACGACGCACTGGATGAGGCGTTCCGCTGGAGGGCGTCGACCTGCCCCTGCAGCCCGTCAACCTTGGTCGACAGTGCCCGGAGTAGGGTGGCGATCTCGGCCATGGTTGGCTCAGCCATTGACTCGGATAGCGGTGGCGGCGGCGTGGTGCGGCTGGCGGGTGGAGTGGAGGAGGAGCGCCTGGATCGTGATACCAGGTTATCAAGGGCGTCAGTGCCCAAGACAGCTGCGCCCCGGCTACGGAGCTTGTCAGTGCCCAAGACAGCTGCGCCCCGGCTACGGAGCTTGTAGCCGGAACTGATAGGATCGCCGGACTTTGTGGCCGGATGATCAATGTTGGAAGGGTGAGGAAGAGAAGAGATTAGGAATAGATTGGTATTGCTTAATCTGAGTCCACGAATTACAATAGTTTTTGTAGGCCATTCGGCCGGCTAAATCTTAACAACCAAATCTAATCTCTAGATAATTGGGAAGTCTGATCTCCTGCCTCCCTGGAAATCAGCCACTTCCCAGCGGTGTTTCCCCGGACGTGTGGCCTCTTCGTTGGTAGTGGCGGCCCCATATGACAGTATGTTCTTGGTATTTTGCGTTGTGGTACTTAGTTTTGATGTAACAACTTCAACTTCATTGTCATGTAAATAAATTGAATAGTTGCTGAAAGTTTTTCATTTATGTTTAATCGTTAATCTATCAAGGCTGCACTTTAATGTAGTATAGTAAATTCTAACATCGCATTCCCTTGATAATAACTTAGCCAACTTTATTTTAGAGAGACTCTTGGAGAAGGAAAAAAAAATCTTACAGCACAAAATGGATTTTTGTTGTTGTGATTGAATTTCTTTGTTTCGTAAAAAAAACAAAAAACTAGAAGGTCATGGCAATAAGGAAGATTGGGCTACAAAGGCGAAAGCTTGGGCTGCTACTAAGTCTGTTACGGAAAACCACCAGATGCAACAGCATGCCATATCCACAAGTAGAAATGAAAATCATAATTATGGTTTCCCTGATCATTACCAGCAACCAGCTGGTCTGCCAACAGAAGTTACAGAACCTTTACAACCACCAGTTCCTCAATCAAGTAACGACCACGTGCCATTTCCAATTACAGGTCAACAGTGGGACACAAATCATTCACTAGGTACAGTATCTTGTTTGTCCTTGCTCTTATGTTACAAGTGGATGTGTGTATGGCTAAAATTATATTGCAGGTAGAGGTTCATTGGCATCTCCAGCAAAGAATTTTGGTTCATTTCCATCAACCTATGAGCAGGAGGTATCTTATAATTATTCTTCTGCTTCAGGTATGCCTTGCTTGGCAATATAATTTGTTTAAGCGGCCTAGATCATGATAAGCTGATCCCTCCGGGGTATGTTCCAGATTTGATCATGGAATGATCGGAAGGTCTAAAGTATTACATATTTTGGTATAGATAGTATAATGTAGTTTACTATCTTGTAGTATCCGCTGATGATACTCCACTTGTGTAGTTTTTGAGGCACTGTGTCTGATATATTTGTTGTATTGGCTCTATGAAATGAAGAATAAAACATATTCTGAGATGCTGATGAATCCCTTAATCACGGAGGAGTTTTACTATCCAAAATACTGGCCAGTAGTTTAGTTTGAGGGTAATTTCATAATTGCACTATTAATTAATAAATTTTCGATGATATCTGATGACATTGACCAACCACTAAGAAAATCTGATCAAAGTGACAGCAGAAGCAATGATTCTGATAATTATCAGTTGCTTAGGATGTCATGTGTACTGCCTTTTTGTTATTCATTTTACGTGCAAATCACTAAATCAGCCAAATTACATCCTTCCTATGACCTATTTGGGAATCTAAGTAGTGATTAATATGTCCAAATTAGTGAGCTAAACTGCGCTTGTAGGACTCAAGTGAAGATGAAAAAAAAATAATTGGATCAACATTTGTTAATAAATAATGAGTTAATATAGTCATGGCAGGATGTTGGATTGCTTAGGTCTTTTCTCTCTAGTTTTCTTTCATTTCTTTGTTATGTAAACTTTGCTAATACTGAGACTATTTTAGATTCTTCAGAGATGTTGTGCCGTTTGTTAAGAGAACCAACTTTGCTATTCCTTTTTTAGGGAGAAATAGAACATATAGTTACCTTAATCTTATTTTTCTTCCTTCCATTTCAACTTCAATGTCAATCAGACCCTTATTTAAATCCTCTGCAGGATGAAATTGAAGCAGCTCGGACAGCAGCAATCAACCAAGAAATTAAGCGTGTCTAAACTGAAGTTCTTTTGAAGGTTGCATTCTTCTTTACTTATGTATCTAACTAGCTGTATGATTTGCATCTGTCCAAGAAATACAAGGAGACTTCTATTGTTCTGTTTTTTTAACCCTTTATCATCATCTCTTCAGGTTACTGATGATCTTTTTGATGAGATCGCAACAAAAGTTCTGAATGAAGATGATTCAGCAGCTGAATGTGAGTGAATCAATAATCATAATGGATTGTGTAATTAAATAGACTTCATTGACAATTGCTTTTATGGTACAGTCAATGAACCCGCTGGAGCTGCTGCTTTGAAGGATCCTAGAGAATCAAAAACCAAGACATCAGCTAAAGTCGTTCTGCCTGCTAAGCCGTCCAATATTACCTGCAGTGATCATAGAGATAGTAGTGGATTAAGTTCCGGTAAAGGTGCTCTTCTCGGTCTTGCTAATTACAATTCAGATGATGATGATGAAAGCGGTGACAGTGATGATAAGCCTGTATTAAATTTGTCATCTGAAACTAATACTGGCACTGCTAATCCTGAGAAATATTCTTCTCCTGGAAGAACTTCATTTGGGGAAGATGATAGATCTGTTGACATAAAAACTCGAAGGAGGACAAATGCAGAACTCAAACATGAGCATAATCATGATACACAGAATGGGGAAATTCCTTCAGATGCCAAAACTTTTGTCCAGCCAAAGGACATTCATAAAATGGATGAGAAAATGCATAGCCGTTTAGACAAGATCAGAAAGGAGGACTTGGTCAAAGAGGTGAAGGTTGATCATACAAAAGAACTTGAATCTTCTGTTGGAGAAAAATATAATTATGATGGTAAATATAGCATGTATGATAAAAAAAGGTAGCATCAAGGAGAGCAAAGGTTCTGATAGGATTGCAAAGCATGAATCAGATACAAAGGATCCACACTCCAGAGTTAACTCTAAGCGTGATGATGCAATGGGAGATCGAAAGGATATTCCAAAGGATACAAGAGAGAGAAACAGGGATACTACTGATAGAAGAGGTTCCAAAGGGAAAGATGAAAAGGAGGAAAGATCAAGGCAAATGGCAAAGAGCTCAACAAGTCATAGTAGTATAAGGTCGCGATCACGGTCTCCAAGAGAAAGAAGTCAAAGTAGGAAGGATAGCTTTTCACATGGTCGAGGAAGTGTTTCAAGTGATGAGCCTTCTGATAACAAGAGGTGCCATTATTCTCAAGTGCATGCAAAGATGTTTCATATATCAAATATACTATTTTATTTCTTTGAATACTTCATAGAAAATTCTTTTTTGTGTGTGTGCAGAAAGCTTCATTCGCGTAAAAACAGCATGCCTCCCTCACCTCTAAAATCTAGAAACCGGTAATCTTATTAGCTCCCTTTTGTTCTCTATGATGCTAGTAACTATGAATGAATTCGAAATGTGCTTGTTATCTCCAGTACTTTTGCAGATAGATATGTTTTATGATTTACTTTCGCATTGCTTCTGATCTTGGTCTAGCTGATCCCCTAGATGTTACACAATCATCACTAATTTTTCATGTTTTTATCATGAATAAAGAGAGTATTCAATAGATCTTTTGTCTTTGTAACGTTTTCCACTCAGTGGTAACTGTTTCATATTAAGGTGGCTGACAGCTGTGACACATCAAACGAGGTTTCTGTTCTAGCTTATTTGAACTGCATTGTTCTACCTTATCAGATAGATGTGGCAACTATGGATCACATTAGGAATTATTATATGCTTGTGAATATTATATAAGCATGCAGGTCTCTTCTACGTGAAGAAACATCAGGTTCACATATCTCTTATCCTTGCACTTACCATTTAGTATTATGTTTCATCTCTAGACGTGTTTTGCGGTCTCCACATAGCAAGCATTCTCACCGCAGGCATTCGCCTTATTCATCTACCGACAGGTAAGAGATGACTTTCTTCCTTTATATTATTGTACAACTGATAGTACATGTTGATATTTCCGAAGTTTCTAGATTCAGGATGGAATTTGGTTATTCTTATTATAGCTGGTTTTGGAAATTAGATTAGCTGGAAATTAAATTAAATTATAAAAAAATCAAGAGAAGATAAAGTTTGATTGTCTAACATTTAGGAATTTTTTCATTAAAATATAGTTTTGATATCCAGTGTAATACTTTATCTTGTCCCATTGACTTAGCCATTTAGAATCCACTGTGTTACACCGGCTTCACTGTAATACTTTATCTTGTCCCATTGACTTAGCCATTTAGAACCCACTGTGTTACTCTGGCTTCAATCCTTAGGTTTTTATCAGAACCACTTATTCCATATTAATCTGGAATCCTCTGTTTGTTGGCGGCCACTTGTACATTAGCTTTTCTGTTAGTGCTTTCTTAAATAACTATACCTAATAATTGCAGGAAGAGGCGGTCGAGATCGAGAACTCCAGTCAAAAGAAGATAGAAGACATGGGGCAGAAAGGGTACATTGCGTATTGCTGGGGTGCTATCGAGTGCATCTTTTGTTTCATTGGAGTAACGGAAGATTTCGCAATTGTGACAAGACGTCAATCAGGACAAAGGCGGGATATAAGTTTAGTGTTTACAAGATGACTGTTTTGCTGTATCTGTTCTTAGGATGAGTATCAAACTTTTAGGCTTTGCCATGTATTGTCTTCAAAGCCATGTACTGCTCAGCAGAGTTATTATGTATTTAACTGCACTTATTTTTTGGTAACTCAAAGGTGCGATGACACAATCTGTTGATAGGTCGTTTTTTGGTTTGTTTACAAATGGAATAGCTTATTTTGGGTCCTGTGAAACCGCAAACAATGGGTGCTTCCAGACGATCGCTGATATTGCTCAAGTAGTATGTTTATTGCAAATTGCTGTTCTGATTCAAAGGTACGAGTAGTGATATTTTAGTATAACAAAAGGCGGGCCTTTATCAACCAAAGAATCAATGGAAGACTCAGCCTTGCTGTTCCAATTGAACGACATGCAATGTAATCGTTTTTGCCCTAGACTCCAGCAAGGAAAGAACCTTTGCAGCATCCATAACATACCTTGAAGACAATGAGACACTCATCATGCTCAAGCAGGCTACATCCATGAGGCTAACTATCTAGGCGTCAACCGTTCTTCCTTGAACCCGAGAGCTTAGGGCGCATGAACACAACTGAATTGTGATGGTAACTCACTTATAGATTGTAAATGAGTGATAGTTATACTTTAGATGATGCACTCTGTAGATTGTGGAAGGATCATAATATTATTTTTGGTTGTTTTCTCAAGGATCATACTATTTGCTAGATTGAGGTATTCTATGAAGCAAAAAATAAGATTTAGGAAAAGTTTGTAATTATGAAAAATTATGAATAGATGTTTTTAATTGCCAAAATGTATACTATATTTTGGTTTTTTATTTGTATTATCAAATAGGTCAATCTCTCATTGATTTGATCTTATATGCAACATGATAATTATTATCTTTGATTGTTTAATTTTACATCATTAAAATTTATTGTCATAGTGTTAACACAGGCATTATACTAGTAGCTTGAAATGATATTCATACATCTTCTCTTCAAAGTCCTTAATGCCGGAAGTGGAAGGAAATGGCTTGATCTCACGAAGCGCATAATCAAGTTCCGGAAACTTGAGAATGACTTGCACCTTAATTTTTCATAAAGGAAAATCAATATCATTAAAGGGCTTAATGGTCTTCATGTAAGCTGATAAAACCAAATAATGATATTTCGTTACCTTTAACCATTAGTTTAGATCATAATTTTATGAAATAATCATGAGTAAGAACCTAAATTATCTTAATGGTGCAAGTACTTATAGCAACTGATACATATAAGGAATGCAACTTATGCATTTGTCATTAATCTTATGACATAACTGATAGTGATAGAAAAATAAATAAGCTTAAATCTGGAAGTTAAGAATTCAACACTTTAAAACTTATTCATTTAGTGCATAAACATGATGGCAAGATAAAATAACACTAAATTTATTAAAATTTAATAGATCAAAACTTAATATTCTTAGCAAAATAATTTGAATAAATTTGAAAATATAATTAAAATGTCATATTCTCAAATAATGACTTAAGCATGGTGAGAAAATGTCATCTATGCTGGGCATTATCTGGATGATAAAATAATTCCCATCCATATTAAAATCGTAGAAAAAGCCTTATTTTGATCATTAAATTTCTAACATATTTTGGGAGTAAACTCTTAAACTTAGAATTTTGGCAAATCACTTAATAATGACTAAATTAATCTCAAACGTATTTCTAAATTCTCAGAAAGGCAGCGAAAGCTTAAGATATAGCAATTGACGAGAGTTTAGAAATGACCACGAAGCCGTTGTATCGGTTATTACTACCGCGAAGCCTTCCATCTCTGTTTCTGTAGGGCTTCATTTCTTACTGCTAGAGCTATAAATTTTGTGGCGGTAAGGTTTGTTCTGCTCTAACCGTATATATATATATATATATATATATATATATATATATATATATATATAGGCTAATTCCATTCTACTCCCAAGTGTAGTTACTTTCACGTATAAAAAACTATCTTGGGTATGTGTTTATATCCATTTATCATTTTGAGTATATACACATACTTAAAATATGATTTTTGAGAGTGATAATCATAATTTTTTGTGAAGGGTCTTTAAGTTATAAACATATAAATATATATTGTATTTACTGTTATATAAAAGTAAATATGTCTTCATAATTCATATATCACAACAAAAGAAAAGTGAGTATGTCCATATACATGTGAGAGTAGCTACTCCTAGGAGTAGAAAAAATGCCTCCTATATATATATATATGGCATGGCCAGCTGCCATGTTCATGGATAGGAGATTTTTGCTATTTCGACCACATAAATATTGGCTTCGTCCGAATGACTAGAAACCATGGGCTTATCTAAAATGACCATGAAACCATGGTCTCTCCGTTAAAATGACCACGAGATATTTTCTGAACAAAATTACCCCTGGCATTCTTCTTCCTCTCTCTCTCCCTCTATCTCTTCTCTCTCCTCTCCCTCTCCCGAACCCATTCTTGTGTCCGCGTCGCCGCCCACGAGCACGCACCTCGTCACGCTCCACACCGCCTTTGACGAAGCCGATGCCATCCACCTCATCCTAGACCTCTGCCCCGACGAGGACCTCTTCTCCCTCGTCTCTGCCTACGCACCACTCCCGAAGCCCGAGGCCGCGGGCCTCGTGGCCCAGCTCGCCGACGCGCTCCCACCGCCGCCTTCCTCTCCCACCTGCTCGTCGTGCTTGCGTCTTGTTGCCCCACAGCCCATGACTCTCTCGCGCGATCTCCATCGCAGTGGCATACAACCTCATCCGGTAGCTCGGGTGACACCCTTGTCGGCGGGCGGGGGCAGGCGCGCACGCTAGCTGTGTTCCTATGGTCCCATGGCGCAAGACTAGACCGACGGTAGTTGCAACTCGGCGGGAGACAACGCCTCCGCTCTCCCTTGCACGACGCGGGCCGACGGCGCAATCGATAAGTTGGGCAAAGAGAGGAGAGGAGAGGAGAGGAGAGAGAGAGGGAGAGAGAGAGAGAGAGAAAGAGAGAGAGAGAGAGGGGGGAAGAAGGCCAAGGGAAATTTTGTCCAGAGAATACCTCGTGATCATTTTAGCGGAGAAACCACGATTTCGTGATCCTTTCAGATAAACCCACGATTTCATGATCATTCCAATATTTACGTGGTCAAAATAGTAAAAATCTCCATGAATAACAAGCACGGTGTGCATGCATAGAAAATTTATAAAAATAAAATATTCACAGAGCGGTGGTAGGTTAAACAGCTCACATATGCATGCATAACGCGTTGGTGTTTGTGTATGGAAGAATAGTGCTAGTGGGAGCAAAACGTAACAAAAACGCTTAATTAGCCCAGTTCAGTGGAATCACTGGTTCTCTCTTCTCTGTATCAAAGTCTACCTACATTATCGCCAACGTCTCTGATTAAACGAGCCTGTTTTCGCTTTTGAATATTTTTAACGTAATATAGCTACTATCCGCCTTTTTAACTTGGCTACATATTCTCTATACTAAAGGTGTGTTTGGCAGGACTTATGCTTATATAACAAATTGCTTATATTCTAGCTTATCTATTAAAAGTGCTTATTCAACTTATTTGACTTATGTATCATAAATAGTCAAACCGTTTGGCAAAAGTGCTTATTTAAACGGCTTATCTAGAAAGTAAGCACCAAAAAATTAGTATTTGAGGTGTGTTTAGCAGGGTTTATGGAATTGCTTATGCAGCAATAAGCCATAAGCCCTGCTAAACAGATTGAACTCATAAGTAATTATTGACATAAGCAGCTATAAACAATTTTGGAATTTATACTAGCATAAGCAATTTTGTATAAGTACCAAATACTAGCTTTTTTATGCTTACTCTCTAGATAAGCCATTTGAATAAGCACTTTTGCCAAACGGTTTGACTATTTATGCTACATAAGCCAAATAAACTGAATAAGCACTTTTGATAGATAAGGTAGAGCATAAGCAATTTGTTGTATAAGCATAAACCCTACCAAACACATACTTGATGTTTATACAAAACTGATTATGCTAACACAAATTCTAAAACTACTTATAACTGTTTATATCAATAAACACTTAGGTTTAACCCGTTTGACAGGGGTCATGGCTTCATAAACCCTAAACCGGGCAATTCCTTCCCCGATTTCGTCCCATCTCGAGGTCTCCCTCTCTCTCGTCTCTCCAGACGAATCCCCATGGCGGACGCGGCCTCATCCTCGTCGGCGCCGGTACCGGCTCAGGGGACGGCGGCGCTGGGCGGTGTAGCGGGGGCGGCGCCGCCGGAGGAGATGACGCTAGTGGTGAAGTGGCGCGGGCAGGAGCAATCGGTGCGGATGGTCGGGGACGACACGCTCGGGGAGCTCAAGCTGCGCATCTGCGAGGTCACGGGGGTTCTTCCCATGCGGCAGACGCTGCTCTATCCCAAGGTCACGTTCAAGGACCTGCCCGACTCTACTCTCCTCTCCGCCATCCCCTTCAAGCCCAATCGCAAGATCACCATGGTCGGGTAAGCGGCGCTGTCCCCCGCCCCTTTCCTCCTTGAACACCTAAAAGCGTCCCGTTCCCCGGTTGCATGTGGTCAGCATAGAATTGGATGCTGGGATTAGTTGGGAATCGATCGGGGAGAGCCACGTCGATGGAGCTTGTTGTCTAGTGCCCCGATTTTGAGACGGGAGCGGTAAGATTTTGAAGTTTCGAATACTCGATCGCTAAACCCTAGCTTGTTTGGGCTCCTCTGGTTCATCGTTTTCATCGTATTGTTTGGTGGTCTGATCATAGTGTCTGGTTTCGTATGGTTTGTAGATTG
Organism: Eleusine coracana subsp. coracana; assembly: GCA_032690845.1. Taxonomy (NCBI): domain Eukaryota; kingdom Viridiplantae; phylum Streptophyta; class Magnoliopsida; order Poales; family Poaceae; genus Eleusine; species Eleusine coracana. Next base: position 1,175,226 of record CM064424.1, read on the forward strand.
GGATAGTGAACCGATATGTTTGGGCTTGCACTCTTCCTAGCCTGGCAAACTAACCCTGCAAATTCGTTCGTCAATTAGATGATAATAACGACATGTTTGGGTTTACAGTCCTGGGAAACTAACCCTGGGAGTATTTTGATCAACTGAACAGTGCTTGGTGTCGTTGCACTTTTTGTAACTATTGGTCGTTTATCTCCGACAAAGGCGCCTGGAAAACCAACCAAAGAATGGAAATTCATTTGATACTTACAGGTATGGTGCTTGTAGCTACTGAAACAGTACTGCTGCCTGCCTAAAATAAGGCTTTGTGAATAAGCAGTTCCAAAAGTTCCAGTTACAATTCGCTGACCGAGTAGCTACAAGAAGGGGATTCGCTCCAAAGTGGGCTTTTGCTTCCGAACAAGCAACGGATTGAGCAACTAGCGTGAAAGCCGTTGCGCTAACACGCATCCGTTTTCTTGGTGGTCCGTGGCTCATCTTTTTATAGGTGTGTTTTCGAAGCCTTCCCTCGGGCAATTTGGACCACTCTACCAGAATTTGAGCTTGACCGGCATTGTTCTTCTTCACCAAGCGTCGATCCAGAATCGCCTTTGGCTCTATCTTCGACACTCCTTCTGGTCCCACCATGGATAACTTGTAATAGGTGCAGTTCTTTATTTTCTGCATGACAAACAACCTGAACAATATGTAACTACGACAGTAATGAAATTCCAAGGGGTGACCTCTGTTGTGGAAAAAAAAAACTGAACAAGGCTTTAGTATTTTGGCTGATAGAGATGAGAAGAGGATGCTTCAGCTGAGATGGATGGTACTGCCTTCTACTGCAGTTTGACCACATACTCATCAGGCTGTAGGTTAAGCACATTTTGGCTTGGGCTAGGTTAGTAGGGTGCGTGTTGAGCCCAACGCCACGGGGCCAAAGCCCTGGCTTGCCAATTTGCTGGCAACCAAATCCCAGGTCAGCGTTCAACTGTGGTGCAAGCGTGAAAAGCAAGTGGCTGGATATGTGCTCTTTGGTAATGCACAGTCTTGCCAACTTGCAGGCTTCAAGCCTTCAACAAAGCAACGTCCAAATTGACATGGGCTTGCCAATGATTGGCAGGGTGCACATCGGTGCCCATCCAAGTGTGCCGTAGAGGCTAACAATTTACAGTGTTCATATCATTATTAATGAGCAACAGACTCCCCCATTTGTTGGATAATACCACTCTGAAGTTTTGACTTTATGCCTGTAAAATCTTAACACTATATATCTTATTGGAAGGGATCCTCTGCCTTTAGCGAGTCTTGTGTCTCAAGAGTTTCTCTTATGATGCTATCGTGAAGTGGACCAGTTATCTAGTTCCTTGCTCTTTCCTTTACCATGATGCATAGTTCTAGTGATTCCCTTATCATGATGCTATATCTCAAATTATATGCTTCTGTTCAAGATATTGAATTTTAGTTGAAATTCATCCCAAAAATACTTGGAAGGCACCAGCTGTTTCCTTTGCATTTCCCAGTATTTTGTAGTTTTCTTCTCCCTAAGTTACTCCCTCTTAATTTCAGTACTATTGAAGAAGAAATATTTATGGGCCAAGAAGATTCTCCAGAGTTAGTTGATGATTTCGAGTTTGAGCAGAGTGAAGTTACTGCCATCAAAGACAAAGATGTCTACAAGCAGAAACTGAGATGACGTGCAAGCCAATATAATGTGTATTTCTTTACCTCTTTCACTTCCTGTTTAAAACTTTTGTAATCTGCTTGCTTTTATGATTTTATATTATTTTATGTTATTAGGTTTATTGTGCCTTAGTACTGTAACTTGTCTCACCTTTAAAAAAAATGGATCTGGCCATGAGTGCTTTCAATTTCAACGTGCCTAAGTTTACCCTTGTGATATGCAGGATCCATCTATAAAGGAGATGGCGGATCAAATTGCAAAAGACCCTGCATTCAACCTGATGACAGAGCAGCTACAGAGAAGTTCTCAGATTGCAGGCGAAGAGGGCATGCCTCCTTTGGACCCCCATCAATACATGGAAACAATGCAAAAGGTCATGGAAAATCCTTGAATTATGTTGTTATAAGCTTTTCCAAACGTAATAAATTTACTTCATTGGAGTATATCTATTATGATCATGTTGGTGTTTTGAAATGATGTAATCTGGCTTAAATTGGTACCTGGAGGAAGGCTCTTTATTGGTTGGTCTGCAGTATATATAAATTCTAACAACCATAAGCTATCATATATGTCTAGTAATTTGTCAGTTCCTTTTTTTATTTGCCATATATTTGAGCGAGCAATAGTGTGCTCACATTGTAATCAATATGATATGTTTAATAAGACACATGCATGTCGTTCCAGTTATCTCCCTCTGATAAATGCTGCTTCAAGATCTTCACTGCAAATTACAACTTATTCGATTCTGTTGTTGTAGTTTAATAACACATTTAAGTCATCAGGGTTTGAAGAAGGCTCTTGCTGATGGAGGTGACAAGGATGAAGAGGACTCAGAGGGGAAAAGGGCCTTGCATTTTGCAAGTGGATATGGCGAGGTATTGATCGATGTTGGATTAGCCTCCAAATTTACATAATTTATTACTTCTCTGCATGATGAGTAGGTAAAGCTATGTAACAGGAGTTTCAAATCCAATTTTTTTTCTTATTGTAGCTGTTAGAACATTCTATCCTTTTTCTTATCTAAAACTAAGGGCACACTATTTATTATTCATTTCAGTCAGTCCCAAGAGGGTTGCATCATTGCATATGTTGTGATGTACTCACCTCAAATTTTTATTTCGAACCAGCAGCTGGATAAGAAGGTGCACATGCTGTCCACCCGCATGGGGAGCCTCTCCCTCGACGCGGCCTTCTTGGATGGCCTCGCTGCAGCACAAGGCGTCTCGAAGCCTCTCCTACTTGGGGATCGAGGTACGCCAGCATACCGGAGGGATTGAGCTGAACCAAAGTGCCTACGCCAAGCGGATTCTCGAGAGTGCAGGGATGCAGAACTGCAATCCGACGGCTACACCCATGGAGACGTGGCTCAAGTTGAGCCAGAACAGCACAACGAAGGAGGTTGATGCGACGACATATCGACGACTAATTGGAAGTCTCAGGTACCTCATCCATACCAGGCCTGACATCTCGTTCGTTGTTGGTTATCTTAGCCGCTTCAAGAAACGCCCCACAACGGAACATATGGCGGCGATGAAGCGGCTGCTACGGTATATTGCTGGCGCAGTTGAGCACGGCCTCACCTACCTGCATGGAACGGGAGAGGCGACATTGGTTGGCTACTCCGATAGCGACCATGCCGGTGACATCGACACTCGTAAAAGTACTTCAGGAGCTCTCTTCTTCCTCGGTGCTAGCCTGATTAGCTGGCAATCAACAAAGCAGCGAATTGTGGCTCTATCTTCGTGTGAAGCAGAGTACGTTGCCGCAACAACGGCGGCATGCCAAGGCATCTGGCTGGCACGGTTACTAGGTGATCTTACAGGAAAGAGAGCTGCTATTGTGAAGCTTAAGATGGATAGCATGTCCGCGCTGGCACTCTGCAAGAACCCGGTCTTCCATGAGCAAAGCAAGCACATCGACATCCGGTATCACTTCATCCGCCAGTGCTTGAAAACGGGAGCATCTCTGCTGAAGGTTCATCTAGGCTCTATCTTCGTGTGAATGCTCATGGAAGACCGGGTTCTTGCTTTGCTCGCGCTCCACCATGACCTCGCACATTGAAGGTGCATCTAGGCCCCTAATTTTATTTTGGTGATTGGCGCCAATACAATTAAGAATGGACTAATGTTTCAATGAGCATGTGTGTAGAAGATGGTTCAATTGTTGATGACAAAATGCATAGAAGCTCAAATACTCAAAGAAAAGGAGAAAACAAAGTAGCTAAGAAATTTCAAGATGACACTAAAAAATTTGCTCAAATATGAAGCTCATGGAGTTTTTACTTTATTTTTGAGTATAGAAAAAGCCGTACTATTAAGAGGGACACAAAAGTGTGAAGCAATGATGAACTAAGAGCAAAATCCAAAAATTCCACCGCCAAAACACTTTTCTAGGGCAAAATCATCGGACTTGTCCGACCCATCGGACAAGTCCATCGGACTCCAGAACCTTTGCCACTCTGTGTTGTCGGACTTGTCCGACGGTCATCGGACTTGTCCGATGACAAGCAAGTCCGACCCATCGGACTTCACTGTCGGACTCCAGTACATGTGTCAAACCATAGTCCGATGGTCAACTTGTCCGAGGCATCGGGCAAGTCCCTTGGACTCCAAAACCTGCGTCAACTTGTTCCATCGGACATGTCCGATAACCATCGGACTTGTCCGATAGAGATCTGAGAAATACCCATCCAAACGGCTCTTTTTCTTCTTGAGCTATAAATAGAACCCCACTTCGTCCCTTGGCTGGTTGGTCACTCATTCCACTCAAAAAATACTCTCAAGCTCACTTTGCTCTCCAAATCTCTCGTCCCTTACTTCCAATCTTGATTTGTGAAGGGATTGAGAGAAGATTCAAGAGCTCCATCGACTTCAAGCTTCCATTATCTTAAGCTCTTGGTTCATCCTCACCGCCGACCACGTTTGTGTTTGTTACTCTTGGGAATTCATCCCCTAGACGGTTAGAGGTGCCCGTAGAGCTCCCAACTTGTGTGGTGACGTCTCGGGAAGTTTGTATTGACCCCTCCTTCGTGGAGTTTGCTAGTGGAAAGCCAAGTTTGATCTTTGTGGTCACTTGGAGAGGTTAGGGTTGAAAGAAACCTGGTCCTTTGTGGATCCCTCAACGGAGACGTAGGCTTCTTTGTGGAGCTGAATTTCGGTGAACAAATCTTGTGTCTTCCCTTATCTTCTTTTGCATACTTGTTATTTACTTGCTCTTGCTCATAACTCGCTAGCTAGGGTTTGCCTCGTTTCTCTTAAATTAACTTGTGTAGGTTGCTTGTTAGTTGTTCCTCTTATTTCTACAACTTCCTCTAGTTTATAATTACTAGATCCTAGCTTGCCTTGCACTAGTATAAAGTTTTAATCGGCCGATCTACTTTTCTAACTCGTGCCATCGGACAAGTCCATAAGACTTTCTTCACTATCGTCGGACAAGTCCGACCCTGCGCATTTGACTTTTATTATTAAGTGATTTTCAGGGACAATTGCCTATTCACCCCCCTCTCTAGGCACTTTCACACATAGATAGCATGCTCGTGGGCGCTCTGATTGAAGCCAAGAGCCTTCAAAGTGGCATCGAGGCAAGAATTGCACGCCCGTGGTGCTTGTCGCAGCCCATAGAGTGCCTTTTTCAAGCGAAGTACTTTGCCTTCTTTACCAGGGACGACAAATCCCGGAGGTTGCGACACATAGACCTCCTCTTCAAGCATGCCATTAAGGAATGCCGATTTCACATCCATGTGATGCACCGACCATCCTTCATGAGCAGCGAGAGCAAGGAGCATTCGTACCGAATCAAGGCACGCAACTAAAGCAAAGACTTCATCAAAGTCGATTCCTTGCTGCTTAACGTACCCCTTTGCAACAAGACGCGCCTTGTGCTTGACCACGACGTCGGCCTCATTCTTCTTTAGCTTGAACACCCACCGTAGGCCAATTGGACGTTGACCCTGCGGCAGATCCACCAGCTCCTAGGTGTCATTCCGCTCAATGGAGTCCATCTCCTTCATGGCAGCCCGCCATATGCATCACGCTCCGCCTCGGCAAATGAACTTGGCTCACCATCACTCATGAGGAATAGGGAGACAGTGTCAACCTGACGTTGAGCCTCACCAAGAACCGGCACATTCCCGATGATGTTGTCGATGGCGAGGTATCGTAGCGGCTCGCCATCATGGTACGCGTCCACCCGTTCATCATCGTCGGACAAGGGGGACACAAACTCAGTAGGACTTGATTGTTGAGTTGGCAATGACGAACCTGGAGCTGGAGATTCAGGAACGGGATTTCCTTGTGTAGGGGACTCCACCAACACTGGAGTCACAACAGGAGGAGGGGATCTTGGGGTCGGCGCTGGCGAGGACGGTAGTGAGGATTCAGCTCCCCTAGCTACTGTAGTTGGCACCACGGAAATGAAGTCCTCGATGATGAAGTCGCTGCTAGGTGCGGTCGAGTCGCTAGCCTCCCAATCCTAGCTTGCTGCTTCATCGAAGATGGCGTCGTGTGTGATATGCACACGGTTGTTCACTGGGTCGTAGGCACGGTATCCCTTGACACGCTCGTCGTACCCGATGAAGACCATGGGGGCACTCCGATCATCAAGCTTCTTGAGCTGGGGTCACGTGTCCTTGACATAGACGATACACTCGAAGGTCCGTAGGTGTTGTACGACCGGCTTCCTTCCATGCCATGCCTCGTATGGCGTTTTTCCGTCCAGGCTCTTTGTGGGAGCACGGTTCAGCAGATACACTGCGGTGGTGACCGCCTCCCCCTAAAATTTTGCTGGCAACCTCCTTTGTTTTAGCAGCGTGCGCGCCATAGCAACCACCATTTGGTTCTGTCGCTCGACGACTCCATTCTGCTGAGGGCTGTAGGGGACGGTGAACTGGCGCTGGACACCATGGTCATCGCAGTGTCGAGCGAACTCGGCCGAAGTGAACTCACGGCCATTGTCGGTGCGGATCATACACAGTTTCCGACCGCTATTGGCTTCTGCAATTGCTTGAATTCGTTAAATTGAGGAAGCTGCATCACCCTTACCAGTCATCAGAGCCACCCACATATAACGAGTGTGGTCGTCGACGAGTAGAAGGAAGTAGCGCCGTCCACCAGGTGTCGCAGGCGTGATAGGGCCACAAACATCACCGTGGACAAGGTCGAGGGAGTGCTCGGCGCGGAACATCTCCTTCTTGGGGAATGGTGCACGCCTCTGCTGCGTGGTGATGCAGACATCACAGAGCTGGTCAACATGGTCCAACTCTGGCATGCCACGCACCATATCCTGCTTGGACTTGCGCCGCTACGCATCAAAGGAGATGTGGCCAAAACGATCATGCCACTTCCAGCAGTCATCATCATGTCGGGCGGCAAGGCAAACTGGACGTGCAATGTCGAGGTGCAGCACGTACAAATGTTTCGTGTCACGTTGAACCTTAGTGAGGAGATGTTGTCGATCCCAGATCCGAAGTAGTCCCTCGTGGATCAAGATTTTGGCGCCGTTCTCCTCAAGTTGCCCGAGACTCACAATGTTGTTACGGAGCCGAGGGATGAAGAACACACCTGTGAGAACCTTGTGCGCACCATCCTTAGTGTTGAAGACCACAGAGCCACGCCCTTTGATGCTGACAATGGAGCCATCGCCAAACTTGACGGTGCCGACAACAGAGCGATCGAGGTCAGAGAAGACATCCTCCCGTCCTATCATGTGGTTCGTGGCTCCAGTATCGAGGTACCATCCTTCAAGGTGTTCGACGTCGTCGTCTGATGCACTTAGGAATGCTCGTGCACGTGGTTCCTCAAGGTGAACACCTGCCGGTGCAACCGAGACCTCACACACTTGCGCCATAAGAAGTGATGGCTCCTCACACAATCTTTTGCCCAATGCCCGAAGCGGCCACAATTGCGGCACTTGTCTTTGTCATCATAATTTCCGTCGTTCTTGGAGTTGTTCTGGCTGACCTGCTTCTTTCGTGGGCCGCGCGGGCGTCGCCATTTGTTGCCGCCAGACCTTGAAGACTTGGGCCTGTCGTCTCCACCTTACCTCTGCTTCATCCGGGCAAGCCACTGCTCCTCGGTGAAGTAGAGCTTCCCACTGGAGCGGATTGGTTCCTCTGCCACGATCGGAATTGTAGCTGCCACCGCCTCCCGCTCATCAACAGCCTTTAGCCGCCCCGCTACCTCTTCAATCGATAGCTGCGCCGTGTCAAGCAGCTTCTCAATTGATAAGGGCAAGTTGTACATACTTGCTTGGGACAACACGCAACAACTTTTCCACAGCACGCTGCTCATCGATGGTCTCGCCATGGATTGACAGAGAGCTCATCAAGCCAGTAAGGCGGAGTAAGAAGTCATCGACGCTCTCCCCATCGCGGAAGGAGAGAAGCTCCCACTCTCATCGTAGCCGCTGGAGTGTCGACTTGCGAGTGCGATCGGAGCCGACGTACATGGACCGGATGGCTTCCCACGCGTCCTTGGCAGTCTCCTTCACCGCGAGCGTGCGGATCATCTTTGGAGGCACAACAGACAGAATGGCGTCGATGGCCATACGATCATCCTGGCGACTTCCATCACCATGTTCAACCGCATCCCAGAGGCCTCGAGCCTCCATCTTCACCTTCATGAGGAGGCTCCAATCTTCATAGTTGTTGCGTGTCAGCTGCGGGTATGGTATGCCACCGACTTCCTTAACCACGCATTGAACCACCACCTCATGGGTGTCTCTGCGCGGCAGTCTGCCACGACGCGTTCTGGAAGGGGAACGACGACAGTACGGGTGCTGAATAGCATCCTCTCTTGCCGGAGCTGATGCCATGAATCACAACACTGGCTCTGATACCAAATGTTGGGATTAGGGGCTGCTGGATTGCAGCTTGCAACTATAGAGGAGAGCTGAGAAAGTGAAGAGAGGCTGGTTGTGTTGTGAATAGAACACTACTTCAGCTTTACACGTTGAACATATATGGTCACTTTACATCTGCACCCTAGGTGCTATTTATAGACAGCAAGGCTGCTGCCTCAAGATTTCTAGAGTCTTCCACTCACTACTACACAAGAGAGGAAGCACCAGGAGCTCTGGTAGCTTCCACAGTACCCTACATAAAACATGAAGGGCTGCTTCTAGAAGCATCTACTACATACAACAACACACACAACTATTCTAGAGACTTCTACTAAATACTAGCTGAAACTAGCATCATAAGTAACCCGCGCGGCCATCCAACACTTTGTGTGGGTTGTAGTTGTTCTGTGCACTTGATACGATTATCAGGCCACATTCGTAGGGAAGACGTACCAGCACCGCAACAGGACCACCGGACATGGTTAGAGTTCAGTTCGGCGCTGGAGAATAATCAGGCAGGTTTAGAGTTAAGTTGGAGTTAGTTGTGATTAGCCGTCTGGCTATACCTGCTGGCGATTAGTTTGTACTAGGTATCCAAGAGATACAATCTCCCTTTGGGGCTCGGTTGTTCTTCAGTCGCCGTGGCTTCACAGGCCGCCCGCGATGATCACAACCCTCAGCCTCTATACACTCTCTGTTCCAATCTCCAGTCACACCTCCTGCTACACTCACCCTTGTGTACTCCTAGGCAACGGTGTCGTATCATCTTCCCAAAAAGAAACTTGGACTAGACAACAAAACCAGATTAATATGCCATAAGAACAGGCGAAGAAAGACGAGGTAATACCTCTTGAACAAAAAAGAAGAGGGAGAACCCGATAATTTGCTTTCATATCAAATCTTGCTGGTCACATAAATACATTCACTCGTGTGAGAGAATTTTCTCCCTTTTTTTATTCCTGCAGTCCCCGAGATTAGACAAGTAAGATTGTGTCATGCAACAATTTTTTTTTTCTGTGGCACATACAAGTAAAAGAAAAAGTAGTTTTACAAGTTACACATACAACTTGTAATGAACAAGTTAAAGGTGTCACACAAATGATCTTTTTCTATAGCAAAAAATAAACAAAATACTTGTGAACAATTACAGTTTAACCAAATTTCCTACAGCTAATACACAAATAAGGTTAATCGGCATAGACACATAATCCTAAAGATTTTCCAGTTACAACTTTACGCAGGGCAGATTACATATTTTTCATATAAAATAAAATTTGAATTGTATTATTTTTTGAAAAAAAGACAATGACAATAACAATTTAAAAACAGAGTGAGTACAATGATTAATATATGTCGCTTGTATGCTGATTGATTAACTTTTCATTTATTATAGGATATGGCCAGAATAAATGAAGAAATAACTGAAGCATTACTTGGTGAGGTCATGCTGTCTGAGATTCTTCGGAAAGAAGAACAGGTAATATTTTAGAAAATACTTTTCTCTTTAATTGTTTACTAAATTGTTCTCAGTTGATATGGCAATAATAAGTTTTTGAAATAACTATTGGCTGAGCTGCAGAACATGTTACAAGAATCTAAAGAAATATACGAAGAACTTCAAGACCACAATTCTTATCTATGTTCACGCTACAGAAGTTGGAAGTTGAGAAAAGGGTGGGTGGCTTCTGCCTTTTTCTTACCTTCCTGTAATCATTCATTCAAAAGTATAGAGTTCTTGTAGTAATTCTATATATATAAAAATATGCAGGATGCCCTAAAGTCTCTCGAGGATGAAAAGGAAGCCAAGATTGCAGTAGAGTCATCACGGAATGAGATCTTGGAAGATCTAAAAAAGGCCAAGTTGGAAGAAAAGCGCCTTAATGACCAGGTATAAGTTTGTACCTTTTTGTGTACTTACTATCCCAGGATTCTTCTTCTAATCTGTTTCTATTAATGCTTCCTTCCTTTTTTTTTTCACTTTGTATTCCTTAGGTCGAGATGCTTCAGAACATGAATAGCGACCTTCAATCAGAGGCAGTAAAGAACAACGAGACAATAGCAGAGCTGCAAAAGGCGTGTGCAAGCCTGTTTTTTAATATAGTGCTAAGCACATGTTGTGTTTAATTTTAGCAACTACTTTTCAATCTCTTAGTATGTTGTAGTACGAGTATTTCCTGCTGTATAAAAATTCCTCTTTTTTTACTTTACAGGAGTTGGCTGACCTTTCTTTACGCCTTGAAAAAGCTAAGCAACAGAATGTTGATGGAGAGAAGTTGCGCAAAAAATTACACAATACCATACTTGTAATTTTTCTTAACTTCAACTCTTGGGACACAACATATATTGTGATTTTGGAATAATGTATTTTATTTTGCTGCAGAAGCTGAAGGGAAACATTAGGGTCTTCTGCAGAGTAAGGTGTTTGCAATCCAATGAGTCTGGAGCTGTGACATATCCCGAAGGTGGAGAGAACAAGGGTCGTGGTATCGAGTTGAAACATAATGGTAAAATGTTATATACTGTTCTGTTTATTGCTTGTGCATTCTACACTTCAATATATGTGCCCTCTGTAAATATTTAGATGTATTGATTGTATTTTTTTTGTTTCTTTAGCACAAGTGTACTCATTTACATTCGATAAAGTATTTGATCACATGGCATCACAAGAAGATGTATTCATTGAAATTTCCGAACTGGTCCAAAGCGCCCTGGATGGTTACAAGGTAACTTTATGCAAAGCTTACATTAGATAAGCACTTTAAGCTTACTCAATTCTTATAAGTGACTTATTGAAGACAAATTGTCCAGGTATGCATATTTGCCTATGGCCAGACTGGTTCAGGGAAGACATACACTATGATGGGTAACCCAGAAATAAAAGATCAAAAAGGGATGATGCCGAGATCGTTAGAACAGATTTTCGAAGCTAGCCAGACTCTTAATTCACAGGGTTGGAAATACAAGATGCAGGTGTGTTTTCACTAATGTATTTTTCTGGATTAAACAACCTAGAAAAATCAATTTTAAGTCCTAAAATAGTAGACTAGATGTGATGGATTAATTGTCACATTGAGTGTTGTACTTGCAGGTTTCAATGCTGGAGATTTACAATGAAACAATACGTGATTTGCTCTCTACAAATCGCATGGCCACTCAAGATGGAGGTTCTTCCAAATATAATATTAAGCATGATGCCAATGGAAATACTCATGTATCTGATCTGACTGTTCTTGACGTAACAAGCATAAATGAAGTGTCTTCTGTCCTTAGGCGAGCTGCTCGGAGCAGGTTACACTTATTTCTTTTTATACTTTCATTCATTGTTTATATTTGGTCCTGGATGTAAACTTTAGCACAATCAGTTTGGTAGCTAGTGTAATATAAACTGTCACTAGGGCACAACTGTTGAATATAAACTCTTATTTGATCACATGAAATTTCATTGTCATATATCTCTCCACTAGTGCACTGTGAAATTTCTCTATACTGTGTTATGTCAGAATGGAGATGGCTTGATAAATTCGTTTTTTTTTTCCAAGCGAATGATAAAGTCGTTTTGCTTCAAAAGAAATGCTTTATTCGTTTTTTGTTCATTTGCAGGTCCATTGGAAGAACTCAAATGAATGAGGAATCATCTAGAAGCCATTGTGTTTTCACTCTTCGAATTTCGGGTGTAAATGAGGTATAAGCGAGTTTGCTTCTAATGTTGACTTATGCAAATGTATTTTCCATTATTCTGATTCCTCTTCTCTTCAGGGAACGGACCAACAAGTGCATGGAGTGATCAATCTAATTGATCTTGCAGGCAGTGACCGTCTAAAAAAAAGTGGAGCGACAGGTGATAGGCTAAAAGAAACTCAGGTAATTAAGTTTTTTGCTCTACCATCTTTGTTTTTATCTTTTTTCTCGAATCTCCTGCACGTCATTTCATTAAGAAGAGAAAGAGCCCGGGTAGGAACCCGGAAAATTACACAGCACCTTCCCATAGGCACTCCACCACTCACGCTACACAAGGCACCAACTGTTACATAACAAAAACCCCAAAAGCAACTGCTTAGATAAGACGAAGCACCAGGTCCTGGAGCTGAGTAGCCCCAGCTAGGCACCACAACACACACTCTGTTCCTATCGCATATAACACCTGTTGGATGCTAGGTCGAGCTCCATCGAAAACACAACTGTTTCTGTGCTTCCAAAGTTCCCAACAACTAGAATCACCAGAGAGTTAAAGCCACGCCTAGCTTCCTTTGGAACTTGATATCTGGCCGAACTCCACCAGCTTGAAAATCGCCCCACTGTCGGTTGAGGCGCAAGCTGCAACATGTTCAGTTTCTGAAGCACTAGCGTCCATATCTGTCTTGAGAAGACACAGGATACAAGCAGATGGTCGATTGTTTCCTCGGCTTGGTCACACAGCGGGCAAGCGGCAGGATGGGGCAGGTTTCTTTTTGCAAGACGTTCCGCTGTCCAACACCGATTATTGGTGGCGAGCCATAAGAAGAACTTGCAGCGAGGAGGAGCCCAGGATTTCCAAATTCGTTTCCACGGGGCAAACCTGATAGTACCCAGGAAGAATGCATCATAGGCGGACTTGCTTGTGTAGACACCGGATTGAGAGAGACGCCACACATGCTGATCCTGCACATCATGCTGCAATTGTAATCCATCTACCAGGTCCCATATCTTGAGATATTCAGTTATGATCAGGACTGTCAATGCTCCTTGGATATCACGGACCCATGCTCTATTGTTCAAAGCCTGCGCCACCGTTCTGTTCTTGACCAATCTCGTGGGGATGGCTCCAAACAGATTAGGTGCAATCTCTGCTATTGTTTTTCCATCCACCCAACGGTCTGTCCAGAATTTCGTAGATGTTCCGTTGCCAATTGTAGCTGATACTGCCACTTCGAACAGAGCTTGAGCATTACGAGGTACCTCCACTGGCAGGCCCTGCCAAGGCCGAGAAGCATCAGTCTTCTGCAGCCATAACCAGCGAATTCGGAGAGCCCAACCTTGCAGCTCCAAATTTTTAATACCCAAGCCCCCATATTTCAACGGCCTTTGCACTTTGTTCCAAGCGACCAAGCAGCTGCCCCCATTAGTCTTATCTCTTCCGGTCCACAAGAAACCACGAAGCAATTTATTTACTGCCTTGATAGCCCATTTAGGAAAATCTAGAGCAATCATAGTGTAACTCGGCACTGCAGATAAGACCACCTTGATTGTGACTAGTCGTGCAGCTCGGTTCATAAGAGAGGCCTTCCAGTGAGGGAGGTGATCAGCAATTTTATCCACCAGGGGGAGAATTTCAACTTTGGTAGGCTTGCAAGTAGAGATAGGAATTCCAAGATAAGAGCAAGGAAAATTCTTAACCTCGCAAGGTAACGCTGCTGTGATTCTCTGCACATCTTCCTCGCTGCAACGGATTGGAGTCACAGAACTCTTAGCAATGTTAGTGTTCAATCCAGAAGCATGCCCAAAAGACTTCTAGTAGTTGCTGGATAGCAGTCAGATCGGCATTGGAGGGCTTGAGGAACATGACCACGTCATCTGCGTACAGTGAAATCCTGTGCTTTGCACGACGTACTGCATCTTTGTTTTATCTGCTTGTAAATGGCTAACTGTTGCTTTGTTTCAATGACTACAGGCGATCAATAAAAGCTTGTCATCCCTCAGTGATGTTATCTTCTCAATTGCAAAGAAAGACATGCATGTCCCATTTAGGAACTCCAAACTAACTTATCTGTTGAAGGTAATGCCTTAGTTATATCACCGCACTCTTGTTATGACCCACTGTATTGTTGTCATAGTAAAACATGTTTTTTATTTTTCCATACAGCCATGCCTTGAAGGGGATTCAAAGACACTGATGTTTGTGAACCTGTCCCCGGAATCATCTTCCACAGGCGAGTCTCTATGCTCACTTAAGTTTGCTGCTCGGGTGAACTCCTGTGAGATTGGCATCCCTCGGCGGCAAACACAGAATGTGTAATTCACAATGATCCCAGGGGCAGGGCCCAGTGTAACATTTGTATGTTCACAGATAGTAGTAACTAATTCTTAAGCATGCCCTGGTGTTGCCATTGTATATGTATCTGAAATTGGCGTGTCTGCTGAACAGAGTACTGAATGAAACAGACTGCTGAAAACACTCATGTCATTTTTTTTCCCTCCGATGATGGATTGTGAAATGCATCTGAAAATAAACTGCATTTGTGTCTGCGTAGTGTTCGTTCATTTCTTTGGTCTCCTTTGTCAAAGAGGCTGTGGGCGAGGTTGATAAAGGGGCTACTTGCCGGGAAACCACCCCTTTTTAGGTGTTATATATAGTAGTATAGTACATATTGTCCTGTTCCGAGTCCGACACGTACACTGGCACGGCTGTGCTTCCGTTTTGCCTCTAGATCCGCAAGGGTGTGGCCGTGCTCCGGATGTCCGGTGAGCGTCGGCTTGAGGACGATGAAGCGTCCACGGGATCCAACCCTGGTAGCGTGCCTCTGGATCAGATTCTTGTGGCATCGATTGATTGGGTCGATCATCAAGGGCATTGGCAATTCGTGGCCATAACTCGTCAGGCAGGAACAGGTCGCCGCCGCCGGTACGTGCCGCGAAGCGGAAAAGGCCTTGGGCGGTCCGGGAAGGAGGGAGCTGCCACGGCGCCACCCACCGACCTGACCTGGCGTCGCGTGACCAAATCACCAGCTATTTTCCTCGTCAAAAAAAAATTGAAGCAGGAGTTGGGTTACGCCACAAGGAAGTCTGCCAAGGGCTGTACGCTGCTCTCTTGATACGTGGGCTAGCATATTGGGCCATTTGAAAATAGGAGGTGAAAGAATTTTTTCAGCCCATGGGAGCCCGAAGCGCCATCACGAACTGGCTGATGTGACGATACAGGAGGCCTCTTGCCGTCTCCAAGATCTCGCCGGCGGCCATGAAGCAGCTCGCCGTCCTCGCCCTCCCCATCCTCCTGCTCCTGCTCTCCCTCTCCTTTCTCCTCCTCAGACCCACCTCCCCGTCCATCTTCACCTCCTCTGAAGCCCCCAACCCCGACCGCCGCCTCAGAGTCTACGTCGCCGACCTCCCCCGCTCGCTCAACTACGCCCTACTCGACCGCTACTGGTCTCTCCCCTCCGCCGACTCCCGCATCCCGGCCACCTCCGACCCGGACCACCCGGCCCCGCACAACCCCCCGCCCTACCCCGACAGCCCCCTCATCAAGCAGTACAGCGCCGAGTACTGGCTCCTCGCCTCCCTCCAAACGGCGCCTGCCGCTGTGAGGGTCGTCAAGGACTGGAGGGAGGCCGATGTCGTCTTCGTGCCCTTCTTCGCGACGCTGTCCGCGGAGATGGAGCTCGGGTGGGGCACCAAGGGCGCCTTCCGCAGGAAAGAGGGCAACCACGACTACCGCCGGCAGCGGGAGGTAGTCGACCGCGTTACTGCGCACCCCGCGTGGCGGCGGTCCGGCGGCCGCGACCACGTCTTCGTCCTGACAGGTAATTACGATAGATATCGCTGGCAAGAGTTTGCTGATTGGCTCTGCAAATGCAAGCTGATGAATGAAGATCCTAAATTATCCTGTCTATACTTGGTTACTTATATTTGGCTAGACGTGATTCGATCTTCTTGAATTAGGCATAAAATGTTATCATGGAACACTCCTCGCAGTTCATTAACTCACTAGTCTAGAAACTACTCAGCTTCCTGCACAACAGACTCTTTTTCATCCAAGATACTACTAGTAGCCATTTTGGTTACTTTACTGTCCTCGATTGATAGATGTCTCAAGCTGTCAGCCGAGGTAGATAGATACCTAGAAATGCATCACCTAAGAATTGAGAAATCAATCTTTGACTCGCTGCCTCTTGTTCTGTTTTATTACACTTTATTACATTGCTTGCAGCTGTGTATACATGCTGTCAGTTGTGTTAATCAACTATTAGCACTCATTAGATGTTGTGGAGCAAATGCTGTAGGCTCTGCACTAATGTAAATATGAGAACATGATCTACAGTTTCTGTCATTCTGAACTCTGAAGGTTAATCTGTGTAGCAGCTTATTGTTCTTTTGCATGCTCAGGTTATGTTAAATACTGAAGCATTCTTTGACAGACCCTGTGGCTATGTGGCACGTCCGGGCAGAGATTGCTCCTGCAATTCTTTTGGTGGTTGATTTTGGCGGATGGTTCAGGCTGGACTCAAAGTCTAGTAGAAATTCGTCCCACATGATACAGCATACTCAAGTGTCATTACTTAAGGACGTCATTGTGCCTTACACGCATTTGCTTCCTACACTGAGATTATCAGAGAATAAAGCTCGTCCTACCCTTCTGTATTTCAAGGGAGCAAGGCATCGACATCGGGTTTGTATCTCTTTTATCACACTATTTAACAGTTCATACATGTTGTCTGTTTGATATTATTTATCTGCAATCTGGCCAAATTGAACTGAACTATTCACTAGCCTTTTATAATCAGTTTTGAATTGAAATAAGGACCTAGACAAGTGCTACATGCACCATTTTTGGTGTTATCTGCTTTCAAATATCTGAAGTGTCAGTCACAGAAATGAAGGAGTAAAACAGATCATGCTCTACTTTTCTTGCAAGTCCTTGTTAGCTCTATCATTTGACGACTGTGCTTTCAACAAGACTTGATCTCAATCAGTCAGATTTGACCTTAGATTTGGTGGGCTACATGATAAATCTTTGCAGATCCGCGCTGCATATGCTGCTTTCTCCATTTCATTCTATGTAGGGCATTCCATCATTTTGATTGTGAGAAATTTATGCAGCCTTCATTACTACAACTCTGGCATAGTTTTTATGTTTTTATTCCATGTATAATTTCTCCAAGTGAGCAGTGTAAATAAAAAAACCTGAACAGTCAGATTAAACTGTCGACATTATGATTTGATATTTGGATGAACTGTTTAGCTTCAGCATTAAATTTTTTCTTCTTCTTTTCAGGGTGGTTTGGTGCGCGAGAAACTATGGGATTTGCTAGGTAATGAGCCTGATATTGTCATGGAAGAAGGTTTTCCTAATGCCACAGGACGTGAACAATCAATAAAAGGGATGCGGTCATCGGAGTTTTGCTTGCACCCAGCTGGTGACACACCAACTTCATGTCGCCTATTTGATGCTATTGCCAGTCTTTGCATACCAGTCATTGTCAGCGATGAGGTTGAGCTTCCTTTTGAAGGGATGATAGACTACACAGAATTCTCCATCTTTGTTTCAGTCAGTAACGCTTTGAGACCTAGGTGGCTAACAAACTACTTGAGAAATATCTCCAAGCAGCAGAAGGATGAGTTTCGAAGAAACCTGGCTCACGTCCAACATATCTTCGAGTACGACATTAGTTACTCTAGCAGCAATGGCCCTGTACCTCCAGATGGTGCTGTCAGTTACATATGGAAGAAGATACATCAGAAATTGCCGATGATTCGGGAAGCAGTCACCCGGGAGAAGCGGAAGCCTGATGGTGCATCAATCCCACTCCGGTGTCATTGTACATGAACAATTTGTAGCTGCCCATGCCCCCATAGGAACCCTTGAGAGAATGTGCAATTACTCCCAAGTTTATTCATTCGTTGTTGCTAGTTGCAAATATTAACATGCAACAATGGAATTGTGTTTGTAATCAGATTATTTGAGATGTGGTTTTCCATGCCATTATATGAGTTATTGGAGTGGGTTTATGTGCCGTGCTGTGAAAATCATACTGATTATCATTTGAATGAAAAAAAAAATCTACTGCAACAATATCTTGCACAGAACATAATCCATGGTTCAGAAATTGCAACAGTAAGATCTTGTAACGATGCTTGACGATACAACAACTAGGAGCGGATAAATTGAGAATACAGAGTACACCATCAGGTAAAGTTAAGCACATCAGTGAACGCCCAAGTCACTTCGAAGTTCGAACTAGCCATCGTCCTGTCTTCCCAAATCATTTTCTCATTACTAGTCATTGTGCATTGGAGCCAAACAACATGAAAGCTACCAACATGGTGGCCATAGGAACAGAGATATTGTCATCTACAACATCAGTGACAGGAATACACTCCACTAAAGTGGCTGCCAGTGCAACAAGAACCAGCTTACCAAGAGCCTCCTCCGAGTTAACATGAATGTAACCAAGGCTTGAGAAGTAGAACAACATCCTGCAGAGAAATGTGTTAATTCATCGTTAACAATACACGAAAACCTCGGAACCAATAATGCATGTTTGAGGCAAAGACCTACAGAGTAGATAGTAGGAAGCCAGAAAAGAACATTGAAATGCTCCCAATCCAGCTCTTCTTCGTATTGAAAGGCAGCTTCAGTGAACCATATCTTCTCCCAACAATGTCAGCAAATCCTGCAAAGTTAATGCAGTTGCATATACTTAGCAGGAATAAAAATGCAATGGTGTTTCATGAAAGATAAAACAAACACCAAATGCCAGGGAATGAGAGAATACCATCACCACCACTCATCATGGACAAAGAGATAATCCCGATGGGGGATTCTCGCCAGAAGACTAAAACACTGAATAGGAGCACCAGGACATAATACAGTGGACCTCTCAGCAATTCCCTGTAAGTTACAAAAAGTTCATGTCAGATCGTTGCAAAAGTGACACGGTCAGCACATTGAAGGATCATTGTCTAACTACAGTATGATTACTCTGGTTTTCCTTGGCGGGTCACCGATTTTACAAGAGCTTCATCGGTGTAAAGACGGAGTCCGTATGTCAATAGCCTTATGGAGTTCAAGAATGGAACAACAGCAGCGAAGTATCTCGCCTCAGTCGAATTACTACAAATATAGCATGTCTTGATTAAGCTATCTCATGTCCTATGTGGCAACTACAGTTATAAACATTTTCTGGCAGGATGGGAATTCAGGGGATACCTGAACAGTGGCCAGGAGGCCATGAACAGAACACCGGACAGCACGTGCACAATCTTTCTGCTCAAACTCTGCCTTCATTGAGGATAAGAAGCGAACAAGAAACAAAATTAGTACCTGACTGATGGATGTTTGAGTAGTCTGGGGTTTTCCACTCCGATTTAATTACAAGAAATCACTGTAAATTAGTAACTGATGGTTATGCTTAAGATTTTTTTTTTTTTATTATGAGCATTTTGGGCAGCGAACATGTGACGATAAGTACTGATAGAGTAATAGTGATATGGTCTTGACATGATCAATTTACCACTGTCACTTGAAATCGAACCACATCTCAACAAATTCCCCTCCAAACACAAGAGAAGAACGGGATGAGAGATCAGTGAATCTCGAGACCTGTTCGATGAGCCGCCGCTCGGTGAGAACATCGAAGGCGCGCACAAGAGCGTAGGCTCCGGCGGTGACGAACATGGTGGCCGCTCCGTCCTGGAGCACCGCGGGCGGCACCGCGGCCGCCAGCGCCGCCACGGCCGGCGTGCCGACGCCGAGGAGAAGCCGCCGCCGCATGGAGGTCCCTGGGGCCGGCGCGAGCGCGAATCGGGTGCTGGTTGGGAAGCGCGATAGCAGAAGGGCGCACTGGGAGTGGGAGTGGGAGGAGGCGCGGACGACGGGCCACGCCGCCGCGGCCATGTCTTTTAGTCGCAGTCTGCTGCGGCCTTTGTGGTTTGAATGTCTCAGTCCTTCCCCTGATGTCGAAGCAGTCTAACGACGCCACGGCACAGGAGCATCTCTCCAATCGTCCAGGTCACCATCTAGCAACGGCTCACTCGTCGTTTGGCGTTTCGGAAGATTTTTGTACGAGTGAATCTTTTTTGATCTTCACATCGCTTTTTGTACTCTGTCTCAGTGGTAAAATTTGTTGTCGACGCCACGGCGAGCCATTTCGTTGAACAAGATTTACAGAAAAAGCGCAGACACAAGTGGTACCCGCTAGTGGATGATGTGCGACAAGTAGACACGCGATGAGTTGTCACGCGCGGGCCATGTGTTTGTTCTGTTCTGATTTCAAAAAAACTCCCCGATCAATCATTACTCTTACTTTTTGATAATCAAATGCTTGTGCCTAGTGCGTGTACAAACAACAAACAGAATGAAAGATATATATATGATAACTTGGTGTTTATATTATATGTACAATGATGAATGACTTATAAACTACGACTGAATATAAGCCTAAAATCTTTAAAAAAAAAAAAGAGCCTTTGAGTCTTTGAGATTACTGAAAAAAGACGGAGCTGACTATCTGTTCTGCAAGCGAGGGTGCCCACTGGCGCTTGGCCGGGAACCGTGTCATGGCGTCCACGGTGTCCGGGCTGTTCCGGCTCTTTGCGCAGGTGCGGCTCCTGACGTTGCAGACAGGGTGATCCTTGGGGCAACACGTGGCGTGGTCCTTGCAGCATGTGGCGCCCTCGGCGGGGCAGCACCCCCAGACGAGGCAGAAGTTGCGGACGCGGTAGTTGCAGCAGCAGGTGCTCCCCGCCGGGCACGCGCTGTACCGGTCGCACGCGGCCTCCTCTTCGGGTTCCGGCGGTGAGGGTGATGGGTTGGGCCCGGTCTTGACGGGGTAGGAGGCCTCCATTGCGATGCCACACTTGCCGGCCTTGGAGGTCACGTTGCGCGCCATCCTGATGTACCCTGCCTCACCCCAGTCGAGTCCCCACGAGTTGCGCACCAGCCAGTAGTCCTTTCCGTCCTCGTCCGTGCCGTACCCCACCGCCACCACGCCGTGGTCCAGCGACGTCCCGCACCGACCCGTGAACACGCCCTGCATTCCATTGCATGACGAGTCAGTCATCAGGTCTTTGTGTTGATCAATGTATACTGTAATAAATAATAGTGTGATTCCACCACCGATTAATAAGAAGTACAGTAATAATCACTTACCGAGTCGTAGAGCTGGAACTCGCGCCCGCCGGCCTCAACAGCGACGGTGACGGGCTGGTGCGCAACAGCCTTCCGCAGCGACTTCTCGTCGTTGCGCGGGACGTCCTCGAACCCGTCAATGGAAACAACCTTCCGGCCCTTCTTGACGAGGTCGCACTTTCCGTCGCGGCCCGTGTAAGGGTAATCCTCGTCGGAGTCAATCCCGCCGTTACGCGCGATGAAGGCGAAGGCGTCGTCCATCATGCCGCCGTTGCAGCCGCTGCTCTGGCCGTTCTTGGAGCAGTCGACCAGCTCCTGCTCCGATAGCGTCACCAGCTCGCCCGTCGCGATCTGGTTCACGCCTTCCACCGCGCCGATCGCGGAGAAGGCCCAGCAGCTGCCACACTGCCCCTGGTTCTTGATGGGAGCAACCGCGCCCTTGGCTCGCCAGTCCATGGAGTCCGGTAGGGCTTCCGCGCCGTCGTGGAGGTACCGGTCTCCGATCGTGGTGTTGCGTGGTGGTAGGGTTCGGGCGGCGCCGAGGTATGCGGCGCGGAACTCGGCGTTGGTGAGGTCGGCGAAGCGGTTGAGGCCGAGGCGGAACCCGTGCGCGCCGGCGCGGGAGTTGTGCGCGTCGATGAACCGGAGGTTGTCCCAGAACGCGCGGAACCGCCCGTCGTCCTCGTGGTGGTGGTTCGAGCCGCGGCTGTGCTGCCCGCCGTGGCGCGCCAGCCACGTGTTGTACATCGCGCGCGCCTGGGCCTCCGTGCGCGCCATGCCGCGCCGAGGGGCGTTGATGGGCGGCGACGCGACGGCGGACGACGACGGGCAGCATAACAGGACGACGAAGGCCACGGCCACCACGAACGCGGCGACGCGCGCCATGGTCGTCGAGGCTCTGGGTCGTGTCCACAACTTCTCTCTCTACTTGTCTAGCTACAACGCGTGTTGTTGCGTGCGTTGGTTTGCATGTTGTGTGTGTTCCTGGGAGGCTGCAGGCAGCGCGATTTATATATAGCTAGGTATGTACGGATCGCGCGGCAGAGTTGTGCTCGGGGGCGTGCAGAGTGTAGGTGTCCGATTCGACTCCACAATGGAAGGTGGTTTGGGTGCTGGACGGGACACGTCATTGCGGGCTATGCACAACTTGGCAAGTACGGAAACGCAGGCAGAACCACTCAGTATAGTACAACACTCAAGTCTCACAATGTCCTAACCTTGGCAGGGACGGCCCACGAGATCGCACGCACGGCCCACGGGAACCTGATCGTACTCGAATCAGAACAGTGTCCTAACCCGGCCCGTTAGGCCTGTCGGCGTTCCTGCCTGATCCGGGCTCGTGCAAGCCCAAGCTGACTCTGACTCTCTCCTACTGTGCCCTGCCCTCCGATCTCTCTCTCCAGGCTCCGGCGGAACTCTGTAGTCCTACACAACACAGCTCGTCGCCGCCCGTCGGATTCGCGAAGAACCCCCCACGAAGGGACAACTCGATGGCTAAGAAAAAAGCGCCGCCGCCGCCCAAAACCCGCAAGCCCAAGCGCGACGCGGTACCGAACTATGCTCCAATGCCCCCAATGCAATTTGTCGCGCTTCGATCCTCTCCGGGCCACGAGTAATTTGACTCGTTTTGTTCCGAAACCGTTCGATTCCTGTGCAGGTGAAGAAGATGGGGAAGAAGGCTGACATGACGGAGTTCAGGGCGCAGCTGGACTCCCTTGGGCTCAAGATAATAGAAGTCACTGCAGATGGCAACTGCTTCTTCAGGTTAACGATTCACTTCTTTCGTAACATAATTTCTTTATTTACGACTCTCATTACTGTGTATCCGGAAGAAGGGGCTGATTGATTTGAACAGAGTACCGCATTGCACTTCATCATCAGATATGTGCATCCTTTTGAGTTATATGACTACTCATTGTAGTCTGCAGGGCAATGGGCGACCAGCTTGAAGGCAGTGAGGAAGAGCACATGAATTACCGAACAATGGTTGTTGAATACATTGCGGTATGCAATACAATTTTTATTTTTAATTTTCTTCTTGTGATTTCCCATGTGTATACTCAGGGATTTCTGGAATTTAGAAAGGGTCTTATTTGAATACGCCAGGTTGCTGGCATCATGAATAGGTGGTATTGGCCTATCTGTGTTTCATGATCTTTCTTTTCTCTACCTACAGAAACACCGTGAGGAGTTTGAGCCATTTATCGAGGATGAAGTCCCGTTTGACGAATACTGCAGCAACATGCTCAAGGATGGGACTTGGGCTGGCCATATGGAGTTGCAAGCAGCTTCCCTTGTCACAAGAAGAAACATATGCATTCACATGGTGACTTTCCAATACAAGCGTAGATTTTTTTTCTGAGTTATTCCTCAGTCACGAATTATGCAGTCGAGCAGTCTGCTACTGCATACTACCTGTGGCTTCAATGCTCTTTTGGATATTCTGTGATTTTTGTTGGCATCAACTATATATTATAAGCATGAATTAATCGGGTACAATGTACAGTACTGAACTACTGTTTGATTTGCAGCTTAACTCACCCCGTTGGTACATCAACAATTTTCCTGGCCATGAAGCTACCAACATGATTAATTTGTAAGTTAAAAGTATTTTTTAAGTTAACTCACTGCAGTGTTATTACTGGGGAATGATGGTAAAATTCATTTCATTCTTATGCAGTAACATACACTCTAAAATCATTGCCTGCAATTTCATGCCAATACAGGTCTTATCATAATGGCGAGCACTACAACAGTGTCAGGCTAAGAGAAGATCCATGTCAAGGTCCTGCAATGCCAGTTATTATCAAGGTTTTTGGTCGTGAGATGTGTAAATGGTTCATTCAGTTTTGTCCTGAAAGAACTCTGACATATATTGCTTGCCGATTACTTTTTTTTTTGGGTGACTGAGTTACAGACGGACGCCAATATATCTAGCACAAACAACAATGCCCAAACAAAAGCAAAGAACCTGAAGAAATCCTCGCACAGATCAACCTACGATCACACATCTGTTAAATTGGTCATGGCTGGAACTGGATGTTCTGATGCTGCTGCCGTTGAGCGTGTATGGCTTACATGATCAATGTTGTTTCTCACAGTGCAATTGTGCATTTACTTAGTTTTTTTTGTTGCTAACCATTATCTTCTATGCCAAATTTGCAATTATTATGCAGGTTTTGACAGAAATGGACGGTGATGTTGAAGCAACCATTGAGTACATGATAGCTGAGCGACTCACAGTGTGTACTGATAACACAGAGGGAAATTCTTACATGGACAATGCATATGATGGTAAGTTTTCCAACTGTCCTCACTCCTGAGACACCATAAACTTATTTGTCAAAGTCTTATTCCATCCCAATTGCGTTCTTGCCAAAATATAAACCTTATTTTCTTTCCATCCGAGTGTATGCCTAATTCACCCCTGAAGTTGAGGATTTTAATACTATTATCAATAATAGGTTGATAGTGTTGTATTCTGTACAAGTTCTTGGTACATGTTTTGTTCCATCTTCGTTGACCAAATTTCTAGTAGTCATTAAGAAGATCAGTGTCGCATTGCATAAGCATCTATTTGCTACCTTTGTTCCTTGGATGTGTTTCTTCACATCTTTGAATTGGCCGAAGGGAGCTAAGATTGGAGACATAATCCCTGCACAAAAGATATCAGTTCATAGGGGTCATAGTGGATGTTGTAGAATGAATTTAATAAGATGTATAAGTTTGGTCAACTGCTTGTAGACCGATTATGGGAAATATGACTAGATGTTTCAATTTCTGTTTGAGTTTTCATCATGACGTACTTGTTCAATCAAGATCCAGATCTCTAAACTGACAGTGTACTTCCATTTTCATTTGTTGTGTTTGCTTTTACATTCATTTAATGTTGTATCCACGTGATTTTGCCTTATTGATGAAGTCTTGGGTTGAAGCTCCTACTCTCCTTACTAGGATTAACGACACACAGTTCATCTAGTGTATTTTCATGTTTTCCCCCTATCAGTTTACTGTATCGTTAAAGTGTATCATCTTGTAGGAACTGAACTTAGGCAAGATGAAAATGAGGTGCTCGAGCAAAAGGATGAAACTAGTTGTTCTAACAAAGATGAAATAGTGGAAACCCCCCAAAATTCTCATTTTAAGAAGGTAACTATCATGTGGATAACTTCTAGCTTGTTACTCCAATTGCGAATTTCTTATGGCTTCATCATTTTGAAGGAATAAATAATGCCCGTCTATTGATGTTTTTATACAGGAAAATTCTAGAACAAAGGATTGCTCTTGTGGATCTACAAAGAAGCACAAGGCATCTTGTAGTTTAGCCATGGCTGCATCATCAAGAGAACCTCATTCAAGGTATAATTCTAATGTTTCCACCTTCCTGTAGCCTTTCAACATATTCCACACTATGCATTGAGCTCATCCCGTTGTTTGAATTGCATGTCATTTTTTTAAGAATAATTGCATGTCAAATTCTTAGCGCAAGAAAAATCATTGCAGATAATTTACTGGTAGGCTACCTCTGTATTCATGTATAGGAATTTTACTGATGGCACCTGCGTAGTTATTAGTTAGAAAGTCGGAGTGTCAATAAAAATTAGACGGTTTGTGAACAATGGTGAAGCACCATAAACTGATGGATGTGCTGCATACCAGGGCCAAAGGTGGTCAAGGGAGAGGCCAGAAAGGAAAAAAGCAAAAGAAGAAAGAACAAGCTGAAACAAAACCTGTCCGAGATCATGTAACTGTGGCAGACCTAGGCGCCCTTTGCATCTAAGTTATGATGCACCGATTAAACCACGAAGCAGGAAAGACAAATCCTCCTATCAGAGAAGACTGCTGTACTACAGCCGCATGTTACCAAGTCTGTTGCAGGGAGGTTGCTATCGGCCAGAGTTGTGCTGACAGAGTGACCAACAAACAGCTCACCAAACTGCCGGGCTTAACGATTGATGTAAACGAGTTACAAGATTTTGAGATGGTATAGATCACGGATGAGCCATCGTTATGATGCTTGTTTTTTTAGCTCTTTTCATGGGTGAATGCTGCGTAAAGGAACTGTTCTTTTGTTTAGTAGTTCTTCACCTGCTTGAACACAAAATTGTAGAAGTAGAAACCTGAATACGAAGCTAAATTGTCTTGTACATGTCACACCTGCAAGCCTACAAGAGGGCCTGCCAAGACCTTTTGGACAGATTGCTGAATGAGAATGGCTGTAGAAGAAAAAAGAACATTGCCTACAACCTTGATGATTGAACATTGGACTTTAAAGCAACAGCCTTGAGAAATAAAATACAATGAAAATAATGGAATTACAGCACATATATCTCACGTGCACTGATGAAAATGTGTAACCGCTAACAGGCACTCCATTAGTTCCGTACATCTGTCAAAATGATATGACATTCCTTCACAGTTTAACGATACTATACTTCAACAAGCAAAGATCAAAATCAGACGTATATATCACATTTTCAAGAGCTGAATATGTTTCCCAGTAAAACCGATCTATCATTTCTGCCATGAGTGGCTCGTCTCTGCAGTGGCGGTGCGTAAACAGTTATTGGGAGTACCCATTCACCCTTTTCTCTTTTTTCAACAAGAAGCGGGTGCTCATACCTGGCAAAGAGAGAAGGCAGATACACATTCAAACTAGCAGCAGCAGACTATGAAGAGATGTACACATTCTGAGCACCAGATTAAACTTAAACAAAATCGCTACACTCAAAGTGAAATAGCTATCATAAAAACTAGTTATGACAATGGTGCTCTATATGTTCAGAGATCTCTATTTCCTAATTATCAGAGGTCTGTGGCATAAACATTCACATTTTAGTGCGATCAACAAAAATGAAATCTTCGTGCAAAAGTTAGCAGAGGTACGAAACACAAGATTGTTCCGGCACATAAAATAGTTAACATTATGACATACTTAGCTGCGTCTGTTCCTTCTGGAGTTGTGAAGAACTCAAACCGAAGAGACCACTGTACAGAAACCTTTGAGGTAGAAAATGACATAGGGCCGTCAATGGGAATGGAAAATAGAAAGCTTGTCTGGTGAAGATCTGCAACAACCTCATGATGTTCACTGTGCAGCTGCCCGCGGAGTCCAAAAGAGAAAGAGAGTGAACCAACTCATAGAATTAACATAAAAAAGCCAACACAAGAAAGGAGTTTACATGAGCATACAACATCTAATGAAGCTGGAATCTATGCACAATATCATTATCAGATAAAATTAAAGATGTGCCTTATAGGTTTCTTCTAAACTCACTGTGCCAGGCGCGGCACAACGGGTGGCCCCGGACTAGCCATGTCCGTCGTGGTGTGGAACATGTCCAGCGCAGCAGGGGGCGCGGCGGTGGATCGATCAAAGAAGTTAAGCAAGAGATTGGAAGGAATTCCCTTCCCTCTTGCCGGCCGTGGGCACAGCCCCGCGGCTCGCCTTCCCCAACGCCCAAATCCCTAGCAACCGCTCCCTCTCCCTCTCTCACGATCCCAATCCTAACAGCGACCATAACATTGGGGTCCAGATCCTTATGATTAGTTCAAATGAAGAAAAAAAGATACCTTGGTTATTGTTGGCGAGCTCCTCCTTGAAGGATGCAATGCACGAGGATTAATTGTTTCTGATGTTTCCAAGGTAATCGATACCTGAAAAAGAATCAAGCAATTATCAACTTGAAGTTCTATTTCATACATCTTTTACATATTTAAAACTTGCTCTTTTACCTCAAGGCACCTTCGTGTTCCAGTTCCATGAAAAAAAGTGAGAGCTCCACCAATCTGCAATATTAAAAAAAACTGAGATAACCACTTCTATAACAACAAAAGGCAGTACCGGGGGCAATAAAACAAATTAAAGTACCATATCGCCAAAGTAATAGGTTGAGTCAGAATTCTTTGGTGAAAAACGAAGCAAAACTTGATCATCTATTCTTATATTATACGATCTACCTCTCGCAAAGCCTTCAGCTGGGAAAAGAAGTAAAAACGAAGTGAATCAATTTCAGCAACATTACATATAACAATGATGTAAAGTGATGAAATGTGAATGTAACATCTCGAGTCAAAAACAAAGTGTAAATGTATAATAGATCTAGAACAGGACGTGACGGCTTACATCCAGCTGGTTCAGCATGTTTCGGAGTAAGGGGAAGCCCAACATCATCTTTTGGGTGATCAGAATCTGGAGAAAACTTTTGCCCATTCAATGGAGGATCCGACAGGAGGCGGTTTAGCTTCCTTTGAGGTGACACTAAACCTGTTTATGCCATTTATTTAGCTGTTAAACACAAGCAAAAACTCCTATTTACACATTCACATTAAATTTATGGCTGCCTCTTGAGAAGTACTCCCTCCGCTTTTGTTTTACTGTTGTTAGGACAGAGATCCTAGTTCAAAAATGAACCAGCTCCCTTGTCTGAAGGGCAACAAAATAAAAATAGAGGGAGTACCATGTAAAGGTTTCATTGTGACATAATAGAATTAAAGAAAAATGGCAATACATATGCATCTAATTTGTCCTTGAGAATGATACATTACTCATACACATCAAATTTATGGCCACCTTCTGAGGAATATCCATGTAAAGGTTGAATTATCACATAACAGAATCAAAGAAATGACCATATACCTGCATCTAATTATTTTCCTTGAGTATGATGCATGGCTAACATGAAAAATAAAGGGAGAGTTACTAAATACATTCAATTAAGCAAGGAATAACTACAAAATTTTCACCCCATATGTCAACTACAAGTTTTGGGTCTTCTCTTTACCTCCATCAGGATCATCTGATATTTCTGAAACCGATAATCGAGGAATTGGACTGTATGAGGGAAAATTGGGTGGTTCTGCTTGATTATACAATGGCTCGCTTGTGGAGAGGCGTGATGACAAGGACTGCATTGACAACGAGTTCCTGAGGGAGAATTCAGGATTTGCTTTGGAAGGATTGTATGAGGAAACAGACGAAACTTCATCTTTTGAACTATCATATCCTTCTTCTAGATCAGTATTATCATTTGCTTTGGTCTGCAATTAGAGAGAGCAATCAAGTAAATACATGACATTTCTTGAGTCAAATGATTTAGCTAGATTACGGTCTACACCTGTATGCAAAGTACCTTAGCATCTAACTAGTGTATAAATAAACATTTCATCAGCTTATGTAGGAAAGTGAGTAGAGTAACTGAGTGATGAAAACCTGGGAGTCGCTCACAAGCTTGTATAGGAACTCACCCATTCTGAATCTTCATCTTTCTCCCTCCAAAATATGGCCAGTTGATCAACAGATAATGGTAAAGTCCCTGAAACATCGTCAAGGGCTTGAGGGACACTTAATACCAAGGAATAGTCTCTAGTCTTATTGAATCATTCATATAAACTACAACACATGCTTCATATAATAATCCTTGGCTTTAAGGAACCATTAAGGTTGCAGATTGACTAACCTTCTTCACTTAGTAGGGTGCTGCTTTTCTGGGAAACACGTATCTGTAGTGGGACGCGTGCTTCCTGCAGAAACCAAGTGAATTGGTATATTATTCTGACAAAAGTTACTTGGATGCGTTGAAGAACTAAAGTGGCATCAAGTAGCTTGCAAATCTGTGGTTAAGCTGTGCTGATGATTTGTGAACAATATCATCTTAAGGCCAGCAAAAGAACAGCATGGACATGCCTATTGTAAGCAATGAAAGTAGTCATATTAACGATAACAAGCAAGGTAAGGAAATTAATAGTAGAACTACTGTTTCCCGTCTCCTAAAGAAAAATAACAAGGTACAAAAAGGGTTGGAATCAAACATACAACTGTAAATATATTACTTAACATGTCGTAGTTTTGATTGTATGCTGGAGCCAGCACATCATTGATTGTTGATTATAATATAAGGCTACCCAATTTTTTGGGAATATGATGTCTATCCTTCAAAGTTCTCATTCTCTCCACTCGTGTGCATGCAGCCAGCTCCTCTTCTTGAATGTCTCAAAATGATATTCTCTTGCAAAAGGGCCATGGCCGATGTCTCCTCAAGGTTATATATGTGGTCTTCCACTAGCTCTGAAGAATCGATTATTTAAGAAAACCTACCAGTAAAAGTTTGTACTTTGTAGACCTGTCATTCTAGGCCAAAAGATCTGCTCTAACTATGTAATTATATGACACGGTGTGTTCTGTGCCATGTGTCATTTCTTCAGTGTATGACAGTGCGCTAACTTTCGACAACCAGATCAGCCAAGAATGCCCAGGTCAGATAGTTACGAGCTCAAACAGTCAATTTGAAGAACAGTATAAATTGCTAATTCCCAGTTATCAGATCAGCACTTCCAAATTTTTAGCATAAATCATGCAAATTCTAAAAGTACTTAGTACCATTTATATCAAAATGGGAAGAAGAAAAATACGCGGACAACTCACCAATTGGATTGCACCATTCATGGGGACTCTACTTTCGTCTCCATTACCCAATACAATGGACCTTCCAAACAATGTACTTCTCACATAATAAATATAGCGGATACTGATGCCCCTGTAAGATGGCGGCAAAATCTTCGGGAGTTCCACACGTACAATGTCTGCATATAATGTTTTAGCTTTAAAATTATTTCAATGTCATACATCAATCACAAAATTTGAAAAAACAAACAAACAACACACCATGTACACATGAGCAGTTCAACATCAATGGAAGAAAATGCCTGGTTAAGTAACATGGTCTAAAAAAAGATAGGGAAGAAATATTACAAACTAAGCAAACATGCATAATAAGACAGAAAACATGAAGCATGGTTCACTTAACATTTTAAAAGGACCCAATATTCCTAATTAATTTGAGATCATGAGATGTATGTGCATAAAACATCAAGCATGTGCAGTGTGCTCGTCATGACCCTCTGTGACAGAATTATTTCCAAAAATCTTTAACAAAACAGAATTTGACTTCAAAATGTAAGTGATATATACACACATTACACTCAATGTTCTACTTTTGTCTATAAAATCAAGGATTTTAGTAACTTCATATTACTGGGTGAATCAATGGTGAAACAGCAGAACTAGCCATAATTAGATTAGATAACAGGTGACTTGAGTTAGACAATAGGTGATGGCTGGTGGTAAAGAAGTGGCAGAGCTGGTGAAGTGTAAAACAATTTACTACTAGTGCAGTAGCTTCTCAATATTAGCACGAGAAAAGAAGATATTGCTTACATGTTTTTGTTTTCCCTGGAGCAATTACCAATTTAGAGACCAGTGAAGGTGCCGAACTATCCAGAAACAGATGTTCACCTATGATTTCCATCACAGTACACAAGAGGATTGTCAGGAAAAAAAACCACAAGCATCAATTAAATCCTTTCATTATAAAGAGATACGCAAGTTTATGAGATGAAGATGAAAAGCACAACCATGATAGAAAAGAGAAGGATAAAAAAAAATTGAGCTGTGGGAATATGCATTGATTAAAGAACAAGAACAAATGATGACTGAGCAACCTTTAAGCTACCAAAACTTGCAACACGAAAAAACACTTGAAATGATAATCAAAAACCAAAGTACTTATGGAGAAGAGAAAATCAATCACATACGAGTCCAGACTACCAGGAAAATGTTTCTTTACACAGTAACATGGTAACCAGAATGTACCTCTCCTTTGTTTAGATCCTGGTAAGGGCTTTGGAACAGAGAACCACTGGCTATCCAGCTTCTCAATCCCTTTAAGCTCGAAAGAGAGAGAATCTAGCAATAGCGAGGGAACGTCTTCACCCGACACTGTCTGCCTTGCGTCATCCTTCAAAGTAGCGGGGCTCGATATTTCTATAGTCACAGTGACTGAGTCACCGGGCCTGTACACCTCCTTATCTGTCTGGAGCTTCAATGTTGGCGACAAATGCTGCCTGGCAGCTGAATCAGCCTTCCTGTCTTCGAACCATCCAACACTTTTTAGGAACGAAAATCCTTGAGGGAGTGGAAGCTTCAGTGACATCTCATCAGAGTGTCAGATCGGCAGTTCTAACTCAACAGAATTCTGCAACTGCATCAGAGAAGAATAATCCAAATGAAGTCAGTTGGTGAAGTCATAGGCCCTGGTTTTTAATTACAGGCTAAAGAGCTGTATGTTTTATTCAGTTTTGACTGAAAACCGATGATACAAACCACCTGGATACTCGTGATCAGCTAGTTATGGGACATTTTGGGAGGCTCTTAACACGGTATAAATCTGAAAAAAATAAGTCGAACCACAATGTTCTCTATATAACAACTCAAATTAAAGTTCCGCACGAACTAACATTGCATATATTCATTCATATTTATGAATGCCGAACAAGCACGACAGGGAGCAATCAGGAGACGGCGTACCTGAAGCCGGAGATCAACCCGCCCCGCCCCTTGTGAGCCTGGCGGAGAGGAACGCGAGTATACACCGCAGTATTTCGCCGTGACCAATCAAATCGAAGACAACAGTGCCGACCGAACAGCGGATCCACGGCGGCTTTGAGACGGATCTGAACCTCGACGAACCGATTCGGCCTCCACAACGATTGGGACTGTGCGGTGAAGGCGAGGGCGAGGACCACGGCGTAGCTAGAGGCGGATCGTGCTTGGGGCCTGGGGGTGGCGGTGAGGTAGGGGAGAGGACCCGGGCGGCTGGGCCTCAAGAGGGTATCGACGGTGAGAAGGCGGGAAGAAGAAGAGTGACAGGTAGAGCGGCGGCGATGAGGGAGGTGGAAGAAAGGATCTGGCTGACGTGTGGGGACACTAAAGGGGAAAACAGAGTTTCACACCTTTGTCACCGGTAAGTTCCATTTTCATGTCAAATCTAGCAGATACCCTTTTTGTTTTGCAAGGAAAATCTAGTAGATAAGCTGATGATCCACAAACTCGAACTTGCGCACCTAGTTGCAGTTGATGTAGTGCTATTGGTTATTCGTTAATTTTGTTTGCATGCAGATAACTTTGTAATCAAAAGAGCTATGTCACCTCTGCATGTTGCCTAGTCAGTCGCTACGTCTGTTTATTTTTTTTTGAAAGCTACATGAACATGTGAGAGCTTAAGTTAGGAAGAAAAGAAATGGCACCAGAGGTGCTACATTGTCTGGAGAGTCAAAACCGAAAACAAAGATTGGCACGCATGCCAGCGACGCTCCCTTCAACTACTGGAGCTGAAAACAGAGTGAAAGGCACAAAGGGACACAACAGAGCACCAAAACTAAGCGGCAAAAGAGCTGCGTATTCTCACGATTCTCCTTCTTGCATTCTCATGATAAGCGTCTTCACTCCACGGCACAAAAAGCTTTTTAGCTGGGTGGTGAGCAAGGTTGAAATAACCAGAGAAGCCGGTCGGCTTGGTTCAGTTAAAAACTGATTGATTAATCAGAGAAACTAACCGATTAATCGTCTGCTATAGTAACCAGGTCCGGTTTTCCTGGGTTAACCGGCCGGTTAGTGCGACCGGCCGGGACTGGTTATCTGGTTAACCGGAATAACCAGCTGGTTTTCACGGTTATTAAAACCTTAGTGGTGAGCTTCCTCCACCATGATACAATGGAGGTGTGTTGAAGTCATACCAAGACCTTGGCCCATATGATTTGAGCTAGGCTTGGGCGTTCGGTTTTATCCGAAGTTTTGGTTTGGTTTTTTAAAATTTTGGTTTTTCATAATTGATATCTGAACTTTTGATTATTTTTTAATATCCAAAAATTTGAGTACTAAAATTTCAGTTCGATTTTTGGTTATGACCAAACTACCCCATACTTTTAACATCATAAAATATGATTAAAAAAATTAACAAACCATCATGTGTGAAAATTAACAAACCATCATATATGATGACGAGTAGACTACAAAATATGTTGTACTAGAACAAAGTCATAGTCGTGTGATTGTGTAGAGCAACAGCGAACTGAGATACGGCAATGGCGGCAGCAGCGCGATGCTCCGTTGGCAGACTAGACTGGAATGGAAGTTGGCACTCCGCAGAACACGTTAGGTCACGGTCTCACTGGGTCACGGTCAGGCTCATGCAGGGCAAGATATAGGTACATGTACGTATACATGGGTCATTAGGCCACTAAAGCACAGTGAGTTATCAGTCTGATTAAAATTGAGGCGGAGACTTTTGTTAGTTTCGTACTTGTGTACATATTGTTTGGATGTTCGGGTACCCGACCATTAGAACCGAAACCGGGTAAAAAAACTTTGGGTTCCAAGGTGCCCTATCCAATATACTATCCGATATCTGATGTTTCGGTTTCTTCGATCCCGGTTCCTATTTTTTCGGTTTCGGATTTTGGATCTCGATTTTTATACCTAGTTCTAATATGAGTCGTCGGCCACTCGATGAACAAGTGGAATGCGATCTCAAGGTTGTGTGAGTCGCTATGTCTGATTCACCGTGTAGATTATTTTGAAATGAAATCTTGCTCCATCCACGTCCAAGATGCTAATGCGCGGCAGCAAAGTTGAAAGAATATGACGAAGTAGCGTGGGACCACCACCACCAAGCAGGAGAAAGGTTAACATAACTAGGGTCCGATTGGTCAGTTGATCCTCGATTTTTAAATTTTTGAAAAATCAAAAAAATTACATCTAACAAAACTGATATAACTGGTTAGTTAACCCGTGAAAGCGACTGGTTAAATACAAAACCTAGTAATTTTTAAAGTTAAAAATATATATTTGAAAATTTATCAACAAAACTAGTAAAATCAACTGGTAAACCATCAAAAACAATGGTTAACTGGTCACAACCGTTATCTTGCAAAATCAAATTTTGTTGGTTAACCAATAAACCGGTTTCAACAGGTGCTACTGGTTGGAACGGTTACGTAAACCATGAGCAGGAGCGAAGGTAGAGAGAAATTGAAGGGGTGTTGCATTGGGTTGTTCGTAGGCTGTTAACTATTTTTCTGAAATTTTTGGCTTATACTGGAAATGATGCATCAGTTTGGCTCATGTGGGTGCAATTGTTGTGGAAATTTGAGCATTAGCGCTGAATTTTTGTTTTGGCGTGTAGCAAGAGGCAAGGAGGGCGTGTGCACACTAGCGTAGCAACCCCCTCGATGTATTGCTGAGACGAAAGCCCAGAAATGTTCACATGTACCGATACAGCAATTGTGAAATAACGACTCGTTGATCTTGAAGCTTCAACGGTGTTGCTTCGCAAGCGCTGGAGCGTTTCTTGATCAGGAAACGAAGCCGAAGTTAGCTGCACAACGTGGCATCCACTATGCCGATCGAGGTCAACCGCATTTTCTTAAGGCCGGGCGGGGGTGGGGGGCCTTTGGGTGCTCGGAAAAGCAATGTCAATAATATGGCGATTTGGAAGATTTCATCTTTTTAATTGACCTACGATCAGATTAAATTAGGGGGGGGGGGGGGGGGTGTACATCGCGTAGGGCAAGCGATCCTAATCATTCAGGAATCTCAAGAGGATATTATACTCCTCCCATCGCCCAGTTAGGTTATATCAATGATTGAGGGAATATCACTAAGAATAGTGATTTGATGATTGTATATAAGGGTAGTAGCATGTATCTCCTACAAATATTTGAATCCCAATTTCCCTCTTAATGAAATACGCACCCACGTGCGTTCTCAAAAAAAAAAATATATATTTGAATCCCAAGATTCATGGTCGACATGCTTACCTCAGATCAACGCCGGAATGGCAGCACTGAATTGGCTTGGCTCATACCGCAACTGGGCGTTCCTATATTTCGTCAGGGCATGCTACACCTACATGCACCGCAGTTATGGGTATGGGAGTTGAGTCGTATATGCCATTGCGGAATCTGTGTAAAGATTCCATTGATTCTGTCCTCAGAAAATACTCGGTCGTAGCATAGCAGTATTGCCTAAAAGAAAAGGTACCTCATGGATCATGAGGAGGAGCACCCCACCAATGATCGCGGGTGGTCGGCAAGATACTGGCGGAAGGGCGTGCGTGCAGGTGCAGCAAGGACCACAGATAGATGGATGGCACTGCCAGCAAGGTATAGTATCAGTATCAGTATCAGTAGGGAACGGGCGCACGCAAGAAACAACACAACTGTGGCCGCTCGAGGCTAGGAACGACCACCGATCGAGGAAGAGAAATGGGGCAAGTCACGTACGTCGCGGGATTGGATGGATTGGGGAACCGCTGGCCGGCGGCTTGATTTGGCCGGCGTTCCTACCCAACCTCCCGTGCGCGGTACAGTAGTGGGCAGAACAACGGCCAACGGCGACGCTGCTGCTGCTCCCAAGGAAGGAAGGAAGGAAGGAGATGTCATCATACGTATTCCCTCCGTTCCATGAAGAGTGTCGTTTTTGACTTTTTAATGTTGTGTTTAACTGTTTGTCTTATTTATTTATTTTTTACAAATATTATTTATTTTTTTATAATTAGTTTTATTAATAGATATATTTTAATCATAACATATTTATTTTAATATTTACATAAATTTTTTAAATAAGACAGAAAGTCAAAAGTAATGTCTCAAAGTCAAAAGGCACACTCTTCATGGGACGAAGGTAATAGTAATTCTCCCGTGGTTACTGCTGCCCCGCGCATCGCATGTTCCGCGGTCTTTCGGCTCGGGTCGTCGCACGGGAACGTGCCCCATGTTCTCATCCATGTTCGCGGACGGGCTCCCGTCCCGAGGAGATTGGATTGGGGTGTGGGAAGCAAGGGGCAAGTGGGCTCATCGCCGCCGCCGCCGCCGACTTGTTCCGCTCAGAGCAACATGCGCGCGTCCATGGTCGCTCACCGCGTTCGTCACCCGCCGGGATCGGCGATCTCCTCCATGGGCGAGGTGGACCGGACCATCCGACCATGCCGCTTTTTCTTCCCGGGTAAGGAAAAACGCCGCCTTTGATTACGGGCGCCGCGCCGGGGACGTGACACACGGCGGCGCGCGTGCATCTGCCGCTGCCGCTGCCGCTGCCCGGCACGGAACGAACCAAACCGAACCGAACCCAACTGATGGTTGCCCGGAACGGCAGTTGCCGATCGTTGACGGCTCTCTTAAGCCGCAACCGAAGCCCATTTCTCTCTCGGGTTGCAAGGCGACACGCCAACGGTCGGTCCTATGCCTTGCCGTTCGTCATCCATCGGTCCATGATGGCAGCTCTCACAGACACGGTCCATGATGCATGGCGGGTCTTCGTCTTCGCGTTTTAGTTAACTCTGAACTTGCTCTGGATTATGTTAAATTGGAAATCGGAGGAATAAAATTAGACCCAACCGGCCAGCGGCCTACTTGTTCAGAAAAGAAAAGATGATGTGGTTGCAAAGTACTCGTTCCGCATTAGCTAACAACCATTAGTTCCGATTACAAAAAAAAAGGTATTATTAGTTGGCTACCGAGCGATGTGTTTTTGTGCTTCCTGCTGCTGCCATAGATCTTTCTGCCGTGTAAGAGCAAGCAAAGCCTTTCTTAATTTCTCCCAAAAAAGTTGTTAATGAATCGCACTCTAAATAAGGTAGTAAAGCCGCCCCTTCGCCCTACGGAAGCAGGATACAACACTTTTTTTTTTTCTTTCTTTTGAAGTCAGCAAGCATACAACACCCTTATACCAGAGCAGCAGCATCTTTGAGTCACACCCGGTAGGCCGGCATCAAAATATCTGCTACAGTGAAAG
This sequence comes from Eleusine coracana subsp. coracana, assembly GCA_032690845.1. Classification (NCBI taxonomy): domain Eukaryota; kingdom Viridiplantae; phylum Streptophyta; class Magnoliopsida; order Poales; family Poaceae; genus Eleusine; species Eleusine coracana. The sequence goes on from CM064424.1 coordinate 1,213,176, forward strand.
CGTACTATACTTCGATTCCGAGTATAACAATACGAACAAAGTCATACTTGTATACAATAGTGTAAATACATCGTGGCGTGTAATTGTACCTCCCCACGATTCTAGTTCCGGTTCATTGTTTTATCGGACAACCCATGTTAACTATGACAAGGCATTGTTCTAGTATAGACAATAATGGAGCATAGTACAGCAGCATGATTCAGAGTTCTTATCCAAACAACCGCGTGCAGGAATTAGTTTAGGTCCGGGGGTCCTTATTTTCTCTCATGGACTTTGTAATTATTCCGAATTTGATACGGTCATCGCGAGAAAATATCAATACCATAGGGTATGATTTCATTTCATTCATTCATTCAGAAAAAGGAAGAGTAAAGTACTATTGGATTAAGAAACCAAAGCGACCTTAGCCGATATACCAAAACCGACCCAAACTCCCCCCCTCGACGCCTATAAATCGACGCCGCGTTGAGCCCCCAAATCCGCACCGCAAAATCTGAGGAAAAGGAGAGGAGAAAAAACAGGGAAAGCGAAGAGGGTTAGATAGGGACGCTCGTCACGTCCCCCCAGTCCAGTCCACCACCGCCGTCACCATGGCTCTCGACCGGGGCCTCGCCGCCGTCATGGCGGTCGCCCTCCTCCTCGCGACCTCCGCGGCGGCCGCCGACATGTCGATCATCTCCTACAACGAGGAGCACGGCGCGCGCGGGATCGAGCGGACAGAGGCGGAGGCGCGGGCCATGTACGAGCTCTGGCTCGCGCAGCACGGCCGCGCCTACAACGCGCTCGGCGAGTACGACCGCCGCTTCCGCGTCTTCTGGGACAACCTCAAGTTCGTCGACGAGCACAACGCCCGCGCCGACGAGCACGGCTACCGCCTCGGCATGAACGACTTCGCCGATCTGACCAACGACGAGTTCCGGGCCACCTACCTCGGCGCCAAGCCCGTCCAGAGCAACCGCGCCGCCGGGGAGATGTACCGCCACGATGGTGTCGAGGCCCTGCCGGACTCCGTCGACTGGAGGACCAAGGGCGCGGTTGCTCCCGTCAAGAACCAGGGACAATGCGGTCAGTGATTTTCCATCCTTCCTCAAACTTATGACTGATCAGTTTCAATTTTGCTTCATATCATGCGATTCCTTACTCTCTTAGCGCTAACTTCGGATCTAAGTATCGCTTTAGATCTTTTATAGGCCCCTTGTAAATCTGGCCAACTAGTGCATAATTCTTAGATCAAGTGGAACAAATAAGATTCGTTCGACATAACAATTGTTGCCAGATGAGGATTTAAAAGGTTGATTTAGCTCTTGCGTTTAGATTGTTTTTAGCTGGTGTCATATTAATCGTCTATGAGATTTTTTTTTTCATTCTTTGCTTCTGGACGAAGCAAGTGCCCGAGTTTCTCCCTCTGTGTGGACTCTGAACAGAATTGCGGCCGCTTTTTGTTAGACTTGCCGTGCGTACTTCACTTATTTTGCGCAGCTATCTTCCAAATTGTTTTTCTAGTTTTGGACCTCTCCTTTTGGGTTGACTGTATTGACTACATCAGCAATGCTAATCTCTTCCAATTAGGGACAACGAGGAAAAAAAAAAACAGAACGCAGTCTAGAGAGAAGATGGTTTTTTACTGCATATTACTGTTTATCCTTACTATCCTGCTGAAGTGGACATCGTCAATAGTGCAGGAAGCTCATGCTGTCCTGAGAAGAGAGATACTTTTCTATGATTGTAATTTGTTGTTTGTTAATTGGTTGTGCAGGCAGCTGCTGGGCTTTCTCTGCTGTAAGCTCAGTTGAAAGCATTAACCAGCTTGTCACTGGAAAGATGATCACTTTGTCCGAGCAAGAGCTTGTGGACTGCTCAACCAACGGAGGAAACAGTGGCTGCAATGGTGGGCTTATGGATGACGCTTTCGACTTCATCATAAAGAACGGAGGCATTGACACTGAAGATGACTACCCTTACAAGGCTGCGGATGGCAAATGCGATGTCAACAGGGTACATCTTCAATTCCTTTCTGTGCTCCCCTTGATGAACATGATGTCTGTTACTCGATACTAAAACTTTGATTGCTGCAGAGAAATGCCAAGGTTGTGAGTATTGATGGCTTTGAAGATGTTCCTGCAAATGATGAGAAGTCATTGCAGAAGGCAGTTGCTCACCAGCCAGTCAGTGTGGCCATTGAAGCTGGTGGCCGTGAGTTCCAGCTCTACAAATCGGTAATTGAACTTGCTGCATCAAGCATCCTATGATTGTGCTCCAAGTAGGTTGTTGGTCCCAACAAATCTTTGATTCCTATTACAGGGTGTCTTCAGTGGAAAGTGTGGCACATCGCTCGACCATGGTGTGGTTGCAGTCGGCTATGGCACTGACAATGGCAAGGACTACTGGATTGTTCGCAACTCATGGGGTCCTAAGTGGGGTGAGGCTGGGTACGTCCGCATGGAGCGCAACATCAATGCCACCAGTGGGAAGTGTGGGATTGCCATGATGGCATCTTACCCGACCAAGACCGGTGCCAACCCACCGAAGCCGTCTCCGACTCCTCCCACTCCACCACCTCCAGTTGCCCCTGAAAATGTTTGCGATGAGAACTTCTCGTGCGAAGCAGACAGTACCTGCTGTTGTGCATTTGGCTTCAGGAATGTGTGCTTGGTCTGGGGTTGTTGCCCCATCCAAGGTGCCACCTGCTGCAAGGATCATGCCAGCTGCTGCCCGCCAGAGTATCCTGTCTGCAACACCAGGGCACGGACTTGCTCAGCGGTAATCTCATCACTTGCTATTTTTCTTTGACATTGTGATATGCAAATCTTTAGCTTGTTCTGTTTCATCTTCAGCATATGCAAGTTAGACTGTTATCACACTGCATATTCAGTAGCTAACTGAAGAGTCTCTTTCACTGTAATGAAAGTACCTATGCTAGGTTGCTTTTAAGATTGATCCCTTCAGAAACTGACATTGTGCTATCTGTTCTTTTGCTTGATTTGAGCAGAGCAAAAACAGCCCTCTGAGCGTGAAGGCCTTGAAGCGCACCCTCGCTAAGCTGAACACCGCATGAACTCCTCCAGGCTCTGGAGAGGAATGGGACTGCTTGGAGCTTTTCTGATTCCGCAGTTCTAGGTCTTGTTCATAATTTGATTAAGACATGGCTTCCATGAATCTATCCTATATGTTCTGGTACTATTTATCTTCCATAATATGAATCTCTGTGTAAATAACTAGCTATCATTTGTACTATGGCCATGTCACCAAGAATTTGTCATGAATGAAATGTTTTACAATTCAAGCTTTAGTCTCGAGTTGGTGAATGGTTGTTTGCACGTGGATTTCTGCGTTGAAATCCATCTGTCTGATTCGACTTTGTGGTTTCGTCTTGTACAATTCGAATTTGTGGTGTGAACGACACCCAATGAGCAGAGTTACTTGCAGTATTGATAAACCAGTCAGCAAGACACAGCAGTAATACATCAGAGTAACACTGAATGCTAATTGTAGGCCGGTTATTGGCATTCGTCTCCTGCAACTGCAACGCTGGACTTATTGACGAAAGAGACACAGAATCGTGCGATCAGAACGGAATTTGTTGGAGCATTTCATCAGTTCCCGCCGCCGCCGCCTTGGCGATGCGCGGCCGGAAGAAGGGCGGGCTTGTTGGCATGCGGTTTGTGGTAGCCGGGCAGGTCGCACGGGATGTGCGGCACGAATGGGCAGTGCTGCGGCGGGTCTGCGTAGAACCAGGTGCACTCGAGCAGGGGTCTCTGATCGGGGAATCCCAGGATGCAGTTGCGTCTGACGTCCAGCACCCTGCTCCTTACGAGCTCCATGCAGTGGTGTCCCACGGAGTGGAAGTAGTTGTCGGAGAGCGAGAGGTTGGTGAGCTTGGCGTTCTTGGCCAGCAGGCAGAGCACGTCGGGGACGTTGCCGTACAGCTGGTTCCCGGCGAGGTTGATCTCCTCGGCGTGGGCCAGGCACCCAAACGAGAGCGGGATGGGCCCGGTGATCTGGTTCCCTCCCGCGTCGAAGAGCGTGAGCCCCTCCACGAGCCCGATCTCGTAGGGGAGGCACCCGGAGAGGTCGTTGTTGAGGAAGAGCACCTCCTCGAGGTGGGCCGACGTGTTGAAGATGGACCGCGGGATCGGGCCCGTGAACCGGTTGTTGGCCACCACAAGGTACTGGGCCGTGGTGCTCCCCAACGTGTCCGGGATCCGGCCCGTGAACCCGTTGTTGTTGAGGAAGAGCGCCTCCAGCGTGATGCCGAACACGGGCGGCGGCACGGACCCCGCGAACCGGTTGAAGCGGAGGTCCAGGAAGAGGAGGCCGCCGAGCGGGACCACCGTGTCGGGAAACGCGCCGGAGAAGTTGTTGTTGGAGAGGTCGAGCTCGTAGAAGAAGGGGAGGGCGGTGAGGTCGGGCACGGCGCCGGAGAAGTTGTTGGAGTTGGCGTGGAAGAGGGCTAGGTCAGGGAAGGCGTCGACGAAGCCGGCCAGGGAAGGGGCGCACAGGCCGAAGCCGTTGAAGTCGATGGACGCGATGGTCAGCGTCGTGTTCGCGGTGGGAGGGTAGTCGCAGTAGAAGCCCTTGTACGCGGTGCCGCCGGAGTGGCTGTCGCAGAGCTTGGTGCCCTCCCATGTCGACGTCACGCCCAGAGGGTCGCATGTGATGCTGCGCTTGAACGCCTGGATCACCGGGAACAGCGCCGCAAGCTTCTCGTTCAGAAAGTCCCAAGGCGGCGGCGTCGGACCGCAACCGCAACCTCCTTCTAGCGCACCGCTCGATGGCGCCGGCGCCGTGAAGTTTTTCACGCCGCCGGTGGACGGCGGCGCATTGCCGGTCCTGGCGAACCCGGTGTGGCTCGAGGAGCCGCCCAGAACGCCGTGCAGCAGAACCCCGGCGAGCACAAGAACAACTACAGCCGCGTTTCTTCTGAACGTCATTTGGTTTCTCCACGTACGTTTTGCCGGAACAGGAAGTACTAGTCACACTAACTACTTGGAATAATGGTGGGGAAGATGCATGCTGCTGGGATGATATAAGGACGATGATCGAGATGGGTCCATGGTTCCATTGGAGACGGGAGCAGCAATGGAAGACTACTAGTGGAGCATCCGCGCGGCTGCTTTAGAAGCCAAAAGGAGGTGGGAATGGGAGAAGAGGGACCGGAGTGGTGAGATGGCACGAAGCACGCAGAGCACGAGCACACAAGGATTAGTGGGGTTGGCAGTTAATTAGTCTCCATCGGCGGTAGGAGAGAAGACGAAGGCGGATGAGAAGCCGCGGCAACGGCGGTTCCAGTGCAGAGTGCACCACCACTGATTCGGCTTCGTAATGGCTAGCGAGCTACTCGTGCGGCTTTGGTCAAGGCTTTCCGGTAGGGCTGATGAGTTCATGGCCTCATGGCCATGGTGGCCAGTGGGGAAGACGACGAAACAGAGTATTGTGAGTGTCGACTTTCCGCGACAGAAGGGCATGTACATTATCTCATTATTGTGCCCATTTGTACATGCTCCGGAAAGCTAATTAAGCCAGAGTGCGTGTGCTATCGTCATGTTCCAGTCATGCTTCGGAAACTCCACGCCAGACCTGGATACAAAATCACAAAAAACATTATGCGACGAAGCTTATTCTCCGTATTCTTGTCATCTACAAAAAGCATACGCTACTAAAAGATAGAACTCTGGGTGGTGTGTTCCTTTTGCTTGAATGATGCTTATTTCAGCAACAACTTTGCATTTCACACAACATATTAATCATCCGAACAACAATTAACTAAACATGTTTCCTAGCTTTCAATCAGCTGAAGTCAATGGTTTGTTACTTTGTGTTTTGATTTTTCTTTTATAGGATTATCTATATAATAATTATAAACCATTAGATCTAGATCTAATGGCTCTAAGAGGTGACTAAAAGTTGTCTAAACTTTCAATCAGCTAAAAATTAGCAAGTCCATTAACTAAATTATACCGCTCTAACTTTTCACCTCGAGTCCTTTGTTTTCCGACAGCTAATGGCTTCTAAAAAGAAAACTTTGAATACATCTGCTTGATCCAATGACCCTACAGTTCATCTAAGAAAGGCGTATTAACATCACTAGCTATAATTGCGCTCAAAGAAAAGTGTTAAGCCTGTATGAACAAGCAAAAAGTTTAAACTTTGCTTACACACACAAAAAAAGGTGTATACTTTGAATACTACTACCTTTTAGTTGAGACCATTATGTTCTCCAGCCTCGTCCAGTTAGATTTTGAGATTTGTTTTTAATGTTAAACAACACTCTGTAAGAGTACAATATACAAATAGCTTGCTATAAGCATGTACATTTGCTTTCTCATACTGAGTACAAGTACAGCAAAACTCATTTGAATAGAAAAATACCCACCAATTCAAGTGGTTTATTTGTCAGATGTAACACACATCTTATTACGTATTTCAGAAAAGGGGTGCCAGCAGGTGGACATCAGGTAAGCTCCATAAAAATTCTCAGAGGCGCCAAGCAATAAGAATCAACGACAGCAAGATCGTATAATTAAATATGCAAGCAACTCACGCCCTTGTGTCGTAGAGTTGCAATATCTCAGCATCATTGCAAGTAAGATATCCACCCATAGTAACAAATCTCATATTCTAGCAAGAAAATGAAAAGATACAAAAGCCATCCCATTTCTTGCTAGATTTAAACACCACACATCAAAACTTCATATCAGCATACTGAAAAACGATTTTTAGTGGGGGTTCACAAGTGTGGAGAGTCAAAGATGAAAGACCATGGCCCACTCCGTTTGGAGAACCGGTGATGCTCCTGATAAAACAGTAAAATAAAATATCCATGAGTAAGTATAGGAGCAATTGTCAGGAATATAGAGATGAAATTTGAAAATAACTTTTGATCCCATAGGAGTGAAAGCTTAGGCACCAGGAAAAGTATTTATGCCAGGGGGAACCAATGACTACAAGATGCAAAGGGAAGTTACCCTATTTCAACTGATTGATTCAGAAACAATTATCTTACACTGGAATGAGACAAAATAGCATAAAACGGTTGCTGTTGGACCTAGCTTCAGTCATAGGTAGTTTGCAAGAGCTGGGGTCTCATTTGTACTCTGAGAAAAGCAATTAACGGTGAAAAAATGTTGGAATTTGTTCCTTATTTCCAATGACAATAGTAACCATGCAAAACATGTCAATGGTCAGGTATAAGAAAGGCCAATTAGGTAGGGCATGTTGTTGCCCAGCTGTCAGCACATAAGTCAGCTTATTCAGATTTGGGGGTGACCACAAGCTGAGATTGGTTAGCTGAAAGTGATCCCAATACCATCTGTACCATATTTACAGTTGATATTAATGAAAAGTAATAATAGTCCAATAGGATTGAGAGCTCTAGCAGAACATCATGCTATAGAAGCTCACTCAAAAAAGGAACCAACATGTTGGAGTATTATAACTCTTAACAGTTTTTGTAATTGTTTTTCACGGCATCTTTGATGCAATTGTCTTTTACAACATAGAATTATTACATAGGCTTGAAGCCCCTATTCTACAAATCAATGAATAATACTACTTTCGGGTTCCAAGATTTTATCCAACTAGTGTATTCCTATAACTACACTTGTGCTTATGACAATCGTTCTATGTTGTGGTTGAGTCGTAACAAAGTCTAACCCATAAAGTTGTTTACATAATGACGCTACAAATCAAATTAAAGAAACTAATACATGTCATGGACAAACTAATCTAACTCAACATCACCCATGTTATCATTTTAGAGACGCCCATAAGGCCATTACATGGAACAAGGAAGTGATTCTATTAGATTAGCAGCATGTAATGGACAAGTAAGATACTCCACAAGTCATGTTGAAACTCACTGAAATACAGCAAACCAATTTCTTTTACTCAGTCTTCTTTTGCTTGGTTGATTGTCCAGTCCTGCTAATGATGGTATCTAAGTGCTTCGACAGGACACTGTATGCTAGACCAAGCTTTTCATCAACATGATCCTGGTACCTCTCGTACAATGGTGGAACCAGCAGAGAGAACATTACCCCTAATAAATTGCAAAAGCTAGACTTAGTTTGCAAGAACAACTACAAAGGAACAGTAGGTTTAAAAACATCAAATGTCCATGAAGCAATAATCCACAGAACTTACCAATGTAAATGAGCGTGAGGAAGTTAAAGAGCATTCCAACATATGAAACCACCCACAAAATCAGTATCACCTTTAGAGAAGATAAGGAGCATCCAGAGTCAGGTATAGTACAAAGATGCATATGCAAGAATCCTCAGAGAGAGAAAGAGAGAGAGATACCTGAATAAAAACTTTTCTGTCTCTCTTGATGGCAATTTCACGGCCAACAGCCAAAACCTTATTGATCCATACAAGAGCATGATCTGCAGCTTTTTCAACAACTGCATCTGAAACCTCTAGATTCGGAAGAGGTGGAAGAGGCCTGCAGTAAAAAGGAAAAAACAATAGGTATCATCATTTGGGTAACTTCGTGACAATGAAAGTACACTACTAGCTATCATTTGGAACCATTTAGCTTCGTATGACCATATTATTCTTCGTGTTCGACAACCTTCTCTCTATCCTAAACTTCATTCAACAATCCCAAATGCTTTTGTTGTTTGGTAATTGAAAAGGGGAAAACTCAAATCTAAAAATTACGAAAAAGGCACAATAGTACAGAATCAATTCGTTTTGCAGTTCCGTGATAAAATAGAAGGCCATACAAAACTGAAGTACAAGTCAAGTCCGGGCAGTAAAGAAATTAGATTACTACATCACATAATATCTTGAATTATACTACTATTTTCTATAGGTTAACAGGCCACACACAATGACTGGATGCCACAAGTTTGTGAAGCCAGTATGGACCATGACCTATTCGAAAGAACACCTAGGTGCTCCTTAGACAGCAGAATATAGTTACACGGTATGGAGAAAATGCCACGCGTTAGCACAATGGAGCACCTCAACTGTTCTGCCAACTTACCTGTAAAGTAAAGCAAGGCCTTTGCTTTGCAGCAACGGGATCATGCATTGGCGTGAATGAAGCATGATTACTTATAATGACTAATGTAATGAAGGCAAAATAAGCAGGCTCAAAGACAAGGGTAAGTAAGAGGATCCCATGAATTATTACGAAGACAAATGAAGCCTTGAACGCACTCCAACAGCTCTTAAGGACCAACTCCAGATTATTCCAAAGCATAACTAGTTCACTAATCATACACAATTACTCTTATTAGAAAAAATCATGCTTAATTTGGAATTGAGCTTGCATCTACAGGACCAAGACTACATAATTTTATCGCAATCTATCATAATTTCACATGGAACACCACGCCTACAACTACAGCAAAGCAGTTTACCACTCTAGATCAGATCTCAGACATGTACGTTGCGGAGCAGCAGCATCGACAGCTAGGTCAGGGTAAAAGAGTAACCCACCTGTTGAGCAGCGATGCGGACTTGGCCCAGAAGAAGAGGATGGCGACGAGGAGGAGCAGGGCGTTGGCCAGGACCGAGAGGAAGCTGTAGCCCGCGCGCTCGAAGACGAACCAGACCGCCGTGGCGCCCACCACGGCCGCCACCGAAGCGTTCCTCCGCCGCCACAGCAGCACGTCGGCAACTGGAAAGGGAACCGCGGGCAGGAGCAGTCAGAGATCGACGGAATTCCGCGGGGATAAGACGGCATTGCGGAAGAGAGAAGGCGGAATTCGCAAGCGTGTACCTGCGCCGCCGCCGAGGAGGGCGTGAAGAGATCGGCCGTGCGTGGCCATGGGGATCGCCGGGGTTAGGGTTCGGCGAGGCGTGGACGGGGAATCTTTTTCCGGTTTGGCTGTTTTGAAATGGGTAGCACGGAGGAGGAATTTGGTGGGGTAGAGCGGTGGCGGAGCACGCGAGACGACGGCACACCAGATGAGATCTCTGTCCGCTCTGCGGCTTTTGCTGTGCATCGGGATCGACGAACGGCGCGAACGACCCGTGAATGACATGTGGGCCCGGTTCGTGGAGATCAGAAAAGTCAATGATAAAAAAATTACATGTCACAAACATCATTTTGATTTCATGTTTTCTAGTTTTCAGCTGATTGAAAGTTTTAAATTAATGATTTGTTTCTTTTAAGTTTTGATTTTTTTATAATTATTTATATAATAATTATAAATTATTGGATCTAAATCTAATGGTTTAAAAAAATGACTGAAAGTTACTCTAAACTTTCAGGCAGCTGAAAATTAATAAATCCCTTTTTATTTATAAGACGAGCTCGCTTATCCCGAATTTTGTTCATTTCTACTTTATTCATCAGTAATTTCACAACCATTGATCATCGTTTTAGTAAGCTTTAAAGCTTTATTGAAACATCCACTTCTCTTCAATTGACTTTTCTACTCAAGGTTGATATAACCGGCGGCTGGTATAACCGACCAAACTCGGTTCAATGGTTAACTGGATAATTGGTATAACCGGGTGGTTAACTCGGAGAAATTTGTTTTCGAGAGCACACGGCCGAGGACCGGTTAGACCGGTTATTCCGATTAACCGGGCGGTTAGGTTGGTGTTATTAATATATTTTGAATATATATTTTTAAATTTAAAAATACTGGTTTTTGCAAGGTTTCGCCGATTATCGGTCGGTTATTCCGATTAACCGGTTGATTACATCGGTTTTGTCTAATACAAATTTTTTTATATTTTGAAATTTTTTAAATCATAACCAGGGGTTAACCGGCTGGCCGGAGTAACGGGCCCGGACCGGTTTTCTAGCCGGTTAACCATGGTTATTTTAACCTGCTTACTATAATAGATACACAATATATGTATACTAAAGTATGTTTGTCTCGTAAAGAAAAAAAACAACTAAGGTCTGTTTGATACATGTTTAATCGCATTCTTGAGTTAGTTAAAAAAACAGACAACTAACTCCTTTTGCTTGGTGGTTGTTCGACATGGCAATTGGCAAGGTTGTTTCATGCTGCCTTCTTTCTAGTGGTAGCCATTTTCGTGCCGATTTTTGGACGATCCTCTTGGTTGCGGTCCCTCGAATGACGTCGGTATTAGTGAGGTGTGACGAGAGCGTTTGAAGAAAACCAAAAAAGCTTGTGGAGCACCGAATGTGTGCTGGTTAAAGAGGCTCTTCTTCTCGTCGGAAAGAACAGTATGAAGCACGCAGACATCAGATGGGTCATATTCCTTCTTATCTTGTTTGTTTCTTGAATCGTGATAAAAGAACCTTATCAGGTCGCTGAATTTGTAGACTTTCTCCCACAGGAAAACGAAATTGCAAACCAGTAAAGAACCAGGCAATCGGGCCAGATTCTTTTGTGGAATTTGCAAATGTCGTGAACCACAAGTTTCACTGACATTTTAGCATTATTTTCCAGTAAAACGCTAAGGCAATTGGTAGTAGGAGTACATCCGAGTCCGGAATTTAATCCAATTTATAGTGAGCAAATTTCTTATACGCCATCGAAAATTATCCTGTTCCTTTATGAACCATCCAAAATTACAATCTCCCTTCTATACCATTATTTTAAATTTTACATCCCCTATATACCATTTTTATTATTTATCTATTAAATTATTATTAAATAATAATAGAAAATACCAGTATACCCTTAAGATAAAATCTAGCAAATTATATGAAATTTTTGTTGGTCGTACGGTAATGAAAAATATATGGCTATTTTGACTTTTGGTACATATTTAATACCAACACTATAATAAAAATCAAAAAATTATTATATCCATGTGGTAATTTATCCATAATTTTATAAATGATATTTCTTAAATTTTCTAGATTTTATTTTAAGGGCAGATTGGTTTTTTTATTATAATTTAATAACCATCTAATAGATAAAATACCAAAAATGACACAGAAGTGATTAAAAATTTAAACTAATGGTATATAAGAGAAGCTATAATTTTAGATAATTTATAAGAAATTGATATAAGTTTTAATGACGTAAAAGGGATTTGCTCATTTATATTCCCATTCGTTTTTTGCGTCGGCCAGTCTTCGATGGAGTAATAAGTTCAGTTGGACCGTTCGAATGCAGGCGAGAATCAGGCGTGCCCAGGCCCAAAGCAAGTCAAGTTTTTTTTTTTTTTTTTTTTTTTTTTTTTTTTTTTTTTTTTTTTTTTTTTTTAGAGAAACGAGCAAGTCCAGGTTCAGAGAACCGCTCCATCGAAGCAGCGCTCACACACATAAACCTCCCGCTGTTCAGGACAGCACAGATTCCCCACCGCGCCCTACACTCCCGGCCAGGCGCCACCCTTCCCCATTCCCCTGCGCCGCCAGCGACCTTCAGCCATGGCTGCGGAGGCGGGGCAGGGCTTCCGCCCGCTCGACGAGGCGTCCCTGATTGCCTACATCAAGGCCACGCCGGCCCTCGCCTCGCACCTCGGCGGCGGCCTCGAATCCATCACCATCAGGGAGGTCGGCGACGGCAACCTCAACTTCGTCTACATCGTGACCTCGGACTCCGGCGCCATCGTCGTCAAGCAGGTTCCACGCTCACCACCGCGCTTGTCCTTGTCTGAATCCATCGTCTTCACTTCACCTGACGGCGGGCGAATTGAACGCAGGCGCTCCCGTACGTGCGCTGCGTGGGGGACTCGTGGCCGATGACGAGGGAGCGCGCCTACTTCGAGGCCTCGGCGCTGCGGGAGCACGGCCGCCTGTGCCCGGACCACGTGCCGGAGGTCTACCACTTCGACCGGGCCATGTCGCTCATCGGGATGCGCTACATCGAGCCGCCGCACATCATCCTCCGCAAGGGCCTTATCGCCGGCGTCGAGTACCCGTTCCTCGCCGAGCACATGTCGGATTACATGGCCAACACGCTCTTCTTCACCTCCATGATCTACAACACCACCACGGATCATAAGAGAGGAGGTGAGTTTCTCAGCCTGTTGTTGACCTTGCATTGTTATCATGCCTGCAAATGGGGAAAAACTATATCAACCTGATTGCCTGGGAATTGCTTCGGTTGCAGTTGCTCAGTACTGTGCGAATGTGGAGATGTGTAGGCTCACGGAGCAAGTTGTGTTCTCGGACCCGTACAGAGTCTCCAAATTCAATCGGTGGACCTCGCCACATCTTGACAAAGACGCTGAGGCAGTTCGAGTGGACGATGCTCTGAAGTTGGAAGCAGCTGAACTGAAATCAATGTAGGTGCTGGACTAGTGATCACTAAATCAGTGTTATGATTCCTTGTGTTTGTTCGCATGGGAGAACTTGACTTGTTTGATTTGAAATCACAGGTTTATCGAGAGAGCTCAGGCTCTGATTCATGGTGATCTCCATACCAGTTCCATCATGGTGACCCCAGATTCTACACAAGTCATTGATCCTGAGTTTGCGTTCTACGGGCCCATGGGTTTTGATGTTGGGGCCTTCCTAGGAAACCTGATTTTGGCATACTTTGCCCAGGATGGACATGCTGATCAAGCAAATGATCGGAAGGTAAGAATAAATCTGATACCTGCCATTTTTGCAGCTCAAGTAGTAGCATCAGTATGTGATACTCTCACACACCGCAACCACATTGTCCATTTCAGTCACTTGACAATTGACTTTTGTGGGTAGCGATCCATCAATACTTTTGGTGCTTTGTTGATGTCAAACATAGTTGGGTTATTCATGTGGTTTGGCTTGTTTCAACACTACTAGGCAGGATAAATTTAGGCCAACTTTGTTCTGATTTCAGAAGCTCGGTAGGATAGATGTTTATAATATGATGGATACATCTTGAATGAGAATAAATAATTGTTCTTTCGAGCCCATGCTCTAATCGAGTGGCCATATTTAGTATAAAGAAGTCGGATGGCATCTTCAGATTTGTTCAGATTTCAAAAGGTACAAAATTTTACAACCCCCCAAATATGCTATGCATTGAATATGATGGCATCTTCAGAATTACTTAATGGGAGGTTGGCAGTGACAGAAGTCTCAGTTTATTATTAGCTACCTCCAGTTCTTTGTTATTATGACATTTTGCATCAATTTGCAAGCTACTTCCATAAAGTTCCAGGCATTATGTTTACTATTTTTTGCAGGCTTATAAGAAGTGGATCTTGAAGACAATTGAACAGTCCTGGAATTTGTTCCGTACGAAGTTTGTTGAACTATGGAATAAACATAAAGAAGGAAATGGGGAGGCATATCTGTCTGATATATTCAACAATTCAGACCTGTTGAGCGTTGCCCAGAAGAATTACATGACAAACATATTCCATGACAGCCTTGGATTTGGTTCAGCCAAAATGATCAGGTAACTACAAATTAGATGTCTATGAATATTATTTTTCTTGAAAGAAAAGGTTAAACAATTCATTTACTTATGCACTACAATGAGATATCAAAGATTCCTTTCTATCAGTTAATAAAAAAAAGATTTCTCTCTATCTGAATTCTGAAATGAGTCAAAACCACACTAAGTTCAGGCCATGAAAAAGGTTATGGGATCAGCTTTGATGTAACATCTCTTTTCCACTGTGTTTGCTGTACCCAGAGTCCAAAAGCAACTCTGACAAATACAGCTAAAATTTTATAAGTTCCTTTTTTCAGATTTGAGGCACTTCAGGAATACCATGCACTTTAAAAAAAAATGTAAAAATCTTATAAAAGTCCAGCTCCTTTTTTTTATGAGACGAAAAAACATTCCTGCTAGAATAGCTGCAAACCACATTTTTACATCGGTTTCAAACTCTACCGATATGATATTGTATCTTATTTGTGTCTCCCACTCGCTTATTGTTTCCTAAACTCTGATCTTGCATATGTAGGAGAATAGTTGGAATTGCTCATGTTGAGGATTTGGAGTCTATTAAGGATGCTAACAAGAGAGCACTATGTGAGCGTGCTGCCCTCAATTGTGCAAAGACTATCCTGAAGGGAAGACGGCAATTTGAGAACATCGAGCAGGTCATTGTGCATATTCAGTCGTTCGATCAGGAATGATAAGCTATCTATTTGGAGACTTAAGCCAGGATATAATGCTCGTGGTGCAGTGTGAACATTGATGAATTGCTTGTTCTGAAGCACCATTGTATGTTTGTTTGTGCTTTCGATACTGGAATTATGTGGGACCTCCTTGTCCGGTTCCTCTCAAAACTGAGTTGTGTACACTAATAGGGTAAAACCATCCGGCTTAGTAGGAACTGAATAACATGTACAAGATACATATGTCACATCTGTCTCAACAGAATAAACTTGTGCATGACCAATAAATCCTTTTTGATATTTTTGGTAAATTACCTTGATATCTCCTGTCAAATAGTCTTTTTTTTCACGATTTACATCTTGTAATTACAACAGTTGATATTCCTGTGATTGTGCGTGGAAGATTATACATTTGGCTGCTGTTCAGAACTTCAGTTCACTAGCTGATGCTGTTCCAGGGCACGTTCAGTACATTTTTGGTCGAGAACTCTGTTAGTTATCCCATTGAGCTGACCGGAAGTCTTATTCCTCTGAATGGGTTGCCAGTCCCCATTTAGCTTTAGCTATGGATAATGGGGAAACGCGAAGATGCGATCCCCGTTTGAGAAGTCAAGGTCAACACATTCTGTCTAGTCAACACGCGCTATGGAAATTCAGTAGAACATGGCTACCAAATATCCATGCGGGCGACCAGAAGATGATGTTGTTTTAGGGAAGAGCAGACCTCTAGCTGCTGTCAACGGTTGCCTGGCCGTCGCCGAGGTGTCGTCTCCGAACTCGGATGGAGGAGCCCGCCGCCGCGGGGACGCGCAGCTGTGGCTTCGTGGTGTGGCTGCACGGCCTTGGCGACTGCGGTAGAGCCAACGAGTTCATCGCGGATTACTTCTCCGCAGCCGCCTTCGCCAACACTCGCTGGGCCTTCCCCACCGCGCCCACCTCCCCTGTCACCTGCAACCGTATATTGCTGCCACACGTTTGCGTAGTCCTTGTTTAAACTGTCCTTTCTGTTTAACTGAACATTTCTTGCTTGGTACCTGTGTTAACTGAACGCATGTTTGCGGGTTTCATTCGCAGGTGGTATGCTCATGCCTTCGTGGTTCGACATGGTTACTCCGGTAAGATACCAGCCAGTTACTCGAACTTGCAGCATATGCTGGTGGATAGGATTCTCTGCAAATGTATTTTATTTCTGTCAAATTTCGTATTGATCGATGATCTGTTTGAATTTTATTTTTCTATTCTTTTCTGGAAAGGAGATCGGTTTGAAATCAGTGTTCACCTCCTTTGGATGCAAATGCATACACGTGCAGATATCTGTGAAGGATGAGGAGGATGTGCTGAAAGCTGTTCAGAGCGTCCATGCTATTATCGACAGAGAAATTGCAGCTGGGACAGATCCACAAGACGTATTCGTTTTTGGGCTTAGCCAAGGAGGTAGAAGCAGTAACATTCTTATGTGGTTATATGCTTCCTTGTGTTGGTTCTTCTGTGAACTACTAGACCATTACCAAGGTACAAGCTCAAAACTGAACACATTTCATTTCAGGTGCTTTGAGCATAGCAAGCGTCCTGCTATACCCCAAAACTCTGGGAGGTTGTGCAGTCTTCAGTGGCTTTCTCCCCTTCAGTGCCTCTTTCGCGTCCAGAGTTACAGCTGAAGCAAAGAAGGTACTACTAAAAATTTCTACTTCTGTGTGATTACTGCAGTAGTGACATTCCTGATTGTTGCTGCTGGTATCTGTTTCTTGATCCTGAAGTACTTGCCTGGTGCTGTGTTCAATCTGTTGTGGGCTTGTGGCCACAGTTGGATAATTTCTGACAGATGGGTATTTGCTGAAATAGTATAGCTCAGTGATACCGCAATGTTATGCCTTGCACAGACTCCAGTTTTGTGGATCCATGGGGGAGCCGACTCTCTAGTTCCAACCGAGGCAGGGCGAGATGGAGTTAAATTCCTGCGAGGACTCGCCATGAGCTGCGAATTCAAGGTACAAAAATCTACTCACAAGTTATACGCCCAATCAGTAGCTGGCAAATGTTGCAGTTCTCTGAATATGACATCGTTTGATCCTACCTCAAAAAAAAAAAAACATCGTTTGATCCTGGCCCGAATGTAGGTGTACGACGGTCTCGGGCATACACTGGCGCCATTCGAACTGGAATACTGCGAGCGGTGGGCGTCAGAGAACATCCTGAAGGAGCAGAGGCAAGGCCAGAACCTGAAGAAAGGTAGGGGTTCAAGGAGCTGGTTCCTTGGCGGGATCTTCAACTGCTTCTCTAAATAGTTCGCTTCAGTCTCACCAAATGATGTAAACACATTCTGATATAGTGAAATCGTGCGGTCGTGTGAAATTGTACACGTGATGCGTCAGAGTTCATGCTTGATACGTTGATGCTTGACTCTTCTCATAGGGTTGGATTATTACGTGATCTTTGGTGGAAAACAAATGATGATAGTTCCCACGCCACACGGCACACGCCAACGGGGTGATCCGATCATCTGATCGGTCGCTGACGCGGCAACCAAACAAACGCGACGGCCGGCGGCCTCTACAAAATCTCAACTGTCCTGATTCCCTGTTGATACACCAACTCCTCTGCCGCGTCAGGAACTCAGGATGGAGGCGTCGTCTCCCTCGGCCGGCGGCTTCCTGCTGTGGCTGCACGGCTCCGGCGCCACGGGCGACGAGAGCCGCGCCAAGGTCGCGCCCTACTTCGCCGCGCCGGAGCTCGCCTCCTCCATCCGCCTGTCCTTCCCCACCGCTCCCACCACCGCCGTCGCCTACTACGGTGCGTACCAGTACTCCCAAGTCCCGTTTCGTATAATTGAGGATTTTTTTCCCGATCGAGGCAAGTGTGTTTGCTTGTGTAATTATAGCCAAGTATCTCCCTGTGTAATTATGAGTGTGAAAGAAATTGATTCGCCTTCGTGCGCACGCTACTCGACATCAAACGCGAGTCGATTGGATTTTATATAGTCCATTGATGCTGCCAAAATGTCTGACTAACAGCATATGACATTCTTCAGCATATAACACTTGATGTCACTCTGTCTCACTCCGTTGGACAACTGCGATTGTTTTGTAGGTGATGAGCCGATCACTGCTTGGTTCGGCATTTCGGAGGTTCCTATAACAGCTGTAATTGATCAAACCCTATTCCCGTTGTCGTTGGATCATTTACTACAACAGCTCCTCAGTTTTGTTTCAACATATTTGTCACTTTAACCGTGCAGCAGTACTCTTCTCTACTTGAAATTGGTTTATTTTCTATGGGCGATGATATTTGCTGAAATTGCTGATTATATGCATGAAGGATAGATCAAGGGTGCTTCCCACAATTGATTATGGTAGGACATCCCATTTAGTAAAACTGCGGATGCTATTTGTTTGCAGGTCAAAGTTTTAGTCCTAAAAATTATGTATAAAAAAGTGCAAGACTAAATGACAAACAAGAGGAGTTCATAGTTGTATGTAGAGTGACTGTACTAAAAACTAAACAAACAGAAGGACAATTGCTGTTTCCAATATTCTGTTCATTGCTAGTGCAACACTACAGCATCAATAGTTCATTTTATAATTCCATATTTTCCCATTAGAAAACTGTAAGGGACGAGGGAGAAGTCCTTAAGGCCGTGGAGCATGTGCACGAACTGTTAGACAGAGAAGTAGCTGCCGGAACTGATCCTTCCAAGATATTTGTTTGTGGTTTGAGCCAGGGAGGTAAATGACTGAATTCAATCAGCTTTTACCATTTTTAGGACATGAGGCACTGCTGCTACAATTCATTTTTTATATTTCATTTTACAGGTGCACTAGCCATTGCAAGTGTGCTACTCTATCCAAAAACTTTAGGTGGCTGTGTTGTCTTCAGTGGTTCAGTTCCGCTGAGTAAATCATTTTCTGAAAAGGTGTCGTCTGAAGCTAGAAAGGTAATACTCCTAGCAGCTACGTATGCTCAATTTTTTTCAGAGATGGATCTTGATTCTTAACGACGAAAATTCTGGGCAACGTGCAGACGCCGGTATTATGGTTTCATGGAATGGCTGATGGGCTGGTACTATTTGAAGCAGGGCATGCTGGGTGTGCATTTTTAGAAGAGCTTGGCATGTCCTGCGAATTCAAGGTAAAAACGAAATACATATGAAGCTGTAGTTAAAGCTCGACTATTTCAGCTCCCAATAGCTGGATTGTGCAACATCAGGCCTCATTTCCAAACTTGCTGACTTCAATTTTCAGGCTTATCCTACCCTTGGGCATTCGATAATAGATGAAGAGCTCCAGTATCTCCAGCAATGGATCACCTGCCGTCTTGGTATCTCTGAAGGAAGTGAAACCTCAAGGGCATCGTCGTCGTCCTACCACAAGGACGCCCAGTAGTTTTCCGCTGCTTGTAAAGAATATTCCGTAGCTTCTATCCAATTCATGGCTGCAATTTTTAGGCACCAAACTTCTGAATTTCACTGTATTGCCAACGTGAATCCGTCTTGTCAGTTGTAACGTGATCTGATACAGGATTATGATACTAAGCAGAAGTTGACTTTCATCATAAGTTGTGTCCCTGTATTTTGATCCCCTTGATCCGATGCTTATAAATTAACAGTGACAATTTGATGAGACTACAAGGTCAAGATGCTGGTAGAATTTGGTGGGACAACCAAGTACCAACTACCAAACCAGTCTAGCCATAAGCGCATCGTGGAACCACCCTCATCGACGCATTTCAACCCGGTCCGGCCCATGATCCATGAGTAGCCTGGCCCGCTTCCTCTTCACCCTCGGCGCGGCCGTCGCCGCAGCCTCCCTCCTCGCTGCCTCCCTCCGCCGCCGCGCTCCGCCGTCTGACCTCTCCGCTCAGCTCGTCCCGTCCTCCCACATGGCGGGGCGCAACCGGAGCTTCATACTTTGGCTGCACGGCCTCGGCGACTCCGGCCCGGCCAACGAGCCCATCCGCACCTTCTTCTCCGCCCCGGAGTTCCGCCTCACCAAGTGGGCGTTCCCCTCCGCCCCCAACGCCCCTGTCTCCTGCAACCGTGAGCCTCCTCCATCACTTCTCTTCTCTAGCTTTTCTCGAAACGCGTTTAATTAGCTTCCGCTAAATCCAAGCTACTCTTTTTTTTTTCCCGATTGCAGATGGTGCAGTAATGCCATCGTGGTTCGATATCCACGAGCTACCCTTGAGCGCTGTGAGTTCACTTTATCACTTGTAAAAAAGATAGCTGAATGTGGTGTTAGATGTTGATCTGGTTAAAATCTTAAACGAGTAGGGTTCTCCACAAGATGACAGTGGGGTTCTCAAGGCTGTGGAAAATGTCCACGCCATGATAAACAAGGAAGTAGCTGATGGCGTGCACCCTGAGAACATATTTGTTTGTGGATTTAGCCAAGGAGGTGAGAATGGCATTGTGCATTGAACTGGAAGGTTTCTGTAGATAGTGAAGTTTTAAAAGTGCTGAGAAGTAAGTTGAGAAATGTGGTTCTACAGGTGCTTTGACATTAGCTAGTGTTCTGCTTTACCCGAAGACGCTAGGTGGAGGAGCAGTGTTTAGCGGGTGGGTGCCTTTCGGCTCATCAGTCATCGAGAGGATTTCACCTGAAGCAAGGAAGGTAATCTATATCTTCATTCTTTTGCCCCTTTTAGTTTAGTGAACTATCATATGTTGCATTGTTGCAAGGAAGCTTAAACATATAATAGGTTGGTAAAAAGTGATGAATAACAGGACTGAGACTGACGATGTTTGATATCTTGGGAAGTTGTTGCTGCCTTTTGTATCTGAAATTGTTGCTCTTACACAACGAATACTGCTGGGAGATCTACCTACATTGTAGCTCATTTGCAGGGACCATCATGTATTCAATTTTTTTCCCCAGTTTTAATTGGTTACATACTGGTTAGTGATTGATGTATTTGTCAAATCAGAATCTCCTGGGATGAGTTGGTTACTAGAGAGGGGGGTGTCACCTAATAAACCAGGGTTTGACTCTCACCTTGTAGTGCATGTTAATACTAGGAACAGGGTGGACGTCGCTCCCTCATTGAGTCTATTTTCTTTTGATATTCTCCAGCTAATATTTTGAGTTGAACGGCTCAGCTTCTTGTGTAAGTGGTCAAAATGAACTTAACTATTTCTGAGTTAGGAGTTGATGCCTGTAAAATGTATTTTGCTGAATCTTAACTTTAGCTATTCCTATGTTGGTTGGATGGAATTAACTGTATCTTAACTTAAGTTATTTCCAGTCAGTAAATTGAAATGGTAGTGGTAAGTGGTTACTCTAAAACATAAAGTACCTCCATTATTTCTAGGTGCCTTATTTCTACTGTAGTCAGACTTTACATGTCGATTTGGTAGTTAGTAGGCTTAAGTTGAGGGGAAGGAATATGGACATGTATGGTTGTTGCCATGCCAGGCAGATTGCCCCTCAGACATGTATCACAGCTAAATCGGACGTCTGGGTGCGGCACCTGGGCAAGACACATTTGACAGGGCGTTAACCATACACGCCCTATGTGCAGATATTCCCAATATTAGGACTTAGGTGTTAGAGGTAGGACAGAAAATCATTTGTAAAAAAGGCAAATGTGTTAGATCAATCATTGGATGAGGACTGTTCTTAGAGACATTATCTTATTGAAACAGAGGGAATCAATGGAATATGTCTCGTATTTGGAATAACTAATTAGGTTTCTGTTGAGTGGGAGGTATGGATTAGATTATTATATTGGCATAGGTGGTCTTTAAGACTTTTATGCTTACTTAGTCTTTGTTTTCTTGTAGAGCTTGTAATCTGTTGTCTTGTTGACCCTCCAGATTATGATTATTGCATAAGAAATAAAAAATACATACACGATGTCCTTCCGTGCTGTTTATGTAAAACTAGATCAAACATTGTAAAATGGAAATTGTGTAACACACCTAATTTTATATGTCAACAGCTCATATATTATCCTTAATGCATTTTATTTTGTGCGAAGTTACCCTTCTATTTCTCCAATATAATGGCAATAGCGTAGATCCTTGAAGGATGTCACTGGCAATTTTACTCTCCGTATGCTCTCCCATCAGTTCTAGCAGTCAGAAACCTCAAATAATATGGTGTCTGACAAGCAATATAAGTTGCTGGATTAATTAGGTGGTATCAACTTCTATTATAATGGGAACTTTGAGTCAAATCAGGCAGACTGCAGACACTTCTATTATAATACCGGTTTTACCAGCGAACACAAAAGTCCACAGGTGACCATTTCCTCGATGGCTCGATCCCAACCTGACCACTGACCTTTTCAAGGCGCACGAAATAGCGAGTGGCTCATGGCTGCTGGCCGCTTGGACTCTGCCCTCGTCTCATCTGGCCATGATCGAGTAGTCAATTTCCTGAGTTGGTTTTGTTGCTTTCTCCATTTTTCAGAAGAAAATGACCTGTGGAGATACTGTCCATTTCATTTCATCCCTTGTACGCGTACGAATGCAAGGTCCATATGCAATCTCACAAATTCAGCAGTGCCAATCAAGTTGTAAAAGGTAAAAACTGTCAAACTGGACTTGTTCCTTATGATAATTTTTATGAGATTCACGAGAAATTCGCACGATACGAGCAGATAGGCTAACGGTGGTGTATTCACTCGAAACGGGATTTCCAGGAGCAGTCCACTCATCACCTGTCCCTCGAGATTGAGTCTAGCGGCAGTGCTGACCGCAACCTGTCGTGCTCACCGGGCGCATGGGCCCCCCATTAGGCAGGCCACCGGTTCCACCGGCTAGCTGATGATGCTCTCGTGCCAGCCCTAGAAAACTGCGGTGGGGTTGGTTCAAGGCAGCAAAGAAAACTGCGGAGAGGGATGGAGGAGATCAGAGGAAACGAAGCTTTGGAGACGCCAACGCGCAGCGCGGAAAACAAACGAGACGAGCAGGGTTGCAGTAGAATACGCGACGCATTCTCCCAGCCCAGCTCCTTTCGAGGATTCCAACGCGAACAAAAGCCAAAGTCCCAACTCTCGCTCCTCGTGCTTGCCGCCCCCCCCCCCCCCCCCCTCTCCTCTCAATCAAGCACCTGTCTCATTCTCCGCTTCACGCCAACATTTTTTTTACCCTTGTGTCTCATTTTTTTACCACTCACAGCAAAGTTCTACCCCGCCTACTTATCGCGGCATGCACAGCAAGCACACGGGATAAAGTTAGTCCCGGTAGGAGTGGGAGTAGGAGTGGCCATTAGTCAAGACTAACGACGAGGGGCTGCAAGATCTAGACGGTGCGTCATCGTTGTAAGCGAAATGCTTTGCGTTTTCTAATCCAAGACAAGACGGAGAATCTTCTCCCTAAAACATTGACGATTTTGGAGGTTTGTTTTTGCCTGAGCATGACCGCAATGTTTCTCGCTTACAAACGTTACTGCTACTCTACTGGGATTATTACTATACTGCTACATGTACTGTCAGTACCACAGGAGTACGGGTAGCATCGCTTGTCTGGACCGGTTCGCCGGCTTTTTTTCACTGCGTCCATGGCGTCGCTGTTGGCGCTGACTCGGCATGGAGCAGACACGCACGCCACCATGCAGTGCCCATGACCAGGCAGGGGCCCACGGCACAGCGAGAGAGCGACCGGTCGAGTAACTCCACGGCGCCGAGAGGGACCACAGTTCTCGCGAGCGTACGGCATGCTCCCGCGGTCCGAATTAAGAGTCCGGACCCTTAAATACGCTCTCAAATTCGAAAACAAATCGCACTAAATGGACATCAAATGGAGCTGGAAATGGAGCAATAATGGAGAGGGGTACCGAATGCCTGTGCCGCAGCGATTCGCCTGCGTCATAAAGCGACCCGGGGCACCTCATTCTTTTTTGCTTTCGGCTTTCTTTGCAGCTGCGAAATCGAAACAGCGAGGAAAAAATATCAGCATCGAACACGCAGGCAGGCGCGTTCTTTATTCATTGCTTTTGCCAGTGCCGGGCAGTAGTAGTACCAGTCGTCCTTTGGACTGCAGCAGCGTAGGACACAGAGAAGGCAGTGCATTGTATGTGCCCATAAATTAGGCATTGGTGCGTGTCATCAAGCAACCTGCCCCTTGTCTCTCTCCGTTTCTCATCAAGCTTCGCTTCCCAAGCCTAACCACTGCAGTGACTTCGCCTCTCCTGGAACGGCCACAGTGACATCAATTTTAGCCAATCAATGGGACTACGTACTGTACAGTGCTATGCAATGGGACTCGCCCTGCGCTCCTATAAACAGCCAATGAGGGTGAGGCTGATGGTGAAAAAAAGGTTGGACAGCGAAATTCCGTATTTGCAAAAGTTGAAAGAACTTTGGCATTGAAGTGATTTTCTTTGCAAAAGGATCAGATGGATGTGGAGTACACGTCCTTGCCGAGTAGAGTGAAACTACCGGTAGTACTTACGGCTACGATGGTCAGTGGTCACTCACGGCCAGCTTTCACTTTGCAAGCATGGCAGTTCTTCCACTTTACTTTCAACAGGAGTACCAATGCAGCGCAAGGGGAAAGCTCCAATGGTTCTTTTTGGCCTTTTGCACCGTCCAATGGAACAACTGATAGATGAAAGGCTCACTCACCAATGAAAGGCAGTATTCGAAAGGAAGGAAAAAAATTTCTCTTTTGAGGCTGAAGAGAAAAATAAAACAGCATGAAAAATGCTGTTCTTGTGCACCATAAGGAAATCTTTGATCAAATTAGCTTGGCTAGTCTTTTAGCTCCATGATTATCATGTTTTTTAAAAGAGAGAGTTGGTGGGGGCGAAGAGAACAGCACAAACTGACCAAATCAAAGATGCTAATCCTAATGATTCCAGGGAGATGAATCCCACTAATGCTGGCAACCCATGCTTAACGAACTTGGAAAAAACCCAGCAGCTTTGCACATATGCTCCCCTTTTCTTAGCAGAGGAGAAATGGACAACCGAGGCAAGCATAACTTGATACCACCACCAATTGCAGACATACCAATGCAAAAGCTTTATGCAAAGCTAAACAAAACAAACAAAGACACCTTCCCCTCCTCACCTTACAGTTGAAGGTCATGGTGTTCTCTTGCAAGAAGTTCATTGTTGAACCTAAGGGAGCAAAAATATGGTACAGAGGAGGATGAATGGGATCAGTCAGGTAATGCTGATTTCGCCCCCCCCCCCCCCCCCCCCCCCCCCCCATTTCAATCCTCACATGCTCATCAGAGTGCAAGAACGAAATTAACCAAAATAGAGAAGAGGAAACGGGCGTAGAGCAGAGGCGCTCTTGATCAAAACATCTACTACTGAGTACTGACTGACCGGTACTGACCTCCTTGGTGGTCTCCTTCCTTCCCCTAATCTACAAGAACAAGCGAGCAGCCAAAGCAGCTCAGGAACCATTCTTAGTTCCAGGCACCCCACACCTTCTCGCCGATGAACCGCACCAGCCTCCCCACGGTGCTCTTCTCGGCGTTGGCGGTGCCGTTGCAGTCGCCGTCGCCGGCGACCGAGTCGTCGTCCCCGTCGCCGTCCACGCTGCTGCTGCTGCTCCCCTCTTCCTCCTCGTCGTCGCCGTCGCCCTCGTACTCACCGTCGTCCCTCCCGCCCTCGTCGTCGCAAAAGTCCTGGTGCGGCGGCTGGTGGTGCTCGACGCCGACGACCGCCTCCTCCATTGCGCCAGCGGCATCCTCGTCGGCGTCGCCGCCGCTGCTGCGCCGCCCACGGCGGCGGCGGCGGGACGGGCGGCGCGGTGCCCCACCCGCCCCGGCGCCCTCCTCGACGGCGTCGATGATGCGGTGGATGAGATGGCGGTTAGGGGACGCGTCCCAGCGCGCCCAGAAGCTCTTGTAGCAGCCGAAGCAGGCGCAGCCCATCTCGGGCGGGTGGGGCCCGCGGCGCGGGCGGCGGGGGCGGCCCCCGGCCGCTACCGCGCCGCCGCCGCCGCAGGACAGCAGGTAGGCCAGCACCTCCTGCTCCTCGGCGGTGAGCGCGGACGCCAGGGCCAGCACGGCGGCCGGCAGCACCACGGCCGCGGCGGCGGCGGCGTCGGCCGACGGCGCCGGGTGCACGCGGCGGCCCTTCCCCTGGTACAGCTTCTTCATCCCTCTCTCTCAGTCACTCGCCCGAGCTCACTTGCCCGCCTGAGGTGAGGTAGGGTTAGGTGCGCACACCAACTGCTCGTCGGAAAGCCGATGGGAGGAGGAGGAGGAGGAAGGGGTTTGGTGGGTAGGTGGCGAGGTCGGCTAAGACGTTGCTGTTTGGAGTAGCTGCGGGATGGCGGCCGCGCAGCTGGTCAGGTCGTCTCCTCTCTGGCTAGCTCTCCTGTGGCTGCTTGCCTTTTTGGGGTTGGACAACGAAGGAGGAGGAGAAGAAGATGAGGAGGAGGAGGAGTTGGGTTTGGTGGGTGGGAACAAGCGAAGCAACCTGCTTTGCTCTTGTTGTACTACTGGGGTACTGGGGTAGGATAGGATGAGGACACGAGACGGGAATCTGATGGTGGGTATTGAGTCCAACCGCGGAGAGAGAGGCGGCGAATGTGTTGCCTTGCCCGGTCCAGTGTTGAAATCTTTGTTATGACCGCGTAAACGTAGACGGTCCTCTTCCTTCCATGTTCGCTCGGGTCAGAACACACTCGTAGTCGTGCATAACCGTAGTATGCGCGGACCAAATTGTTACACATGTTCAGACCAACATGGTCAAAGCGTTCGTCTCCAGCTTTTCTTTTGTTTCGTTCACGGGTTTTCTCTTCTGCCCTTCCTTTTGACAAAAAAAAGAAGATGAACCGGAGAAGTCTAGCAGGGACGACGGTGTTGCCGTGTGTTGTTAGGATTCACTTTCGTCTAATTTCCGGCAAAAGTGTACCACCGATACATGATGACGGTGGGCCGAGCCCAATTCCGGCAGAATAAGATTCCGAGGCCCAACAATCAACCTTTCGAAACAAAGGGTCCGCATTTTTCAGACGACGAAAGAGATCATCAGGATAAATAAAAGACATCTGACAGTCCCCTCTTAACGACACGAGCTGTGGATTAAAATCGGGAACATCCAGGAAGAGATGATGGACTCTAGACAAAGCACGAGCGTTCGTGGTCTCTGCTGCATCAGACCACGTCGCAGGAAGGTAAGCCACTGCCGCCACGCCACCTGACGAAGTTCAGTCGTAGGGGTTCCTGAACTTCTTCAGGAGTTCCGGAATGTCATACGCCAGCATGTCGTCCACGCCTTGAACCATCTTGGGCCTCAGCTTCTCGAACTTGTCGAAGTTGTAAGCGCTCAGGATCTGCCTGTACTCCTCCACGCTGGGGAAGTCTCCTGCCGGCAAGTGCAGCTCCTTCTGAACCTGAATCATTCATACGCCACGAACTCAGCTTCAGAGTGCACTGCTACTATCTTCTTACTACTAATAACCGGTAGTGGTAGACTGGCAGTACAAGGCAGGATAGATAACCTTGGCGAATTGGTCGTCCAGACTGTCGAGCAGCTTCTGCTGAGCCTTGGCCTTGCCCATCAGGGCCGGCATCTCTTTCTTCAGATGGCTGATTATGTGAGCATGAACTTTGGCAGCCCTCGCACGCTTCACGAATTCGTTGATCTAATAACGTATACACACAAAAAAGAAAAATCACACTGTTTAGCTCAAGTTAACTTATTAAAAATGTAAAGAATAAAATAGTACGCGTGGTGATGTGTCTCACCCGACGGTCACAAGCCTTCTTTGGGATATCATTGAGATCAGAGAGCAAGTCGTCTTGTTCTTTCTGGAACAGCTCCATACCCAGTGGGCCAGCAGCTGTCTCCTTAATCGGTTTATCGTTGAATGACCTTGAAGAGTTAAAATTATTTTAGTATTCTTCAGTGACACCAATGCAGTCTTAGCAATGCCAAATGTAAGGTCACCGGTGAGGATGGCCGTGCGTACCCTATGTAGACACGCATGACTTCTGGTGTATTCAGGACTTTCCCGAGCGACCATAACAGCGCACCATAAACCCTCATCAGCTGAAAAATATTTTTTCCAACAGTTTACACAATTATTTGGGTAAGTTGCATTATTTTTTGTATATTTCAAGAGAACAGGAGCCAGGAAAATGGAATATGCTGACGTGCAGAAGGACAGAGAGAGAAAAGATATGGCGAAAAACAAGAATATTCACCTGCTGTGCATCAACTTGGTCGGCTTTGTTGAGAACTATGCGTATCTTGTCATCATGCCCACGGAGCGACCCAATCACACGCTTGAACTCGTCACTGATGTCAAGCTTATGAGGATCAAACAGGAGAAGGATAAGATCACACTTGGCCGCAAACCATGATGTAACTCCGGTGAAATCGTAGCTGCGCTGGGTGCGCTGCTTTTCCCCTGATAAAACTCCAGGAGTGTCCACGAAGGTTACATGCTCTAGTAACTTTACACAAGGAAAATGGGTACTTCAGTTTCGTTCATAAGAAAACCCAAAAGAAAGCTAACTCAGTGAAAGAGACAGAGATTATACCGGATGCGGCATCTGGGAACACTCAAACTTCGATAAAAATGCTGTTCCAAAACACGACAACCCACTATATGGCATGTCAGCTTGGACGGCAATTGTGTTTCCAGGAATGCATCTTTCATCTGGTCCAGACTGTAGTGGTAGAAATAAGTATCATAAAATACTGGGTGATAATGGGAACAGCAGAAAAAGATATTTATTGAAGTAAAATATATGATAATAAAGATGATAAAGCTCCATTCAAAGCCATTGAAATTCATCCGAGAGAACTTACAGTGATGACAACAAATCTGTCTGTTGTAGGCTCCGGTCCAATATGGGCCCCTGCACAAGGAAATTGCAGGTAGTGTTAAAAGAGCTCAACGGATAATTTGAAACAGAACAAAGTGAAAAATGGACTATTGAGAGACGAGTGAAACGCATAAAATCCAACTAGCATACCTGGATAACTTGATTTCAGTAAATGCTTTATGAATGTGGTTTTCCCGGTGGAGTACTGACCCAAGAGCATGACCATGGGCTTTGCATCAAAATCGCTGCTAGTCTACAAATGAGTTATATTTTAGAAAAAAAAACTTATTGGAGAAATATAAGGAATAACATGTGATATTTTAGCAATGCAATGCTCTTACGGAAGTTTAGAAATAGATAGTATAAGGTGGTGTAATTACCAGTAACGGTGAAACAAAGTCCTGGAACTGATAAGTTTTCTCAAGAGGCCTCAACTTCTCAATGTAAGATTTCTTTAGCCCATCGATGATCGAAGTAACAGATCTTAAAGGAATCTGTAACGAAAATTATTAAATTGCACTGAACACAGAAGAAAAGTTAAGAATACATCCAAATAATTAGCATGCATACAACTGCTGATTCTACCTTCTTTCCCGACTTGGAGTTGAACCAGGTAGCCGATATAAGTGATTCTGACGAATGACATGCTGCAAAATCAGTGAGAACAGCACTCAGAAACAATCTTCAGACTAAATGGACAAATATATATTCTCTGGTCTGGAATGATGATTTGGAGAAAACTTTGCCCGAAATTATGAAAAAAAATATTCATATTTTCTATTAGTATATTGTAACAGTACATACCAACAATAGCAGAGTTTCCCTTGCCTGCAGAGTTCTTTTTCTGCCAGGATCGTACAGAAGAAAAAGAAGATGAAGAGAAGTAAATAAGGTTGTTCTGTTGCTAAAATTTGTTGCAAGTTCAATTGAAAGGTAAACATCGACATACTAGTTTTTTATCCAGACCTTCCATTAGAGGGGGTTGTAGCCTCTCCAAATCTGAAACCAAATAAAACAGTCAGCCACGTTCTTCTGATCCTACCGTCAGTATTATGAATCTGTTCTACCTGCATTTTCAATGGTGTCTTGACTGATCTCATTCCCAGCTTGTGCGAGAGAAACCAGCTGCACATTTGTACCCGGTTTAATTTACGTAGAAGAGAATGTCGTGTGTAGATATGAGACCGAAGCAGGCCATCAAAACGTGTCGTGTGTACAAACCTGCATTGCAGTCATAAACTCGTAGAATCCAAGATATCCCTGACGTTTGGAATCAGCAATTGCCCCAACCTAAAGATCCAAAGGAATGCACGTTTTGAGCAAACAGGTATTAAGTACGTTTCACGTTACAAGATATTTAACGCATTCAGAAAAACAGACCATCGTATAATTTCAGTATTGGAAACTTACCTGCTTCAGCTCTGACCTGGAGAGGTTCGACATTGCGAAGAACTTGAGCGAATCGCTCCCAGTCAGGCGCCCGTCACCGTCTTCGGTCGCGCAACCAGGCCAACAGAGTCAAACGAATCAAATTCAGCACCATTCGTCTGCAAAAACGTACGAGAATTCGACGGGGAAAATAACGAGTCGCGGATCAAACCGTCGTCGGCGAGGGAGAACCACTTGAGGTAGGTGTCGCGCTGGTCCTTGAGGGTCCATTTCTTGGGCGACGCGTCGGATCCCATCTCTGCTCCCCGGCTCGTTCACCCTTCCTTCCGTCCTTCTCCGCCGGGGAAGAGAGGAGAGACGGACGAACGAGGAGAGAGAGAGACAGAGAGGATGGGGAAAGGCAGGCGCGGGCGTGAAGAAGAAGAATGCCACGGGCGGGCAGATGCCTTTCCCGCGAGTAAAATGGCCGCCACGCGCGCGGCAAACGCGGCGTTGCCCATCGACCGCGCCGGCCGTTAGCCGGTGACGCCCTTGACTTGGCACCACATTCACGTGCTGGGCTGCTTCCTATCCTAACAAGTCGCCGTTCCGAGATTTTTGGAAGGAAGGGCCGACTGAGTCCAGCTTCAGCCCACGAGAAATGGGCGGTTTTTTAGGCCCAAACAAACCGGCCCAGCCATCACAATCGCGCACGCCGTCACGCGGCCGCCGGACCCGGTCCACGCGCGGCAGAAGGAGGCGGGCGGGCGCGTCTGGTGCGGTCAAAAGTGGGGCCCACCGAGCTCACTCCTACCCATGCCATGATCGCAGCGCGTCATGTCGCATCAAAAGACGTCTCGGGCGGCGCGGACCGGGAGTGCGTGACCGGGAAGACCTTGTGAACGCGTGCCAAGCGCCGCCGCGTGAGCGTCCATCGGCTAACCTTGTCCACTGATCTGTGGGTCCGCAAACAGACGTGGGAGCCACCATCGCGACAGGGGTTGGAAGTCGTCGAGTAGGGAGAAGAAGAAGGGGGTTGAGTGGTGCGGTTCCCGACGGCGCCGCCGGTAGCTGCAACTGAGACGATGCAGCGCAAGGGCAGGCACGCGGGTGCTGATTTTTGTGTGACGTGACCAGTCACCTGTCCATTCGATCGCCGTGATTTTGGGCGTGACAAACGTTTCACGCCAAAACATGCCGTGAGCGTACAAGTTTTGCAGCTGGAGGAACCAATTGGGGGCCAGCATGGGGCTAATCAATCATGCGATGGTGCTTGGCTGGGCGCGATAATGAATTGTTACAGTTTTGTTGCTCGTTTCTCCTGCTAGACTTACGCTGATGGTGGCGGGCATACTCCTACACGCGGTTAAATTCAACCTTCTTGTAACACGGCGAGTGGCGACTGATCAAAAGTCAAATTGCTCTCCATGCATGACATGCGACCGACTGACCGCAGCCACCTTGCCCCTCATCAAAGTCAAATAGCACTCCCAGACATTTGATTTGTATGGTGGTCCAAGTTAATTTGAACCGGACGAGAGTACGGTTGCCGCCCGGACTGCCTGCCTAAACTACTGCTATGGATTGATTTCGTGAATCGATTTCTCATGATGCCCGGGTAATGAATTGAACCACGGACGATCGGGGATTCGAATCCCACAGCAGCCCATATGATCATCCCATACCGTGAGGTTAAGTGCAACCAAATCTCCGTTCGGATAGAGATGAAGCCAACAACAAATCTTTGCTTGGTGCGGCCGTAGTCCGTTCCACGTAGTAGTGGACAGCACAACACAGCGACGCTTCAACGAGTAAGGAGGAGGAACGGTGGTGGTGGCAGCAGCTAAGACCGGGCAAAATAAAAACAAAGCGAAACGTGTTATTGCTGCGAGCGCAAAAAGACGCGGGAGAACAAAGTGAGGTCGGCGACGAAAGCGAAAATCAAACGGGAAAAGAAAAGTCTATAGTAAATGGAGGCATCAGCTGGGGAGAGACGGAGACGAGTGCGGAAGGTGGGAAGCGGATGCGCAAAGCTACCCCTCCCGCGTCGTCTCCTCCCACCACCACCACCGCCCCCTTCTTCTACCCCCCACCCCCACCTCCCCTTCCTCCACGGCCACCACACCACTCCTCTCTTCTCAGTAGCCCAAGCCTTCGAGCCTTGTGTCGAATCCCGCGCCGCTTCATCCACAGGAACCAGCGCGCGTCGAGGAAGAGGAGAGCAGCGTTTACTATAGAACGATGTGCGACACGGCGGCGATGGCGGCTCCACGATACAGGGGCGTGCGGAAGCGGCCGTGGGGCCGGTTTGCGGCGGAGATCCGCGACCCAGCAAAGCGCGCGCGCATCTGGCTCGGCACCTTCGACTCCGCCGAGGCCGCGGCCCGCGCCTACGACGTCGCGGCGCGGAACCTGCGGGGCCCGCTCGCCAGGACCAACTTCCCGGCCTCCTCCCACTGCCTCCCGCTGACCTCCCGCCGCCCCAGCGCCGGCCGCCTCATCGCGCCGTCCGCCGCCGCCCCGACGTGCAGCTCCAGCTCCACCGTCGAGTCGTCCAGCGGGCCCCGCGGGGTGCCTCCTAAGGCCGCGGCGCCGGCGCCTCGCAACAAGCGCGCGCGCGTGGCGATGCCGCGCCCGGCGGCGCCCGACGCGGGATGCCACAGCGACTGCGCCTCCTCGGCCTCCGTCGTCGACGACGGCGACGACGCCTCCACGGTCCGGTCGCGCGCGCCGCTCGACCTCAACCTCCCGCCGCCGGTGGACGGGGACCTTGACCTGTGCACGGACTTGCGGCTCTGCCTCTGAAGTCTGAACGGTGATGATGATAGGATCCTTCAACATCACATCAGCGGCAAGCAGAAGGCGATTTGTCTTCGTCTATTGTTCGGCTTCTACTACTATTGGGTAGATGCGTGTTGTGCTAACAGAGCTTGTACTGCACGACCACTATTCTTTACGCGATGAGAATTCCCATGGCAATTGCTATGCTATGATTTGAGCAAAGATGTGCAGCTTCAGGCCAGAGATCCTCGAGAGTTTTCTTTTTAATAGCCTCTTGTATTTGGGTCTGCTGCCATCTTCCTGCCGATTCTCTTTGTACACCCGGGTGAGAGCATTTCCGTGGATTAACATGAACCTGGCTTCATACTGCAATTTTTGAGGTATTTCGATGGGGTATGTTCTTTTCGTTCAGTGCTTGTTTTAATTTGGTTCGAGGCTATGGTTGAGTATCTATCTATTCGCCGGCAGCAAAGTAACCATTTCAATGAAGACGAACTCTGCTAGACTAATAAGCGATTGACATGGACGACAATGGATTATTTGAAAAATCTGCAGAATAGGTGTGTGAACCAGTCTCTTGCAAGAACAAGGCACTTGTAACGTGTTCACACCTCTTTACAGAAAAAAAAAATACTCCGACTTGGTATTGTGCATGAACCGGTCAGTGTCTGATTGTTCTGAAATTTGAAAGTCGGTTTCAGAAACAAATGACTGTATCAAAATAATACTAATCAGTGATACCGATGGTCCTTCTAATTCGTTGCAAATGCGAAACTACTATTTTAAGTTCTCTTTTGTTGCGATTAAGAGCGAACTTTTGTTACAATTTTTAGCTTAGTCCCTAAAAAAGGATATACAAAATAATTGTTTCTCTATCTCTATTTTAATTTATAATCCACCAACAAGAATACCGGTTCCAATACGATTTCTGTAGCACAATCGGGTTTCGACGCTCCGCACCCGCGAGGTCGCTTCTACTACTCTCACCGGCGGCCCGTTCGTGTCGTACGGAGCAAGTTGGTCGCGCTCGCCGTGAGGAAGAAGGGGAAGAGGTACTGAGCGGCGAAAACGAATCGGCCGCGCGCTCCCCAAATCCCCCCGAAAACTCTCCAAGCCCCCACTCAAATCGAACTCGAACACCCTCGGAAAGGCGATTAGTACCGAGATCAGGGAGGGGCAGAGGAGATGGTGGTGCGGCGGCTGGGCCGCGCGGTGCTTTCGGTCCCCAACATCCGGAGGCGGGCGTCCAACTCATGGGCCGCCGTCCGTGACACCTTCTTCTCCACCAAGGTGACCACCTAGCGCCAAATCCGTCTTCCTCGCTAATGACTCCGTCGTTGTGTGATTGACTGATTCGTGTGGTGGTCTGATGGCTGCAGGAAGTGTTCGAGAGCCACCGCATAGTTTTCACCGTCGGTACCTCCGTCGCCTCGGTCCTCACGGCATGGGCCGGTATGCTCCTGCTGCTTCCTGCTCTCTGACACTTTTAGTTTCAGTATTGCCTGGAGAGGTTTCTGAAACGTCATGGGTGTAGTTGAGTGAGCGAGTGCTGAAATCCTGCAACTGGCGTGGTGTTAAAGCTTTGTGCACCATAATACTTCACTTGGTAGGATTTAGGGACACCTCAACTAAGAACAAATGCTGTAGTGGAACAATGGTTTCTGTGGTGCAGATGTAGTTGAACCTGGACCTTTTATTCCTGTGGATTCATTGTCAAATCCCTCAGTACAATTTCTACAAAACAACTTATATGGGTTGAGGTTCAAAGCTTCCTTCCACAGTCTGATTATCACTTGTAATGCTGAATTGAAGTTTTTCAACTGCACCGAATTCACTATAAATTAACCAGTGGACAATTTCATGGTTATTACTCGTGTTACATTTTTAGAAGAATTTCATAGTTTATCCATTTACATTGTAACCCGAGTTTGATTATTACTGTGATGCATATGTTTTGCAGTATAAATTTCATTGTTTCTCAAGTTAAATTGTTAGAAGAATTAACAGATAAATAATGCAAATCGATGTTTGCAGGCTATTCACTTCGGCATGTACAACAATCAAGGGTGGACAGTAGGCTTCAGAAAATTGAAGAATCTGTAAGCAACTTATGAGGACCATTACACATTATTTTTTGCTATTCTCTCCGAACACCATGTTGCCTTTTCTTTTGCTCCTGTATTAGGTGATTCTCTTAGTATGCTATGTATTAGGTTCAGGGCATGCTACATTAAAACCATGTGCAAATGTGCTTTATTTCTGTTCTAGTGTAACATACTTTCTGTGTTGCTAACTTGCTAATGGCATGATTAATATGCTTTCATTCTACTGATTACATATGCATATTTGTGGTAATGTTGTAGATACTGAAATGAGTCATAGTGACAAAACAGGATTAACAGTTTCAACATCTGTGACTTACCATCAATATTTTGTTGTTACTTTGTTTTACTGATTGCGCCCTAAAATTTTCATTGATGGTTGACTACCAGCAATATTTTGTAGCTACTTTTTACTAATTTGTACCTTATACAGTTTATTTATTCTTTAAACAGCTGAAGGATACTCACAAAGTTGAACATGAAGAGATAAAGAAGATTGTCGCTTCCAGCAATGTTAGCATTCCAGCCTGTATAGCCACGGCATTGACATCAACTGTTGTTGGGTTGTGCTGCTGATGCTTAAATTTTAGACTTCTTCACCATTATCCTGTTTGATTGTATTAGCATGTGAGTTTATGGAACTTTGTTGTATCACCCATATGTTACTTTCTACTTGTAATACACTGATGCTTAGCCAAATTTATTATTGTCAATATGTTCAGTACTTGACACATGAAAGGAGTGCATGCTGATTATAATGTGTTTAAATCAGTACTTGACATATTGGTCTATATAGTTACTGGTTTAGGCTATGAAGAGGTCAGAAGACTATATTTCTCTTAAATTAGATTTTTTGAATTTTGAACCTTTTTTTTATAGTCAGCACAGATAGTGACATAGTATTATTTCTTGTTTTGCCCCCTTTGTACACTGCTGACCACTTCCATGATAGCACGTATAGCACCAGAACTTGAAGTTTTATGGTTTGAACTTCATCAGTATTTGGCTGTTTTGAATCAGTGTTGAGTATAAATACCCTTATGCTTGGAACCCACTCGCACTTGCATATTGTAAGGCAAGTAAACCACCATGTGTAATCTTTTCATCTGATGACATAGTTACACAAGTAAAAAAACATAGTATTATTTCTTGTTCTGCCCCTTTTGTACACTGCTGACGACTTCCATGATAGTATGTATAGCACCAGAAGTTGAAGTTCTATGGTCTGAACTTCATATTCGGCTGTTTTGAATCAGTGTTGTGTATAAATACCCTTATGCTTGGACCCACTCGCACTTGCATATTGTATGGCAAGTAAACCACCATATGTAATATTTCCATCTGATGACATAGTTACACAAGTAAAAAAAATCATGTGTGGGCTGCCCATCTGTTTGCGTAAGCCTAGACTAACATGTTATCTTGTGGAATTTTCAGGTATGCACTAGGGTGGCGAGGTGGAGCTTGGTATGCTCGTAGAGCCTTCCGCAAGGAGCAACTAAAGCTTATGGGTCAAATCAAGTCGCATCATAGCCATAGATGGCAGTGGCGGCCCTTCAATAGACTCAAGAACAGGCTCCGAAACAGAGCGTCCAAGAACAAGAGTGCCAACGCCCCTCCGTTGCCGGGTCCAAGCACGGATGCCCCCGTAAGCAGCGGGGCGTCTGCTAGTGTTAGCAACACTACTCAGGCAGCAGGTTGTACATGACAATTAGATGTCGTGAACGCATTACAACAGGCGATACAACTGGTCATTAGTCAGCTCAATGGTCTAATATCATTTTGTAGCGTTAATAACGGTCATAATACACGCAGCGTATTCAGCTGTGACATAGAAAATCTATCAGATCTTTCTCTTTGAGGAACTTCTGGTGTACTGTATGTGCGTC